>BROG01000087.1:285000-955000 GCA_030159075.1 Atrina japonica | reverse complement strand
CATATGTGTTGATTTATAAATACACACACGTATTATAGCATGTATACTTAATTAGGTCAAGGACTAATCGTAATTATACTTACATATTGTAATCGTTTGTGTAAAAACATGTATAGATTAACATCAAATAGATTTGGCTATGGTGCTTTATTGTGGCTTATTTTTGCCTTGCCGAATCAAGCAATGTTGGAGGTACGGCGTTTGGGACATTTAAGGTAATTATTTAAGCAGTCGGAACTTTCTACGCTTACTCATTTTAACTGACATGTTTAAATAAACAAAATGTTTTGTTATTGTAAAATCAATATATTGAGGAATATATCATTTATGAAATTCAGAGGTTTGATGAATGCAACATAGGACTGTTTTAATACTGCTGGATGTTAATTCTGATCTAAAAGCAAGTGATCTCTCTCTCTCTCTCTCTCTCTCTCTCTCTCTCTCTCTCTCTCTCTCTCTCTCTCTCTCTCTCTCTCTCTCTCTCTCTCTCTCTGTGTACTTCTGCTATAATCTTAGATACTCAATGGCATCTCTCTCTCTCTCTCTCTCTCTCTCTCTCTCTCTCTCTCTCTCTCTCTCTCTCTCTCTCTCTCTCTCTCTCTCTCTCTCTCTCTCTCTGTACTTCTGCTATAATCTTAGATACTCAATGGCATATACTGCTTCCACAGAAGGTATATTAGTGATTTAGCTCATATTATAAATCTTATACGTCATAGATTCAGTACTGAACGATTCATTGCTATATGTTATAGCAATATACATATATATATATATATATATATATTATACATTGTTGAATATTTATGATACATTTAAAATAGAATTTTGTTCCACATGGAATTTACTGACGATATATATATATATATATATATATATATATATATATATATATATATTATATATATATATATATATCCCATATTAGGTAAAACAAAATTGTAAGTTATAATATATATATATATATATATATAATATATATATATATATATATATATATATATATATATATATATATATATATATATATATATATACCAGCGGAAAAAAGAAACTATATACTTAAAAGTTAAATAAAAACATAAAAAAGTATCCTTTGATCGCTCTTTATTCTTAAAGGCATAGTTCAATATATTAAACGCGTGTTTGAGTACTAAATTTCTTAAATATCGCGTTCGATTTGCCTTCATGGCAACAGCACGCTTTTCTTAAGTTTCGAGCCTAAGCGACATGTGAGTAGTAATCGATTAGAATTTCTTGCATTCATTGCCAGTATTCAATGTCTTGACACAGAAAAACATTGGTTTTGGAGTATAATTTTGATTGAGAAATTTCTCGCATGATTGAAAATGATCGTTTGCGTACTGATGAGATGCTGGAAGCTGGGATGTCTCAAAGCAATGTGGCAAGGCAGTTTGGACTTCATATTAACGCTGTAAATGCTTTATGGAGACGATATGAGCAAACTGGTACTTTTCGGGATCGCACACAATCAGGACGCCCGCATGTGACGTCACGTCTGCAAAATACGTATATACGGACGTAACATTTGCGTAATCGATTCCAATCGACTTCTTTGACCGCTCGAAACATCCCTGGGCATCGACGGATAAGTCCTTGTACAGATTGCGAGAGGCCAACATCCGTCCTCGACGTCCTGCTGTCCGTCCTGTTCTGCTTTGGCGTCACCTTGTTGGGAAGTTAGCGTGGTGTAGGGGGCATCGTCGTTTCAAGTAAAATTGAAGAAGTACCAATCATTAATCAAAACTCAAGTCCATTATAACACGACGAATTAGATGTGTAAATGGTCTCAACATGAAGAACAATTACGAACTCTAATGGAATAAGACCAGATGTCCGAAAAGAGTCAGCGTCTTCTGCTGACATGCCACACCCGTCGCAAATGTTCCATGGAAACCTTTCTAGTTCTATGAACGGGTCAAATTCGGTACAAAGGTCAAGTTTGGTGATGAGGTCAAGTTCGGTGAAAAGCATGATTGGTGAAACGGAGTCACTGTCTGTGGCCGTGATCCAGAATACTCTCTAATATCCCTGAGAGGGGGACTTCATAATGTTTAACAGATCCCCGTATCGACCATAAAACTTCTTAAACGACAACTCCAAGCCTTCAACAACGTAACCTTGTGTAAGTACATTATTGGCTAGTCGTTTACATTTCAGAATAAAACATTCATAATAAGACCATTCCCTGGCATAACTTATAAGTTGTAAAATGAAAACGCCATAGGCAGGAGAAGATGGAATGTTACTACATAGAAACGGGAAGTTTGTGATACGGAAATTGAAATCGTCTCGTTTGTCATTGAAGGATGTGTGGATTTGTTTTTATGTGTTTGGATGTGTCTCATTGATCTCTAGCTCAACAGAATACATCTGGCCGAGGTAATTCTGAAATTCTGAATTATTAATGGACAGAACATCGTCGATATACCTGTAAGTAAAACTGACCCGAGATGCTAACTGTTTGTTTCCTTTGGAGAGCAGAGACTGTATAAATTTCGCTTCATAGGAATACAAAAATATGTCAGCCAAGAGAGGTGCACAATTGGTACCTATTGGAATGCCGCTACAACCACGAAAATGTTGTCTACTGAAAACCCCAGCATCTTGATAATATCGTCTTCAGTGTACTTGTTATTGGAATCAGAGTGTTCCTTGACAAAATAAGGCTCTTCATGACCTAATACCAAATATTTATATCTGCGATTTCCATATTTGTATACAAAAGCTGTTTTTGAGTTTTTGATGAGGGATTGTTGTGTAAATGGTCGAAAAATCAAAAGACTTGATGCTTGACGTCTACGTCAAGAGCCAAAACCCCACTCTACGTTGGACGCTTGGCGTCGTTCTTTAATGCGCAAATGGCGGAACATTCCGCAGGCGTTTCTGCATAACCTTATTCGTTCAATCCGTCGTAGGAGTGAAGAATGCATAGATGCATATATATATATATATATATATATATATATATATATATATATATATATATATATATATATATATATATATATATATATATATAATTAAGTACCTCGCCTAAAGACAAACTCGGTTAGGAGTCCTCCTCGCAAATCTGACCACAAGTTTTCAGTCTCTTCATAAATATTAAAAAAAGTAATAGTGGTAGATTTTGCAAAGTTATACAATCAGCTCCTGTCTTAAAGACGCACTACATTTCTCACAAAAATATGATTAATGTTCAGCTAAATGTTTAGTTTTTCCTTAAACATTTGATCATTGAACAGCATCGGTAAGGTACCAAATGAAACTATAAACCATGTATCAAGTGTTCATTTCTTTACTGTAAGACCGACACTTTGGTTATGCAGTTGAGTCACAGATCAGACAAACGTTTTAAACCATTCCTCACCATTAACTTGTTAAATATATTTGATAGTAACGTATTAATGTATAAAGGCGAACGATTGTCTAAAAACGGGAAATGGTAATAAAAATACCGATTTGACTTCAGTTTCGTAGTTTCCATACGCTGGTGTACATCAGAAATTCAAAGATAAGACAATATTTAATTTTGTCTGTGGTAACATTTTAATTGTAAAATGACAGACAAATTCAAAGATTAAAATTAAACAACTGGTAGCGGGTGAATACAAAAGTTTTAAAGATGGCACCTAAATGAATAAAAACATGTTTTCCCTGTAAATATATTTAGATATTCGTTTGAATTTTTAGATTTATAATTTTCAATGTTGTTTTTGTGTCAATTTTATCTTCATGTATTCGGATTGGCTACTTAATTTTTCGCTCGCTGGATAATTATTTTTAAGCACCTCCATATAGATATTCATTTAGGTACCGGAGAGCCGACCTGGCTCAGTCGGTAGCGTGCTCGACTCTTGATCGTGAGTTCGAGTCCAGCCGGCGGCAGGTCGGATACCTGTCTTTAGGATGAGACAGTAAAAACCGAGGTACCGTGTCACAGTAGGCATCGGCACGTTAAAGAACCCTCACTGCTCAATGTCCGTAAATGCCGAAAATTTGAAGCCCTTCACCGGCATTTGGTGACGTCTCCAGATGAGTGAATTATTCTTGAGTGGGACGTTAAACAACAATAAACATACAAACATTTAGGTGCCGGAAATAGGAAATCTGATTAAATATGCAAAATGGATGTTGCTTGAAGTGCGCTGAAAGGGGAAAATCTGTAATAGTTGAAAGTCAAATGGTGTTGTTTAAAATTAATTGTAACAATGTATATATTCTTAAACATATAAAACATCGTACGAGTGAAATCACACGCACATATTTGAATATATGATAGGTATGTTTTTTGAATTCTACTTTTTTTTTATTTATGCTTTACATTGCTCATAGTAATGGTTAAAATATAGTCCCCTGACCCGAGACGTAAATAATTTCTATGTATTATAAAATAAAAACTCGAATGACTCGAAGTGTCGCATTTGTGGATCATTACGTGATATTTTTCGTAAACGTCCAGCTTTAAAAAAAGTCATCATTCGATCTTTTAAAATATCTAAATTTTAAAAATTCATGACATCGTCACGTGATCTTTGTATTGTAAAGAGTCATCCTGAGCTGTATTTATTACTTGAACGTATAACGTGTCTTTATTATTTATCATTCAGTTTCATTTTATTCTAATTTGTTTGTCTACCATACAGTAATACGTGTATTATATATACAAAATCATTGTATTGTATATTGTATTGTATTTTTGTAATGGATGTATATTTAAATGACTTCAGGGAATTTGGTCATTATCACTTACCGAAATCATCCATCAAGGATATTAAACAGATCTGCAAAATGAAAATTCTATAATATCTTTATCCTTAATTTGCAGCTGATTATTCTGCCAGTATTAGACATACTAGGTGTTTTTATTATGTATGTATTGTTTTGATTTGTTTTGTGTATCTTTGTTATAATGTATAATTTATGCCTATTGATCAGAGGGTCAATAACACATCAAAATATTCTACTTTTTCGACTATAGTCATCAATCAGTGATAGATTGATGAAAAAACATGCTAAATAATTACAGCACCCGTTACAATGAATTTTATGTTCTTTATTTCTTCTTTAAAGCTGTCTATTTTAAAGCGAAACTTTCATTTATTGTCCAAACTTATTGCATCATTCGATATGTATGCCTATTTATAATTTCTCTTGGGAGTCTTAATGCCGGTCAAATAAAGTGTTATACTTTTGAAACAGTGTATCTTTTAATATTTGATTATGTTTATGATTTATTGTAAAAATTAGGAGTATAGAAATATTTCTGAAATGTCATCGAGTACAATTTTAACAGCTTATATTGTTTTATAAACAATATGGTGTACTCTTGCGGAACATTTATTTCAATATACATGTACTTTACATTAATAAAAGAGAAGATGAAAATGATAAAAATGATAACTTTGGCTAATCCTGGAATCTGATTTGCTGAGCAGGCAAAGTTGATAACGTTCTAAGACTTACGTACATTTTCATGTTTTATGGTGCCCGGGGCAGAACAAATGCTCAACAGACCCTTGAAGTTGCATACAACATGAAGAGTTTACACATTTTGTAACTTCTGTAACTTTTCACAGAACATTATCATGTAATATAGCAAGTATTTCAAGAATACCTACGGTAATTTAATTTTTAGATGTATTATATATATCGTAAGCTGAATCGACATCTCAAATGAGCCAAAGGAAAGAATAGAAAGAACTTACTGTTAGTTCAGAGTGATCTGATAAAGTAGTGTATCCTCAATAAACCATTCTAGAAATATCTTGTGAAAACAGATTGTTATAAGTTTCATGCCCTCGAATGGCAGTTTCAAATGTGTAATTAGTATCAAATCTGTGGCAGTCTTGTTCTCGTATGTTCGTCTGTGAATCGCCAGAGAGAGAGAGAGAGAGAGAGAGAGAGAGAGAGAGAGAGAGAGAGAGAGAGAGAGAGAGAGAGAGAGAGAGAGAGAGAGAGAGAGAGAGAGAGAGAGAAAGAGAGAGAGAGAGAGAGAGGGAGGGAGAGAGAGTATTCATAAGTATGATTAATTTAATTAATATGTACTACATGAACTGATTATAAGGCTCGTTTTAATTACATTACATTATTAAGTTATCACATCGTCACACGCATCATTTAACGTTACGTTTACTGTATGCGTACTGTATATTGCTATGTAATATATGATTAGGCGTATATCTCAAAATAAAATGAATTGAATTCTTAAGCTTTATTGTCTCATGTGTTGATTATATAGATTCTTCATTTTTGCAGCCACTTGTGTGAAATTTCCAGTGATAGTACAATAACAACAAAAATTATTACAAAGGTAAACATACATGTCCAGTTACCGACGACTACTTCGCTTATCGCCTTTAACTTTTGCACAGAAGAACGAGATAGTGAAAACTTGCAATACACACCATTCTTATCATTGTTGATAACCTTTGTTCGTTTTTCAATATAAAGGGAGGTAAGTCAGTTCTGAATTTACCTGTTGAAATCTTAGTAAAAAGAATATGAGAGCTAATATGTTTCATGTATATGTATATTATTTTATAACAGTTTGCAATATGATAACGTATAGTGATAACGTTTCTAGATAATCTGTTTCACAAAAATATGTTTCGAGGAGGAACGTCTTCAGTGGTGTACTTATATTCAGCTTTGCCACTCCTAAGTACTGTACACCAGTACAAACACAAGTCAATTACTATAAACTTCAGATGAATGAATGAATGTTAAATAGAAAATATTGTGTCTGTTTAATGTGACATGCATTTTACAAAATTGCATTTGAAAATTTAATTCAGGTGTTTCGAAATCGATTTACTTATTCGGTTGTATCTATTTTTACTTCTTTAGTACTCTTTATATATTTTATAAAAAGTGATTGAAAGTGGGTCTCGCTTATTGTAATCTATTTCCCGAGTTATGTTTCTTCGAGTAATGGCCATGGGCAGTTTTGTTGTGTGGCTATATGAAGTATTAAATTGACACCACTTCCTGTCGTTGTGTTACTGGTATGATCACAGGAACAGTAATCAGGTGTGCTGACACAGTGAAGATCACGGGACCAGTATTTAGGTGTGATCTGTGCTGACACAGTTAAGATCACGGGACCAGTAATTAGCTGTGTTCTGTGTTGACACAGTAAAGATCACGGGACCAGTAATCAGGTGTGTAATGTGCTGGTACAGCTAAGATCACGGGACCAGTAATCAAGTGTGTTCTGTGCTTATACAGTTAAGATCACGGGACCAGTAATCAGGTGTGTTCTGGGTACAGTTAAGATAACAGGATCACGATACATTATATTATATCAACGTAATATTAAAGAAAATCGTATTAGAAAAATACATAATGTGAACCTTCAAGTTTCAATTTGGGTGCTTGATGTGAGCAACTCCGTTGATTATAATATCTCTTATTCTATTCCACTTCATTCTGCATTTATAAAATGTGATTCTATTTCTAAACCATCAAAATATGATTTCGAATACTAATTACAATGTGTAAATGTATGACATACTGCATTTAGTTGATTTTTATTGCATGGCTATGGGACCACATTTAGAAATGTGATACCAACCACACCAGTAGAGATTATATGCAATTAACTCTGATGACAGCAATTTCTTTGTTCCGAAGGCCGTTTTATTGTACTTGTTGTAACGAAGGTGCATTTGATTGATTAGTTTTTAGTCTGAATAAATGAAGGAGATAAAATTGTAATAACTGCAAGTCTATTACTGTATTTTAACATTTAAGGTGTTCATACTGGCGTTTAGTGATCATCAAACATATTTATTAGAATAATAAAATGCTTATATCATTATTTCATTTCCAAACTGTAAAGTAGAATGGCCTCAATAATTTGATAAACTAAACACTCTGATGCTCTAAATAACAATAACTTAAACATTACTAGGTAAAGAATCGTTAAATAATGCCAACATTTATGGCTGCTACTCAGCATATGCAATGCTTTAAATTAACAGACTCGAACACGCGCTGATTGGATGCGAGAGACGAAATGGTTAAAGTGCGAGACAGGAAATAAAATAGAAAAGTAAGTAATCATTTTTTCAATAAAAGGTCATTCTCGATTTATATATGAGAAAACTTTATTTATTGTTATTCACAAATTCTAGCAGTATTAAAGTTACTTTAACGGAAATACAATTATAGCATAAGCATATGGGTCAATTAGAGTACATGTACGTTAAATATTAACGTTACTGCCGGTTTCCTGTGATTTATCATATATTGAATATAATAAAGATTGTTGTTATGAAAATACTTTTAAACACATAATGTCAAATTTATTTTTCTCATATATCAAATTTTGAACCTGCAGTTGAAAAGTTATTATTAATTTGCTGATATACATGTTAGAAGTAAAAATGATGATCAAAACTCTAGGTCCTTTAGAAACCGACAAATAAGATAAACAGGTGGTCCCAACATGAAAAACAATTCCAAAAGTGTCCGGAAGGAGTCAGCGTATCTGTTAGCATGCTACATCCGTCGCAAATTTACATGGAAAACTCTCAAGTTCGGTGAATAGACCAAGTTTGGTGATGTTATCCGTTAGTTTTAGTTCTGGTTGTCGAAAGGGAGTAGTTGTTTTTGATCGTGCTGGCCGGTACACACGGTAAGATTAATCTCATGAGATCAATCTTACCGTGTGTACATATGTGTACACAGTATTATAAGATCTTCAAAAATCTTATGATACAGTCTTTAGGATAGAACACTGTTCTATTTCTTAATACATATATTAGCTGACCTTTGTGTAATAGCCAATCATACTTCTTGGCCGGGGGTCAATTTTGGTCTTCAGCATCAATGTAAACACATGGTAAACGACTCATATGTTCAAAATGACTGAAGCAGCATTTTCCAGTATAAAATTAGAAAAATTAATCAACTTGTGGGAAGAGGAAAAAGATCTTTGAAATGTTTCAAGCGATCCATCCTTAAAAATTTCCTCAAACCTCTTGGGTAATTAATTCCTTATTTCCTGTACTATAGAGCATGGTGTGCCTCATTTTCTTGTTGTCTGCCGATCCATGGACGAATCCGACATTTCTTGGTAATTTTAGGCTTTTGTACATACTCAAATGCCATATAGATAAGAACAACACACAATATAATTATACATCCTACATCTCCCTCTTTGACAACCACTTTTAGCTTTTTACTTCATGGCGGGAAATGGATAGCACATGCATTTGTTTACCAACTTACAATACTTGTATTTGTGTGTGTACATCAAAGTAATATATTACACAAATCTAATCAGATTAATCTCATAAGATTAATCTTAACATGTATATCGGCCTTAACATTCCTGAGAAGGGGACTTCATATTGTTTAACAAGATTCCCGTATCGAACATAAAATTTCCTTAGTAACGATTTCAAAACGTAACCCTGTGTGAAAAGTTTATTGGCGAGTCGTTTTGCTCTCAGAATGAAACATTAATAAGAGGAGCATGCCCTGGAATAACGTTTAAGTTCTGCAAAAACGCCATAGGCAGAAGAAAAAATATTAATGTACTATTCATGAATGGGAAGTTCGTTATATTGGAACTGAATTTGTCACGTTTGTCTTAAAGGGAGGTGTGAAGTTGATCATCCTTCTCAAACGACAGAAATAAATAAATGCTTTTTTTATTTTCTCTTTGACCTATAATTTATCAAAGATGTTGTTCATAAAAATGTTCGCCAGAATTTGAACGTAAATGTATAATTCAGATAACTTCTTTCAAGCTGCTGATCGCATGGACTGGAGAATGTTTTAGAACGATTTGATGACCGAGTTATCGACCCCAACGTTTGTGGCTGAAAATTTGGTTAAGTTTGTGGTCCATTGTGTATCTAAGTTAATATCCTTAGTGTCCTAACTTCCTTCCTGAGAATTGTTGGCAAGTTTTGATCTCATGTGTTTTACTCAAATGCACACATGTATACACATACACAGCGACCTACTCTTTATATACACCTCTATACAGTTTACAGGAATTCAAAGTTAATCGGAAATAAGAAAACAACGTAATTATTACGGAAGAAAAGTTCCGGAATTCCCAAACATGGACTGGTTTTACAAAATGACTGTTGTTTATTCAATAGAAATATGCTTGGAAATACTTAATAATCATCATTTAATCAAAAATTATTACTGGCACATTAAATCGTCTTATAGTTTAATGTAAGTTAAAGTTTGAATGTCGACGTGTAAGTGTTATATTATAATTTTTTTCGAAGCATTTTGAAATTCATTTTATCAGTGCCAATATTTGCAGCTGATGGGATGTAAAACAACAATTACACACACACACACACACACACACACACACACACACACACACACACACACACACACACAGATATATATATATATATATATATATATATATATATATATATATATATATATATATATATATATATATATATTATGTATATATATTGCATTGAGAACAAAAAGTAGCTAATATGAATATCAAGGAAACAATTTATTCATCTATACCGCAGTATACTTCTTCTCAATGCTCAGATATCTATAAATACAAGTCTTCCGTCTTTTATACTTTTTAATGTAAGTAAACGCGTGTTCCTTTTTACAACTTTATATGCCTTATATTCATCAGTGTCGGTTCGTGATGTTCAGAAAATACAAATCAATATTAACAATCAATACCATCCACTGTATCCATATATTGAAAGTTAAAAAATTGATGATGATTTTAATCATTCCTATTAAAAGCGTCTCAGATAATTATCTATTATTACGTGTTATTGACAATAGTCATAAAAGTAACCATACCTGATCTATTTTACGTCATATCAGCATTAATTAAATACTGTTCTGAATGACCTGGGAATATCATTAATATATTTTCGAACTATAATTAGAATTCTTACTCCTTGTCATCACACGGTAGAATTCAATTTTTATTTGTGCACTTTTATTCCTGATAGATATATAGATTGCCAAATTTTGAGAGTAAAGAGGATATAACCATATACTGTATTACCAATTGAAAGAGGCATTAGCTGTGTTTACCAAAAACAAATTATTTCCATTTTTCTACTATTTACTACTTGGACCTGGTGTACAATAACAAATTAGAGCTATACATAGGTATAAAAAATTGATACCTCTATATATTTTGTGAAAATCCCAGCGTGGTATTTATATACAAAAAGTCAGATTGAGTTTATCAATAGTAAATGAAAAGGTGCCAAACCTGGGTTTCTCGAGCAATTATCACAAAATATAAAGGAAATAAAGTAGTGCAAAAGAAAAATTATTTAAAGAAAAACCAGCTAATGCCCCTTTAACACTGTAATCGCTGTGAATAAAGTCAACTTACATTTCATACAATGATGAATATGAACAGAGCACGACTCATTTTGTTGTCACATAATGAGTTATTATGAGCAGACATATGAATCATGGATCAATTTCAACAATTTCATACATAAAGTATGTTGTCTCCTTACACGTTATATGTTCACATCATAAATGTGCTGGATACTTCTGATTCAGTTAATCCAACATATACATATTGCTCCCCTATTCTTAAATTCGGTTTCACACACACCTGATTAAAAAAAAAAGTGGGGAAAAGATTATCACAATTGTATATGGTGTATAATCGTCTAGTAAAAATTTTTGGGATTGTACCTGTGTACACTTACGGAACTTCTGCTTAATATGCACTTATACATAATTGTATGTGCATATATAAAATATATAAAATATATATAAAACTATGATAAATATATATATATATATATATATATATATATATATATATATATATATATATATATATATATATATATATATATATATAATTTTATTTATCGCTGAGAAATGAATAATAATTTTTTACAACATGTGACACCATAATTATTTGAAAGACAAGAAAGGCACTAATTCAGATTAGTAGATAATAGTTGACAAAGTTGTAATTAACACTATGTATAACATTGTCGGTATTCACAAATGAATATAACACATATCTGTACTGTACCTGTTTTCAACTTGTGCATGATGACGATGTTGGTTTTTATTTGTGTTTACAGCAGCTTGGACATACATTTGTAACCTTTGCTATATAGGACTTCCTAGAGTCGTATGTATGTCTATAATATTGATAAACAAATAAGAGTTTTGTATTTCTCTCCTTGCACCTACTTACTGACGTGATTTAATCATTTTGCATTATAACTTTGGTATTATGTTTATAATATTTATAACCACTAGGTCGTTGCCACTGCTGGTGGACCGTTTGAGTCCCCGAGGGTATACACAAACCTAGTATCTGGTATTTCGGTACCAGCTGTTCATCTTATACTAAAGTAATATTTGGCACTGTTAACACCATTTAAATTCGAAAAATTTTTGAAGCTAAGATAGTCATTTTTTTTTACAGTGGTTACTCTTAGACGGATTTCGGCTATACTTTTAGAAATATTATTTGGCCTTGTATGATACCACTTTATCTTTAGAAAATACACATACTTTTCAAATTGGAGCTCAACTGATGAAGTCTAATTGACAGAAACGATATCGTCTTGAGCATTATAACTTTGGTATTATGTTTATAATATTTGTAGTTGATCTTGACTTTCAGTATTATATAAATACAGTTATTTTTTAATTTGATTTCATAAAATGATGAATATTGTTAGTAAAAACTCAGTTAAAATAACATTTATTTTGTAAGCAACTGTATAAACATTCGAAAGTTGGGATAGATATAATATGCATTTTCAAAACATTGAATAGATAGGAAAGGATCCCGCTGTTGTACTTTCCTATTACCACAGTTAAAGACAAAATCTGGAAGTATGATATAGGTCAGATGCAGATACCCATGAATTAAAAACAAATGAAATGGATTTGACTCTGGAATCACGGCGGGTTTGCCCGGTCGACAGTTGATGCATACTCCTCCATTGCACCTGATCCCACCTCTTTGTTTCCAGAGATCCGTTATTCATATGAGTGAAAGATTCTTGAGATGGACGTAAAACAACAATAAACAAACAAACAAACAAACCAAACATAGGTCCGTGTTTGTCCATTTTTACCAGGTTTGTATCTATACCTGGTAATCCTAAAGATTTATACTTTGGTATCTGAGATTTTTTTTATATTTAATTACAATTTTATTCAAATCAATGCTGATTTCCTATTGAACTTGCGGTTACACCTTATATATATATGACAAATATCGTCTGGATATACATGTATATATCTATTGGTTGTTTTCTTGTTTAACGCCCCACTCAAGAATCTTTAACTCATATGGAGACGTCACCAATGCCGGTGAAGGGCTTCAAAGTTTGGGACTTACGGCCTTTGACGTGACGGTTCTTAACGTGGCGACATCTACTGTGACACGGAGCCTCCGTTTTTACTGTCTCGCCCGAAGGGCAGGAAACCAACCTGGACTCGAGCTCACGACCTCACGACCAAGAGTCGAGCGCTACCGATACTGATGCAATATACCAAAATATATTCCGTATTTTGGCTGCCTTACTAGTGTTTGCAAACAACTCAAATTTTTTTATTTCTGTATATTTAGATATGAATTTTCAGACGGAATGTAGTAGGTTGATTCCTATGAAGTGACTACGTAAACAAGCTTGTGTTGTCATCGATTTCATATCTACATGATCATTGGTACAGTTTAAGCAGTCTTATACTTAAGGTATTGGAATGATACTGGTATCTTATTACTTCATGAGTCACAATCCCAGCCGATGTATGTTCATTCGAGAATGTGATAAGTGTACGAGCGATGACCACTTTCGAAGGTGATAGCATTGTTATAATAATATCAAGTAACACAGAATATCTATCTATAGTGCAAATAAAATATTTCGTGAAAAAATGAAAAAAAAATGTGAAAGATAAGAAGTGTCATTGACTTCAAATGCTCATTTATTTGAAATGGAAATGCGTAGAAATGAGTCATCAAAAGTGCATATTGATTTAGTCTTCCTATTATGTTTTGTATAAACTTTCATTTGCATGGCAATGCTACAAGATATTAGTTTGTAATACTGATGCAATATACCAAAATATATTCCGTATTGTGGCTGTCTTACTAGTGTTTGCAAACAACTCAAATTTCTTCTATTCCTGTATGTAACAAAGATATAATTGTACAGTCTTCATTACCAGGTACAAATCAGATACAAAATTTCATGTAACTTTAGTATTGTTGTATCTTAGGAATTGTACCAACCATAACATGAATACAAAAGCGCAGTGGATGCCATAGTTTAGGGAATTGGTGTGTTAGGTTGTCGTAATTTTTGCGAGTAACAAATTAAATAGGTTTTATACCTATTTTAGGGTAATTGGTATGCTAACATATTTCATGCATTTTATTGTGCATGTTAATCAGTTGTCATAAAGAAAATGTATAGAAATACGAATCGATAATTATTAGATGCAAAAAAAAAAGTTTGAATATGTTTTCTTGTCTCTTGGAAATCATCAAGAAAAATCACTGATGTTTATGTTTTGTTATTTATTCGCTGTTATTTTCACAGGCAAATGCGTAATCTAATTTCACATAATTGACAATTGATAAGTACATGTTTTCTGCATCGTATTCTGGACTGTGGTTGACCGTACATTACTGTGGTTAAATATTTCTGTGAATCCTTATGGTTAAGGCAAGATACATTTAACCACAACTAGGTGGGAATTCAAGCCTCGCCAGTTCCGAATCCGTTTATGTAAGAAAGCTACAATTTGTGCCATTGCTAATTTTCCTGGTGCATTTTATCCAATTTTTACCTCCAAACAAAAATAAAAATAGCTTCAACATATAACTGAAAATGAGTAGGAGTACCTAAGACCCACGTAACGTAAATAAACGTTGATATGTATATCGTTAATATTCGTGGATTTTCAATTAGTTTCATTGTATATTCATCACACCTTGCTTCTTCTTTTAACAATACATTATATTGTGTATTGTCATATATTTACTGAGTTCCCGACACCTGGTCCCATCCCGTTTGCGATTCGCAATTGTTCTTCGTGTTGAGACCGTTGTTATAACCAATTTGTCGTTTTCTAATGAACTTGGAGTTTCGAATATTCATTGGTACTTCTTTCATTTCTTTTATTGCAACCATGTTATTATCATCTAACATGACCGACGTGGCTTCGAAATCAAAACAAAAAGTGCATTATACTTTTACTGCATTGATTTGTTTTTTCATTATACTATATACAGCGCTAGCCATAGACCACAAAGTATTAACTGTCAAAATCAAATTTATGATATCTAAATTTGTTATCTCAATATTGCATGTAGGAAGTATATATTGTTTTATTTTTATCCAAAGATGTATCGTTAATAACCTGAAAAAAGGGATTATTGTTTTAATGGTGTTTAACGCCATACTCAACAAATTGTCTTTACATTTTGTTGTAAAACGTTTTAATTTGTTTGTGACAGAATGAAATTTTGATAAATATTGATGCAGTCATACACTAATGTTAAAGAAACTAGTCTTTACAACTCAAATAAAACTACAAATTGTCGGAACGGATATATTACAGCACATATTGCTTTGTCTTATAGTTTAATACATTTGTCTGGTGCGAGACACTGGCTAGACGAAATATTTAATTCACACAAATATACAAGGTCACTTTGTCCCAGCATCTTACTTCAAAATGTACGACAATGACCCTACGGAATTTCCCTACTAAGTGGCGAGACTCGATATACACTTAACATTTGATGAATGTCGTCTAGGTCAAAAATATTTATAACTGTGTTGTGTCTGAAACATCACTTTTCAGACGTATGGGCTAAAGTAGTCATGTTAATGGGAAGATATGATACCAAATGATCAAGGCGAAAAAGTAAATGATACAGCATATATACTTCCATGTAAAAGTAATTTTTTACAAGCGAAAATAGAAATAATTTGTGCATTTTAACAGTGTTACATATTAAAACTGGTCATAGTGTGATTTTCGGTAAAATTTCGCTTTTGGTCAGTTTTTCTTTAAATCATATGTTGTTTTAAACATATTTCATTTCTACGATGAACTGAAGAAAAGTGCAACTAATATTTACCCATTGTGCTTGTGAAGCATTTAATCTGCCGCGACTACGGTGATATTGACCATTTACGAGTGACAATATTTAACAACTTGCTGTGTTAATACTGAACACTTATATCCCTGCCTCAACATAATTTTATATTATATGTACCTTTAATAAACTAGTGTTAAAGATTAAGCAAGCTGAAAGTTGTGAAACAGCAGGTGTATATAACTGACCTAGACTTTTGTTTAAATCTTTAAATTGGGCACTCGGAACACTGACATAATGTTGGTATGTTGTATGTAGACTTCCCAGGTTTCCGAATGTATTTTTCGTCTTTTTGATTTACGTAATAAGGTTATCAAAAGCAACTCTGATAATTTGTTTTAAATTCTGAGTTCATCTAACAACTGACACAAAGAAACTTAATTTGTGTAGGGAATAATCGAAATCAAAACAAACAGAGCTTCATTACAAAATAAAACCGAAGTGAGTACAGTATACCTGTTCATTGCATATGTTTTTTCATTATACTGACATATTCTACCAGCAGACCAGCCACCGGCTAGTTTACCATGGGCAAACATATTGGAACACCCAAAGTTGTGCGGAGGGTAAAATGAGCCCAGCGAATTGGTATTATATGAAAAAAATTAGTTTTCTCAATTAATAAGTGCAATAAACGTAGGAAAAAAGATACATGAATATTGGTTACTTTTTATCCTTGAGATTGTAAAATTGAATAAGGGGTCATATGAGAATAATATTTTCCTTTGGTGCGGATTAATTGAGTTTAATGGTGAAAATTAACAACGGCCCTATACTTTTGATTGCAAATTTTCTTATCAAAAATATGGTCTTCCACCACAGGGTACTTATTTGACCCAGATATAATAAACATGGGAGAGACAGTGACCTGAGTAAATTAGCTTGAGGCCTATAAAATATTGGTGGTGTCTGTCCTATAAGAAAATTCACATTTGCCTTTGTAGGCTGTATGAAGCCTTGGCCAATCTTTTTATCACCTAAATACATTCACTGTTGTATACTTTTAAAAACAGATCTGAGGGTCTATATGAATTTGTTTGTGACAGGTGCAAATTTAAATCTGCCTCTACAACACATTATTGATTTGTTGCATATTGAGATCTCTTAATTTTATCAGTATGTTTTATGTTACACCTAGAACTAATAATCATTTATTGGTCAAAATTCATCTGTTCGGAAAATTCAAGGATACCCCCACCCTATCCTACAAACATGCACATGTTCTTTTATCTAAAATCATATAGTTTGGTTATACATTTGTGACTGGTGCAAGATATTTTGACATGTTTCTATTGTAAATTTTAACTCATTTGAATTAAAATCAACCTTTTTGAGGTAAAGACTGGTCACTTTCTTTTTTTGAGGGCAAAATCTACATATTGGACCATGTCTTTTACTCATTCAGTGTAATTTTGTACCTTTACAATATGTACTGTATCTGAAGGGTAAAACCATCTCATTTTTATGAAAATTGTATTAAACTGCATTTTAGCATATAAATCTCATCAGTAAAATATTTTATCATGCCATATACACTGTAAACAGTATAAAAAATAATTTAAATACTGTGTTATGTGATCTGAAACATCAATTTCCATATTGTGGTTAGGTCATACTGTGTTATTTGGGTAATAAAATTTGTAAATAAAAAATTTCTTTAGAAATAGGGCGTTTTGATCATTTTTTTCATAAGTATCAACATTTTACAGAAGGAATATAATTTTTTAAATCTAGCAAATATTGTCCAAAAGAGATTTTTTTTATCTAAATTATCATACTCAAGTACCTGTAAAGATAATTAAAAGTATCAATTATGCATTTTTCTGTATTAACGCATCTAATATTCATTCAAGTTGCATGTTTTCATAAGTTTTCAAAATTTTCAGTCATGCATTTTTTGTTTGAATTACATTTTTTCACCCTCCCCCCTCCAGCAAATGTCATTTAACACTCTCTTGGGGTTATACCATCAAAAATTAACACCTGATATTGACTTTTACTGGTTTCAAAACTTAGTTAATTAAAATTTGACTTAATTTTTCACCTGAAACAGAAATACATATGTCATACCTTTTAAAAAGCAATTTGACTATCCACCATTTAAGTGTCAGTCATTTGAAGTCAGATTCAGTTATCTGCCCTCGTATTTAATTACTTACATCATGAGACTGTAATATTGAAACCATGGACATGTCTGAAAATGATTACATAACATATTTATATAAAAACAGAATAAGCTGAAATGTGTTGTATGTAAGGGTACTGAAGTTTTACACTTTTATTAATGCCTTCATTCCTTGTCAATAAAAGCAATTTGATGATATAAAAAATGATATGGTTTACTATTAAGTGAGCTTCAGAAATTCTTCTTTACTTCTGGTGCCTAATTGGTTCCATGGCTCATTAAGCAATGATCCAAATTTTAAGTTTTTGTGAAACAAATGGTATATTTTGTCACTTTTTCTTATTAAGGGGTACCTTCTACCCTTTTGTTTAATATCATGGTCAATATTGGTCAATAATGGTATGAAATCATTCAAAATGATGAAATATATGTGTTACAAACCATTGAATGAAAATCATGAAAGAAAAACAGACAAATTCTTCATATAATGCATTTATTTGTTTTCAATGAATGGGATTGAGAGGTAGGGGTGTGACACATTATAGACTGTTTTTTCATGTTGTTCCCATCGTCATTATTAAGGGGGCTTGGTGTACAGTTAGTGATTTACCAAAAAATACAAAATGATATTTTTGGGCAATTTTTTGGAAAATCTATAGGAAAAAACCTGCTTTGTTTACAACATGGGCGACATTTTGGACACCCAAAGTTGTGCGGAGGGTAAATGAGCCCAGCGATTGATTGGTCATGTAATGAAAAATTGCGTTTTGCCATTAATAAGGAAATAAACGTGATAAAAAAACCATGAATATTGGTAGTACTTTGGAAATTATAAAACGGTTGAAAATTGAAAGTGAGGGGTCATATGAGAATACCGGATTACTACGAGTTGTAAACAAGTGAAAATTTGAAGTAAAAATGCAACGGCAACCTATACTTTTGATTGCAAATTTTGTTATCAAAAATATTGATCTTCCACCACAGGGTACTTATTTGACCCATTCTAATAAACATGGGAGTGACAGACCTGAAGCAAATTAGCATTGAGGCCTATGGGAAAATATTTGGTGGTGTCTGTCCACCAACAGGCGCCTGTCTTAAATCTGAGATTTCATGGCTGTACAAGTTATGAGATGTACTTGACATTGATAATGGAATTTAAATTTGCATAATATCTCCGGATCTTTCTATATATATTATTTATTTCCGTTCATATGGGAAGTTTGTCGGTTTACTAACGATAAGCCAGTGTTCTTTTCCGGATGGATTCATTGTAATTCTATTTTACCATAAAAACTGACCACCACAGTAAACTTATTACTGTAGATAAAGGACTCCAGGTCAAAAAGTTCAAGAAATATAATCATGATAAAAATAATTTCACGCCTTACACATCTTTCCAAAACAACAACAAATTTAAAGCAAACAGTCCATTTGAAATGTGTTGATTGCACTATTTACCCAAGTCTTCCTAAACGATTAGTATTGTTTAATCTATATCGAGCACAACAAAGTGAAGATAACTTGTTTGCGTAAATGACAGCAGTTTTCTTTTGAATGGTAAAATCGCCAAATCATTAAACATAAGTTATTAACTCCGATATCTTACACACCTTTTGGTTTTAATTTCATGAAAATGTTTGTAAAATAATCTATCATAAAACGTCCTCTCTAAAACTATAAATTGTTTCTCATGTGTCTAAATTTTAGATTACTGTATTAGTAAATTATTCAACAAAAGTTCATGCTTATTGGCATATCGCTACAAATAAATACACTACATGATATATATCTTAAACATCACAGATTCTAATTCAAGAATATTACAGTTAATTAAGTTCTAAGTTAGCCTAGTAGCCACTACAAAGAATGCGTACTCCTTGAAATCTTAAAATTTATTATCCACTAGTCTGTCCTTCATGCAATATTCCTAATCGACAATTTTTATTTGAAACAAACAATACTGCTATAAAAACTGTCAACTATCACCTTATTACTTAGTATTCTACTAGTGCAACAGTAAAAAATATTGCAATTACTTCCATCATCATCATCATCATCATCATCATCATCACTATATTTAGGATCATTCGTCAATGACCGTATTGTTAGTCTGGGTATTATTCTTCAGCTTCGAGTATATCCTGAGTCAGCTATAGTTATCATTGATATTTTTATTATAAAAGTTATCAATATCATATTTTCTGGAACGATAATATGGTTATATTAACATTTTTTATACTCAGTCGGTAGCGCGCTCGACTCTGGATCGTGAGGTCGTGAGTTCGAGTCCCGCCGGCGACAGGTTGGTTTCCTGTCTTTCGGATGAGACAGTAAAAGCAGCTAGAGTTCCCGTGTCACAGTAGGTGTCGGCACGTTAAAGAACCCTCACTGCTCAATGGCCGTAAGTGCCGAGAATAGGCCAAAATTTGAAGCACTTCACCTGCATTTGGTGACGTCTCCATATGAGTGAAATATTCTTGAGTGGGACGTTAAACAACAATAAACAAACAAACAAACAAACATTTTTTATATTCTAGTATTATTTTTACTTCATCAGCATAATAAATTTTGTTTGTGATATTTTATCTAGATACAAATTCATTTTTCAATAGTCTATAAAAATATTATGGAAGGGACTGTTCCTTCACTCGGCATACGAAATAAAAGTCCGTGTCTTTCAGATAAAACATAAAACCGAGGACCCTTGTCGTGGTATACATAGGCCTGGAATGAAAAGGAACCCCAACTGCATTGGCGGCATGTCCATACCATGGAACAATGCTTGCGACATATCCATATAAGTAAAATATTATTGGCGGGTTGTAAAACAGTTATAAAAATGCAATCTAGATTATTCATACATTTTCGTTCTATATCAGTTATCATTCACATAATCTTTTTGTCAACTCTACAATCATTCATCCTAAATAGAACTAGATTGGGTTTTTTCTTGTTTCTCAAGCATGTAAAATATAACATATAATAAGGAAGTAAAAACATCAAAGAATATACACAAAACTGGAACTAAGACAAAAATCTAATACAGGAATTACATAATCTATAATAAAAATAATTAGTGCATTCATGAATAATGCTAATGTTAAAAGAGTACAATATAGACATATCACATATTATCATCGTGGATAAATAAGCATTATTATCTGAATCTACAGTGAGAAACATAATTCTACATGGTTGCACTTAAAGTCATAGCAACACTGCGTGTTGTCGACCAGGCCAACGTTGCCGATATAATAATTTACGTAATGGGGGAATAATTAAGTCGTTGACCGACTGATTGTAATATATATTATATAATTAACAAGTTGAGGTATCTGTGTGCATATAAGCACAAAATAACTTGCTACATGTCCGGACGACCAGCTCCTTTAGGACAATGTATAAAGTAACTTACCTTATAATAAAGCATCTGTGAAAGTTAGAAATTAGAAAAGAAAATTTCAGGCAAATAAATTAATGAATATCAGGTACTAGCAAAAAATAAAAACACTCAAAGATAATGATATGTCATTAATTTGTAAAATGTACTGTAAATTAAAAGATATTAACAAAATCTATTTTATCAAACATTTGTTTTAACTAACGTTTCATATTTGCATCATTAGCCTATAATGAACACACGCCAATAAATAGAAACACCAGGTGGTGAATGTGACGCATTACTTACTACACCGAATAAAATAGTGACTACACCGTTAACATCTGTCAACAGTGACTCAAGGAAACAGGTCTTCACACCTGTTTCTGCTGATGACCGTCGTGTGAGTCATGATCCGATGGGCGTTGTCAATTTCAATAACCTATTCTATTTCAAGAACTGAGTGTGTGTAAAAATATGGTATTCTTATAATTGATATCGCACTATTGTTTAAAACACATAGATAGTTTGTTGCGCCGGGTTCGGTTTATAAAACAGAAAACTGTTGAAAGATTTAAAAAATGGAAAAGATGCGAAGGAAATCCGTTTCATTTCATGAACAATATAAATGTTTAATTATTCTAAAACGGGACACACAAACAGGAAAAACCAAATGACAAATGGCTTTTATTGGAAAATTAAGTTTTTATATTATATTAAAGTATTAAAATGATTTATATCACCATAATTGTGTAATGAGACGCTAAATGTTAAATATTGAAGTATTTGGGGATATTATACAACGAAGAATTAAATTGAATTGAAGTATAGGTTATATTGAGATTAGAAGAACACCGAACTCCAAAATTGGATAATATATATATTGCCACTGCTGGTGGACCGTTTGAGTCCCCGAGGGTATACATAAACCTAGTACCTGGTATCTCGGTACCAGCTGTCTATCTTATACTAAAGTAATATTTGGCACTGTTAACATCATTTAAATTCAAATTTTTTCTAAAGCTAAGATAGTCATTTTTTTTTTTACAGTGGTTACTCTTAGACGGATTTCGGCTATACTTTTAGATATATTATTTGGCCTTGTATAATACCACTTTCTCTTTAGAAAATAACTTTTAAATTGGAGCTCAACTGATGAAGTCTAATTGACAGAAACGATATCGTCTTGAGCATTATAACTTTTGGTAGTATATTTTAAATATTTATAACCACTAGGTCGTTGCCACTGCTGGTGGACCGTTTGAGCCCCAGAGGGTATACATAAACCTAGTACCTGGTATCTCGGTAAAGCTGTCTATCTTATACTAAAGTAATATTTGGCACTGTTAACATCATTTAAATTCAAATTTTTTCTAAAGCTAAGATAGTCATTTTTTTTTTTTACAGTGGTTACTCTTAGACGGATTTCGGCTATACTTTTAGATATATTATTTGGCCTTGTATAATACCACTTTCTCTTTAGAAAATAACTTTTAAATTGGAGCTCAACTGATGAAGTCTAATTGACAGAAACGATATCGTCTTGAGCATTATAACTTTGGTAGTATATTTATAATATATATATATATATATATATATATATATATATATATATAATAGTGTGTGTGTGTGTGTGTGTGTGTGTGTGTGTGTGTGTGTGTGTGTGTGTGCAATGTCTAACCTATTAAATCAATAAATTATCTTATGAAGATATTACGTTTTATACAGAAAGATTCAATCAGGATCAATAATCAATCATAATACCTGTTATTGTACATCTGTCTCAGGTATACATCTGACTCAGGTATACATCTGTCTCGGGTATACACTCTGGACATGCTAATTTGCAGTATTTTTTTTCTTTTTTGCAACTGCCGCGCTCTATTTCCTCTCGTTTACAGGATCTTCCACTTCAGTCTTATATGTCTCATTATGGAACAACTATTCAACCTCTCCTGAGTAAGTCGTTGAAAATTCATATTTCATACCCCAACTAAAATAAATTATCATCAAAACCAATTACATGTGTATATCTTACTCCTATAGTAGAAACTAGAAATATGTATGCAAGAACAACAACAACAACAAACAATCAGAACTAAAAAGTAAGAAATAGGATATAAAAAGTATGCTTGTAATAATGCTATAGCAGGTGTATTCTAATTCGTATTTACATTATGTACATGAAGAAAACAATTTGATTTTCCTAGAAAATGATATTTTGATGAATTAGCGACAAAGATAAGCTGGATAATTTATAATACAATCAGTGCTAATAAGGGCTACCATAGAAAATATTATCAGGACATGTTGCTCAGAAATATCTCGAATCTTAAAAGCTGTCAAACTGTCATTTTTACGAGTTGATGTTCCATCAACTGAGTACTGTTATGGTAAGTTGTTTACTGGGATCAGGTCAAAGTACATTTTGCAGTATTCGGTTAATAACACATTATATTGACGGGAAATTACCCATGTATGTGCAGTTCAGCAACATAAACTAAACTTCAAAATTGAAATTTCCAAATTACACTTTCAATCGTAAATTTTTGCTTTTTAAATTGACGAAAATAAAGTAATAATTCGCTGAAAAATATAGGTCTATGAGACTTGATGAAATATATGCTAAAAAAGGTCAGTTCGGCGCCCTATATGAATGTTAAGATATTTTAGATTTGCTTTAAAATGTCACTTTTCAATTATTATTTTTTAACATTATACACTTGTGACTAAATTGACGTTACAAGTGATGAAATGGACTGTTTACAATTCTTGCGCACGATTAATATGGGTTTTTGGTCGAGTTGCGTATCTTTCCCTTACTGTGAATTGGCATATCTGGCTGTGAAGTTGGACAAAGAAGTCGCGTCATTCACGTGATCTTAACCGATGAGAAACTCGTGACAGAATGTTTTACATGCGCACGTATTGACCTAGAGATTTAAGGCTACTGATGGGATTTATAGTGTAAGGGTACAATACTGCCCGGTCGCATAGAGAAACGATGTTTATAAGCACAAGGTTTTATAATCATATAGCTGATGTATGTAGTTTGTTGCATAATAAATAAGCCATCAGTAGGCTACTCACGTTAGGCCAAATGTCTTCCCCGATTTTATGTTACTGTTTTGTAAAACTTAATTTTAACAAAGTAAAAAGTAACTTGAAATCGTTGTAGGAATTCGGCCTATACTCAAGTGTGATATAAATGGTAAAGAAAGTAAAAAAGTTGTAATGTCTTCGTTGTCATTATTTTTCTTTTTCGAAATAAAATTGGGTGTTTTGGGCTTTTGCTAATTTGGAACCTTTGGAAATAACATGCATTTTCTCAGGAAAAGGGCTGATAACGTATTATGACAGTAAATTCAAAACTTACAATATGACAGTGGTACCCTTTATTGAAATTAACCTGCAATATATTTCAAACATGTGTACACAATGTGTATTGGTTCAGTATACTGAGTATATTATACATCATTAAAACTTAACGATTACCATCAACTTGTATCAGTACTTTGATTACATGCTCCATCAAATGAGTAATGTTATGGTAAGTTGTTTATTGGGATCAAGTTAAAGCAGATTTTGCAGTACGGGGTTCATAACACATTATATTGACGGGAAATTACACATATGCATTCATTTCAATATCAGAAATTCAACTTCAAGATTGAAATTTTCAAATACCACTTTAATTTGTAAATATTTGCTTTTTAAATTGACGAAAAGTAGTAACAATTCGCTGAAAAATATAGGCCTTTAGGACTTGTCGATATATATATGCTTTAAAAGTCAGTCCGACCTTCGTTATGAGTTTTGTGATATTTGAAATTTGCTTTCAAGTGTTAATTTTCAAATATGGTTTATTTTATACACTTGTTACAAAATTGACGTTTTAAGCGATCGATTGAACTGTATACAATTCTAGCGCACGATTAATATGCAAATGAGTTTGAGGCCCAGTTGCATGCATTGGCGTCTCGCTGTGAAGTTGGACATTAGAAGCTGTGTCGTTCACGTGATCTTTACTGACGAGAAATTCGCGGCAGTCTTTGAAGTTGGGAAAATGTTTTACATGTACACATATTGTGTATTTAAGTGCTACTGAGGGGAAGTACAGTGTAAGAAGTACAATACTGTCACATAGAAATTTGAATATCTATGCTGCTATGTATATAAGCATAAAGCTTTATAATTATATCGCTGATCTATGTACATGTTGTTTGTTATTTATAACAGCATAATAAATACAACACCAGTACTCACATGTGTTATAAATGGTAAAGTATGTGAAAAAATGTGATGTTTTCATGGTCATGATTGTACTTATCTTGAAATAAAATTGCGTGATCCACGCATGTTTTGCTATTCGTTAACTCTAAAATAACATGCTGCATATCCTCAGTAAAAAGTCTGGTATCCTTTATTGAAATCAACCTGCAATATCTTTCAAACAAATGTAGCCTAAACAATGTATATTTTTCAATATTGAGTGTATTATACCAGTCACGAACATACATATAACGATTACCATCAACGGGTATCAGTACTTTCAGTACTTTGATTGTATCTACTTTATAATCTCAAATGACGAGAGCCAGTATCTGATCATTATTTAGTAACTTAAAGATAAGGTGACATTGTGCTTTGTGTGTTTTAAAATTATGGTCAACATTTCATAACCAGATTGACCATTCGGTGTCCTCTAAACTCTAAATTTTCTTTCAGTCACTCATAATTCTAAATGGGGTTTTTTCAGTCACAAATTCAGTCTTTTTCAGTAACTCTAAAACTTGTAGAAGGCCGTGATCTTTTCCTGAGTGTGCGTGTGGTGTAATACAAACTTCCTAATTCCAAATTAAATATCTCTCATAATTCTAGATGTCTTTTTCATTACTATCATAATTCTATTGTTAAAGAGTCCACATATATTTTTGACAATAAAATAAGTCCAATACTTTGTACAGTTCAGAAATCTGGGGACCGACCAGAAATCAAGATAATTTAGAGCATATAAATTTAAATTGTTGTTTATATTTAAGGATGCATAAATCAGCAACTAATGCTGCTGTTGTTGGTGAATTGGGTAGGGTCTACATGAAAGTCAAAGCTACTCCAAGGGTTTTGAAATATAACTGGTTGAATATTATAAAAAATAAAACCAGTTTATTATATAAAATATATAATCCATTACGTGTGGATATCAATGTGACCAGTAATCATCGGAATTGGGATAGTAATATTCAATTAGGGCTTGGTGATTTATGGACTATATAGGACTATATTGATATAAACTATGGAATTATAAAGCGTCGTGTTCTAGAGTATTCTATACAAAAATGGAGGGCAGAATAAACTTCGTCTACGAAATTACAAATTTATTCTAAAACTAAAGATGCATTTATTATCGAGTGATATCTGAGTGAATCTCTGCGATCAGCTTTGACAAGATTACGTATAAGTGCACATGATCTAAATATAGAAAGAGATAGATATGTGGGTGTGGAAAGACAGGATACGGTATGTAATTGCTGTAATATGGGTGTAATTGAAGATGAATATCATTTTTTATTGGTCTGTCCTTTGTATCACGATTTGCGTGTGCGTTATCTTCCTAAATATTTATATGAAAATAAATACGTAGTATAAGCTAATTAATATTTCGAGTAACATCAAGCAACTAAAATTGGCATTATATAATAATAATTCTATTTAGCATAGATCATCCTTCCTGGATTTAAATCAATTTAATTTTCAAATCATTTTTATACATCAAATCCGACTTAAAAGTCTCTGGAAAATCAAATTAAATAAAATCTAAAAACTGATTTAAATATCGGTAATAATAATAATGATAATTATACATGTACATGGGCATGTACATAATTATGCCTGTATAATTGTATCATGATGTGATTACTGGTGTTATTGTTGTTATTTTTATTTTTTTTTTTTTTTGTTATTTGTATTATTGCTATGAACATAAATATTATTGATACTATTGCTGTTGGTGTGCTAATTTATGTATGGCTGTAAACTATTATAATTTTGTGCACATGTCTGTGTAGAAATGTGTAATTTTCTTAAATCAACTTGCATATGTAAAACCATGGTTATAAACATGTATATTTGTTTGAAGCGGAATAAGGATACTGATACTAAATGTCTTATTCAGTAACGATTATATTTATATCTTTTCCTGTAGCTATCATAATTCTAAATGTCTTTTTCATTACTATCATAATTCTAAATGTCTTTATCATTACTATCATAATTCTAAATGTCTTTATCATTACTATCATAATTCTAAATGTCTTTATCATTACTATCATAATTCTAAATGTCTTTATCATTACTATCATAATTCTAAATGTCTTTTTCATTACTATCATAATTCTAAATGTCTTTTTCATTACTATCATAATTCTAAATGTCTTTATCATCACTATTATAATTCTAAATTTCTTTTTCAGTAACTATTACAATTCCCAATGTCTTTTTCAGTTACTTTTATAATTCTAAATGCCTTTTTATTAATTATTATAAATCTAACAACACGTAATGGACCCAGTGTACAATAATATTTGTGCTACATCATTTTTCAATCCTTCGAGTTTCGTATATTCATTTCCAACTTTTAGTAAATTAGAAATAAATACATTACTACGTCGTGTATTCATTTTGAAATGACCAAATTTGGTAACGAATAAATAGTCTAGAAGGTATTTGCCATTTTTATGAGTGACATTTTTATTTTATCGCGTGCGGCAGAATATTTTACGCGAGTGTTAAATAATGTATCCTTCTGTCTCACGCGATGAAATAAAAATGTTATTCATAAAAAATGGCAAATATTCTATTTATTAGATTTTTCATAAAAAATCTCATAAAACAAGAAAAAGTATTCCCAAAAGTATTTCAATTGTCCGAGTGAAAAATGACACAGTTTGCATTGATTTTGCATGACTGAGTGTTATTTTCACAGAGAAAAATAACAATTGAAAATAACAAATTTATTTAATTGATAAATTCTCATATTTCACTACAAAAAATGTATTAAACCATACCAGTCAAGTCAGTTTCAGGGAACTGTTGTTTCCGTGCCTATCATAAAGGTTTAAATATAATTATTGCTTCACACTTTCTCGGTTTTACGAACTTACCTAACTTTAAAATGATCACAGAATCTTTTTAATCACAGAAATAGGTCCAGAATTTCATACTTCTTGTCTGTCCAGGAACTAAATTTATATCATGTATATAACCAATATTTATTATCGGATGTGGCCGGTTTGACAGTAAAGGCGATAAAAAACATTGAAAGCAAATGATTTTCAACGAAATTCAAGTCTCATATATTATATGACCAATTCCTGGTACTGTAATAGTAATCTAAAAGTCTAACAATTTGTATCAACATAAAAAATATATATGAACATGGTAAACATTAAATATAGTCAAATCCATACAGTTTAAATTTTAGGTAAATAAAGCATAACATTAAAATTACACTCGTTAGAGGAATCGTGAGAAAAAAAATGTTTTACCCGTGCGGCTTGTCATAACCGAAAAGTGAGTAGAATCATCCGTATGATAATCAAAAAGTTACTCCGCCCTGCCATCTTTTGTGAACCTGACAATAAACATCAAACGACTCATATAAATAGGATAAAACTTTACTTTTAACACCAGGACCCAAATGCACAACATGTTGTTTGTTAGCCCATTGGTTTAACATTGGTTAACTTCACGTTAAATTTAACAGCCTGTTATGCAACTGGGTCCAGAACTTGATATCATAAATAAGTTGAATTATTTAATTTTATAGGAAACTTGAGAGAAACCTTGACGTAGAAATACGCCTGTCTACAACAAGACCATTCAACAACCACTTTATTTAATGAAAGATAAAAATATTACAATATGACTAATGATGAAAGTCTTTGTATCTTTTGTAAGCTATTGACTTACGAGTTTCACCCATAAGTTTTAAAACTGCAATGGTTGCATTTATATCCTGTTTCCCGTTTTTGCCAGATAACAAGATTTACTGTTACTTCTAGTATTGCCATGCTTTAATTTTTCAATTTACCACCCACCTAGTAAATTCAAAAATTAAAACATGACACTATATTCTATAAAAGCTCAAAACTTTCGAGAACAATGTCATAAAATATTCCAGAGAAATTAAACAGTTTACCACTACTCACGAAATTAACATTACTGAAATAAGTCATGTATGATATGTATCATAAAGACATTGTTTCTATTGATAGAACATTGCATAATAATATTGATAGAAAGTCTGTTATATCAAATGTTTCATAAAGTATTGTCTAGTTTCTATACTGAATCAGACAATAGCTATTTCACATTCCATTAATTATTTAATCTGAATTGTGTAAGAATTAAGTTTAGTTCCGAGGAAGAGACAGGTCGTTCCGAAAATTATTATTCGTGTCTTTAATCATTTTAGTGCCGAGTTTGTATAATTCGTCTCATGACAAGTATCTATTTGCTGAGATCCAACAACCTAGGATATATATGTAAATGTTCATATTCATTTTGCCAATCCTTCATCCTTATGTGGATCTCAAGTCTTATCTGGGACCGGTGTTACATAATATTTTGTTACACAGGAAACGTATTCGCGACATGGTATATAGACACCCACACATACAACTGGAATACGAATCAGATGTTATATACTACTCAGTTATAATAGATAAATACTTTGCTTCTAAATTTAAAACATATAAGACGTATAGCTTTCAATTGAATCTATAAGAGTCAGTGGTAACATTAGACAAAACTCTTTTACAGGTTCGATAATCACCTAAATTACTCAAGCTCAACTTTTATTTAAAGGACCATAAGCTGTAGTTTTTTTCAAAAAATTCTTTCCTTTTTTACTCTTTGTATACAAAAAAGAGTTACACACTGACAAATAATATCCTAATCCTAATATAAATTCCTATATTACACGTATTTTGTGAAAATTTCTTGAGAAACCCGGTTTGGCAATTATTAACGTGCAACTGATTAATTCAAGCTTACTTTATGTATATGCATACCACACTGGATCTGACCTTATTTTCACTATAATACGACTATAAGAGTTTTATGTCTCTGTATAGCTTTTATTTGTATTGTACATTAAGTACAAGTTGTAAAAGTAGAAAAATCTAAATTAAATTTTGGTACACAGCTGTCCTTTACTAATTTTTAATTTAGAAGAAATTAAAAATTAGTAAAGGACACAGCTAATGAACCTTTAATTTTTTCACTGTATAGTTGATTGTAATACTTCTGGATGTGATTGAATATATAATACAAAATTCTCCTTTTTGTCTTATATCAAAAACATAAGATCATATTTATTATTTTCCGATATTTCACATAAAGATATCTTGAGCATAGAATAGAAAATTTAAGTATGCATTCAAACATTAACACTGAACCATTCCTCATCCTGTATCTTTGGGAAGAGTGATGGAGTTGAACACCAGTTCTTTTCTTCTACGAACACGTAATAGCAGACGCATGTGCTTGAGGACAGGACCCTGTCTTCGGAGCCTCATACCCACTTTCATTACAATAAATTACTGTTTTTCTAATATATACCATCCATCTACACCATAACTGTACGTATGCCATATGTTTATTCGCAATAAGCTTTCGCTAAATAATCAAGTGGTACATCGATAGTATACATGTGGAGAAACGAGAGGGATTGGTGTTAAAAGGAGCATTAGATGTGGTGTTTTAATTGTCTTTCCCTTTTTAATACTTAGATTGATATATAATAACCAAAAGAGATATATACACAGACATTAAAATTCTTAAATTCCAATATATTTTATATTTTATTTTTTTAGAAAATGCTTCAGAAATCCATCTCGGCATTATTCACTTGCACCTGATTATTTCCATACCACACCGGACCTGACCTTATTTTCTCCAAATATATAGAAGATTTTATGCTAGTGTATAGCTCTCATTTGTTTGTTATTTACATCAAGTACAATTAGGAAAAGTAGAAAAAATATCAATATACATTTTTATTAACACAACTAATGCCTCTTAAATTAAATGGAATTTAGCCTAATCAAAAATATTATTATATTGAATATATGTATCTCATAATTAACTAGCGTTTGAAAAAAAAATATTTGTTTGGTTAATCATAATATATATATATATATATATATATATATATATATATATATATATATATATATATATATATATATATATATATATATAGTGAAGTATCCAAAATGCAAATTCTGCCACGAACTCATACAAATGATGTGTAGCCAAGAATTTTAAATGTACATTTGTGTATAAAGGAGTACCTACACCGACCGTTAAAGCGAAATGTTGACATTAAATGTGATTCCTGGTATCCTTGTGACAACAACTTATGAAATGTTCATATGTTGGACATGATCTGGCATGTCTGATCATCTGCGATATATAAACACAATATGCGGACAAAACCGGGTGTCACTACTTAAACGTGGAAAGTTCACGAATGGAAATCCAAAATACTCACGTTTAACCTTGGTTGTCGGTAATTTCCTGTCTGTATCTAAGGTACGTAAAATATCCAAGTAGGAGGCGTATGTGCTTGATTCTGTGGTATCTTTAATTTCGACTTAGTAAGAATATATTCCATTCACATACTTAAGAAAATGATAATTTTTTACTGACAAAACATCGTCGATATATAAAATGTCAAATTAAATGTCATCTTTTGAAATATCATATGCTTCATTTGAATAAAAGAACAGGTCGGCCAATAATGGGTCACAATTTGTTCCCATTGCAATGGTAACCCGTGCCTGCCTGAGTGTTTAGAGCATCTCACTTCATGTCAGCGCAGGTTCGATTCCCGCTGGAACGTAAACTGATTTTTATGAGAAAGTTTGTCAGTTTACTTGTGGAAGGCCGGTGGTCTCATTCCGGGTAACCACCATTAAAAACTGGCCGCCACCATATAACTGAAAAAATTGTTCAGTGTCAGGCATGTTGTAATATTTATTTCATCTAATTCCAAGCTCTCTGTGTTATGTAAAGTTCACATAAGTATAACATTTGTCATAGTTAATTGACAAAACTTCGGATATACATTTTTTGTATTTTAACAAAATTGAATCAAATGGCACAGCTAGCGCTTTTTTCCGATCATTAAACTTATGAAAGGAAGTTGGTTGGGCAGCTTACAGAGGAATAACACGATTCGCGCCCAAAGGAATTAAGACAATTTACTGGAATATGTGGTCTCCAGAAACCTCAAATACAGTAATATTTGACAAGCACAATTTCTAGCATGTCTTTATACCCGAAGTAGAGGAGTGTTTTAAAAGAGAGAAGAATTGAACTATACCTTCAGTTAAAATCTCGTAATCTGATTGGTTGAGAGAAATGTGAAAATTTTCATTATTTTACCTTCTGTTAAAATCTCGTAATCTGATAGGTTGAGAGAAATATGAAAATTTTCAATTTCACCGCTCTGTTAAGAAAGATAAAGAAGCCAGGGTGACATTCCAAAAATATCACATGCGCCAACGTCATGCGCGTACGGTTCGTCCCAGTAAGAGCTTTTCGTCGTAGCCAAAACGTGTGTAGGCTATTTGTTTTGTACTTTTTAGGTTAATAGCTGAGATGTAAAATATCCATGGTAATATGTTAAAACAAACAAATATGACACTCGGCATAATAAAATGAATATAACATTCCTGAGAGGGTGATATTGCTTATAGTCACCCCTCGAAAAACACCCCTTGGGAAACAATGCTTCCTTGGGATGTAAATATGCAATATTACCCTCTCATAAATGTAATGTTATATAAATATAACATTCCAGAGAGGGTGGTAGTGGAAAATATCAGCCCGAGGAAATACATTGACAATGATTTTCAAGGGGTGACAATTTCCACTACCATCCTCTCAGGAATGTTATATCTATTATATTATACCGATCCACTGTATTGGAGCATATATAATCCATTGAATTACTTTTAAAAAGCACAAAATAATCTGCGTAAACAAACGAACAAGGCGCGCATCCATTTCTGCGCATGTGATATTTTTATTGAATATCACCCTGCTGAATATCACCCTGGAATGACCGAGACAGTGAAAAATACTCAACTCTTATTTTCCAATTAATTTGCTAGAATTTATAAAGACTCAAGAGGTATTATATTTATATGATATCCCCTCCCGTGCTTCTTGTTAGGTGTTCTACCATAGTGGTCGGTCGGAACAGGCGTAAAGCAAATGTTACCTGATGTTGGACAATTACATTTATTCCGTAACAGAACTGTTTTGATACAGACCCAGCTGAATGAACAAGAATATTTATGTAGTATAAACCTGACTCTTCAATAAGTTATAGTATATACTACAGTGTGATTAAAAAAAACACCCCCCTCTTCAAATGTCCATAACTCGCGCAGACACATGATAATTTAAAATATGAAAGATTATTAGAAAGATAAATTAATTGAAATTTATTATTAATTAAACCCAAAAATCTCTGAGGTCAAAACTTATTTTATTGCGTCATCGGTGATATCATCATAAATTAGCATTATTTGGTTTTACTACCAAAATTGTTGACACAAACTTCATTTCGATGATGTTAGATTTTATTTTTAGCATACATAACATGCCAAATCAAATCATAAAATAAAATTTGAAGGGGTTGTGTCAAAGATTAATATTGATTAGATCGGAAATTTTTCATTATTTCGGATAGAAATGCTAACAAGGCCAAGAGCCGTTTTAGTAGCGCATTGTAGCGTCTTGGGACATAGGAAACAATTCGACAGAATTTGCGTTTTAAACGACACTACGATTTAGGTCTGAAAATATGCTTTATATCTGAGAAAAGTCTAGTTTCGGAGATTTGTGGTGTTGAACGTGTCATTTTGATCAAAGTCTGTGTTTATTCCGTAACGAAAAATTAGCAAGACAGATCTAGATGGCAATTTTATGTTCCATGTAAACGGTGTTTTTCAAAGGTTTAAAATCAAATCATATAATCGGTTCTAAAATGAAGTGTTGTGTAGGACAATTCCGCTGGGCATCAGACTGTTGTTTGATTGATTGGTGACCTCATCATTTTGGTTTCATTTGCAGACTGGTTAACGCTGTAACATCTCCGGTAGGCCCATGGGGCCGAAAAACATACATAAAACAATGTTACAATAAATACGTATTTCAATTCTATTCATTTATTTATGTTTATAGACGGTGTTGCGGAGTATTCACGTTATCGGCTTACTTAGAAACAGCGTCTACAAAAACAGTCGGTACCTAAACAAATTATATTTGTCTTTGTGGTATTTTCGCATATCATTTAAAAGTATTATGTAAAACTTTAGATCGCTTATCACATTTACGTCAAAATCACCCTTTGAACAGAATATACCATATTTTTAGAGGTCAAACGCTCCTCTTTTTTAGGATATATTTTTTGAAACACCCTGTACCCTGTGTTTGATCATGAAATACATTGTATTTCACTTTGGGGTGCTATGGGAGGTAACTCTAACAAAATATTTCATTGTTATTATAGTCGGATTCACATAAGACAGCGGGCGGAGTAACCTTTTGATTATCATACGGATGATCTTACTCACTCGGTTATATTTGACAAGTTACACGGGAAAAACGTATTATTCCTCAATGGATACTGTCTCATGTATGTTGCCAAGTAGGAACGATTACTCTAGTCATTATGATTTTAATGTTATGTTTTATTACCTAAAATTTAGACTCGTCTAGGTCAAGAAAGGATCCACACAAGACTCCACCCGTCGGGTTGCATGGCTTCTATAAGGGGTTCTCCTTTTCAAAAACATTGTCGATGAATATAGTGCCCTCATGCTGGTGTTTATTGACTTAGTCTTGTAACTTTCTTTCCTGTCCACTTCAAATTTCAGACTTTCACTTTCAATACATTTACCTGTGTACAAATGATCCAATTTAAGCATTCAGCTCCACAAAAAATGTAGTGTGTAGGCCTACCCAGTCGGGTTGAAATACTCGATAAATCCGTTATGACATAAGGGAGGTAACTCGTACATACTTAGATTTGACTTTTTCCCTGATTATTTCATATCTCACCTTCTAAAGTAAACACTTACTTAGAACATGAAAGTGTCGAATATCTTATAAGTTTATCTGTTCAGAAAGATAATTTAATTGAATACTATAAAGACATATATATATGAATAAATAAATAATTTTAAAATAGATAAAGTAACATTTTCTAGTAACATAAATTTTTGTTGCCATGTACAGTATATAGTATTATAATTCGTGTAAATTTTAGCAAAATCACTTTTATTCTATTAATCCACACATTTTGTCTAACTTTTCGTTCATTTAATAATTACGTGTAACATATTGGTCCGATACAAAATACTACTTATATATATTCTATGTTGTCTAAGTTATGGGTTGATTATTGTGGTTGCGAATCTTTATCCTTTTTCTCTTTGTGTATTTTCTTCTTCAACATCCCTAAGCCACTCATAGTGGCTCATTTGTTAGAATATTCGTTTCGTATGGCTCCGGGTTCGATTGCCAACCACTCGCAAGGCTTCGGGTTCGATTGTCAACCACTCGGAGGACTCCGGTTCGATTGCCAACCACTCGGAAGACTCCGGGTTCGATTGCCAATCAATCGGAAGATTCTGGGTTCGATTGTCAATTACACCCCAGTCTTTTTAGAACCCCAGTCTTTAAAGAAACTGGTAGTGACCGTAAAAGAGAAAATCATGAGTGTTTTGGATGAAACTTAAAACTCAGAGTCTATGTTATAGGATAATTGTTATAGTTTATTATAGTTTATCAGTTTATTATAGTTTCTGTTTCTATTATTTTCAGATCTTGATCATTGTGTAATACGGCTGAATAAAGATACTTACAAATAGATAGAACTCTTATTTATGATCAAGATACAGTGACGCAAGAACAATGCCTGCAGTACAGTGTCCGTTTCCTGACTGTGACTACACCACCGCCGACCTAGATGCAGCCATCGTCGCGGCCCTCATCACAGCCCACAGCGCCGTACACACACTGCGCCCGTTTTGACCGCAAAAGTGGAGAAAGTCAAGCGACCTACCGTGACCGCCGCTGGAACTAGCGAGGACTGGGCCTACTTTCTATCACGCTGGACAGACTATGTGGCCGCAACCAAACTGGACGGCAAGGACAAAGTCATTCAGTTGCTTGAGTGTTGTGACGAACCCCTTCGCAGAGACCTGACTCGAACAACAGGTGGCAAATTAACTGAAAAGACAGTAGATGACGTATTAGCTGCCATTCGCAAACTTGCCGTTCGTGAAAGAAAACACAATGGTAGCCCGTGTGACATTACATAACATGAGACAAGACCGTGATGAGTCAGTCAGAAACTTTGGTGCACGTCTCAGAGGACAAGCTGACATTTGCAAATTCGTGATTGACTGCCCTAACTGCAGTGCCAAAATCAACTACACAGATGCTATCATGCGCGACGTCCTCACACGAGGTGTTGTGTCGACCCTGACATTCAGTTAGACCTACTTGGCGACAAGAATCAAAACATGACTTTGGAGGAAGTATTTCAATTTGTTGAAGCGAAGGAAGCAGGAAACGATCAGCTTCAAGGCTTCTAGATTCTCATTCGGTTGAGGCAGCCAGCTCCTACAAAAGGTCCAAGCAAGCGCTCAGCAAAGACAATCAAGACCTGTGTTCGTATTGTGGGAAACGTGGTCATGGCAAGAAAAAGTGTGGCACAACTGCGTAAGACTCAGTGTCCTGCATATGGCCACAGGTGTGTGAACTTTGTCATCGAGATCACCCATTTCGAGAATATCTGCCGCAGCAAGGACAATCCAAAACGCCAAACACAGTCTAGGCAACACAACTCTGACAAAGAGAGTGCTGTGTTTAACACTTTGTGTACACTGAACTCCCCTCAAACCACAGCACGACAATCTAAACACTATTCAAACCATCAATGTGAAGGGACAACGCCAAAGTATTCCACTAGATCATCACATCTACGACAGCATGACAGACACGTGGTTTCGCAGAGACTCAAAGCCTCAGCCATTTGTAAACATTACTGTGCCGAGCTCTTCCTGAAGATTACTCAGCCTTTTGGAGTCGATCTGTCAACACCGTCAGCGCCCACCATTATTCCTGCTATGGCTGACACCGGTTGTCAGAGCTGCCTTGTCGGTCTCTTAGAGTAATTCATCGCATAGGACTATCTAAATCTGACCTTATCCCTGTGACAATGCGCATGCACACAGCTAACAATGACGGTATCAAGATTCTTGGAGCCTCGTTACTACGGTTCTCAAGCAAAGACAGTAGTGGTAGAGTGGTGGAAACGAGGCAGATGACATATGTTACAGACTCTTCAGACAAACTGTTCCTGAGCAGAGAGGCATGTGTACAGCTAGGTATCATCAGCAATAGGTTTCCAGAGGTACAGCCCTCACAAACCGGTACCGCAGCTGTCCATGGAGAGAACACTGCATCATGCGGATGTCCTGAACGCCAATCTCCACCCCCGCCGCCAAGTGTTCTGCCATTTCCACCTACAGAAGAAAACCGCTCAAAACTACAGGAGTATCTTCTTGATTACTACAGGTCCAGCACGTTCAACACATGTAAACATCAGCCTCTGCCTCTAATGGATGGCCCACCTATGAAGCTTATGGTGGATCCAAATGCTGAACCAGTGGTCTACCACACACCAGTACCTGTTCCAATACACTGGCGAACTGCAGTAAAAGAAGGCCTTGATCAGGATGTAAGGTTAGGCGTACTGGAACCAGTCCCCATCGGAGAACCTGTCACGTGGTGCCATCGGATGGTCATATGTGCTAAGAAAAATGGACAGCCCAGACGAACAGTTGACTTCCAGGCTCTTAATGCACATGCCACACGTGAGACACATCACACACCGTCCCCATTCCTCCAAGTGAGATCAGTTCCAAATGGGAAGAAAAAGACAGTGTTCCACTTTATGAAGAAGACCGACATCTGACAACATTTATCACGCCATGGGGAAGATACCGATACAAAAACCGCTCCACAAGGCTACATTGCCTCAGGTGATGGCTACACGAGACGCTATGATGAGATAGTTACAGACATTCCAAACAAAACCAAGTGTATTGATGATGCCTTACTCTGGGCAAATGACCTAGAAGAAAGTTTCTTCCAGGCAGTGCGTTGGCTTGATGTCTGTGGAAGGAACGGTATAACACTCAACCCAGAAAAGTTTGTCTTCGGAGCAGATGATGTCGAGTTTGCCGGCTTCGAAATCACCCGTGATGAAGTCAGACCCTGTCAGAGATACCTGCAAGCCATCATAGACTTCCCCACACCAAAAGACATCACAGATGTGCGTTCATGGTTTGGCCTTGTAATCATCAGGTTTCATATTGCCTTCAGTATGGCAAAGCGCATGTTACCATTTTCGGGATCTCTTGAAGCCAGGCACTGCTTTCCAGTGGAAATGAACATCTTCAGACATTATTTGAGGAGTCAAAAGCACAGATAGTAAAAGAAATAGAAGGTGTTCGCATCTTTGACCCTGACAGACCCACATGTTTGACAACTGACTGGTCTAAATCAGGTATCGGGTTCTGGCTCCTTCAGAAACACTGTACATGTGATAAGACAGAACCTTTTTGCTGTCCATCTGGATGGAAGATCACACTTGTCGGCAGCAGATTCACTCATCCAGCAGAGTCTCGCTATGCACCTATTGAGGGTGAGGCACTAAGCAGTTGCAGATTCACTAGACAAGGCCAGATACTTTGTATTAGGATGCAAGGACTTATCCATTGCGGTTGACCATAAAACCACTTCTCAAGATCTTCAGTGACCGATCTCTTGAGGACATTTCCAACAATCGTCTGAGAAACTTTAAGGAGAGAAAACACTCAGATACAGATTCCGTATGGTCCACATCCCTGGTGCCAAACATCGTGCTACAGACTGTCTTTTCACGCCATCCTATTAGTGATGCGGAGAAACTTATCCTACCTGATGATGTTGCGCAAGTGACCAATCACAAACCTCTAGAGAGCCTCCATCTGGAGAATTCAAATACTCAATACATTCAGAGAAGTGGCAGAGATGAAAACATGATTTCAACTGCTGTTGCATCACTGAACGCCCTTGGCCTGAAGTCGGTGACCTGGGATAGAGTTCGTGTAGCTACAGCCAGTGACCAAGAGTGAGATCATAGAAGGTGGAATGCCACAGCACCGTCATGAAGTACCAGAATCTCTACGACAGTATTTCCAGTACCGTGAGGACTTGTCGACCACTGATGGAGTTATTCTGTACAAGGACCGTGTAGTTATCCCGCAATTACTCAGGAAGGAAGTTCTAGATGCCTTACATTCAGCCCACCAAGGAGTTACATCCATGATAGCTCGAGCTGAGACATCTATATTTTGGCCAGGGATCACGTCGGACATAAACACTCTTCGTGCAAGCTGCCAACAATGCAACCGCAATGCACCGTCCAACCCGAGTGCTCCACCAGTTCCACCAATGAGCCCTGAGTATCCTTTTCAGTGCATCTGTGCTGATTACTTTACTTACAAAGGTAACCATTGCCTGGTGGTTGTGGACCGCTACTCAAACTGGCCCATTGTAGAGCAGTCAGCCGTTGGAGCTCAAGGACTGATAACTTGCCTCAGACGCATCTTTGTTACATACGGGATACCTGACGAACTTGCAACTGACGGGGGACCAGAATTCATTCACAGCTACAGCTACAAGGCAGTTCCTCAGTGACTGGGGTGTGCATCATAGATTATCCTCAGTAGCCTTCCCTCACAGCAACTGCAGAGCAGAGATTGGAGTGAAGACAGTCAAGCGCCTTCTAATGGACAATACTAGCTCTACTGGCGACATTGACACAGACTCTTTCCAGCGAGCCATGCTACAATACAGAAATACACCAGACAGAGACACGAAGCTCTCCCCAGCCATATGCATATTTGGTCGACCAAAATAAGAGATTTCATCCCAATTCCACCTGGGAAATACAAGCCTCACCCAACATGGCAAGCACATCTCTGGCCCGTGAAGAGGCATTACGCAACAGACATATGCAATGTGCAGAAAGACTGTCTGAACAATACACAAAGACTACCACCTCTTTCTGTTGGAGACCACGTTCGGATACAGAACCAAATCGGACCATTCCCTCGCAAGTGGGATAAGACAGGAGTAGTCATTGAGGTGCGCCAGTTTGACCAGTATGTCGTGCGCATTGATGGTTCTAGACGTGTCACTCTGCGGAACAGAAAATTTCTTCGCAAATATGTTCCAGTTCAGTTGCCGCCAAAACGGCTTACCATAGATACTGACACTACGCTACATCAACCATCGTTTTCTTTGTTGAGGCCTGCCACATCCCCTACTGTTACTACGGACACAACAGTGAAGCCTGGATTAACAACACCGATGAAAACAGTCACAGTGCCGGAACAATCACCCGGGCCTGTATACCTGCCTGCCATGGAACCCTCACGCGAGACACCTACTTGTACCCAGGTACAAAACCCATGCCATCAGCTCACATACACTGAGCCAAGAACCCAAGATGCCAGCTCACCGCCAGATGTTGCCACAGGACCACCTTGTGCTGAAGCAACGGTTGTTCCATCGCCAACGGTTGAGTCTACCCCTACCCTGCCAAGACGGTCCAGCCGCATCAGACATGCCCCGGAATGGCAAAAGGACTTCGTTTGCGAATAAATGCACACACCATGAATTTTGCAATCAGTGTATGAAGTGAATAAATGAAGACTTTCAACAGTTAAGACATTGATAAATCATTAGTCATTAATATTATCATGTGTTTCTTTGTTGTCAAGTTTCCCAGTTAAAATATCAGTCTTTTTCATTCAGTTCCTTATGTTTATAAACTAAATGGATACTTCATCCCAAAAGACACTGGGGGAGAGATATAGGATAATTGTTATAGTTTATTATAGTTTATCAGTTTATTATAGTTTCTGTTTCTATTATTTTCAGATCTTGATCATTGTGTAATACGGCTGAATAAAGATACTTACAAATAGATAGAACTCTTATTTATAAGACGGTTTGTTGCATTAAAGATTCCCAGTGCGTTGCCAGAGATAAGCCGAATATCTGTCCCGGTTTTAAGTTCCTTCTTTGAGAGTTTCTAGTTCATAAGCACTGGTTTGAGTTATTTAAATTCTCTGATTTTACCCAGCGTTTCCACAGAAATTATGTCCCGGGTCTTTCATCTTCAGCTGGTGTCGATTTCCTGTAAATAAAGTAAACAAACAAACCAATCCTTTTAACGGACTTTACACACCCAGGTACAGAGGCACATTTTATTTTTTACATTTGATTGAAATGAACACAAAATTTTATGCAGTTTCAAAGTATTTTAAGTCATATAAAATTCTTCGTGCATTGACTTCTCTATTAATTGTGTTTATATTGACCACCATAACATTTGTGGCCCACTTCAATATACAGATAAAATCCTAGATACAACCACAATGAAACGCCCACGCCAAGCGAAGAGTTTGTCATCCAGTCTATTATTGATCAACAATAAAAACTCTGTCGCTGACTTTATGCGGTAATTTACAATAGTTTAACCATATCTCGTCAAAGTATCATTATGGTGCCTTGGGAAAAATATTCTGAAGTTTACGCATTTATTTCGAAAAGTTATTTTTATGGGGTAGCATATATGACAGAAATACCTAACAACTTAGATATGATCATAGAGATCTGGAGCAAGTTCAAATCATAAATGACCTTCATAATTACACATTTTATAAACACATACACATTCGTGTATCCAGCGATATTTATATAAAGCCCTGTATCCAAAAACTTGTACTGCAGAAGGCCGATCTCTATATACTAAATTTAGCGATGTAGATATTTAGCTGCTGAAATTACATAATTATGTAGACATTTCTCCATTATATTTTACCTTGTCTGAAGCAAATGATAGACAATAAATATCATAGCTTTAATATATTCATTCTTTAATAATCATGCGTCATGAATTATTGTACAGTACGTATGTAAATACGTTCTCTGTGAAAATTAGCCGCACTGTCAATATCGACGGAAATGTGTTACTTTTCTTTTTTCCCACCTACATGTAGGAGAAGAATAGACTCGCCCATCCGGAAGCGACTGTGCTTGATTTGCAGAAGGTAAGTTGAGCAAGGTTGCAAACTTACGGTGTATAAACGAATAGTATTGTACATTTTCAGGATATTTTTGTATAGTCTAAAAAATATTTGTACACGTAAACTTTAATTTTACATTTCGCTGTAGGTGAGGCCGGTGTTTGTCATTACTGCAGTAGTTTGCATACATAAAACGAAAGATCGATCTACTCGCCATCGGTCCGTGAAAGAGGTCATCAGGACTGGCTTGTTGATTATTTTCACATTGTGATAATGCCGTACACAACCAGAACGACGAGGACAGTTCGGACCATGATATCGGACGGGAGAGGTCCTGCTAGAGTACAAACCAAAACTTTTACTTATGGTGGAGATGGACCCTCTGATGGTTATAACGGTGACGATGGAGGGTTTAGGATGGGGTCAGGAGGAGGCCGGTATAATATTCAAATAGGGGGAGGTGATGACGGGGGTTACACCTCATCCGTCAGTATACCGGCCTTTAGTCAGAGGCCACAAGTCGGAGGAAGGTCATCAAGGAGAGAGAAGAGGAACCCATTTGCTGGAGTTATTAACCAAAATTATGAGGAAATTAAGCAGAAATGTCAAGAAGAGGGATGTTTATTTGAGGATCCAGAGTTTGATGCAGAGGACTCCTCCATTTTCTTCAGCAAAGCAGTGCAGCGTCCTTTTGAGTGGAAAAGGCCTCACGTAAGTTTCATTCAGTCTGATAGAATTATTTTGATTCACACTTGGATTAAACCAATGATGTACAATTATAAATATAATGTATGTGTCCTGTTCGTCTAATTTACAATGCTTGTGCAATGTTGTTTGTACAGTACAAGGATGTGTACCATACCCATACTGTGTGGGAGGGGCCTCTGTGTCTGCGACTGAGTGTTTAGATCATCCAGCACCAAACCATGAGGTCTCTGACATCTCTTATCAGACTGGGTTTGAGCCTCGCTGAGTGACTATTGATTATGATTCTATAGGCTAGTATTCTTGCCAGTGCAATTTTAATGTTGTGATGCAAAACCTGTCAGGTGGTTAAAAAGAGGTTAACAGTACAATGTAGACTGAACCACATACAAAAATGTATATTTTCAACTTGCATCACAGACATAAACAGAAATGTAGATTTTTCACTCACATCACATACACATTGTATGTGAGCACAATATACCAGTACTTTCATGTATTCTGAAAGTTTTAATTGAAAAATCTACATGTATCCGGAATAGGCAAACAATCTAAAAGTAAATGTTTTGAAGTAATTCTGAGATTAAAATTAAAGAAAACAAATGTTGTTGACTTAAAAAGTACATTACAAAACCAACTTGTTACATGTACAACAATACATGTAGATTACAATTTACATACACATTGGTCTCACAGTTTTTGCTTTTTCCCTGCATATTGTTCAAGTTTACCTGAATTGTACATGTACCATTCTACATGTACATGTATTTGATTTTTATGTTTTTCAAGGTATATTTGTACATGTACCTCATGTATGTACAATATGTACATTAAGACACAAATAACACCTGTATGTTCAATGTATATGGAGTTTATATACAGTACATGTACTAGGTCAAGAAGGGCTTCAACTGGAAAAATAAGCAAATGTAGATACACATGTAAATGTATGACATATACAATGTGATACATTGTGAATTATATACATGTGGAACCAGGCATGGCCACAGTCTCTCATAACTTGCAATTGATCCATGAACATGATGAAAATATTTGCCAAATGTTTGGATTTTACTTTCAAATAAGAAGCATTGTTAGGATATTATGGACTGGTTGTGAATGATACAACTGAAAATAGACAGACCTGTTTGTTTGCTGTAGCTACATGTATATTATTCAGTTTATCAGTCCACATGTTTATTTTACCTGTAGTTACAAACATGGAAGAACTGTAAAGTAAAAATATTAGATCTAGTTGACAATATTGAGTGAAGAAGGCTTAATATTCATGAAGTTTTTATCTGATTGTTTATTTGCTAATTTTATAATTACAAAGTCCTATTTTAAGTTTAAAATATGTGTTGAACACAGAAACCTGTTGGTAGTTACAAAACAATTTTATTTAAATCAAAACACACCTAGGGTACACAAACATACCAGTATTACTGTAAATATTTAGAACTCTATAAGAAATAAATTGAATAAGGTCACACCCCAATGACAGTAAATCAATAAGGCCTGCTACATGCACATGTATATAGGATGGTACAGAATGTACCGGACTACTTCAGTATTTTAATTTAGTCAATAAATTCACTAATCCCAGCTTATTAATAGATAAACTACATGTACTGCCATTAGTCTGGTAGTCTACATGTAGCTGTGCATTCTCAGTCATCACCAAGATATATGCAGAGATTTCAATAGTAATCAGTAAAATTACCTGCCTACTTTCTCATTTTTATCATCTACTTTTTCATGAGAAAAATATTACAAAGACTAGCGTTTCTTGAATACTGGTAATGAATTACAATGTATGTAGATTCAGAACACTAATTTTCATCTCAAAAATACAGAAAATGCCATTTCTTGACATCTATAAAAATTCAAAATTTGGTGCTCAGTTTTTAACTTCCGCCTACTTCCTTCTTGAAAACTTATTGAAATCCCTGTGTATGTGTATATATACATCAATACAGATACAGACAACTTCCATTAACCCTTTCACCCCTGAAAATCTGAGTGGTATGCTCTTTTTATTTTTTTAGACCAGTCTATTATGGTCTGTAGGGTTGAAAGGGTTAATTTTTCTTTATTTACTTGTTCATGTACCAGTATCTCATATGTGTCAGGGATTTTGCTAAGCCATTTCAGGGTCTGATTATATGACAGAATCCATATGCAAAATGGCTTGCATTTTCCAAAACAATATGCAAAATGCATTTTGGAATTTCAAAACACAGAATAAAGTATTTTCATAAAATAAAGTAAAATCCTTGTGCATTCAAATTGTACATGCACAAATATAATTTGTACAGGTTGTAGGTTAAATTGCAGACAAAGTGTGTGAAATTTTGATTAGAATGGTAGATAGAGTTATACTGGTATTTACATTTTACTAGTATGTGAAGGATGTAGAAATACATTGTAGTTAACTAGTTTATGTTATACAATACATGTTTGATAAAAATATGACAACATCAACAGCATGTAGAGAGCGTTTGAGAGAGAGAGAGAGAGCATTGCCATTTTCAAATCAATGTGCTAACTACTACACTTAAGTGCTAGTTTTGTAGCTGAGTTTTAGTGTAAAGATAGCAGTGTACAAATGTGCATACATATTACTGCACACTCCTTGTAAGTGACTTGAGTGTAAATAGTGCACATATATGCATACATATTATTGCACACTCCTTGTAAGTGACTTCAGTGTAAATAGTGCACATATGTGCATATATATTACTGCACACTCCTTGTAAGTGACTTGAGTGTAAATAGTGCACATATGTGCATATATATTACTGCACACTCCTTGTAAGTGACTTGAGTGTAAATAGTGTACAAATGTGCATACATATTACTGCACACTCCTTGTAAGTGACTTGAGTGTAAATAGTGCGCATATGTGCATATTAATTATTGAAGCACAATCACTGTACAGGACTCAAGTGTAAAGATAACAGACTTTACAGTGCACACATGTATGCTACATATCAATACACACTTCCTGTAAAATGACATGTCTTTAACCGCAATGTTGAAATGTTTGTTATGCACCCACATAATTTATAATGAGCATCAGTTGTTTTCATTTATTATCCACATCACAGAATCTGACAACACTACTGTAGAATGGAGTTACTACAGAATCTGACAAGATGATATTTTACAGGCCTTCTGTTCCTATGTTGTGATATGGTATATACATGGAGCACCCTTGTTACAAAAGTGGTCATTGTTATACTTGATTGGTAATGTATTCAGTTTCCAAAACATGTTTCACTTTCACATTCCTTTGTAAAACAATAATATTGCATTCATTATGTGTACTTTGTATACGGCCTATTTCATCATAGGTAATGACACATCATGTATTACATAAAGACACACACGACATGTATACCGCCTGTTGTCTAAAGCAAAAAATTTATAGTGCCAGCAAAAACAGATTTTTTGTTCAAAGCTAAGATTTTTGCAGGTTTTGGATATCTTGTGGCATTCATGGTCATTCCCTTACACGTCAAGTCTGCCATGACTTCATGTATACGAATCTTCATCTTACATGTACAGCTCATCACATAAATAAGTGATTTTCACAATCTAATGCCAAAATGTGGCACCATATCAACCATTAGGTCATGCCTGGGCTTGGATTCAAACTGGAAACATTCTTAATTTCAGAAAGGCTGTAACACTAGATTGTACAATTATTATTTGGCTAAAAGAATGAATGTACATGTACAAGACATGTAGAACATATTTGGTTTTTACAGATACATTGTATATATCATTTAAATGTATACACATGTAATGATGTATCATGTATATGTAGGTGTTGTTGCAGAATACACATACATGTATTTGCACACATTTGCCAGTGCCACTTGCACAGTGCTTAATATTTATTTTGAATCTGGTATAAAATGAAAGAAGTAAATACAGATATGTAAGGTAATCTAAGGTAATCAATGTAGCAATAAATTAATGTTTATACATTTACAGAGACATATACAACTGCTGGTACATATACATGTACAACATACATGCCACAATGATTTATACAAGTAATATTCTAGTGGGAATAAGCTGTGTTGTAATTTTACAAAAAAATATAATAAAATGTTTATAATAGTATACAGAAAGACACAGGTGTTGCTGTTAAGATTAGCATTACACTTTTGAGAGAAAGATAGAGAGGATATAGACAGAAAAATAAGAAATAAAAATGTATCTGTAAAGTGATTTTGTTAATACATGTAGCTATAGCATAGGTGTAAATTTATGGTACTTTACATGTACATTGTACATATAGCTCAAGAATGATCCTCTATTCAGGAATTCTCAGGGATGTATGTGTGCAAACTCCAATTTTTTAAAATTTTTTCACTGAATATACCCAAAATATGCTAATTTAAAGAAAAAAGCAAGTGCTATCCATATTTTTTATTTTTTTGCAATTTTGTGACGTTGATGTGTAAAATCCTTATAAAACTATAGGAAAATATAGCTCCATTGCATGAATAAATAGATATAAACAAATAATCAAAGTACTGAAAGTACTGATACAAGTTGATGGCAATCGTAAGATTTAATGAGGTATATTACACTCAGTTTACTAAATACTTTTTAATTCAGTAAAATTAGGTTTTACAAAAAGTAACTAAAAATCGGGTCAAACATTTGGCTTAACGTGAGTACTGATGGCTTATTTATTATTCAACAAATTAACTACATAGATCAGCGATATGATTATAAAATCATGTGCTTATAGGCCCTAAACATCATTTCATTGATATTAAATTTGTATGCGACAGGGCAGTATTATACCCTTATGCTATACTTCCTGCCAGTAGCCTTAAAGCTCTAGGTGAATACATGTACATGTAAAACATGTTCCCAACTTCAAAGACTGCCGCAAGATTCACATCAGTTAAGATCATGTGAATGAGGAATGACGCAACTTCTATGTCCACAGACAGATCTTGCCAATACATGTACAGTAAGGGAAACTTGACCAAAACTCATTTGCATATTAATCGTGCACAAGAATTGTTTACAGTCTATCAATTTTAATGTCAATTCTATCACAAGAGTATAATTGTAAAAATTAATTGAAAAGTAACATTCTAAAGCAAATTTATAATATCTTAAAATTTATAAAGGATGCCGAACTGACCTTTAATAACATATATTTCAACAAGTCTCGTAGACCTATATTTTTCAGCGAATTGTCACTATATTTTCGTCATTTGGAAATTTCAGTCTTGAAGTTGAGTTTATGTTGCTGCACATACATGTGCAATTTTGCCTCTGGGACTTCACACATTTCGCATTGTGAGTACAGATATACAGTGATGACCAATATAACTAATCTGCCTTTTATACCTGCTGTGTGACTTGATTTTTCCAGAAAAACAATTACAAGTATGTCAGCTGTATGGGGATATGAAGTGGGAATGTTTCAAAACATTTTTATTCAACATACATTTTTTTTTCTTAAGTTCAAAAGCTTTTTATCTTCGTAGTTCAGCTTCAAGAAAATTATTAAAACCTTTAATGTATATGACTACTCACTGCTACTTGTATAAAAGAAGAAATATTTCTGTAGGTAGTTCCATTGTGTATTTCAGCAATTACACCATAATGGTGTCATTTTCTTATTTAGTGAATTTATTCATGTGGACAATTTCAACATATTTTAAACTCCCACGTACATATATCTGAAGAAAAAAGCCACAGATGACAGTTAAACCCATGTTAATATATATCCTACACACTGTGTAACCACTACACTATTTTAAATGCATTGTTATGCACATTATTTTTCCATTCAAATTGAGAAATGCCTTTCAACGCATACAATGTGTATTTCTAGCTACATACATGTATGTAGGGTGGAGTGATGTAGATATTTCAGAAGACATTATTCTAAATTTAAAGGTTATTGAATAATTAACCAAATTGATTTTAGTTGACTTTGTCATTATTCTATGCAGTGACACATATCTTGTGTATTTCTTCTATATATGTAATCTGCTGATAATAGGGGATATTAACTCAAAACCTCCTGAAAAACAAATAGACTCTACATGTACCTACAAATAAAAAAAATCTTGGACTAGTCAAACTGTCTAAATATAAGGGGTGAGCGAGGGAGATACATGTATAGAACTAAAGTTTTGTCTCAAATATTTTAATCATGCGAGAAATGGAAGTTCTGAAATAGAAATCCAAGGCCATAATGTGCTAAAAATATGCCAAATAACCTAAGTTACATCTGTTTAACTGAATGATAAGGTAAGCTTTCTTTCTCGGCTGCAACAGCTTTTAAAATTAAAGATGTACAACATTTATATATCCATGTTATTAGTCAACTGACTAAAATTTGTGTTATTGCAAAAAAAACAAGAAACTGCTAAAGGTGGTTTGGCAGAATTGCAAAGCACAGTATTCAGAACTCACAAAAGAGCAAAATCAGTAAATGCAATGGCATACATGTATCATTGAAACTGACAGACAAATTTGAATAAAAATCTGATTGACTTTTAAATGCTATAATATTGGTAGCCTAAAAACAAAACACACAAATATGAAAAATGAAAGCAAAACTACATACTGCAAAATGGTTTCTGGTTGCCAAGCAAGCTTTTCTAAAAAAAAGATAAGTATGATAATATTAATATCGAAGGGCATTAGCTCTCTGTCTCTGTCTCTCTCTGTCTGTCTGTCTGTCTCTCTCTCTGTCTGTCTGTCTGTCTGTCTGTCTGTCTCTCTGTCTGTCTGTCTGTCTCTCTGTCTGTCTCTGTCTGTCTCTCTCTGTCTGTCTTTGTCTCTCTGTCTGTCTCTCTCTGTCTCTGTCTGTCTGTCTCTGTCTGTCTGTCTGTCTGTCTGTCTCTGTCTGTCTCTCTCTCTCTCTCTCTCTCTCTCTCTCTCTCTCTCTCTCTCTCTCTCTCTCTCTCTCAAGAAATATAGAATTATCAAATGTTGTTCTCAGGACAGCCTCTTGTACCAAACTAGATTTATCAAAGTCATGTTTCTACATTGTAACAAGTATCAACTTTAAATCAATCTTTATGTTTTATATTAATGTTGACAACATGTTTTTGATCATTTACTATACCTGAGTGACAATATAAAACCTGAACACATTGGCACCCAATATTTACATATAAAAATTAGTTGTTTATATATATATGTTTTGGGGTTATATTCAATTTATCCAGAATCCATAAAATCCTTCAACACGTTACAATTACAGTGAAACTTGTATATAACAATCTCCTTATGGACACAAGAAAGCCAGTCTTTTATATGGAGTGGGTTATTACATAGAGGTTAATTGTGTACACAAATGGTACTATTGGGGACAGCAAAACAGTCTTTGTGACCAGGTGGTCTGTATACACAGGTGTTCGCTAAAGGAGTTTTTACTGTAATGTCATATTTTGGGTATTTAATGTTTATGTCAGAGATATAACTTTGTCAGCTGATAGATATAAATAATTGTATCTCTAAATCAATACATTTACCAAGAAGAATACAATGCACATGTAGATATCTGACTAGTTCAACAGCAAGATATGTAAATATGGATACCCATGATGTGTGATAGGAGGTTTAGGAGTCTGTAATGTACAAAGTAGACTATTTCAGAAATACTGATACTAGTGTTTGATAGGTGTGTTGATCTCACATAATCATTTCCATTGGTGATGAATCTTGGTCAACTCAGTGTTATACATATACATATGCAGTACTGCCAGACAGAATTTGTGTTTGGGGAGATGAAAAAAGTTGAGAGAATGTTCGAGTTATTCAGCCTGAAACTTAACTCAGAATTTTTGTACATGTATCTAGACAGTGCAACATCTCGCTAGTTCTTCCACATATACAATGTATATACATGAAGTACTATTGCTTTTAATCTTCCTAAGTTTATAAATTATTTCTTTTTTAGCCCACACACCCCTAGAGACACATTTAGAATGGCTTGTGTCATTGATTCTAAGTAGAGACCATTATTTTCAGGGTTAGATGAGTTAAATAGAGATTCCACAATGAGTGTTAGTTGATTATAATGTTTATCTAACTTAGATAAACATGATAATCAACTTATACAAGTTGTTGAATCTGTTTCTAAAATACCTGAAAAGGGCTGATTGGTTGTATGGATTATTAGCTTACATCATGTCTATTGGGTTTGGAGTCTTATGATCACATCAAACTTGTACTCACTTCAATCTCTCCATTCATCTGAAGGTTGGCGATGACTTCATTTAGTGTTTGTGACATCACTTAAAAAGCCCTGTTGGTTATTTGTAAATGTTAACTAACTGCAGCTTCATTTATACCACTGCTTGAGATTGGTATAACAACACAAGTTATGGTAAAACAATGCAGAGATCATCCTGAAAAAACCCCCAGAATTGTCCTGATGTTAAGATGGAAATCAGCAAAAAAACAAACAAACAAATATACGGAAAATCATTTCCTTACATAAGTGAAATGTTGAGGCAGTTTGTTGATAGCTGATGCCAGATGAGATAAGAGGGTATTGTAAAAAGAAAAAACAACAACAAACTAACGGAAAATCATCTTCCCTACATAAGTGAAATGTTGAGGCAGTTTGTTAATAGCTTATATGATTATGCCAGCTGAGATAAGAGGGTATTGTGAAGATAAGAAACTCATACAAACAGTCAGCTTGATAAAAAAAATGTCTTTATTATCAAGATTTGAATTAATTGGTGATGAAATTTGGTGAATTATAAGAAACACATGCAGTACTGTCTGACAGAACTCATGTTTGGGAAGATGATTAATTTAAATAAAATATCAGAGATTTACAATATACAGTGAAACCTGTCTTGAGGGACCACTTTTGTAAAAGACCACCTGTCTTGGAAGACCACATTCTCAAATTCACTTGGTTCAGTAATCTTTTAAATACATATAAAACCTCTTTTGAGAGATCACCTATCTTGATTAAGACCACATTTCAGTGGTAGAAGAGGTGATTTTTCAAGACAGGTTCCACTGCACAATCAACAGAATATTTCTTCATATCTTGACGGCACAATATTCAAAACAAATTTGTTAGTCATGATATATATATATTTTGTGATCCTTAGAGATAATTATAGTTAGTAATTCAACTATACCCAGGTTCTATAACCCATCATCAAAACTGTCTTTCACTGTATAAACAACTGAAATATTTTGAAACTGATGTAAAAGACAAGAAACATCTCAATTTATCATCAGTTTTACAGTTACACATTGTAAAAGTTCATTCTCTACATTAAAATTTGTGTCTGTTTGTTTTAATGTTTGTTAGGGATGAGAAATATCATGATAAAATTGTGTAAAGTTTGGATTGTGATACAGTTGGGACCGTGGGCATTTTGTGTTTCACAAACACATCTTGTGTTATTACTTAACTATTTACTGTCTTGAAAAATCTAATTTCAAAACCAAAAGAAGGTTTATTTTGATAAAATAAAGGCCAGGTAACTTTTAGAGTCATCACTAAGGCTTATTTAATGTTATAGCATGCATTTTACATGTACATGTAAGTGAAAGGTGTGCGCTTATGATAGTTGTGATTGCATGTACTTGCATACATCTGTCAACATGCTGTCTTTGATCATAGAAAAATGACATAATTTAATGCATTAATTGGCATTTTTCATTTACACTGACTTGTGAGTTACATGTATAGGAACGTACATTGTTGTCATCATTTGCCAATTTGATGTGACAGTGTATTTCATTTGCTGTAGAAATAGGTTTACATTTGTAGGTATGTGTGAAATGTACAGTGTACAGTGTATATATGTAGTAACATACATATCATCTTAGGTTGATACACCATTACCTATAGACCTATTATGTTTTAATGTATGTACCTAAGTACCGTATGTATGTACAGTACCGGTATATGGTAGACATGTACAACAGAACCTCGCTATTAAGACCACCCACATGTAATTGACTGACTCAAAGTGGTCTGATAATTGAGGTGGTCTCTTAAGTGAGGTTGTTCTTGCATACTTATTAGATATTTTTCAAGACACTGAAAACTGAAATGCAATGTGGTCTCTCCTAAGTGAAGTGGTCTTTAGGCGAGGTTCCACTGTACAATTTACCGTCAGGGTTCCTCCAAAGTATGAAAAATATCAAAGTTGGATGTGTTGAGTGGAAATCGTAACAAGTTACATTTAATTTCAAAGCTGATTTATTATTTTATGGCATTTTAAGATAGTAAAATCAAATTTACAATTTAAAAAAACAACAGTAACAGGTAATTATAATTAATGAATACATTGTACATAATTATGTAGTTAAGATTACAAAGTTTAGAAATGAAACCAAACTTTTCAGGGAAAATTTGAGAATGGCTGAAAAAATACAATAGATCTAAACCATAGCATGCTACTATGGTCCCTGTCAATATGACCTTAAGTATGGAATGTGTACCTCATACATGTACACATTCTTGAGTATGTCTTGCAGTTATATAGGCCTACACCAGTGTAACAAATGCACGTGTACTCAGCTGTTTAAATTGACATATCTACATCATTTCATGACAGTCTTTGTAATATAAATCAGTGATATGGAACATAAATGCATGTACTTTTTTTTTTACATGTCATCCCTTGTACAACTTAAGACTCTAGTGTGTTTACTAACTGGACAATATGGATGATATTTATGTAGACAGACTAGGAAAGCGTTGTGATATTGTCTGAGTGAATCCTATCAGACATATATACATTTCATACACATGTTGTCACAGGTCATAGTCTACACAGAGAGTATAACACCGATGTACAAATGTATTTGTTATATAGCCTTATAGGCACTGACATATCAGTATGCATCTTTGATTATATCCCTGGTTCAGTATCAGCATCCTAGGCTAAAGACAATTTACTTACATTGTGTACAGGTCACAAAATAACAGAAATCATCGTAACCCATTTAGAGATTATGCTAAAAGGAATGATTTTAAGGACTATTGACTTACATTCTATACTCACAGGCCACAATATAACAGATCATTGTAACCCATTTAGAGGTTATGCTAAAAGGAATGATTGTAACATACATGCACAGGTTACGATAACAATGATTAGGTCCTATAGATATACATAAAAATGAAAAAAATAAAACGACAGATATCATTGAGAATGAAAAGGAGGTTACCGATATGTGATTTATATTTGGCATCACCTCCATCTAACCTGTGTGATCACTCCCGTGTTATTTTGTGGTCTGACTTAACAATTCCAATATTTTGCTTTGGAAAGAACTCCTGCTTATTTACATGTAAATTAAGTTTTGAAAATTTAATTAAACAGTAAATTAAAAAAAAAATTATTTAGAATAAGTTAGAAAAACGTTTCAAATATATGAGAGTATAAATGCTATTAACTATTCAATTTACATACATGTATACCCTATGAAGTCAGAATTAAGGTTGAAATACTTGTAATGTAAATTACATGTACATACCTGTACATTGCACTTTCAATAGATTGATTGCAAATTGACTTGAAAGCACATCAGTTTATTGGTCTTTTACAGAGGATATAAGTACAACTCTGTCTGTTACATTATGTTTACACAATGTTTTGTAGCATAACTTGTACTACATGTACATTCATAGGAAGTAGCAAAAGTAACCATTACAGACAGGTGATCTTTATAAAGAGGTTTATTTATTATAAAAAAGTTACTAAAGGTTGTCTTTGAATGGCATTTATTGGCAGGTGCCCTTTATACTGAGGTGGCCTTTAAAGCAAGTTTTACTCTATATGTAGGACTATGTACATGTACATTGTAAATAATAAATGTTATCAGGTCTATACTATACATGGTATGATACATTGTATGGTAAAACAAAACAAAAATAAATCTTGAAATGTTAGATGACATTCAGTTTAATAACAATTTATGTAACTTTCCAGTGCTTCTGATTTTGTGTTAGTTGTTATGCAATATAGATATAAATCTAACATTGCTGCTATTAGTGATCTTCCTACTCTTATTATCACTAAATGTCTAATTTCTTACATGTATTATCAGCAATGCAAAATTTTCTCTGAATTTTTCCAAGATTGTCAAAAACAATTATATAAGAAATGTTTTAAAAGTCATACTCTAATACATGAACATTTGTAGAAATGTACTTACTTCATCATCTTGGAGCATTTTAGCATGAGTTTCATGTAATGCCAAAATCAACTAGCTGTAACCATATGGTCCAGTCCTAGATTTTTTGTTCTGTAGCCATCCAGGCCAACCCCACTGCAGTTTCTCAGTTAAGTCTTCATCAGTCATCCTTCTTTTGTTTCTTGAGCTTTCCCATCCCATCAGGTAGGTAAGATCTTGTCACATCTCATCTAATGGTCTATCCATACTCTAATGATTTTCCTTTATTCTGAATTTTTTTTTAGATTATTTGTTGTATTTCTAAAACTTCTAGCGTTAGATTGTCCAATCATAATGCAGCTAAATATAGAATTCCTTTGCTATTTAAATTTTATGTAAATTCACTACCAGTTTATCATTACTACAGAATAGCTTTTCCAATTAGCTGAAAAGCTTATGAAAATGTTGTTAATAAGCTTTACATGCCAAAAAACAAAATCATTTTCTATGTATACATGTACATGTAACTTTTAAGCTTTTAATTCTTTATTACTCTTACCTTGAACATGGTAGATTCACTTACTGAAAAGATGTGTACATGTTTAAGTATCATGTCCGTAAAGCATTCAGGCTACAACACAAACCTTTAAAGTGGCTTTAATCCCCAGATAATGTTGAGTATTGTTGTTTATTTTGGAGATTCCAAACCTGTTTTTAAAAAGTGACCAGTCCGGTAAGACTTAGCACATGCTTTTGCCAGCAGGGTTACAAAAAGAAAATTAGCTGGAAGTTTATTCTGGCAAGATTTCTTGATAATTTTAGATATAAATTTGACCAAGTCTGCAAGAACATACAGAGGCACCTGTGCTTAATTTGGTGCATTGGTTTTTGTGGTTTGGAAATTTAGTTCAAGGTTTGTTGCAGCCATTTTCATTCCAAGAGTTCATCTTTTTGTTGTTTTCAAAACTGATTTGCATGTAGAAAATTCAGCAACAGGCAAAATAACGGGAATTTGTACATAATGCCAAAATATAACCAAGGTAGACTTCGAGGGGCTGGGATTAAAGGAAGGAATTCCCGTAAAGCTGATAAGGATCTCATAGCTGGCCTTAGAAATCAGAGCCATGCAGACATAAAATCTCAGTGTTTAGAGAATGGATCTTTGTTTGAAGATCCAGAATTTCCAGCAGAAGATGAATCCATATACTTTAGTCAAAAATGTAAGCGCAAGATGGAATGGAAAAGACCCTATGTAAGTGTAAAATCTACATTTGATAATGTAAATATATATATTACATTGTATTACAGATCAATTTTGTTCTGTATCAGCTATTTCAGGAATCTCAGGTTTGTATTGTTGGTAATAATGTTATAGTACACATATATGTACAGAATGGCTAAGAACTTGTATATACATTGTACAAACATGTTTGGCTGAATGTTTCAAATTTTGTTGTTTTATGTATTTTTGTACATGTACATTCAAAGCTTGCATTCAACAACTACCAATTAAAATGATAAAAGCAACCTCTGTAATTCTCTCTGTGTTATACATGTGTCTGGTACTGAAGAATGCCCATAATGTGATTGAGGCTGATGATGCAGACCATGAGCATCATGGTCAGTTGGTAATTAAGACTTGCATCATTGATCCTAATAATATACACATTTCATCGACACCTTTAGTATCAACTTATCAGTGATTCAAAAAGCTCTAATGGTATTGATACATTTAGAGTATTACACTGTAGTGCTTTCATGTTTGTAAGTACATTGTTACAAAAATTGCAATTGTATTTTCCAGAATTTAGTTGCTTTTTATGCCTTTAATGATTCAGAGCCTGTATATTGTCTTAGGTGAAATTCTGGTGATGCATAGCTTTTGTACACTGATTTTGGTTGTATCAAGGAGTATACATATTTGCCCTAATATTTAATTTCAAGCTTTCAATAAAATCTATTTAAGTGGTTTTGAGTGTGATTTTAACCAGCATCCTTGTTATCAGATACAGTATGGTGTTTCCATGGACCATGCATTGGTTTGTTGGCAAAGGACTAAACTGTAATTGCAGTCAACAGCCAGAAATGCATCATTTTCTTGGGGTTCACCATCATTTGTATGCATATATTATTGGTTTGAAAACAAATGAGCAAAAATATAAACACTGATAATGTTAGTGCACTAAATATGATCCCTGCTAATATATGATGCATTCATAGGTAAATGGGTACCTACATTTGTTTGTACATGTACATGTATTGTGCATATAAAAAGTATAGAAACTGTAATTCTTACCTGCTGTGCTGTTGAAATCAGAAAATTTAAATGAGAATAAAACCACAACAAATGCACACTGAACAATATGATATAATATTTGGTTGGTCTTATTCCATTGGGGTTTATCCAATATTACATGAATTTAGTCCTATTTGACTCTAGCTGCAATCTGCATCCACTTTGATCTGTATGTAATTGAATAGATATGGATCCATTATTGTTTTTCTGCCCCATTGTTGCGCTATTGGCCACATTGTTATAACACCTGAGAAAACGTATATCTCATTATTGATGCCAACAAACCCACATGTTTATACACATAATAGTCTTATACTTACAAGTACCGAACACACATAAATTGACTTAAGGCTGACTGAAAATATATCAGTTGCCTTCTCCTTTCTGGAGTTTGCATTAAGGGTTTGTTACAGTAGACATTTCAATCTGCAAAGTGACTGACTTTTAGAAGAATAGTACGCTGGGAGCTAAAACATAGAAGTAGATTTAGGTGAGGAAGGAAATATTGAAATATGTCTAGAAATAGAAATAATCAGAATAAAATTCAGATGCCCGGAATTCAAGGAAGGAGCTCCCGTAAAGCTGAAAAGGATGTTATATCTGGTATTCGGAAGCAGATCCATGCTGAAATAAAAGCTCAGTGTTTAGCAAATGGATCTTTATTTGAGGATCCAGAATTTCCAGCAATAGATGCTTCCATCTTTTATACTGAACAGTTTAGACGTCAAGTAGAGTGGAAACGCCCCTTTGTAAGTAGTACAAGAACATGTAACTAAAGGTAGAAAAGTACAATGTACATAATTGTTATTTTGAATAATTTGAAAGGAAAAAGTAAAAAATACCAAACTGTTTTATGGTGTTGAATGATCTGTTTAATTGTTCGACTGTAATTACATGTGTTATTACTTTATATGGTTTTATGAGTTATTGCAATTCTGTGTCACTTGAGACTTACCCATGGTCATGCAGCAAGGGTTTTTCTTACATTGTATCTTTTTCGGAACAGGGCCCATGGTGCTGGGATTTTTTGCATATTTCTGGAAAACTGGCCGCAATTTTTTTGGTTTTTCTATCAGTATAAAAATGAGAAATAATGAAAAGATGTTATAATTGGCAATTATTGGTAAAAAAGATATGATTTGCATTTGGGAATATACATGTAGCAGAATATTGGCTATAAATTGGGAAAAAATAAAGCTCTTTGCTGTCATGTGTCCTTTATTGTGCAAAATCTTTTGAACATTCAAATTGTGTATTCAAAAACTGCTTGGCATGTTTTCTCTAAATTTGCTATGTACTTGTACATCGTAGTGCCTCTAACAGTAACAATAGTCTTGATTTCCATGATCCATTGGTACATGTAAGTGTATTTTTGATAGGGCTGTGACAAGCACCTGTCCCTCTGTCAAAATTCATGATGGTACTTGTCTAAAGAAAGGTTTCCTTTTAGAATGTACATGTATATGGTTTGATCAGTTCTGGTAATGTAGAACTTGTATGATAATTAGCAAGCTTGCATATTTTGTATGTGATTAGCTTAGTGATGCAGAAATTGCAATGTTTACTTTATGTTTGTGATGTGATAAACCTTTTTATCTTTGTCTGGTGGTATTTCACTCTAATGCTATATACCTTCATTGTGTACAGTTCTTTTCTGTGTCTTTGTTGGCATTGAAATCATAATGCAGAACTTGTGTATTGTCTTAGTAATTAAATTGATGTCATAGAACTTGTGCTTTGTCTAAGTAGTGACTAATGAGTTGGATCATATAGAACTGGCATATTGTCTTGAGTAAGACAGAAAAGACAGAACTTGTGTATTGTCTAATTAAGACAGAAATTGGAGAACTTGTGAATTGTATAAGTACATGTACCTCAGATATTACAGAACTTGTCCAAGTTATATGTAGATCTTGCAGAACTTGTGTATTGTCTAATTAAGACAGAAAATTAGAGAACTTGTGTATTGTATAATTAAGACAGAAATTGGAGAACTTGTGAATTGTATAAGTACCTCAGATATTACAGAACTTGTCCAAGTTACATGTAGATCTTGCAGAACATGTGTATTGTCTAAGTACATATATTAGTCATATATTAAAAAATATGTAGTAGAACTTGTGTATTGTGTAACTAAGACAGAAGTTCAGATGTTGCAGAATTTGTGTATTGTCTGAATAAGACAGAAATTGCAGAACTTGTGTTGTCTTACATGTAATGGGTCATATGTCACAGAAATTTTGAATTGTCTTATTGAGTCTTATGCTATAGAGCTTGTGTATTTTTTCTAAGAAATATATTTTCTGTTGTGTTTTAACTTTTAGTTTGACATTGCAGAAGTGAATCAGATTTTGTGTGTTATAAATATAATAATTTGGATCCATAGCAATATGCCTAGTGTCATAATTCTAAGATCATTAACTAAGATTGAGATGATACGGAACTTGTTTACCTGTTTACTGGTATTGTCGATTCACATAAAATGGCTGGGAGGTGGGGGGGTTAACCTTTTGATTATCATACAGATGATTCTACTCACTTTTCAATTATGACAGGCTGCAGGGAGAAAATGTTTTATTTCTCACTTTATACTCTCTTATGTATGGTGACAGGTAGGAACAATTACTTTAGCCAGTGTAATTTTAATGTTGTTTTATTTCCTAAAATTTAAAGTCTTCCAGGTCAAAAGGGGGTTCACAAGACTCAAACCTGCCAGGTTAATTGGATTTTACTATATAAGAAAGAAGTCTAACGATGAAAAGCTCCTATGTAGTTCAGTGTAAACTACATACATGTAGGTAGAGATAGTATTGTTTTGTTGCTACAATCTTCAATTTTGTTTGACAAAAATTCATCATGGTCACAGCTTGAATTTAGTGGTTTTAAATGCCCGGATGAACAGATTTTATAAATGTATGGTGTGTGGATATTATTATTGATGTTTGGTTTCCAGACAATTTCTTTATCTAATAAAGTGTTTACCTTTGATCTATCTATATATATATATATATATATATATATATATATATATATATATATATATATATATATATATAATATATATATATATATATATATATATATATATATATATATATATCTATCTATCTATCTATATATATATCTATATCTATATATATCTATATCTATCTATCTATATATATATTATATATATATATATATAGATAGATAGATATATAGATAGATAGATAGATAGATAGATAGATGATAGATAGTAGAATTTAGATGAGTGAAAGCTCAAGGGACTGCATAGAAAAGTTTGATGTTTGTTTGTTAATTGTTATTTAACATCCCACTCAAGAATCTTTCACTAATATGGAGACCAAATGCTGGTGAATGGTTTCAAATTTTGGCCTATGCTCGGCACTTGCAGCCATTGAGCACTGAGGGTTCTTTAACATGCCGACACCCACTGTGGCATGGAACCTCAATTTTTACTGTCTCATCCAAAGGACAGGAAACCAACCTGCCTCCAGCTGGACTCGAACTCATGATCAATAGTCGAGTGCGCTACCAACTGATCCAGGCTGGCTTAGAAATGTTTGAAACATCAGGACTTCGACTCATGGATGGTAACTTAGAATCATATGCTTTTTAGTTTTAGAGGTTCCATAAGGTATATATGACTGCTTCAAAACCATTTAAGATATATTACATGTAGGTCATTATAATTAATAATAGTGCTAAATAATTTAACTTAATTTTTGTAAAAATTAAAGTATTGTGTGTTTATGAGTAGGATATATATATATATATATATATATATATATATATATATATATATATGTGTGTGTGTGTGTGTGTTTATATATATATATATATATATATATATATATATATATATATATATATATATATATATATATATATATATATATATATATATATATTGCAATTTTGTTCTTGGAAGCAAATTCAAGTCTTACAATACATTGCACTGTACACTACAGGTACTAGATTAATGTGCAAGTAAGAAAGAGTGGCCTCTGGTTTACTTTGATAAGTTTTTATTACTCATTTGTGTACATGTATTTATAAAAAGAATGATTTAAGCCCCTTTCCCTAAAACCTGTCCCTAATAAGTCTTAAAGAATAAAGTGGAAGCAATACACACACACACACACACACATACACACACACACATACACATATGCTCACATACACACATATGCACACACACATACACACACATGCACATGCACACACATGCACATGCACACATGCACATGCACACACACATGCACACACACATACACACACATGCACACATACACACATACACACACACACACACACACACATACACACACACATACACACACACTGACAGAAGATAGTACATGTACATATCAATGTGCTGATTGATGTATTGTACAAATGCTTCTCTGCCAATGTAATCTGACTATCTAGCTAATCTTCTGCATTTCTTGTACATGTACCGTAAATGTGTATTTCTAACTTGCTCACCTCTTTGTAAATAAGAGGTTTGGCTGACTTGAGATGGTTACCCACCAGTTACAGTGCCAAAGGTATCAAAGGCATGTTACATAGCTTAGAGAAAAATATATCTTTAAAGTTACATCTTAAAAAAGACTCAGCATGAGAGTGATTCTGTTTGTTGAACTTTGATAACTGTATACAAAATCATTTTATCTGCTTTCATATAAGATCTTATAGACGAGGAATTCACATTTGTGGATACTAGTATGCCTAGTACATGTAGATACATGCATATAGTAGATCTTGGTCCTCATTAATACATGAGTGTGAGTATAGCTATGAAATCTTTATTTCCCTGTAGACTTTCTCCATTATCTATATAAAACACAAACTTGAATGTAACAAATTTACAGGTTTTAAGATTAATCCCAGATCAATATAAATGTGAAGGCTACCAACATAGTTTATGTGATAGAGTTTAACAGTGATCCAGCTGGAACTTTGGAGGGGCACTGGGTTTTCCCAGAATTAATTACATCATTTTGTCTCATCCAATAGTAACATTCAAAGAACTTGTTTTTAATGTAAGGCTTAATAGATGTTTTGTTCACAGTCTGGTATCACTTGTCAGTAACAAGATGTCTCGGACTACCTGAATTGGCAAAACGTTTGACTAATGGCTGTTCCTGTACTGGCTATGTGAGAAAGTTTGCCAGTTTACTTGTGGGCTTTTGTTGATGGTCTTTTTTTTCCAACAACAAGAACTGGCTGCCATTACATGACTGTCATTTGCCAAGTTTTATGTAAAATAACATTGTTTAACATACATATACTGGTACTCATACTTGGTTTGAACTTTAAAGGGACATTAGCTGTCAGGGGTCAACAATAATGAAAATTTCCACTTGTCCTACAGGACAAGTAGTATTTAAAACTACTTGTCCAAAAACAAAAATTACTTGTCCAAAAATGAAGTGTAAAATTCATAGATATTGTTTTGTGTTTAAACATGCATACTCTTTATTGAATGAATTTTTGTCTTCAACAATTTCAATTGTACTTTCGGACAAGTGAGAAGTAACACCTACTTGTCCAAATGCAAAATGGACTTGTCTCAGACAATGGGAAAACCTTAATGTGGAACCCTAAGCTGTGTTTTTTCTGATAAATTTTTTGGTAAACACAGCTTATGCCCCATTAAAATCTCTGACTTGTGAGAATGATTCTTATGATATAAGAATACAAGTTACATACAAGTTGCACAAAATGATACATACATACATACATACATACATACATACATACATATATACATACATATATATATATATATATATATATATATATATATATATATATATATATATATATATATATATATATATATATATGTATATGTGTGTGTGTGTATTCTGCATCACAAAGTCGGATACTTAAAACAGTTTAACATACAACAAGTGTTTCTAGTACTGTTAGAATATTTCCATCTTTTACTATTTAACAATATTGATAGCTGTTAATAGGACCAAATCTGTTACATACAAACCATTAGTGGCATTGATTTGATTTGCAAGTTAAACAAAACAAACAATTATATATACATTTTTGCATCTTTAATGATACACACACTGGCAGCATACACTTAAGTTATTACTACATCTTGCTTATCTGTTAAGAGATAAGATATTTCGCTACTTTGAACCTGAGGTTCCAGGCTTCTTTCTCACTATATTTACATGTTTGTACTAATGGATCCCAGGTGTTGTATCCAGCAAATATACTTGCTGTTTTGTAGATATTTTTCATTCTTTTAGTGTTTTAGTGGGGCATCTTCTCTCCATTGTATTTCCTCAACATGTAGGCACTTTGTGATACATGCTGTACATAAATTCTTATTCATATTTATTGCTATGGAACCTGTTGATACTGTTTATTTAGTTATTAACACTAAACAACACTGAACATGTAAATTTATATTTGACTTATGTTTTTTGTTTGAGGTACTGCCTGTCTTCTTTTCTTCATAATTGGTTTAAAGATCCAGTCATTATATAGAGTGTTCAACTTGCAATTACAGAAGGTTCTGGATTTGATTCCTGGTACCAGGTGCCTGTTTCAATAAAAGTCTTAAGTCCTTGACTTTAAAAGTAATGAGTCTTAAGTTTATTGACCATAAAACAAAACTTAAGACTGTTTTATCAACCCTACCCAAATGGCCAAACAGAAGTCTTAAAATACACTCATTTTCAAATAATGTCTTGATAGAAAATGAATACATTTACCAGTAAACATTTATTATTTATACATTTACAAAGATATAATTACATGTATGACACTTACAAAAATTATCTAGATCTTCGCATTGCCTCGAGGCATTCAAAAGGCAGGTCCTGATCTGTTTGTAAGTCACAAGTCCTAATTCTATGTAAAATGGTCACAAGTCTTAAGTGTGGTTTTAAGACCAAGTCTAAGACTTAAAATCTTTCTAAATAGGTCTCAAGTCATACCTGAAATTTGGGGCTTTTTGGCTGAGTGGTTAGATCATCATGCTTGAAAGTTAAACCATAAAGTCTGTCACAACTTCAAAAGTCTCAGGAATTACCTAGTTTGGTTCAAACCTGTTATCAATGTCTCAGTGGCAAAGGCAATGCTGTTGCCACCATACCACCACCTTGCTTTTCATAAGATTTGAGGAGGGATGGGGTATAATGACTATTAAACTACCCACCACCAAGACAACCATCAGTCATTTCAGTAAGATGCAGATTATTTTACTATGTAAATATATTTTACCATTATCAGGTGACAAAGATGTATGTAAATATATAGCAAAGATACATGTAAATATAGAGAATATGTACACATGTATCAGAAAAGGTTATCAGAGATCTTCTGTAGTTGTTATTTACCATCATCAATAACATGAGATGTAACACTATCATATAGATAAAGCTTGTAGATGATCTCTTATCATCATTGTAACCTGTTGATATGTAATTATATGTATTTAAATGATGTATGGTTAAAGAATCAACATACATCTAGTTAACATCATCAGCACCTACACACATTGAACATTTATCATCACCACCTACAGTGTAGATAGTGTAACAATTTGTATATCAAATAGAAAAGATTATAGTACAATGTACAATTGTCACAATTTGTATTTATCAGTTACAAATGATTACAGTATAATAAAACAGTTTGTATAACAGTTACATGTACAAGTGATTATAATATAAATTATAATGTAACAATTTGTATAACAATACAAGAGATTATAGTACAATATTACAGTTTGTATAAATAACAATTTCAAGTGATTATAGTACAATATTACAGTTTGTATAAATAACACTTTCAAGTGATTATAGTACAATATTACAATTTATATAACAGTAACAAGTGATTATAGTACAATATTACAGTTTGTATAAATAACAGTTTCAAGTGATTATACTTTATAGTACAATATTACAGTTTGTATAAATAACAGTTTCAAGTGATTATAGTACAATATTACAAAATGTATATTGTAACAGTTACAAGTGATTATAGTACAACATTACAGTTTGTATAAATAATAGTTTCAAGTGATTATAGTACAATATTACTATTTGTATAACAGTTACAAGAGATTATAGTACAATGTAACAATGTACATGTACAACCTAAGTGTATGAATCACACATAATCAGATGTATATCTAGATCTGTTACATACATGTATAATTATAGTGCTCATTTCAAGCATGTTTATCAGTACATATTGATTGCACATTATTGTAGACCCTGACAATGCTTCTACATGATACAATTTATCATGGAATCCTGGAGGTTATCACTTATCATCATTAATCTTTGTACATGGTAGTGTAACATGTATTTATTGATATCAATTGACTTTGTATTTGTCAGTTTTCAGTTGTATGTTGTTTGGTAAATTACAGGTGTTATTTGTTTTGAAGTTTTATACACTCTAGTTTGAAATCTGCATATCAAGGTCATGGTGTTACTTCTTGTGCAAACATAATATATCTAATTCGTATCTTGTTTGTTCAATGAAAACTGATAATGTGATTCTATTACTTTACAATAAGTGAAGGGTGGGTTGTTTTGAGACTTTGAGTGATTCCAATTTGAAGAGTCTGTATTTAATACATGATTGATACCAAGATTTCTAGTACTTTGAAGCCTATACATTTGTAGCTGAAGTTCAAAGTGAGCTATGGCAGCCATCAGCTCACATTTCATGTTACTGAGTAAGCAGTATCAGTCATTAAAATTCATGTTATGTAATGTCTATAGCAATTATCTTATCACATTTCAATTTTCAAATTTCAACTACATGCATGCATTATGCATTATTTATTGATCAAAAGTTGTACAGCTTAAAAATATGAAGTAATGCACAATGACAATGGTATTAACAAAATAGGTACAAAAATGTAGATCACATTAATTTCATGTCATTGACCCCTGTATTGAACGTCTTATAAATCAAATATTCATCCAACCATAAAAATATAATATTTCGTGAATATGTTTATTCATGTATTCATGTTTATTACATGTAAAAGCAAGTGACAAATACTTCACAAATTTGTAGAGCTGTTTCGTGTTTTTTTTTTTAACTTGGTATAAATTGAAGGAATTTGAAGGCAGGATAGTAAAAAATGAAATGAAACTCATCCGCGATTTCTGATTTGCTAAGTGAACATGTCCGTCTTAAGAGGGGGATATTCTTAAAATGATCCGTTTCCACAGTTAAGAGAGAAGAGAGACACAATCTACTAATCAATTTCTTATACTGATTGTAAATTGGTTTTTACATATACATGTATACATGTACTTGTACAATGAATGCCTACAGCTTTACTTCATTCATGTTACCTGGAATTCTTCAAGGAATATATTACTGTTATTTTAGCCTTACTTTGCTCTGTTGACCATGCAGTGTCTGTTTTCAAAAACCTTTCAAATTGTTTTCATTCATGTAGATAACTGTATACAAGTGATCTGTATTGACTACTTCAAGTCATGTGTACAGTAAGGGAAAACTTGGAATCATGGAATGTAGGCTAATCTATCATTGTTTATGCTGACCAGTACATAATAGAAGAACTTATTTTTACTTTCAAATTCCCAAAATATCAAGTTCATTGAGTTTTTCAGCTATCACTTGTGTTTATCCACAAGCTTTGCAACAAGGGTGATAAAGGGTATTTAATGTACATGTGATGTTGATTCTAAGACAGTTCTACTTTAAATTACACAAGGAATTTGAAGTATTTATGGATTTACAATATAAGTAACTGCATCTGTCACAATCTGTAAAATTGTAATTCTGTTGAAGAAGTAGTAATAAGCATGACCCAAATTGAAGAGAAATAATGATATATGTTTAAAGTTCTACCATTTTATATTCTTAGTACAGAATCATGTGCAAAATCTTGGTAATTTGGTTGTTTTGTTTGTTTTAATGGTGTTTTACACCTCACTCAATAATGTTTCAGTTAAAATGGTGGCAGCAGTGAGCCAGTTTAATGATTGCGGAGAAAACCCGGCTGCATTGAAATTGTACCTGCAACAATACCACTGGTCTTTTGGAAGTAAATTGGAAAACTTTCTCACAAAATCAGCTAACTTTATAATTCCATATCTTTGTGATTGTACTTGATACAGAATGAAAAGATTCAGTTAAGTTTGTCAGACAAATGACCTGTAGATAAGTCCTGTAGATGAGTACATGTATCACGACCATCTGTCATCACGTGTATAGTAGTGGCTTCTGAGTGGTACAAGTGCAGTTCCTTCCTTTACGATGGCTTACATGATACTTGTAAGAGATCCAGCCCTACAACAAAGCAAGCATTGTCTTTTTATGTCTTGTTATGATGAAAAGACTTAATGTAGCAAAGCCAAATAAAGGCCTACAGCCTACTACATGTATATTGATCCAACTAAATGTTCTCAAATTAATTAATTTTCAGCAAAAACATGTACAATGTAATGGGTTAAAGCAGATATGTTTAGACTACAATATAATGTGGACTTGACCTACACTGTAGTCATGTTTATTGTATATTTCCTTACACTTAACCATTTCTGCAAAATTTAGAAAGGCTAAGAGGTTCTGTATTCATTGATATTATTATACGAACAGTAGCTAAAATGTACAAAAGTTGTTTTCGAAAAATAAATATTTTTAACAGTGTACTCATTTCACCTACCTTGACACATTTTTTTAGACTTCATATTAACATGTTAGTTTCACCCCCCCCAAAAAAAAAAAACGTGACTTTCATTTCTTATGTTTAATGCTTGATCAAGGAAAAGTTACTCATTATATTGTATGTACACCAGATTTGAATCTGATTTTGCTTGTGAGTCATAATCTCTTTCACTAAATCACTGCCAATGGTTTGCATCATAATACATGTACATGCAGATCCCTTGCAGCATTAATCAGTACAGGTATGAGCCCCACTGTAACTTATGCTAATTTTCCTGAGAACCAATATCAAAACTCAAATACCGGATTCGAACGCCACATTCCTTCTTAAGTGGGAACAGGCTCATCTGACTTTTAGCCGTACATTAGTTACAGCAGAGACTACTGGAGTGACAGAGCTTCGGCGGTCAAAGCTGATATTCAAACCACTACTGAATTATTAGATCCTACTACTTCGGACACATAAAGAGAACGAATTGATCAACTTATCGCCACTGTACATGTAGTTACATCCACTGAAAATGAACTAACAGCCACCTAGAAAACAATAACTGTCATCCGAATTTCAAGAAAAAGAAAAACCGGAACTGTCCGGACTAAATATACGCCATTAAAACTAAGTATTAAGAATGCCGAAATGAATTATAATACCGTGATAAATAGATCTATATGGACACATACACTTTCTCCTCAGATTATTGAAATACGATTTATTTAGAATAACCAGAAAATTTCATTTAATGTTTTTAATTTCTACATGTTTAGATTACATGCATCAACTTCTATAATTCTGTAACATCACATTGTACACATATGCTTCAATACCATTACTTAATATGAACTCTATTCAGCAATGTGTTTTATTTTATGCTACATTATGTTGTCATCATTTTCTGTTTATTTACTCAAGTATTGATGACGTAATTCTACTGTCATTTGTTCTGAAGACGGCTCCGCTTGGAGCTGAAACATGAAAACAACAAGCTCAACGTTAATACAATTTATTCAACCTTACGGAGTTTTTATTGTGTTGGACACAAACCCCTTTTTGGAATTTTATGCTGATTTTGTGAGAAAGTTTGCCGGTTTACTTGCAGAAGGCAGATAGTTTCTTACCAGATAGCGAGGAACATGTAAAATGTACATTGTCAGGGGCAGATCCAGGATTTTTTTAAAGGGGGGGGGGGGGTTGAGAATTTTTATCATTACGAAATGCATGCGCAAAAGGTGCATGCTTTTATAGGCAAGGGGTCTGTGGCCATTTTGAATTATTCAAAGGGAGTTTGCAAACCTCGCAACCTCCCCTTAAATCCACCAATGATTGTAAGCTAGTTCTCTCCTCTAACTGAAAAATTGTTGAGTGTAGCATAAAAGATCATTCAAGCAAGCAAATAGCATAGAGTAAGAATTCAAATTTATGCAGTTTTAGAATGTGGTCATTCTGTTGACTTTGTTATATGTCCTTGATGGGATGTTGAATCAAATAATCAGACAATGTGGTTGTAATTTGTAAACTTTCTCATATAAATATTATCATAAAAGGAATCCATATTACCATACAATATATATATATTACCATATGTTTACTAATATTTTCAGTAATCATGGGAATCAATTTTGCCACAGGTACTTGCAGTTTGATGAGTCAATTGCATGTATATATGTACATTATCAAGGATATCCCTTATAAAATTCTACAATGGTGGCATGTGATTGTCAGTGACCCAGATACTTCTATACATTTAATTATGTATGTTTTACTATTGTCATGGTCCAGGAAGACAGCACAATGTTGTTAACATTTTCTATGCTTCACTTGTTGGATTTTTACTTGTCAGATTTTTTTGTCAAAGCAATTTTACTGAGATAAAGGCTATAGAGTGGAACATGTATCTTTCATATAGATCTATTTAGTTTTACATTCCATCAAAAATAGAATAACATTTTATTTGCTGTAAATTACAATTTGTACATTCATTCAACAAGTATGTACCTGTTAATTATGTTGTTTTTGAAAGTGAAGGGATATTGACGATATATTGAATAATACAATAAATGTTTACATTGAAATCAGTTGGGAAATACAGAGAATCTGATTGTATTTGTTAATCCTTTTTGAGTCCAGCGAGTACTTACGACGGAAATGTAACTTCTATTGTGTTATAGCTCTTGCCACAAGACTGTCTTTGTCTCTTCAAATCTGCTCTGTGTAACAAATAATCTAGAAAAATTTGAAGAGTCAGCAAACCATAGATTGTGTGTCTATTAACAGTGTATATAATATTTCTCACTGAAAGTATTTCCAGATAAAAAAAATTAAGTTTTAACAAAAAGGGGTGAATATATGTACATGTATGTGTGTAGGTGATAGTTGATTTACTTTACTGTTTAGGTCTAATTTCCAACTATGTTAAAACTTGCTTGAACTACCACCTATGTATAAAAACCCACCTGGTCATAAAGACATTTTGCTGTCCCCAATAGTACCATTTGTGTACAAATTAACCTCTATACAAAGACCACCTCCCTATAAAGACTGGTTTCCTTATGTCCCTAAAGAGGTCATTATGTACAAGTTTCACTGTAATCATAATGTGCATGGGTTGTAAACATATCAAAAAACGAAAGTATAGAAAGCAAAAGCATGATTAAACGCCCAAATAAATGGGAAGGATCGGAAGAATTAATTCTAAACAGAAAATTCCTATTTTGTCTTTGTTTACATCTTCATGACCAGTTATAAGATGATGTGAGATTGACCCAGAACAACATTTCCTTAATTATAGGTTTGTATGTACACATTTTACATGTATGTTCTCCTTATGTAGGGGGGGGGGGGGACTTGGCAAGTATGAAAACCTTGTTGAAATGCTATACCCAAACCCTATGGCCATACCCAAAAATCTCATTTTACCTACTTTAAAAGGGGGTGGCACATGAATGCATGTATTTAGTTTATATAAACATCAACAATAAATTGCTTTATTTACACAAAATATTCAGGTGATTACAGAATAACAGGACACAGGAATTAATTTTATGTTTTCTCTTTTGAACCCTGTTGCACCAATGTCTTGAACTCAAATGGAGTACAGAGCAGCTAGGGGAAGGAAAACACATGATCATTGGTATAATGCCTTAAGGTCACTCCCGTACATTAAGTTGTGCAGGTACATGTATACACTCATATGATATAGGGAACACACTGCACTTATCTGCCAAGAATTTGTTAATTTACTCTCATCCCACTAGTTGAAGTAATATGATAGGTATACCTTGGAGTTAGAGCATGATCTGGTGGAATCCATTTTTGGATGCATTTTATTAATGTACTGGCCTGCAATATCTTGAAATTGAATTTAGGGGCACACCAAGGGGACTCTCATCTACAAATATACCAGTAAAAATATGTACAATTTGTTTATGTTTCAAGAACTGTAACTTGGCTTGCAATGATGTAGGTATATATTGGTATACAATGAGGTATTGGGAGTTAATTTAAGATGATGATGATGATGATGATGGTGTATATCTTAATGTAGATAGTAGTTGTTGAAACTTAAGTCCGACATGCTCTCAGAAAAATTGGATGTTGATTGTTAAACAGATGTACATGTTTATGTGTGTATCCATGTCATGTAGGTTATCAAAGACTTGTATACATGTGATATGTTTGATGATTGACTTTATAGAATACTTTAAAATATCTATTCAAAACTGGAGGGATAAGTTTTGGGGAAGAACTTTAAGATCATAGTACAGTACTTATAAATATTATTCCTGCAACTGTCACATGTGGGACATGAACCTCGTGTGTATATCTGTACATGTAGACTGAAATGAATGATAGGTGCTTGCATTTATTCAGATAAGTTAGCTGCATTTTCAGCCTGGTATCAAGCTCATTGCATGTAGAAGTACCTACCAGTACAATATGTACATTGGTTAAAATGTGCCATAAAGAAAAACAATCTGTCATGTTGTTGTGTAAAGTATAACCTCTTTTGTCTTTATTTAAGCATACATGTAGCTTTCAAACGAGATAGTTGAACAGGAGGGTTTTCTAAAGCCCCAAAATAAGTTTGACAGAATCTGAGTTTTCAGCTGTACAAGATTTTTAATGAGTACTTTGTACAGAATAATTAAAAAATATTTCTGCAGGCATTTTCATATTGCGTACAAATACAAATTGTGTTACACATCCTTCATGTACAAATGTACATGTACTTTTACGTGTTACATGTACATATATCTGTAGTATACATAAATATCCATTTTTACTCAGGAATTTCATGCTGACATACCTATTTCAGAAAATGTATCCTATCCATTTTATTGTTGACATTTGATTGATAGTTTTTTCTGCTCAACTTTACGCTATATTATACACCAGACAGAATAAATTATAATGTGCATGGTTATTCACTTATTGTAACATGATATTTTTTGATAGATTTGTACATTGCCTGATTATAAAATAGTCAGTTACATGTAGGAATTTAGTGTACAAATTTTACTAAGCAGAGGAACTGCACTGTACATGTACATATTACTGTAATTTGATGAACATGTTTGGGATGATCAACATTTGTCTGCCATCTGATACATGTATTTTAGGTATCCTATTTATCATCTGAAATTCTGTATGGAATACTAAACACAAATGGAATTCAAATAGGATAAATTTCACTTTAAAAACAACTTTTCTGGCTACATATCTCATTTCTGTCCTGAATCTGAATTGACTAATATCCAGCAAGTGAAAGATACAGTATATAGTTAAAATGATAAAAACATGTAGACATTAGCAAATCAACCCCTAAAAACAATGGACTGTTCTGTAAATCAGTGCCTTAGACCAGTCTAAATGTGTCTTTAGGGATGAATGTGTTAATTGTTTTACTTATCCAAGGACACATCAGGAATTTTCCTCATTCTTTTGGGATTGAGGCCTGGGTTTAATTGAAACTGGAAAATCTAAAAATACACAAAACTGAGACTGCAAATTGGAAAAATAGCATTTTTGCATTGAGAATAGGGGTCTTATTTCGACCCCTTATGATATGGTGGAAAAGGACATTTGTCTGTGTACACCAGTACATTTGGAACATTTCTGTAAGAAATGTATTATTAAAGAACAATGCTGTCAACACTTGGCAACAGTATGTGCATTATACCATCTCCTGTGTATTATTCCTAATTATAAACAGGTGATGACAATCATTGTTAGGTCTTAACTGCAGTATTATTACTGTAAAAAGAGAGAAATGTGCATTTTTGTGATTATCAAAATATTATCTGGAAAAAGCTTTTTTATCAAACTGATGAGGATGTTATGATGATGATTTTCTTTCTATTACTGTGACAACTGCAACTGTTGCATCGGTTGCCTCTCAGTGGAAGCTATGCCAGTGCACTTGCATATTAAATTGTAAAATGTTTATGATTTCATGTCAAACAGTTTGTAAAACCTGGTTTGTGGTAAAGCCAAACAGATTGAAGTAATACCCTTATATAAGCTATTTTCTTTTTTTCTCAAATCTATCATGTCCATAAACTATGTGTTTTATTCATACAAGTCTCACCAGACTTGCATCTCAAAGGGAAGAGTGACTTCACCCTATGATTAAAACAAGCATGCAACAATGTCTCTATTGAATTACAGAAGTTGTCAGGAAGTTTTCATAAATTTAGGGGAGACATAATTAAGGTTTCTATAGTCAAATGACAAGAAGTATTGACCAAAGAGAGTGATAGATTATCCATCACTTCTAAATGTGTGTTGAACCCCACATATACAACTTGTAAATGTTCATGATCACAGGTACCTGATACATGTACTTTGTAAGCCACTATAACTGTCAGCCATACTACTCAGTACAACTGTAAACACAAGGTAACCGGTGATAACATAGAGATATATGTTATACATACTGTACTTGTGTACATGATAAACAAGTTCATTTACCACACACGGTACATACCAAATATGTGTATAACCAGCGTTATGACTGAGTGCAAATTGAGTATGGCAAGGGACTGATCTGACACCACATCAAGAGCCACATTTGGCCCATTGTTTGGGTTTAAATGACATAAGTTTTTCATTATATATTTCTGGTTCAGTCTGTCATTGAAAGCTCTATGCCATGTGGGTGTGGGTCAGGGATTCTCTTGGTAAGGTGGAGTAAATAACACAGATGGCCCTTGTTTTCTGTGTTAATATAAAATTATAAAATTTATAATTAATAACCTGTGACCCAAGGAGTGTTTTCATGTTTGAATATTCTTCAGTTAAAATTCCCCTTGATTTGAATTCTAAGCCAAGTCATTTCATGGAAATTTCTTGGCTATGTAGTCTATAATTCAAATTGCTCAACTCCATATAAAATCAAATAAAAACAAATTTGAAGTGGTTTTAAATCCCATAAAAGCATTAAATTGAAAATAAGATGTACCAGTAAGCATTCAACAGGTAGATGTCAGATAAACCGAAAAGTATAAATAACAAATTTGAAATATAATACAAAAAGAAAAAAAAAAACATTACTGTTTGCATGGGAGATGCATTTTATAAGTGGAAGAACTTGTGCCTATCCCAAAGCATTGAATTATTGTCATTTACATGCACACAGCCATAGACCTGTCACAAGTGTATATTTGTGTACTTACAGGCATACATAAACATGAGGGCAATGCCAGTTTTAGCTACAAGAATTTATTTTCATATGCGTGTTGTAAGACAAGAGATATGTGGTATACCCTCTGTCCATCCATCTGCTGATCTGGTTGTCTGTCTGTCAAGTTGTCTGTCAACTTTTCTTGTCATTTCTCTGACACTTTCATTGGGTTATCATTCCTTCACCGAATTCGATCAAACTTTTTCCATAGATTCAATACCAGTATACTTTAAGATGAGTTTGACAATAATAAGTTTTGGACAAAAACTATGGGATTTTTTTTCACCCAAATATGGCATTTCTCAGAAAAACATTACAAAATTAAGTAAGTTTCTCATTTGTCTTGATATTTTGTTGAAATTCATTACAGAGTCTCAGAAAATAATCATATCTAACATACATTGTACAATGTATGTCACAGGGTTTTCTGAAAACTTACATGTGTACACAACAGAAAATGTTTTGGAAAGGGGGGGGGGGGAGAGTTGATGTTTGATATATTACCTCTCAGATGTTCCAGAGTCTGCACCTGTTATGAAAAAAATAATGTTTCTATGCCAATGAATAATTTTCTAGAATACAGTTTATGGCATTTAGATACAGTTGAATGAGAGATAATCTAACAACACTTCATATTGCATAAAAAACATATAACATGTACAGATACAGTATATTTTACCAGTTCTCAGACATGTGTACTCTTTGGATGTCTAACTGACAGCTCGTGCAACTAAAACATACTCAGAGAATGTTTTTGAAGTAACTTGTAGCTAAGGAGATTGTAGATATGAGGAACCCCTAGTCTTTCTATGTGCTTTCAAGAGTTTTCAAAGGGCCCTTCTACTTTTACATGTAGCTATATCAAATTTTTGTATGTATATAAATACATTGTACATACAGAAGCCAGTTGTTTATGCTATCAGTTTTTTATAAGAATTTTTCAAGTCATTGAATTTTTCTTTTCAACTTATACATGTACTTTGAGGAATTATATTTTTTACCAAAATTATGAAGAATATATGTTAATTTTTTTGGCATCTGTTTTTAAATTTGTATTCATATTTCTATTCTTAATGAATTTATGATGATGTGCTTTTATCAGCTGTAGCCTTTACTGATACATGCACATGAGAACTTTTAATGAATACACATTTACATATTATAGATAATAATCTATATTGAACACATGTACACAGTACATAAGCATACATTTACTTGTATGTTAACAATGAAAACTTCATCTCTAGCTCACTTGGGAGGAATACAATTCTCTGCAAATATTTATTGTGATCAAAATATTGTTTTGTTTTTCTGAAATGATTCCAAATATTAATACCCCATGAAAGTGTCTTCTTCTGAAATGAATTAGGGCCTATGTGGCCGAGTGGTTAGCGCACTGCATTTTCAACCATGAATTAGTCTCTCACTTTTGGTCAACACAGGTTTGAGCCCCGCTGGAACCTAAGCTGATTTTTTAAAGAAAGTTTGCCAGTTTACTTGCCAAAGGTTGGTGGTCTCAACTGGGTTCTCGATGCCACCATTAAAACTGGCACCTACATATAACTGAAAAATTGTTGAGTGTGGCATAAAACACTATTCAAAGTTCAAATTCTGAAATGAATTAAAACAATATTTCTAAAGGATTATATTTTGTCTTTACAGGAAATTTGTGATTCGCCTGTGTTCATCTCGGACGGTGCCAGCAGATTTGATGTTCAACAAGGCGAGCTCGGTATGACATGATTTTTTATTGTATCTGTTGACTTCAACAGAACATCTTTGCAACCATTCTCCATTATTAATTTTCTTCCTCACATTTCAGTAATTATCAGTGATTTTTCACTGTGATATTGAAGCTACCAAACTTAGATCAATAGTTAAGATCAATTCTAGGAATGAAGAACTAAGTTTACTCCTAAACATAGTGTATGAGAGTTAATTTTATCATTTGTATGGTGGGATCAAATTTTAATGGTGGATAAGAAAGCCAGGATACAATGCATTTGGGAAAAGATCACCCACCGACGTGCCACCAGAAGTAAACAGCAAACCGCAAATGAAGTTGGTTCAGAAAATAGCAAGACTCGCTTCATTACTGGCTAGAACCATATTTTGAAGTATAATGTTCTAAAATCTTGAAGACAGCATTTAATTCCTCTCCTCTTAAAGAGACTTATCAATAGCCCTCAGACTGTAGGGAATCCTTGTTAAGGCATTAAAAATTTCCTCTTCTCAAATGCTTACCATTTACTGTATGTCTGAAAATTTTTGCCTGCGGATTTTTTTCGCCCTTTTTCAGCAGAAAACATTTATCCCATCTGAAATTTGCCGTGAAACACTGAAGTCTCATGGGTGGCATGTGTGTCTTTGCTTCATGTATCTACATGTAGCTTGAAAATTTATTTGCATTTCAAATTCACCTCTCATTCTACAGTGATAATGGTGAAAATTAAACCTGAGTGAAAATTTCCAGGTATAGAGTAATACTTTATACATCCATATTATTGTTTTGTACATACATGTACACTTGAAAGAAAAATCAAGTGGAATTTGATCTCTTTACGATTATTTATTTGATTTTAGGTGACTGTTGGCTGTTAGCTGCTGTGGCCTCTTTAACAGTAAATTCCAAGCTATTTGCTAGAGTTGTACCAGGTGACCAGACTTTTGGAGATGGTTACTGTGGTGTATTCAAGTTTCACTTCTGGAGACAAGGAGAATGGGTAGAGGTAGTGGTGGATGACAGATTACCCACATACTATGGACAACTGGTTTTTATGCACTCCACTGACAAAAATGAATTCTGGAGTGCCCTACTGGAAAAAGCATATGCAAAGTATGTTATATCAACTTACAAAAAACAAACAAACAGTATGGAGTACATTTGTATCAAGTTGTTGTACTTTTGAAATGTTTAAGTTTTCTATAACATTAAGTTGTGGAATAAAACTACTTTTTATATAAAATGGAGTTAAAAATTTTCCATTTAAGACAGTGCATAATCACTTAATTGTCAAAGATTTAAAAGATTTCTTTTCTTTAGTTTAATGATTTTTTGGTGAAAAATTGCTTTTTATCTATAGTATTTCAGTTTTGTGATAGAATGGATTTTACAAAATATTTAGAATATATTTATACGAATTTAGATAAATCAGTATGTAGCCGTTCCATAATCTGTAAGCTGTCCAAGCCAGGAGTAACAGAAATTTTTCTTCAACTATTTTCCTGAAAATGTTAATGCTCCAGTAGTCATCATTCATTGGGCATTTAAATTGTTCAGTGTTTGTTGATCAGACTGTCCTATCTATGGAGAAAATATAGATATAAAAAAATAAATCAAAGGGCTTTTATGGATATTCCCAAATCATACTCTTTGTGAAAAGCGCTTTTTATTGATAAAAAAGTCGCCTGTTTTACCCAGGAATCACAAAGTTGAAAGTCTTGAATTAATATATCTTACAACAAAACGAGGGTTGTTTTATCATTCCTACCCTAACTGAAGTCTTATGAATTATTTGCTCAAATTCAAATAAGGACTTTGATAGATGATGCTACATTTACAAAAATAAACTATAACTTAAATTTATGTAGCACTATCTCTTGGTAATCATAAACACGGGAATTGATTTGTGTTTAAGTTACAAGTCTTCTTGCTTTCTAAAATGGTTGCAAGTCAACTTTGACCTTTTACCTAACTGTCAAAGGTTACCCAGACTTAACTTTCTTCCTAACTTTTGGTATCAGTGTACATCTGCTGTCAGCTGGTATGAGTACAGCTGTAAATTGTGTTTTGTATTACTTCAGGTTGGAAGGATCCTATGAATCTCTGAAAGGTGGCAGCACTTGTGAAGCAATGGTGGACTTCACTGGTGGTGTATCAGAAATGTATGACCTGAAAAAAGCACCAACCAACCTGTTTACCATCCTGCTGAAAGCCAACCAAAGAGGATCACTTATGGGCTGTTCCATTGATGTAAATATACATTAATAAATTTGTAATATCCAAAGTTCATAAATGGTTGAACACAGGATTGCTCTTGTACAATAGTCAAATGATCTTATAGATAATGACTTCTAATAATAACCAATATCAATTGCTTGGTAACAGTTAGAGGTTTTTCTGAAGGAAATTAGAAAGTCTAATGTTCCTGTAGATAATGGTTCCTAATATAAAAAACCCCATCGGTTGCCAAGTAACAGTCAGAAATGTATTTTGAAGGACACTTTCATCATAGCAGATACAAAACACAACCTTTTGATTATTGTGATATTTGGATATTTCAACTTCAGAATGACCTTTCTCATTATCGAGTAATACTATACTTACAGTTGATACAGAGACCTACAAATATTTGTAATATCTTTCTAGATTATTTAGGACTTTTGTATTTCAATTACCTGACTTTGAAATAAATTTTGAATTAAACTATGAACTTGCCCTTCATATGGATGTACCAAAAGCTGTAGTTAAAGTGTCAAATTTTGTACAATTGCAGTGATACGTTATAAATTATTTTCATTATTCAGTTGGGCACTATTTGTTACATGAGTGGAAAAAGTGAATGGCTAGACTAGGATTCAAACACAAGCCTCATGATATGCAGGTGCTCTACTAAGTGAACTACTGTGTTTGACATTACCCAGATCCTATTACACACATCTTTGAAATTACAAAAACGTAAGGCAGATCATGAGATAACCTGTTACTACATATGTCAACTATTATGTATGATAAAATTGAATTTACATTTTTACAGGCTGATCCAAATCAATTAGAGGCAAGACTTGCCAATGGCTTAGTGATGGGACATGCCTACAGTATCACCAATGTCACACTGGTAAGTAGACATACATATATATATATATATTAGGATTGTCAACGAGTAACCTGTTAACAGAGTACTCGTCGGATGGTCCGATTACCGAATACTAAAAGCAGTATTCGGTTACTCGAACATAACTTAAAATCTTGTGTATTTTGTATTTTTTATATTTTGATTTATTTAGAAAATTAATAATTAATGTTTAATCAACAATTAGTGTCTTTATATGTGTCACTGGGTTTGCTAAATCTAGGTTTTTTTTGTATTTTATTTGGGAGATATACATGTAATGAATTGTTTTCAGTATAATAATTTAGTTTTTAAGATAATTTTGCCTTTAATGTCAATGTGTTAAGCTTAATCACTGGTTAAATTAAAAATGCCCCCATTTACACCTAAAATTAAGAGAAATAATTGTACATATACATTTTATTAACGATACATTGCTGAATCCATGTAGGGTACTGGGGTTGAAAACCTACTTAGATTTGGTTTAATTAAGTAAAATAAAGCATTGAAATATTACTGGGAGCATATTACCGGAATTCTAGAAGTGGCTCTTGATCGACTTACGCCCACTGAATTTTTCATTTTTAAAACTAATAAAGCTACCAATGTGGTACGTGTTAAGACAAAAAAGTCCTTCCTGATGTAGTGTGCGAAAGCTATAGAATGGTCCACAGAGCTTTTTAAGATTAAATGTTTTTCTGGATATAAGATATACCTCCCCGGGCAAATAAATATCCTCTTGCACCTCCCACTTTGAATAATATCTGTGTCTGTAACTGTTATCTTACAAAAGTGACCGAGTAACTGAGTACTCGATCGGAAAAACATTCGGTTAACTGGTTAATGGAAATGGAACAATTTGACATCCCTAATATATATATATATATATATATATATATATATATATATATATATATATATATTATACACAGAGAACATTTGCCCAACTTTACTTATTTGCTTTTATTGTGTATACATTGAAAAAACTGCTTAAAATCTAATCTTGTAGGTGTCCAAATATTTTTGATTACATTTTTAAATAATATTTTATTTTATTTTGATTGTTTAATTTTCTAAGAGAAAAACAAGAAATTTAAATGTAAAAACATTAAATATTTTGTAATTAATTCCTTTTTATTGTAGATGGACATTAATACACCAGCTATGTCTGGTAAAATACCAATGGTCAGAGTGCGTAATCCTTGGGGAAATGAAGCAGAATGGAAAGGCGCATTTAGTGATGGGTATATACTTTTTTCCTCCAATAAAAAAATTGAAGTTATCTCTTTGTCAAGCTGTCTGTCCTATTATGCTGAGTTTTAGGTGATTTTGTATTATCTATTGTTTTCATTTAATAGTGACTTCCTGTCAGAGATTTTTGACTGAATTCCACCAAATATAATGTGGTGTCCTTAGGAAACAGGGTATCAGTAATGTTAAAAAAAATTGGTTCAGGCTTCATAAGGAAACCAAAATTGTATCTACAGGACTCTTGTTTCAGTCTTAGTATTCCAATAACTTCACTTTATACACATAAAAATGTTGTAAATATAACAAAGTGTTATGGTAATTGGTGTCACATATTCATTTTATCTATTACATGTACTTCAAGTATCACTCAGCAGGTGCTATGAGATAGATTAATACTCTTCTCTAGAAATGACATTAAGTGTCTTTATTCTTTGTTTTCTGTAGTTTTAAAAGTGATAGTAAGAATAATTCGAAGTCAACTTAATGCTAAATGATGTTTCACTGAATGCCATGAACACCTCTACTTCTTGTCCTTATCACTAATGCTTTGCATAATATAGGTCAAGGGAGTGGTCGATGATCCCGTCCGATCAGAGGGAAGAATTAGGTCTCACCTTTGATGATGATGGAGAATTCTGGATGTCCTTCAATGATTGGAAAAGCAACTTTGAAAAAGTTGAAATATGTAACTTGGGACCGGACTCATTAGAAGATGATGACCAAGATAATGGGAGGAAGAAATGGGAAGGACACACTCAAGATGGAGAATGGATCCCTGGTGTCAATGCTGGAGGATGTCGAAATTATTTAGGTCTGTTAGCAATTAGTTAAATAGGTGTCTTTTTTTATATGTCAATTTAGATTTTGTTCTCATATTTTGGACACTTGTTAGATACCTACTAAAATGCTGAACTGTTATATTTAATTTGTCAAATATAGAAAAGACCTATTTTACCAAATTTCAGTATTATATAAAACCCTTTTAGGAAAATGTCAAATTTGAGGTTTTTTGGTTACGGCTATTCCAGAAAAGTGTCTCCATTGTTAGCAATTAGTTAAATGTGTCTATTTTATATGTCAATTTAAATTTTGTTCTTATGTTTTGGACACTTGTTAGATACCTATTTAAATTCTGAATTATTATATTTAATTTGTCAAATATTGAAAAGACCTATTTTACAGAATTTCATTATTACATAAAACCCTTTTAGGAAAATGTCAGATTTTAGGTTTTTTGGTTAAGGCTATTCCAGAAAAAAGTGTCTCCTTGGGGCAGAACACCCATGAAATTTAGGGGTACCACTAATGAATTTTTAATTAAAAACTAACCCCCACCAACTACTTTACATTTTGGGTAAAAAAAAACCCACCAACAAATTTAAATTAGAATTAAGTCGTTTTTCCATATATTATAATGGATAAGATTAAATCCTATATACTGTTAGCTTTTTATTGCAATACAGTGGTCAAGACAATGCATTTTAGTGGTGAAACAATACATCGATACAATATTGTGATTTTATTTCTGACGATAAGATAAGATATCTTTAGTATCTTATGTTGTCCTGATGCCATTTTCTGATTTTGGTTTCACTTTCACTTTGAAGACTACCAAAAAAGTAGAACCAAACAACAATTGCAGCATACATTGGGAGAATAAACTTTATACTGTTTCCTGAACATCAAATTTATATTGCAACGTACCAAAGAATTTATCTGTAAATTGTTCCAGGCCACTTTTGGCCAGGAACATGACAACGTCAACCTCCATCCAGGAGTGTGCCATTTTTACAAGTCAAATCTGTACAAGATGAATATTTAATTTAAAGTCACATTCCAGGGACGTTATTGTAATTTTCTGGACGTTATTGTAATTTTTGACATTTTCATTAGAAAACTACTCCTAACCAATGAAAATGAAAAAAAAAATTCAAAAAATTTGATGTATTGGGGGATTCTGTAGGAATTCTTAAATTTACTCTGGTGAACGAGTGATATAAAGGGTGTGCTCGATTCACTGCGAGAGTACTATTCTGGCAGTCTCAGAACATACATTTGGATGTACCAGGGCAGGAAGTAGTTATTTCAAAGATGTCGATAAAATTTGCAGAATTCACGTAAGTTTATGGCTAAATTGCTTGCCCAGGACAGTGTTCCAGAACATTTGATTGGAGTTCCACTTGTCTGGATTGCCCTGGTTAGTGAAATGAACATGCTTAGTATAGCGTCACAACATGACCGGCAACACCTTACCGTACATAAATAGATCGATCAATGTGTTAGGTGTTTTCCACGATTAATTAACTAATTAGTTGGAATAGGACTTTGAAAATGTGACGAAAGTTCATACAAATACGCATTAAGAAAATACAGAAAAGTTTATTTGTGAACATTACTCCCCAGAATGTAGCTTTAATGAACTAAGTTCACTAAAACATATGTTTATCATCTACAAGTTTTAAGATGCCAGTGTTTAATTGATAAAACAATATTATATAAAAATATAATTGTAAAATAACATAATGATAGGAATAAAATAAAGTGCATTTGTCATTTTCATACAAAATGTAAAATGTAATTACCAACCAGGAAATATGAAAGAGAAAAGAATCAAAATTATATAAATATGTGACAAGGGACTGATAAAAACACAATAAGACATGAATCACTGATGAAGAGCAGTGCAAGGTCGAATGCTCATTTCAAAATCAGTATTAACCCCACTAACAATGCATTTTATTTCTTTATTCATACCCCAACCAACACATTTTAAATGGAATTTTACCCCGCATCAACACATTTTTTTTAATCAGTGGCGTTCTGACCCCCGGAAACACTTTTTTCTGGAATAGCCTTTATCTTTATTGTCAGGTTTTTATAAGTTTTACAAAAAACTTAAATTTATTTAAAAATTTCAGTCTGTCTTTGGCTGTGTCTGTCATGGGTATACTTTTACATTTTAAATTCAAAATGAAGAAGTGGTAAAGGGATTTATATACAGGGTTTGCACAAACCTTGAAAAGTGCTTGGATATAGAGTTAGTCCTTGAGAAGTGCTTGAAAACAAAAATTCCCTTGAAAAGTGCTTGAATTTAATGAAAAATACTATATTTATTTCAGTAGAGTGCTTGAAATCTACTTTTTGCATGTTATACATCAATAAAGATCTCTTTAGTATGTAGTGAAATTCTTAGCAGCAGTTTGAGAACTGTCATGGAAATAAGAACTTTGCTGTCAGTGTTTCTTTTTTACTTTGTTTTGTCATGATAGCCTAAACATACCCATTGTAAGTGCTTGAAAAGTGCTTGAAAAATATGAAAAGTCCTGGAAAAGTGCTTGAAAAATATTATTAGAAAAGTGCTTGAAAAATATTATGAAAAATCCTTGAAAAGTGCTTGAAAAATATTATGAAAAGTCCTTGAAAAGTGCTTGAAAAATATTATGAAAAGTCCTGGAAAAGTGCTTGAAAAATATTTTCCATTTGCTGTATGAAACATAAATTGTCATAAAACTTCACATGAATGTGTAGTACTTATATGACAAACTTTTTTATTTCTCAGAGAAGTCGAGCCGGCCTGGCTCAGTCGGTAGCGTGCTCGACTCTTGATCATGAAGTCATGAGTTCGAGTCCAGCCGGCGACAGGTTGGTTTCCTGTCCTGTGGATGAGACAGTAAAAGCCGAGGTCCTGTGTCACAGTAGGTGTAGGCACGTTAAAGAACCCTCACTGCTCAATGGCTGTAAGTGCCGAGCATAGGCCAAAATATGAAGCCCTTCAATGGCATTTGGTGACTTCTCCATATGAGTGAAAGATTCTCGAGTGGGACGTTAAACAACAACAAACAAACAAACTCAGAAAAATCCAAGATACCTGCCATGAAACATTTATGATTTTAAATTTAGTGCTTTTGAAAAGATTTCAATGAAAATGCACAGGATAGTTCAACAGACTGTGGTTTAATGTTTTTTGGGCTGGTCTCAATTGGCCATTAGGGGGTGCTTTAGTTGACAGCTTGTGCTAATTCTTGTAAATGGATTATTAGCTGGTGTCCTTTGTACATTCTTCTTAAAGGGGCATTACTGTGTTTACCAAAAAAGAAAGATATTGTATAAATTTTTTCTGCTGTTACTACTGAACTTAGTGTACAATAACAAATAAGAGCTATATACAGGTAAAAAAAATCTTTTATTTGTATATATTTTGTGAAAATAAGGTCAGGTCCAGTGTAGTATGCATATACAAATAGTGGGGTTGAGTTGATCAATTGTGAGTGAAAAATTGTCAAACTGGGTTTCTCAAGCAATTTTTACAAAACATAAGTAGTAAAAAAGAATTTAAAAAAAAAAAAAAAGCAACACAGCTAATGCCCTTTAAAAGTCTATGTTTTGAAGTTACGTAGGAACACAATTGAAATTTTTTCAGCTCTTCTTCTTTGCAGAAATATTCAGAATATTTTTATATTTAGATACTGAATTTTTATTTGTACTTGATGTACATAAAATTGATAAAAGGGAGGTAATGAATATTTTGTCAAATTATTAAGAAAACACATTGATACAAATGATTGTAAATCTAAGCCTTATGGTGAATTTCATAACCATATACTGAGGAACAACTAAAACCTTGAAACAAATAAATGACGATAATTGTGTTTTCACCTTCACCAAGTTAAAAGATTGCCACGCGTGCTAGTTTTTATATTGCTAGCTGAAACATAGGAGGAACAAGGATACTTATACTTAGTTTTAAATTGAAGAGTTAGAGTGTATTTTAGTGTGCATATTGTATGTATATTTTTGTGAGAAAATTCTAGATGTTTTAATACTGTATTTTATAATGTATGGTCATAGGAAAATTATCATATATCAAGTTATGGTAATCTACATACATAATTGACATGTTACCAGGAACCAGTTGTTCATCTATTGGTTAAAATTAACTGTCTGTTAAATATACCCCTCTTTTGAATATGGTAATCGAAGATTACATAACGAAGGGTTAAATTTTGATAACAGAGGCAGTCTTTTGGCCAATTTGAAATCATAATCCTTGATGGTTAAAATTTGTAACGGAGCCTCAAAGCATGGCTAAATTTCCCATACTTAACTGATGGTTTAACCAAAGTTACATTTGACCAATGACTGAGCATCATATCTAACCATAGGTTAAATTTTAATTCTTGGTTTTGATATTAAACCAAGGATTAAAATTAAACCAGTTGATGAGCAACTGGGTCCAGATGATGTTGCCGTTAATGATACCTTGGTTATATTGATGTAAACTGCTATCGGATGTCTAGTGGTAGAGAACATTACTCATAAGTGCAAGGTAACCCAGTTTGATTCTTGGCACCGGGTCATAGTTAAGTCTGTACAAAAAGGTAGTGACTGTTCCTTCACCAAAGGCGCCTCCTTGGCTGAGTGGTTAAAGCATCGCATCTGTCAGTGCATATTGGAGTCTCGCTAAAATCTGAGCTGATTTTGTGAGAAAGTATGCCAGTTTACTTGTGGAAGGCCAGTGGTCTCTTCCTGGGTACATTGTAACCGGTTTTCTCTATTCCAACATTAAAAATTTGCTTAAACCATAAAACTGAAAAATTGTTAAGTGTGGCGTAAAACAAAATTAAAAATTAAAAAAAAAAATTAACCAAATATTCGGCATGAGAAGTGAAAATCAGGTCTTTTGAATGAGACGTAAAAGGGACCTCCTGCTTCTTGGCAGGAGTTGCACATTGAAGTTCTCACGCTGCAGTGGCATCAATCCATAAGATAGGTCAGTAAATATGGCACTTCACCTAAAAATGAAAAATTCATGGTAGGATGTAAAATGACAATAGAACAAGCAAATTGATGTAAGATCTAAGATTTTAACTCAAACATTGGTTGTTCTGTTGCCAAACATTTCATGTTTAAAGTAAGTGTCACAAGTCTTGTGGATAAAACTGAAAACAAAGTGACTACTTTGGCATTAGATAGCATGCAGCTATGCTTTTGCACCCTTCACCTAGAGCTGGTGACATGTGCATTATATATGAACTATTATTGGAAGGGATGTAAATCCACAATATGGTGAAGTTGGATCAAAATACAATATATTTATGGACGTGTACAATTTGTTTTTAGATACTTTCTGGACTAACCCTCAGTACCGTGTAACTCTCACTGATCCAGATGATGATGATGACGAAGACTTATGTACCATTCTGATTGGTGTGTTACAGAAAGACAGAAGAAAGAAAAGAAAAGAAGGACTAGACATGTTAACTATTGGATATTGCATTTACAAGGTATTTTAACCATTAAATATTATCAACAAGGTACTTTAACTGTTGAATACTGTCTACAAGGTATTTAACCATTGAATATCGTCTTCAAGGTATTTTAACCGTTGAATATCGTCTACAAGGTATTTTAACTGTTGAATACTGTCTACAAGGTATTTTAACCATTGAATATTGTCTACAAGGTATTTTAACCATTGAATATTGTCTACAAGGTATTTTAACCATTGAATATCATCTACAAGGTATTTTAACCATTGAATATTGTCTACAAGGTATTTTAACCATTGAATATTGTCTACAAGGTATTTTAACCATTGAATATTGTCTACAAGGTATTTTAACCATTGAATATCATCTACAAGGTATTTTAACTGTTGAATATTGTCTACAAGGTATTTTAACCATTGAATATCGTCTACAAGGTATTTTAACCATTGAATATTGTCTACAAGGTATTTTAACCATTGAATATTGTCTACAAGGTATTTTAACCATTGAATATTGTCTACAAGGTATTTTAACCATTGAATATCATCTACAAGGTATTTTAACTGTTGAATATTGTCTACAAGGTATTTTAACCATTGAATATCGTCTACAAGGTATTTTAACCATTGAATATTGTCTACAAGGTATTTTAACCATTGGATATCGTCTACAAGGTATTTTAACTGTTGAATACTGTATACAAGGTGTTTTAACTGTTGAATACTGTCTACAAGATATGTTTAGCTGTTGGATATTGTATCTAAAGGGTATGCTACTTATTGGATATTGTAAATACATGGGATGTTAAATGTACATGTTGTATTAACAATTTATGTCAACTGTTGGATATTGTATATGGGTTGGGCCCTCTTTATTATAATGGCCATATTTGTGTCTGGGATATTTTGTTTTAATGAATTTGCTCTTGAGAAACTTGTCACAAATGTCACATCAGTTGGCAGTGGCAAAAATAGAGATGAGTGTCGTAATAGGCAGCCATTAGATGGAATGAAAGTTATTTGGATTCTGCATAAGCATATAATTATGTCACCATTTATCAATACCATTAAAACTATATTTGTTAAGTATGTGGAAACAAATAGAGAACATTTCATGAGTAGATTATTGATTTAGACAAGAATTTTTGTTGAGCACTTGCCCATTTGGCAAGTGGTTTCAAAATATTCCTGACCCCTTACATACTGAACTTATACTGTCAATGTTGGAAGGTATAAATTCCATTATATTGACAGTAAATATTTTGGACGTCTGTTTGGGCCAGAATCCTGTCAGTAGGTGAATTGTCAGAATAACGACAGTGTTTATTAGAAATTCATTGATACTAAAAAGTTTTCTCTTGATAAGAAAGGTAAAACCATGAAAATGATGATTATAAGAGATAAATAATTACAAAATGAATACATTAACATTAAAGCATCAATCATAATCAACATCATTTACATGGATGACGTTGAGGAAATGATGAAGGAACTGATAAAAATTCTAATTGTTGATATCAAAATGACAAAAACCCCTACATGCTATATGTACATATATGTCTGTTTAAGGTCATCATAGAAAAATAATTTGTTTGATGAACCCTGATCAATAAGAATTCATGATTGCTTAAAACATTTTGGGTTTGGAGTTTTTTAGGTGGATTGGTTGGGTCACAGCATACAATTTTTTTATCATTTTTTGACAAAATTATATTTACTATATTAAAAATTTATTGTCCCTGAAAGTATCCCAGAAATCTATCAGATTTTTCCTTTAAAAATGTGTTTTTCCCTTAAAATGTCCCATATTGACATCTGAAAAATACGGTAGGCATATGTATGATCTACCGTAAGGTTAGATAAATCATCTGTTTTTATGCTGAACTGTAAGGGTAGATAAATCATCTGTTTTTATGCAGTTAAATATGTATGTTGCTTGACATGACAAAGTTTCAGATACTGTTTACCTTTGGTAACACTTCCCTGTTTATTTCAGCTAAATGACCCCAATACTGGACCTTTGGATTTGAATTTCTTCAAATATAATGCTTCCTGTGCCAAGTCCCCATCCTTTATCAACTTGCGAGAAATCTGTGGCAGACACAAACTGCCAGCAGGCACCTACTGCATCATACCTTCCACATTTGAACCACGAGTCAAGGGAGATTATCTACTTAGAATCTTCACTGAAAAGGCCAACGAAACAAAGTAAGAATGAGGTCTTTGTAAAGAATTGTGAACAAATTGTGATATTGATCTGTCTAATGACCTCTGTGGATAAATATTATGACCGATTACAAAGATGTTCTGTTGTTTTACATTTTCACTCCTTTTTCAATTTTTATAATTTTCCCTATTGCATATAAACATAACCATCTCCAATTTATTTTTCTACGTTTTTAAAACATTTGAACTTTTTTTGTTAATTTTTTTTATCAGTTTAAATAAAGAATGTTTCAGTTTCAAAATATTTGATTAGTAAATATCACTGCCTAATTTCTAAACAAAATAGGTCATTTTGAATATAAAAAGAAAACAGTTTTCTGCCTTTCTTTCAACAAGAATTAATAAAATACCAGACTTCTGTTTTCATTAAGAAATAATTGAGATGAACATTTTCATTTATTCTCATCACTGTTAGATTATCATTCCCGACATTTATGCCTCTTCTGAAAAACAAATACGTATGAATAAACTTGAGATGCAGCTGGTGAAACCTGAGGTTTTGTTCATGTCCAGTCATCTGTCATCCTGGTCAAACTTTCTTTATCATTCATATATAGATTTTAGCATCAAACTTATGATTTTCCTGTAAAAATAAATGAGTGTTGAGTAGTACTCAAAATTTGAGTACATACTCAAACAAATATTTCTCAATATTTCCTCAAATGAGCAATAATTTTGATAGTTATTTACAGTTATTTGCCGTCCATATACAAACCTGCCAATTACAGAATAAATTTTGCATGTTTTTACCTGAAAATCATGAAATGTTTGTTTAACTTGAGTACCGAGTAAATTTGGGAGCCAGCCTGGCTCAGTCGTGAACTCACTCGACTGGTGAGGTCGTGAGTTCGAGTCCAGTCGGTGGCAGGTCGTATTCCTGTCCTTCAGATGAGACAGAAAACCTGAGGTCCTGTGTTACAGTAGTTGTGGGCATGTTAAGAACCCTATGGCTGTAAGTGCTGAGCATAGATAAAACTTTGAAACCTTCACCGACATTGGTGACGTCTCCATATGAGTGAAAGATTCTTGAGTGGGACATTAAACTACAATACAACCAACACCTGAGTAAATTTGTTGACTTCGGGCCCAGAATGCTTGCTTTTAAAATCGTTATCAATGAAATTCTGTATTATTAGTATTTCATTCACTATGAAAGTCTAATTACATTATTTTCACGTTATTTTATTATAAAACAATTCTTCTGTTTACAGTGAAATTGATGAAGAAACAGGAATTGTGGAAGATCAGGTAATGTTGTATTATCTTATTCTGATCATAGTTCAGAGGAAACTAGGTATACAAGAAGAAAATCCTTGTCTGAGCATTGCTATAATAGTAACCTTAGTAATATAGTCAAATGTATGTGCACTTAGCAGCACATTCATGTGTATATTAGGAACTAGTTATACAAAAGGAAGATGCTTGTCTGTGCATTGACATATACATTAGTGTAACCATAGTAACATAGTCCAACGTATGTGCACTTAGCAGCACATTCATGTGTATATTAGGAACTAGTTATACAAAAGGAAGATGCTTGTCTGAGCATTGACATATACATTAGTGTAACCATAGTAACATAGTCCAACGTATGTGCACTTAGCAGCACATTCATGTGTAGATTCTTGTCTGAGCATTGACATATACAGAAGTGTAACCATAGTAATATAGTCCAACTTCTGTGTAACTAGCAGCACATTCATGCGTATATTAGAAACTGATTATTCAAAAGGAAGATTCTTGTTTGAGCATTGGTATACTAATGTATCCATAGTAACATAATCCAACTTATGTGCACTTAGCAGCACATTCACTTGTGTATATTAGGTGTACAAGAGGAGACACCTGTCTGAGCATTCATATAATAGTGTATCCATAGTAACTTAGTCCAACTTTTTTATGAAAAGGTGCACTTAGTAGGGCAGAGTCTAGTCAACCGTAGACACTGTGTTTAGATAAGGAATCTTAACATATAAAATGTGTGTTGGTGTGTATCTGTTTGCAATATAATTTGTAATTGTAATGTGAGCTGACATGAGTATGATATGGGAAAATGTGAAAGTCTATTTGTTGGAGTATGTATGTTGCAGATATTATGGGAGACTCTAGGTGTGTTGATGAATGTGTATGCATAGCTAAATTAATTGGGGTGAAACTTGATGTTAAAATGATGTATATACAATTGTTAGAAATTCTGATATATTCTTGTGATAGTTATCTATTGTCTTTTTTTAATAACAAATAATCAAGGGCAGATAAATTTGTCTCTCATTTCAAAACAGAAATCAGGGGCAAAAAATATTGCCTCTTTTTGAAAATGAAATTAAGGGCAAATTTGTCTCTTTTAAAAAACAGAATTCAAGGTCATTTAAGTATTGTCTCACTTTTTGAAATAGAAATTTAGGACAAGTAACTTTTGTCTCTCTCTTTAATTCATTCACCCCTAAAGACACATTTGGACTAATCTGGTCATTGATTTACAGAAGAGTCCATTGTTTTTCAGGGGTTAATGAGTTAAAACAGAAATCATATAACTTATGTCTCTCTTTTTTTGGGACAGAAATCAAAAGCAAATGTGATATTTCATGGGAGTCCAAAGTTCTTTGTTCCTCTTCATTTTGTTCAGATTGTTGAAAATATCATTTTTAATTAGCATATAGAAATTTAAAATTTTGTATGTATATTAGAATTAATTGTTATCTTTAGGTATAAATTATAGATTAAACATGCTAACCCAATACGAGTATTGTGTAATGTAGATATTTTAATACACATTTATTTTTTGCATTCTTTTCAGTATATCTATTAAGTTGACTTTGTTTTTATTTTCAATCGATTGCTTTGTATTTCCAGTTATTTTTTACATACAAAATGTGACACTCATCATTTTCAACCAGTTACATTTTTAGGTTTTGAAAAATTTAAACTTTCTTTCTGAAGTTCTCAAATTTGTTAAAAGCATCTATAGGGTTGTGGTTTGAACGTCAGGAGTTATGTACATAAAGCTTTGGCTACTTGATCTTGTTAAATACAGTAAAACTTTTGTAAGTCCAAGTTCAGGAGACCACCTTGAAAAGTTTGAAACATTGGTACTTCGACTCATGATGGTAACCGAGAATCACAGTTTTTAGTTTCAGAGGTTCTAAAAGGTGTATATGACTGCCTCGAAACCATATAAGACATATACGATCATAATCTTTAATAATTAGTGCTTAAATTAACTTAAATTTCATGAAATTAAAACATTGAGAAGAATTGCCATGAGCTAATTTTGTACTCATGTAAATTTTGACTTTGAATTATTTGTAGAAATTTTCAATGTTCTTATAGAAATGGACTCAAAATGTATTTGAAACATCAAGAAATTTAACTCATTAAAATTCAAATTATGACTCTTTTGTAAGAAGCATTTAAGAACAAAGTTATTTTGGACTTTGTCAGTAGTTTAACATCGAGAAATTTGAGTCATTGAAGTTCTGCTCTCTGAAGTTGTACTGTGCATTTCCTCTTGAGATACTGGTTATATATATATATTTTAAAATTGTTAAGATCAAATGAATTTGTTACAGAATGATTACAAACACGTTGTAATCATTATACATATTAAATGTAAAAAAAAATCATCAGTAAAAATGTGACTGGTCCTGCATAACTTATCCGAGATTTTATTATTTCTGTTTTGATTTATTTTTGATGTTTCTACCTCAGCCTTTAACTATGATTGGCACATACAATGTTTACAAACCAGGGGTATATATTAATAATGTAAGTTACAACATTTCAGAATTGATTTGGACTGTTTTGACAAATTGAACTGGCTTGATTTGCTTATTGGAGTGGTAATTAAGAGTGAATTTAATTGAGTACTGTTGACTTTTGGTCTGAGGAATGCTGCAGTGAGAATTTTCTCATATTGATTTGCGGTATGGTTTTGTGTGGCCAGATTTGATTGTTATTTATCTAATAGAAAATGGTGAATGAGTCTTCAAGATTCACCCAAAAAATTCAACATAGCTCATTGGCATGTGCTGTGATTTTACGTATGTTTCAGCTCAGAGAAAAGTAAGTACTCTGACCTGGAACAGGAAGTGCCCAATATTTTGATAGTGAGAGGTTAAAAGTGTTTACAGGCGAGTTTGATTTTTGCTTTATACAAGTGCTTACTGTTGTGGTATGATGATTATTGCCATCATTGCAGCTACACATTTCATTGGTGTTGTAAGACTTGAATGATTTGATATGGTTATTGGTATCAGTTGTTGGATTGGGTTCAGACAGAGATGTAATTTAAAGGTCATTATATTTTTATTGCTCAGGCTTAAGTTGAATTAACCCTTTGAACACTACAGATCATAATAGACTGGTCTAAAACAATAGAAAAGAACATTCCTTTTAATTATTCAGGGGTGAAAGGGTTAAACTGAAATTGATCTTATGATGAGCTAAGTTAGTGATGTTTGCTCTGAGAAACTTTTTTTTCTCATTTTTGCCATGTGGTGAATTCACGTGTCCTTTGTGAAGTTGTCTAAATTTTGCCAAATGTATCAGGAATTACATTTCAGACATTTGCTAGTCCATGTTTTGTCACATCTTTTCTACAAGTTCAGTCATTATCTGATTTCAGTACAAAATGTTGCTTTTGTTTTTCACTAATTATTGGCATTTTGTTTCTTCTGTACATATTTAGGATATGGGTTAACTCTTTGATATTAAACTGGAATTAAATGATACACATTTCTTATGTGTAAACGATTCTGGTTAAAATACTGTCAATGCATTAGGCAGTTTTGCTTTATCTGCTTGATTGATGCTAGTGTTACAACATGTACATGTTGTACATCTTAGGTGCTAGACATTAAGACATTGTCTGTGATCACAACCTTTGGTTGAACCCTACACCAATATCATATTCATTTGCTTTGAATATTTTTTTCTTTTGTTTATATACTTCATTGTATTGCTTCAGCATGAGTTTTATAGACTATAATCCCTTTTACTTTATTCACATTTGTTATTTTAATCCAGTTTTAATTTTTGTTCTTTGCATGAGTTATGAAATCCCATGAATGAGGATAAAGGATAATCTCTAGTTAGCAGACATTTTAAGAATTATAAAAGTGATAACCTATGGAGGAAATGGGGGAATGTTTAATAAGCAGTCTTGATGTATTGATACTGGCCATACTTAAGTCTCATTTAAAGGGTTTACCAGATATTTTGTGTAATTCTTTGATTGAGAGCTTCATTTATTTCCAAGGATATTTACTCTAAGCATATTGTTAGTACATGTTTATGGAGACTTATTTTGTTTTGGGAATCTCGGGATAAAAATGCATTATCCATATGTTATCAATGGTTCCGAGCATCCACAAAACTGTCTGTTATGTCCTTTATTTATGAGAACATTGGCAATGTTTTTCTACAGCATAGACAAGAATCTGCACAAAGAGGATAGAAACAAAAACTAAAGATTTCATGTTCAAGTTTGTTGCAGATGATTTGAAAATTGTATCATTAAACACACAAAAAATATTTTTAGAACAATGTAAGATTAGCATTTGTGTAGGAATTTGTCTAAATATTAATATTACTATGAATTTTGAAAATTCTTTCTCTCTCAGTGATAATTGTTTCACCATTCTCTAGTGAATATAAAGTCCATTTAGGGACTTTGAATTTCAACAATCTTGTGGCAAGCCTTTATCATTGCCAACACAATGGATATTGTTTTTATCTTTGTATGTACTGTATGGCAAAGTTTGATGCAGCCTTTTGTTTTCAGCCTTTATATGTTAATGTGTGTCAAATAACAAAGGGAGATAAATCTATACATTAATTCTTCTTATTCATTAATCGTTTTCCTTTAATTTTGCCTACTATTTCTATCTTTTATTGTCTATTTTAGGGAAATATTAAAGCATCTTAATGATGCTATTGATGATTTAAGTATCTGATAACATTAAAAATTCTCGTATAAACCATAGGAATATTTAACAAACACCTGTTCATTCAGGTTCCTGTTCCTGGCATGAATAGGCTAAAGACCTACACTATTAAACAAAGGTAGACTTTATATTGTATTAGTTGTGAAAAAAAAGTGATAATGTAACAATCAAAGGGACATAAATAATGGGTTTTTTTTTTCACTTATTTACCATTGTTTAAAATGTCTATTAAATATTTCTGTGGTATTTCAGTACTTTAAACACATCTTTGTACCATATTTATATTATCTGTATCTGATTACATCTCTGTAACTGTTACATCTGTATGTGTGTATGTGTATGTATGTATGTGTATATATATATATATATACACACACACTCACACATCATTATGTATATATGTTTCACCTGTGTTAACCACATATTACATGTTCAGTGTTTCTAATGTGTCACTAAATGTGTATCTCTTTACTTTACTTTATATTTTATATCATTACTGATAATCTATATGTCTCTAACAGCTCATGGGACAGAAAATTGATCCATGTAATTTTGGACAAATTAAGCCTCAATCTGTTGCTATGGTTGCAAGTGCTCCTGGTTCAACCATGAGCACACCTGTTCAGGTAGCTCTTAGCATGTGTATTTGGTTGTTCTTCTTTCAACTTTTCAAGTTACTGTTTGATTTTTCACGTCACATTTCCCCCATTCTCCCAAAGCGGCTTTCACAACATTCAACCATCCTGTGTTTATGGAAATACCACTGTAAAGGCAAAGCAAGCATTGTTAGATTCCTTCCTTAAATCAAAAATAGATGGCAATGGATGAAAACAAATGTTTTACATAGTACCATTATTTTTAAAAGTCTTATATCAAGGCCTTTTTCTACAGTTTCTATGGAAATGACATTTGGCCCCATTCCCAAAGCAAAATGCACGTTTTTTTTCCTCCCAATTTGATGAAAATAATTGCTTATTTGGTGTACAGAACACGATCGTAATGAAAAATGAATTAATGCAGTGAGAAATGCATTTAAAAAAGAGATTCCATTACATTTAAAGTTGTATTTGTGCACACAATGTTTCAAAATTGACACAAATTCACACTAAAATTCCCAGTTGTGTCGCTAGTGGCATTTTTCCACTATTGACAGAAAAAGGCCCATGTACACATCAAATTGGAATCTCGCAGTTCTTTACCCTCTGTTCAGGCTGTAGAAAATGGTTGAATGTTTGTGATGGCAACTGTTTTGAAAATTTAATCTTGTTATTATTCTAACAAATGGGAATTATTTTCAGACTTTTAGCCCACCATCAACAGGTGGTGGTAGCCCACCATCAACAGATGGTGGGCTATTCAAATCGCCCTGTGTACATGGTCCGTCCATTGTCCGTCTGTCGTCCGCCCTGAACAATTCTTGTTACCACTATTTCTCAGAAAGGTTTGAAGGGATCTCCTTGAGCTTTGATATCCAGGTTCCCCTTGAGGTCTAGTTGTGCATATTGCATTTTCAGAGATATTAGAATCCAATATGGCCAACAGGCAGCCATCGTGGATCCCCTTGAAATTTGACACGTTCCTTTTGAGGCGTAGTTGTGCATATTACATATTCAGAGAGATCAGAATCCAGCATGGCCGACAGGCAACCATCTTGGATTTTGACCAAAGGAAGTTTGTTACTGCTTCTTCTCAGAAAAGACTGAAGGCATCTCGTTGAAATTTGACATGAAGGTTCCCCTTGAGATCTATTTGTGTATATTGCATTTTCAGAGAGATCGGAATCTAATATGGCTGACAGGCGGCCATCTTTGACTTTGAAAATAGGAAGTTTGTTATTGCTATTTCTTAGAAAATATTGAAGGGATCTCCTTGAAATTTGATATGAAGGTTTCCCATGAGGTTTAGTTGTGCATATGACATTTTCAGAGAGATTGGATTCCAACATGACTGACAGGCAGCCATCTTGGATTTTGACAATGGAAGTTTGTATTTCTCAGAATGTAGTAAAGAAATCATTTTGTAATTGATTATGGAGGTTCCCCCTGAGGCCTAGATGTGCATTTTACATTTTCAGAGAGATCAAAATCCAAGATGGACACCTGTCGTTCATGTTGAATTCCATTCTCTGTGAAAATGTAATATGTTCAGTTCAAGTTCAGTTTCGCAATAATCTTGAGAAAAAAGTATTTCACAGAAATATGGATTTAAGTTCAAATTCAATGTTGAGACACAAAATAAGAGAAAAGAACAGTCTGTCATAGATCAGACATAAAACAATTCATGGTGGGCGCCAAGATCCCTCTGGGATCTCTTGTGTTTATTACAGGTATTTGTGAATATTATATGAATTATTTTTGATAAGCTGTATTGGTCAGGGACCAGTAGCCGACTAAGATCAGTAGCCAGCTATTGCATGACTTTGTCCAATTAGAGCACAATTTTTATAAGAATATTTTTTTTTATAATTCAGCAGATGATGGACATTTTTCTCAAACGGAGGAAAAAAATATTGTCATGGTACATTTTAAAGACGAAATAACACCAAAGCCAGCTACTGGTCCCTGACCAGTATATAATATATAAAATGTATTTATTCAGATTGATTTAAATTCTGATTCACAAACAACATTCAACTTGAAATCTTATCTAAGGATCTCTACTCTAAACAAAATGGACTCTCTAGCCAGAATGTTTTTTGTTTTGGGAACATCTTTTGAAAAATAAAAATTATAGTTGTATGCAGTGACTTTTTAAAGAATTTGTTAAAGGTTAAAGTGGCATGTTTTGTGTTTGATCTTCAATTGTTATTTAAAAAACATCACATCAGTAACATGCATGACGTTTTTATGTGGACTTAAAACAATTCATTGGTACTTTTTAAAATATAATGAAAATGAAATCTGTGGATTTTATTATTTTCCTGTTTAAACCCTTCTTATATTTCTGGATGGGAACAACTCAGTTTCCAGTTACTCAGTTCCCTGCTATACAATGGCATTTACATTGAAAAGTGTCTATTTCCATGCAGTAGGATGGCCTTCATTTTAGCCATTGAGTGATAGGGGTATGAATGAAATCTTCAGGAATGACAATTGGAGAATAGGACCTTAAAGTTAATGTTTAAATAAAAGGTCAAAGTTCATAAGTAAATTTTTACCTCTCAGCCTGTATAAAATATTTCTAATTTGAGAGCTGTGTCTCCATATTGGAAAAATGTCTAGGGTTACCTCAAACTTGACCTTGGGTCTTTGTGTATAAGTTGTTCCCTTTGTTTGGGAGACTTGACGTAACATCTGGTTACAATCAGACATTGATCACATATTAAAACTAAAAGGTCAACAGAACTGTTTACCAGTATATCATATTGGAAGGTAATATTTATTTCACTTGTTTTTTGTTTGCAGTGGCTAGATATGGTTTTCTTCTTCTCGTTTTTACATTCTAACCAGTAGTGTTGGCATGAAGAAATTGGTTTTCAATGTAGTATTGTTATTTCACATGTCATTTAATTTGAATAATGCAAACTTGATAATAAAGATATAATATTTTTCATTAGTTTTCATAGATTTGATTAGAAAGTACTCTACATATTTGTTGTATGTTGAATCACACAACTTTAATAAGTCACAAATTAGTCAAAAGGTAATGTTAGTGATTTAAGAACTATGAACTAGATACTATTGGAATTTTTTAACCATGAAGAAGGCTATGGGCTAAATGGTTTACAGCTAAAAGCTTATCATTCAAGGAATTGTAACACTTTTCAGTTAAGATATATTTGAGGAGTTACATGTACTTGTACTGGATTGCATGGCACATTTAAAATTTGTGATTTTGAATGAAAGTGTTGAGTCAGCGAATGTGATTAATCAATACATGTACATCAGCGATATCTTAATTTTAACTTGTAAACAGCAGCTTTATCTTAATTTACATCTATTTCTTTGCTTTCTTTATGTTTGACAACAAAAGTGATATTAACATCTGTATGTTCCTGTAGATATCATTGGTTTTGCGTAATATTTCTGACCAATTTTTTTCTACTTTATTTACATAGACAGACACCTAGATCACATGTAAACATTTTAACATTTGATTTAGAACTTTGATTTTTGCTAACATTTATGAGTTTGTTTTTTGGCATGACTAGGATACACCGAAGCAGCCCACTGCTACTCGTAGAGTAAGTTCTTTGGATGATTTTAGAGGTTCTATTTTACTGGCATGTGATTTTTCATGGATTTATTGTAGCATTTGAATTTTCAATTTTAAAACTTTTCACTGAATCTCTAACTCTTTCCTACTTATTTTGATACCTTTTTTATGAAATGCATATTTCTACCCTGTTTTGAAAGTTGTGTAAATTCTACTCAAAAAATGAACCTGTGTGAATTGATTTATCTATCTGACATTTACCTGTGATATGAGAGTCAACGTATTAATACTTGATCTCTTCATGTCCAGTATTTGTTTCTTATCTCTCCGTGTGTGTACAAAATAATTAACTTTTTGGCAGGTTCAGAGGCTGGAGCAGAAATTTGTTTGAAAATTTTGTATGATTCTGGATTATTATTTTTATTTTCACTCAGCTTTAGTTAACACTAAAATCTGATTGGCTTAGTCACCCAAAGTACTGAATAGAGCGAAGAGGAATATTTTGTTCCCTTGGAAAGGATTGTTGACAGGATTAAACGTGGCATTTTAGCAGCAAGTTATGCCAACAAGGGGAATGAAGAAACGGTTTGACAGAATGTGCTGAAACTCTCCACTGTTTTAGAAGTCAACTTGATCGTGTTCTTGTTGTATCAGGTATAGCTAGGAAAAGTCTTGTTATGGAGATTTCTAGTGTTAAATTGGCATTTTTGACATTTTGACCAGTCATTTCTGTTTATTCCATAACAGAAAATTAATGAAATACGGTGGCAACTTCATGTTCCATGTAGTATAAGTACAATGTCATGCCCACAAATTGGTGTTTTTACTTTTTGCAAAGCTTAATATTAAAGAGGTTCTGAAAACAGGTGTTCTGAAGGAAAATTCCACTCAGCAGTAGATTGCTGCTTGATTGTCTGATATGTAACCACTAATATGGTTCCATTTGCAGACTGGTACCCAGCCTTATGTACTCTGCTTTATGTCTATGCTTCAACATGATCGATAGGCTTATGGGGGCTCAGGAAAACATATATAGATCAATGCCAATATTAAATTTTGTTTATTTATGCTGGAAGATTTTGTTGCAGAGTAGTAGTCATGCTTTCTCACTTTGTAATAGCCAATTTAAATTAAAACCTCTGCTCCTCTTCGCTACATTCAATTCTGCAAAACCCTTCAGAATTGTCACAATTTTTGTAAGAATATTCCCAGAGTTAAGAATGTTTTGAAGTTTGATTGCATTGTTCTCAAATTTCATTGCCTCTCTGATTCTGCCATGTGTACATTGAATGAGATTTGAGATGGAAAGTGAAATTTATGTAGCATGTTTGTAACACATATTTTACTTGTAAAGAAGAATTTAGTGAGATATGACCATTATACATTTGTATTTATTGAGTATATATGTGTACTTTGTTTCATGTTCTGTCATTACTGTACTCCAGATTAAACTGTCCATTTGGTATGTTCAAAGTGACCCTTGCATTAACAGTTAACAGTTCTAATGTCAGTAGCATCCTTGTAAATAGACTATCCAGACTAACTTAAGATACATGTATGTATAGACTGGGAGTGTTTGAATGTTTTACTTGTTGATGAGGTTGGCATGTTTATGTTACATATTATATATATATATGTATAACATGTTAAATATATGTATAGATTGAGAGTGTTTGGTTAGCTCGTGAGTTAGCATGTACATATAACATGTAAATTTTATGTATGAACTGGGAGTGTTTGACTAGCTTGTGAGTTAGCATGAAATGTACTGTGTATTAATTTGTCTTTGTTCCTAATATTTCAGATTTGTTCATGTGTTTTTCTGTAGAAATCTAGTGCAATTTGTTGAAAGAAATATGTTTAAATTGAAGCTAACAAAGTTTTCTAAGTAACAACTAGTTGCAATGCTTATTTCAAAAGCTGCTTAAAGCACCAGTTTAATATTTCCTTCTAGTTATTGTGAATGGTTGCAGTTTGCATTTCCTGTTAGATGGGATAATACATGTATCTGCTTTAATTGCAAAATTGGAAAAGTAAGTCAGTACGGTAACAATTTACTTCTGAGAAATTGCTGCATAGTATCAATATTTTTGCACTGTGTATAATGTGGGCTGATATTGAGCCCAATTACCAATGCAAAATGAACACTCTTTTTTCAGAAATGACAATTATCAATTAAATAATGAAAATCTATTTTTATAATTGAAAGTAAGGAGACCAAGTGCTATGGTGTTTCTGAGTGGTTAGAGCATCACTCTTTAAACCATGAAGTCTCTCATCTCTAGTCAGTGTGAAGGCAAATTGTTCAGAAATCAAGATTAAAGTCTTATAATTTGTTGGCATTTTCCCCAATTCATAGAAGGTGGAAATTGCCAAATTACTCAGGATAGACCCTGAGTATGGTGCTATTGGCTTTTCAGGTAAATTGCTGATATTTTTTAAGTATTCCTGTTTAGTGTTTCCAATACATATTAAACTTTTTGTTTTAGTTGGTGTTTATTCTGTTTTTAATCATAAGGAGAAGCCGAGCAACAACGATGGTAGTAGACCACATTTACCGACTGTAGCTCCCCCTAGTGTTGACTTGTCAAAAGAACAGGCTCTGGACATACTAATCAAAGCTATTTCAGTACTAAGGATTTGTTAAAACAGATACAATCACATCTGTCTTTAAAGACCAAATGAGAAGACAAAAGTGATTTTTTATTTAGAAGTTTATGATCATTAATTTCTATGAAAAGTCAATACATTTTTAAGTTACATGTACCGTACCTGAATTAAAAGGCAGGTGCCCTTTATATATAAGTGGTCATTACGACAGGTTTGATTGTATCTTTTATTTTGCTTGATATATAACTGTCCAATTGCTTGATCTTACACAAAAGACTATTTTCATGGCCTTGCTCTGTACAAAGTCAGTTTTACTTTTCCTTTCTTGTGCAGGAACAAGGAGTTTGCTATGATGTACTTTTTCATAATTCAAACAATCAAACATCATTCACTCTGACTCTTAATTTCATCTAAGATCTTTATATTGTATACCAAGTTGGAAATGATATCCATATTAGCTAGCAATGGAACAGATATATGAAAGTATAGAATACATAAAAATACCTTTTTAATATACTAAATTAAAACTAAATATGCTTAAATATCAATAAATTCTGCCCTGCTGTGAAGTTGCAGTTGTTCACTTTAAAATTTTATGTATCAAGTATTTTGTTAGTTTCAGTTATCTACATACAGTAGAACTTCAATGAGTCGAATTTCTTGATGTTTCGAACTATTGACAAAGACCAGGATAAGTTTGTTATTTAATGCTACTTATAAACATTTTATAATTCGAACTTTTATGAATTGAATTTCTTGATGTTTCGAATAAATATTTGGGCCCATTTCTATAAAAACAACGAAAATTCCTACATATAATTCGAAGTCAAAATTTACGTGTGTACGAAATCGTCCCAAGATAATTCTTCTCCTTCTAATAAACACTCAATGCTTTAATTTCATGAAAATAAAGTTAATTTAGCATTAATTATTAATTATAATGGTCGTATATGTCTTAAATGGTTTTTAAGCAGTCATATATGCCCTATGGAACCTCTGAAACTAAAGACCGTATGATTCTTGGTTACCATCCATGAGTCAAAGTCCTGATGTTTCAAACTCTTGAACTTCGACTCACCGAAGTTATACTGTACTTACTAGACAAAGGGAAATAACCTATACATGTATTCAGATACATGTATTCTTTCTAGTGGCTACATTATCTATTGTTAAAAATAAATTGCTTGATTAGATATTTCAAGCAACAAGAAAATAACTTGAAACTTATAATATTGAAACAATTAAATTTTTTTTCCAAAGATTTACTTCTAAAAATAACAAATATAATTATGCTCATAATATGGAAATCAGGAGTCTGTCATACCAGAGACTTATATACATGTTAAAAAAGGCAATACCCCTCACAACTTGTAAAATTAAAAGTCTTTTGTAGTTTTAAAATCACAAATTCATGTATTTGTCTGAAGAGGTGAATGCACAAAATAAGCAATATCTAACGTGTATAAGTGATGTACATTGTACTGTAATGAAAAGGAATATTTGACTAGAATTACCGAATTGTAACCATTAACTAAGCATCAGACCTCAATGCATGGAGTGATAAGTTGGATTTCTGGACTTGGCTTATACATTGTACAGTAAAGAAAATGAATATCTTACTGCAATTGACCAATTGTTATCATTAAGTCATTGACCCCTGAAAAACAATGGACTTTGCAGTAAATCAATTACTTAGACCAGTCCAAATGTGGCTCTAGGTGTGAATGAGTTATCTAAGCATCAGACTTCAGTGCATGGCTTGATAAGATGGATTTCTGGACTTGGCTTGTTACAATTTGTTACATGTATCTACAATTTTATCTTTGTTTCATTTTAACTGTTATCAGAGCTATTGTTGCCACATTGGTCTTCCTATGACTGTGTTTTGCTTTATATTGCAATTAACAGAAGTAAATGGTACATCAGAGTATCAATTTATTTAGCAATCATTGTACAGGTAATGCTACCTGATATCATATTTAGATAACTAATCATTTTATCTAGCAATCATTATACAGGTATTGCTACCTAATACGATGTTTAGTTAATTAATCTGAACGTACATGTGTTGTACTACCAAAACTTTAAACTTCTGGATGAATGATGTTCATCTGCAAATTTGATTGCATTTTGTGAGAAAATGAAGTTTATTTTTACCACTGTATTGCTTTTTGTGGAATGTTTTGATTAATACTTACCTTGAAGTCTTTGAAAACTTGTATCTTTCTTGTTCACTTTTTAAACTTTCAACAATTACTGTGTCATGTTTATTGTTCCCTGGCATACCACTGTCTTTGATATCTTCTTGTCTGATATTTTTTCATGTTTTTGTCACTTGGGTTCCTTATAAACATAATGCCAAATTTATTTGATGTTCCTTCTAAACATATTGTTATATTTATTTGAAGTTTAACTCATTTTACAATTTTTGTCTGTTTTGTCACTTAAGTATACTCATTTGGTCACTTGATTATTGTTCTGTATGTATTCCTCTGTAAATGTAATTAATTTTATCAAATGTCCTCACTTGTAGTAAGTTCTTTGTTAATTGATTTCTAAGTGTTGTCTCTCTTGTTGACCTATTAATTTTGGATGTTCACATCATTTTCTTTAGCAGTCTCTTTTAACACAAATTATTTATCACCTTTAATTTTAACCTGTAAAGTTTGCTCTGTGTCACCTGTGGAAAATATCTGTGATAAACAAACTATCTGCATTTTTCAGTGTCGCCTACCCGTTTAATCTTTGTAAAACATATTCTCATTTTATTCTCTATATATACAGGAAATTCCTCCACCAACAGAAGAGGAACAAGAACAAGAGGATGCTTTGAAGAGAAGCTTCCGAAAAGTAGCTGGAGAGGATATGGAGGTTGATGCCTTTGAATTGAGGGACATTCTAAATTGTGTATTTACCAGAGGTATAGATTCTATGATATAGTAACTGAATATCATCAATAGTCAATAACAAAATCTCAAAATATTTGTAGATTTTAAAGAACTCTTATGCATTCTTTATTGATATGAAGTCAGAGGAATGCCTTGTATTACTCTACAGGCCACAAAATAACAGAAATCGTCATAACCCATTACAGGTAATGCTAAAAGGAATGACTGTAACCTGCAGGTTACAGTAGCAATAATGAAGAATTCAAAATGACATTCACTGAGAACGAAAAGAGGTCATGTGATTTGTATTTGTCACAACCTCCACATAACCTGAACAAGCCCTCTCATGTTATTTTGTGGTCTTCTCTAGAACTACCTATTGAAAAAAATGAAAAAAAAAAATCCACTAGTCCAAAGCTTAGGGTTGTAAGTCCAAAATGTAGATTTAAATAAAAAATACATTTGATAGAACATAAAAAAAATAATAGAGGATGTAGTTAAAAGTTTACAAAACTGTATTGGTATAAACAATTAGGTCTTTTTGTTCCAAACACTAAAAATTCTCAAAACACTAGAGTATGGGGTAATAATGATGTAAATAATCTTAGAACACTAGAGAATGGGGTATTAATGATGTACATGTAGTTAATGAGAACCTTAGAGTGTGGGATAGAACTAATGTATTTGAATTTAGAACACTAGAGTATGAGGTAATAATCATGTACATGAAAGTTAGAACACTAGAGTATATGGTTACCCTGGTATATAGAGAATAGATGGTTAGTGTCTTAAAATACAGGTTGTGTTTGGAGGAGGGTTAAGAAAAACAATGGTGGTGAGACTTGTCGAGCGAGTGTCGTTTTTCTAATCCAAGTTCAAATACAACCTGTATTGTAAGACACCAACCATCTATTCTGTTTATCCTGTAACTTATTATGGCTGCTGAATAAATTTATGCCATATGGTTTCTGCCACTTTGCCCAAGAATATTTAACAAATATGTAAGATGCTATAGGACGTGTGACATCATTCCAACAATAAGTTCAACGTCTCCAGACAAGTTTAGACAAATACATGTGTTTGATATCCATTACTGACCGAGTACAGCTATGGTGTATTTGGCGACTGATATATAAGACACTTCCGACCTTTGTTACAGGATAAACACTTCCGGCCTTAGTTACAGGATAAAATGATTTACATTTATTATAAGAAAAGATGCACTTACAAACTGTATAGAAGTTAATGTATTAATTTCTTCATTATCATCATCTTGGTACCATTTTCAATCTGTATATTTCTAAATAATTTTCTTTTTTATGTGAAATGAGCAGATAATCTGGGTAAGGCAAATGTAAAGAGGTCACTGCTTTCAGTCATACTTGTACTTTATTTATGTAGGATTTATATCACTTACTAATGATTTATTTTCCCTGGGTTTAGGTTTCAGCACTTCAATATGTTACTATCCCAAATCCCTTATATTTATGTTGAGTATGTCACTGTTTATCATTGTGATATTAGTTTTTGTGAAATCAGTGTAAATATATCATATACAGTGGAATCTCGTTATATCACAATCAGATGAGTCGAAATTCCGAATATGTCAAAATTGAAAGTCCATTCCTGATATTTATAGATAAAATAACATATTAATGAAAATTTTGGTTACCTCGAATTCCGGATATATCAAAGTAATAGGGGCGGTCCCATGAGTTTCTAGATGATGAGATTCCACTGTACTTATCAAATATAAGCATAAACAAAGTAAATGTAGACAGACTAGAATGATAATTACAATCAGAAGATTGAAGGGGGGGGGGGGGGGGGGGGGGGTGGGGGGGGGGGGGGGGGGGGGGGGGGGGGGGGGGGGGGGGGGGGTGATTTTGTACAATCAAGCCATTCTACCTTTTGAACATTCAAGCGATTTGACCTTTTGTACAATCAAGTGATTTTACCTTTTATACTATCAAGCTATTTTACCTTTTGTACAATCAAGCGATTATACCTATAATACAATCATGTGATTTTACCTTTTGTACAATCAAGCAATTCTACCTTTTGTACAATCAAGCGATTATACCTATTTTACAATCAAGCGATTATACCTATTGTACAATCAAGTGATTTTAACTTTGTACAATCAAGTGATTTTACCTTTTGTACAATCTAATGATTCTACCTTTTGTACAACCAAGCGATTCTATTTTGTACAATTAAGCAGTTCCACCTATTATACAATCAAGCAATTCTACATGTACCTTTTGTACAATCAAGCGATTATACCTTTTGTACAATCAAGCAATTCTACCTTCTGTACAATCAAGCAATTCTACCTTTTGTACAATTAAGTGATTCTACCTTTTGTACAATTAAGCGATTCTACCTGTTATACAATCAAGCGATTTTATCTTTTGTACAATCTAATGATTCTACCTTTGTACAACCAAGCGATTCTACCATTTGTACAATCAAGCGATTATACCTATTGTACAATCAAGCGATTATACCTTTTGTACAATCAAGCGATTTGACCTATTGTACAATCAAGCAATTTGACCTGTTGTATGTTCAAGCGATTTGACCTTTTGTACAATCAAGCAATTTTGATAGGTATACTTTGGTAATTGTCATCAAAGTTGGGCTCTGTTTGAGAAATATTTTTGATAAAGCATTGTATCGTGAGGTAAATAAATGTATGTTATTATAAGTTACGGATTTAAACTTTATACAAAATGCCAGATAAACTGAGTAATTGTATAACATGCTTATGTGAATACGACAATTATAATATAACATAGTACATGTACACCTGCACCAGAATTAATTTACACCATTAGGTTAACTACCAGTAACAAAACAATATACCTGCGATACCTGCACAATCTACACTCATCATATTTGTCAACATTTGCATGATCTTGTTTGTAGAGAGAAGACTGTAGAAGAGTAAATTGAAATAACACTCATTTGCATGTATGTTTCAGAAACTTTAATAGATGTTACAACCTGCCTATCCTACATATGTATCTGAGGAATTGTTTATAGATTATATCACTTACAGCATGTTGGTAATATACAGTACTTAAGCAATCATATAATGCATTGTACTGGAAATATAACTAACAAAAAGCTTGTCTTTTAGTTCTTGTTTTAGAGTCCAGCTTTGCATGTTGAAGTTGTATTGTGTTTATTTTTGGTTTTTTTTTGGTTTATAGTAACAGATTTTGCTTTTGACATTTGAGTGAAGTCATTACAAGATTTAAGTATCTGCTATGGAGAATGCATGTTGTAAAGTTATTTAAGTTAGTGTTTTAGACAAAACAAGTCTTGAAACTTGAAAAATGGAGTAAATTTTAAGATTAGAAAATGTAAAATTGAATCTTTTAAATGTGTGTTAGTTAGCAGTTTTGCAGTGTTTCTCGTGACATTTTGATTTGCAAATTTAACAGAGTATTAGAGGATAAGTGTTTGGAGTTCTAAATTTAAATCTGATGTTTATCTGTCAGAATTTTCAAGTTAAACTTCATGTTAGAAAAGCAATTTTAATGACATAAGGATATGTCATTCAACTTAAAAAAATTTCGATGTAGCAATGTGTGTCTTAGCATTTAAACCTAAATAAAATCAAGTTTCATTTGACTAAGTGTTAAATGTATGTATATTTGTTTATTTAGGATATCATATTCCCAGTTACAATATTACAAAATATTTTTCAGTCAAGCCGCTGGCTTATTTTTGTTTGGAGTAAATTGTCATATATGATAGTATTTCAGATGGAATTTCTAGGTTATTCTATACCATAAGAGAATAGACTGTATATGTCTTTGTAACTAAAATCTGTGGATTGATATGTGTGGAAACATCTTTTGTGTATATTGTCTTTATGTACATTGTACTTGATGATGGACTTTAGTATTACCCTACATATAGACTGATTCCAGTAAATTGATTTCCAAGTCATGCCTAGAATATTGGCTTTGAATACAAATATGTATCAAGCTTTGGGCACATATACTTCTGCTTCTGGCGACCTGTCAGATATCATTTCCCTATAGCTGTAGGCTGTTTAAATTATTCTAGCATAGTAATATAGATTTTGATGTATATATCTTGGGGTTAGCTTTAGAAAATAACAGATCCAAAGGCTGTAGAGGTTTCATTTTAAGAGTTGTAGTTCCATTTAAAATGATGTTATCTGCATTGCTTTGTCCAAAATATTACACACTGCCAGTAAAGAAACTCTTTATGTATTCTGAAATTTGTATATTGTTGGCTACATGTATCTATTTGCAACCTTTAGGTTCCAGTCAAAATAACTTAAAGTTTTGTTCCTCAAAATTTAACCAAATTTGGTATGTTGGTTTATATATAAAAGATACAGGATGAGTTCAATTATGGCCAACATTTGACTGTATTGTCCTGAGTTATAGGACTTGTATGACTTGGATCTGGGGCATAGTGGGTTTCAAGTGCATCTAGTTTTAGATTTGTAAAGGTTTAAAATGTTTATGGTATTACATTTTACATGATATAAATCTACATATGTAAAAACATAGATCATGGATTAGATATTCTGTTCTACTTCTTATATTGCCATCACATATTCATGTGATCATTTTGGAGTTTCAGTTCCTGAACTGTCCTGTTACAATGCATGTGTGTATGTGTGGCATGAGATAATCATGTGTATAGATTGACAAGAAATAAAATCTGTATCGAGTTTGAAGTAGCAGTAATTTGTAATTTGCTCGTGTGTTTTTAATGCATCTAATGCATTCTAATACAGTACTGACATGTGCTTCTTGTTGTCTAGTTCTGAAAATGCTCTAATCAGTCAATTTTCAAACAGCATCACTTCTTTGATTTATTAAACATTTTTGTGCTTTTTCAGAATTCAGTTTTGAAGGATTTCACATTGATACTTGTCGCAGTATGGTGGCCATGCACGATGTATCCTTTGAAATTGAAACAGTATTGAAATACTTATAGGAAATAGTTGCCACCCAATTACATGAACATCAAAACCTAAAACACAATATAAAGGCATTCTTAGTGTCATTCATGTTTCAGCTATATGTTCATTGCGGATAATTGTAAATATCTACATTTGTGTCAAACTGGTATAGAAATATAGAGGTTAAAAGTTTTATGTATTTCTGACTGGTTTTTCAATCTGATTCTGTAGATGGATTAAGGAATGTTATAGACACATAAATAAGCTTTGAATACAGACATCTGTACACATTTGCTGAGAGCTTTTGTGGGTCCTTGGAAGAGTGCTTGATTTGCAACTGGTTGCAGATTCGAGCCTCGCTGGAGGCGGCTGTCTTTTCCTGTCCCTCAGATAAGACAGTAAAAACCGAGGTCCCCTGTCACAGTAGGTGTGTGCAAGTTAAAGAACTCTTACTGCTCAATGGCTGTAAATGCTGAGCATAGGCCAAAATTTGAAGCCCTTCACTGGCATTTGGTGACGTCTCCATATGAATGAAAGATTCTTGAGTGGGACGTTAAACAACAATACAACAACAACAACTTATTTGCTATTCCAAGTTATTCCTATTAATTTTCCTATAAATATAATCACTTGTAGGACACTTACACTTTCTCTCTTGTCATTCTATATGAAGCATTTTAAACATTTTATCATATCCTAGGAATGTTAATCTTACCACACTGGACTCTTATCATTTTACCATCCAAAGTTACAGTACCACAGTTATCAGATAAGGGTATACTATATGTCTGGATATATTCACCCTTGGTTCTTTTGCATTTTTAGACAGAAAACATATTTGTCCTGTTTTAAAATTGTGCTAAATCCTTATGGCCATGATCAGGTTTTTAGCTTGCAATTTTCACCTTCATTTTGAATTTCCCCCCATATCTTAGTGCAAAAATAACATATATACAGTATTACATGAAGTACTTTTACACATAATTATTACAATGAATAATTTTCTTTAACATAGCTTAGGGTGATCTTTCAGGCAAGTTGGGTTATGAGGAGTTCAAATCTTTGTGGAATGACCTCAGAAGGTGGAAGGTAAAGTTCTATTTTTCATTTTTTTTTTTTTTTAAATTAATTTAAAATTTATGACTTGTAAGATGCTTCGTGCTGTAATGATACTTGGTTCTACACGATTAAATTGCTTTTTTATATGATTTTTATGTGTTCATAAACAAGTCTAATAGGTTAAGACTTAGTCATTTCAAAAGTCAACTGTTTAATTGGCTACTGTGGGCTTGGAAAAAAGGCAAAATGTTTTACCTGTCCAACTGTTTATGCCCTGGGCTTAAAAGGTCTGCCATGGGCATGTAGTGTTTGGATCATTCATATGTCTGTCTGTGTGTGTTTGTCTGTTCACAATTCCACCCAGCTTACATATAAAGTGCTATATTTTAGGTTGGATTGTGATATGTAACCAAACTTACACTGTTAGTTCATCTAAGGGTTGCTCGAAACCGTTGGATTGTGATATGTAACCAAACTTAGACTGTTAGTTCATCTAAGGGTTGCTCACACTTCACTGACATCACATGCCCCAGGAGATGTGGTGGGGGTCAAAATGTAGGACATTGCAATATTTAAAGTTTTATGATGTTTGACCGTAGCCATGATATTTGACCTACTTTCAAACATTTTACTTAGCAAACTAGTATTTCTGTTGGAGTCCTGTAGTCAAAGAAGGCTACCAGTGATGTTATGTTAGTAAGAATGCTTTACACATAGCTGTGAAGGATATTATCTATATTAGAGGTCATTTATGTGTCACCATTAAAAAGAAAATACATCAGTTTCTCCTCTGCTAGTTGTTTTAGTCACAACATCAAGAAATATAGAAGCCATATGTTGTACCATCAATGAGGTTCTGTCATTTAGGTGTTACTACATCCTGCACGACATCTCTAGTCAGTGCTAGTTTGAGCCTCATTTGAATAAAAGTATTTGGAGGAGTATGCCAGTTGTTGATGATTGGCTTGTATTTGCCTGGGTACCATGTGTCTGGCATCTCTCATCCACCATTTACACGGGTACTATGCGTCTGGTATCTCTCCTCCACCACTTATGTATGGCTGATACCCCTTAAATGAAAAATTGTTGATTTATGGCTTATGTCACCTGTAAAATAAACCAACAAAATAAAATAGTGTCATCTTTATAAGCACTAGGCATTACTCTTGTATCTGATAATGTTAAAAGTTTACAGAGTCATCAAAACAAAATTTTGATGATGATGATGGTATTAATCAATTTTGTGTTTTGTAGGGTGTCTTCAAGGAGTACGACAGAGACAGGAGTGGAAACCTTAGTTCATATGAACTTAGATCTGCCCTTAATGCCAGTGGTAAGTGCATGTTTGTTATATTTTCAATCCTGTGCATCAATTTAATGTTAAACTCTGAAAAGTACAGTACAATTTGTAATATAACAAGATTGAGTCATGTGTGGGTCACTTTGGTCTCTCTTTTATTTCAGCACAGATACAGATTTTTAATATGAATTAAGAAACAAAATCCACAAAACCTAGAATGATATAAACAGAAACATTCAAATATGTTGACATGCTCAAGATGAAATGTTTACCATGTAACCTTTTGTTTTACAGGTTTCAGGCTGAGCAACAGGAGTTTAAGTGCACTCGTAATGAGATATAGCAACAAGACTGGCCAGATTGAGTTTGGTGACTTCATTGTGTGTACCATTAGATTGAAAACCATGTTGGGTATGTATTTCAGGGTTGTATAACATTGAGTTTAGATGCAAAATCTGTTAAAAAAACCCAGCAGAAATACAGACACATAACCATTGAAAGTACTAACATGTACATTATATAACATTAGCCAAAGCTGAGTAAAAATGTCAGATTAAAGCCATTCTTATGTTTTATGGTGCCAGGCCTAGATCAACACCACAGAGTCCTAATATTGTAATACCTGTGTATGCCAAGATTATGATGCTATTAGATGATTAGCATAACAAAAACTTCAGTTTAGACATTATTATCAGTGATGTGTAATATTTGAAATGTATCATAAGAAGCATATAAATAGTAATTCAATTTCTATAAAGTGGCTATACTTATTTTTTTTAAAGCTATGTAAAAGATATGTGGAAGTAAGCCTTAGTTAAGTATGTTGAGGAAATGCACATCTTGCAATGGAAAACATATATTTGTATATATGTTTAAAATAGTTACCATGAGAACCACATGTTAACTCAAGATATAGAAAAACTGCTTTTCAGTACTGAAGTAGATCACTTGTCTTCTCCAGAATAGACCATTTTTGAGTTCTTACGTAATCCATTTTTGGATCTGGATTTTTCATGCGCCGATTCAACTTTATTAGCCCTAGCAATTTTCAGTTTGTGTCATTGCAGTGATCAGGAAATAAAATGCAGTTATATCTGAAGGGCAAATTATTGTCACTAGTCTATTTATGTCAAAAACAAATTTACGTAAACGTCTACACTCTATACCAAACATGGAATATTGTGATATTTTTATATATTGTATGAAATCGAGCATTTTTATTTCTTGATCGAGGCAAATACACATACCGGAAATAGCTAGGGCTAACAAAGTTGAAGTGGCGCAAGAAAAATCCGGTTCCAAAAATGGATTTCGTAAGATTTCAAAAATGGTCTATTGTGAGAAAGCAATTCTAATGCCCACACAGCAACCAAACATGCTGATGAAGATAAAAACAGAAATCTTATTTTAATGATGCACTTTTATGAAGGGTTGTATATGAAAAAACAAAACAAAAGATGTATAACTCATAATGCAGGGAAGTTTTATAAATACCTCAAGATCTTAAAAGTTTACTGTGAAAACAATTCTCCATAATAACATGAACACAATATCATTTGGTTCTATGTATTAAAGTCTATCACATTCCACAACGATATGTACACATGAAATTCATCAACCCCTGAAAAACAATGGACCCCTCTGTAAATCAATTAGTTAGACCAGTCCAAAGGTGTCTCTAAGGGTAAATGGGTTAATATTCTTGATTATCATAATTGGATTCAAAACATTCTCACCCAACTCTGAGATGGATTCATTTAATTTCCAAGTTGTCAATCTTACCATGCAAGTTTTCAACAGCACATAATTAATTCTGTAATATCTTTGTGAATCTCATGGAATCCCCAAAAAGAAGTTTCTAATAAGAAGTTGTGAATTTTGTCAAATTAATAAATATCATGGGGTTCTTGTTTTATATAATTGTTCTTTTTATTTATGAAAAATAATTAATTCTATGAGAGTTAATTGATCCATGTGTTATTTCTCTTCAGAATCTTTTAAATCTGCCAAAGATCATGACGGTGGTGCCCACTATGATGTAGAAACTGTAAGTAATTAATAATTAGAGATTTTATCTTTGTCATGATTTTTTTGATGGTGTGCTTTTTTTAAACGACCGATATACTGGACGCCTCTTTCATGCCTGCTATATAGATTATAGTTATCGCACCCACTGAAATATAAGACCCCCTGTTGATATGGATTGCAGATTCTTGTGGTATCACATATGCAAAATTTCTATATCTCACAAGACGTGTATGATAAATGCAGCTAATAACCAAAAATGTAATTTTAAATTAAAAAATTGACCTTCAGGCAACAATTTGTGAGAACTCTGATAACAAATCTTTTTTAGCTTGCTGGGACAAAAATTTCTGCAGAGCTAATGCTACACCAACTTGGTCATTCATGGACAAAAACTTGAACCTGGGCTATCTTATGAACTATATGGGATAGGGTTTTGATATTTCCCATGTAGATTCCTCATGATGATGGGTATCCAATAATTTGACATAATGGCCTTGACATTTGAATTTTACCTAGTTTTTGATAACTTTAACCTGGACTATATCTTTAAAATACTAATAGTAGAGCTTTAAAATTGTACATGTGCAGTAGTTATCATCTGCAGCTTCAGGTGGTACCTAATCTTTTACCTAGATAATGCCATTCGAACTACATTTTAAAAATTTTATCCTTGGCTATAACTTTCAAAATGTAAGGAGTAGAACACTACTGCTCACTTCGGAAATTGGAAAATCTTCAACCTTTCGAGTGTATATTTAGTGTATATTGAAGGTTTCAATGGCTGAAATAAGTTGTCCAATAATTAAAATGTTATCTTATCATTATCTGTTCAAATGATTGAGGGAAAATGATTCAAATTAGAGTTTGGTTGATCCTTTGCAATGTTAAAATAATGTTGTTTGCGGTTGAGGGAATTCCAGCGTCTATTTAATGATGTCAGTTGTGGACAGTTTCAGTTTTCACAGGTATGCAGCATACTATTGACTACAAAAGCAGCCTCAACAGGCTGCTTGAATGAGCCGCAAAGATAACAATAGAAGTTAAATTATATATAAAAATCATGTTTAAAGAGATTTTACAGGATGTTGTTTTAAGCACGAAGTATGAGTGATGAATGAATAATGATACAAGAATTATCATCTGGCACTCACCTCTTCACTTGTCAATAAATGTGAAGTTCTGAATATGGCACCAACACTGTGTTGTAAATTTAGCATGGGGAACTGCCTACCAAAAATTCTCTCTGGGGGTATTGGATGTTTGGTTTAATAAATTTTCTTAACTGGGAAGAATTGAAACTTCTGTTAAAAGATGATATGATAAAATAACTAAGGACAATCTTCCAGTTTCTGATGTGAGCTGTGCAGACACTAATATTTGATATGTGCAACTGTTACGATGAGCCCTTTCAGATGGTACCATGACCCTTGCCTTGTGACCTAAATAATCTCATTTCACCTACTTTTTAAAAAATAACCTTGGCTATAAATTTTAAAATATAAGAAGTAAAGCATTGACATTTGATGTGTGCAAATGTTATTATCAGTCCTTTCAAAGGTACCATAACCTTGACATAACCTAGATAATGCCATTTGACATACTTAAAAAACTATCCATGACAAAAAACTTTTGATGTATAAAGAGTATAGGATTTAAAATACTATTTATATTTTTTTCAGTTCATTCAAACAGTGATGTATTCATAAACATTTGTGTACAGGACCAAATTCCTGCCAGGATTACTCAAAGAACAGGGAGAAGAAAGATATTTTACTTAACAAATTTATACTTGTATTGTACTAGTGCTTAGTACATGTTGTAAATGATATTCATATAGTCCTTGATGCTTCTTTTGTATCAGCTTTATCATTATTATCATGATTTACAATTCAATGATGGGAGATAACCCTGTATCATTTGATGCAATAAAGACACTGCTGCTGGTTTGTAAACAAGATTGTTATTATCTGGTTTTTGCATTTACTGTTTTAGTTTGCAAGATAAAGTATTGATTAAATAACGCTATATGATAATGTTACCACAGAGAGGTTGTTTTGTTTACTAGGTAATTTACTGGTTTTTTCAATTATAGTTATTATAGCTGAGGTAAGGTTTGCTTCCAACTGATAAATGTTAAAATTCAGTTTTTACAAGGAGAGGTTGTAAGTATGGATCCTTAATTAATCAACATTTTCGAAGTCTTATTTTTCAGATTCAAGTGTTTTATGTTGATTGTGTTACATTGTACTACACTCTGTTTTATTTTTGTTACAACTATCAGTACTTTTTTCGAACATCTTTTGATATAAGGCAAATTCGTTTACATACATATACATAGAGGTCAAATTATGGAAACCATCATGAGTACAACATAACACTGAATGACCCAGTTCTCTAGATGCAACCAATCAGAATTGAACAGTGCAGATAAGTTGTTCAACCAATATGCAAATTCATAATACTTTTATATCAAATGGTTCATCATATTTCTTCTCTAGTACAAGCAGATTCTTTCGGTATTCATGGCAGAATTCATGGATGGTCCATGATGTACAGTATAATTATGCAAAATTTATTTTTTCTATCTTGTAATTTTAAATTGTATATCTCCAGTAGCTTTTGGTGAAAGTATGAAAGTCATTTTCTTATTATTATAGTTGAAGTTGACATTTGGTAGCTCTTGAAATTGAAGTATATATAGCATTAATATATTATAGTGTGTAGTACTAATAAGTAGAACAAAAGTTGTCCAAGACTTTAAGTGTGTACCAGTATATGAAAGCATCTTGCTCAGAAAACAGGAAGTGATATTTGCTTGTAAAGTCCAGGAATGAATGCAGGTTATTGATATGGATAAATCATTCTTTATTTAGTTTCCAGTGGTTGAAAAAATTTGTTTATTTTTTTTTCACTTTTCACTGCATCAGTGCATTGCAGAAATATGCATTTAATAATTACATATTATTGTAGCTACTCAATCATTTTGTTTTGTTATGTTTATTAACTCTATATATATATAATTATATTCTTATGTTCAAGGTTACCCCTGTTCAGTTCAGTTTACCTCTTTTGCAAGTTACATCTTGTTAAATTTGGTATCGTGATTTTGTTTTGATCAAAATAATATTTTTATCAGCTCAGCATTTATTTATCAGCTACTCTTCTTTTGTTTTCATTTGTTCTTGCCATAACACAGGAAAGGTCAAAGGACATTAGTAGTTTTAGTGCAATTCACAAAAAAGAAATACCTCATGTTTGTTGACCAATCAATTGCTATGTTAGGTAATGTAGCCTTCCATATTGATGGGATTGCTTGCTCAGAACATTTTGTGAAGATATGATCTTTGGTAGTTGGACAAAATTAATTGAGTAATGTGATATTTCAGGCATTGTAACTTACTGAATTGAGTGTTATTTGTCATGATCAAATTATTGCACAGATGCGTGCTTTGTTAACACAGTTATCTTTCCTTGCCTTTGTATAAAGTTAAACTGAACATAAGCACTCATTTATAATGTTCTTGTTAGATAAAGTAGAACATGTATTTCTGAAAATGCATATTTCTAATTATTTTGGGGGTTTTTGCCTCTGGTTCCATAATAGAATGAAAGATCTGCTGGAGCTAGTATACTAGTAGTGAACAGGATAGTTTAGCGATATATATATGTTATTTTGCAGATTTTTACATTTAAAATTAGATTCTATTGATATATATATATATATATATATATATATATATATATATATATATATATATATATATATTATTTTAGATCTAAGTGGATTAAAATGCATTAGAAAATTTGGAAATGTAAAGCCTTTTGCATGTTTAATGTACAAACTATGCCTTACAATGTACTGTTTCACATACTGATAACACATTTTGTTAACTACCACTTTTTCAAAGTCTTCGAGTATTTTATTCTTTTATATGGATTATTATATATTTATGTGCCTTTTTTGTTCTGTTAAATATTTTTTTCCCCATTTCACAATCAACTTAATATTTTCACTTTTATATTACTATTTATATATCACCTAGCTTTTCTGGGAATGTTTTCCCCTTTTACTGAAAAATATATATATACATTTACACTGTTTTATTATTTTGAATTAATTTGCCTCTTGTAGTAACTGATTTGGTACCATACTTATCAGATAATTGACATTTCATGGATAAATGTTAATGTTAATATTTTTATTTCTCAGAAGTGTTAAGGTCTCAATAAAAAGTATTTAAAATTGATGTTACATGATCATTTATATAAAAGATAAATTATGACACGTTCATATTACTTGCTGCAATTACAGGTATTGCACATATAAAGCAAGAATGATGTCAAAAGCTCAACTTTTAATATTGTGTAACATTGTCCTTTTTTCATATTTTACACATATATGATTCGCTGGTGCTTAGGTCTTGGTACATTTTTGGAATTGTCTCTTGTATAAGCATTGTATTAACAGTGTCTGTAAAGCTCTCTAATGAGGTAGGTCAATCCTGTTCCCTGTTTATACTCTAATGTTGTATTGTTCCAAGTATTTATGTAGTTAATTGTTATACATACAATTAGACGCAATAATGGACACATGATTTTACAGTGCCTTTATTATACTTGACAGGTGCGTGGATAGAAAAAAAAAACATTTGAATAAATCATTGTGTCTGTATTTTGTTTCTGTTATTGATTTTAAAGTCATAGAGTAAGGTATCCATTGTATAAATCAGCATGTTAAATTTGAATATTTCTGTCAAACTCTTAATAACTTGGGAGGGATTCATAGAAATATAGCAAAATGAGTGTTCTGTAGATGTAACACTTATATTTGATATATATGAAATATTTGTTATGATCATGGAACAGTAATCGTCAAACGAATACAATATTTATTTTGATTTGACTGTGGACTCGCAGTGGGTGTGACCAGTCGAAAGGGGATGCTTACTTCTCCATGGCACCTGATCCCACCTCTTGATTTCAAGAGGTCTGTGTTTGTCCATTTTTTTTTTTACCAGATTTGTACCTATATCCTGGACATGCTAATGATTATACTTTGGTATTTGAAGATTTTTTCATATATGTATTATATCTGTCAAGAAGATAGATGCTGAGGTCAGTGTTTTGACAAGTAATTGATAATTTTGATGTGCAATCTTTGATATTTCGACCCTAAAAAACCTTATATCTGTACATGGGACATACCTATGTATCATAAAATACAATAATTCTAGTACTTTACCAAGCATTAAATTTGGACATTTTGTACAATGGATACCTTGAGTAGGAACACATCTTTAAAATTGTCTTTCAGTAGAGACCAGATTGAGCCCCTGAACAATCAATGTATTTCAAAAAGGTCAATAGCAATGGGTTGAATTTCATTAGATTTTCTAATACTAAAGTTTTATAACTTTGACCCTGTTTCAGTGTGATCGGAGGGTAGCAAACCATTAACTTCGATGGTTACTGGTATCCTTTTGTTGCAGGAGAGAACCAAAGGAACGAGACTGATTTGAACAGGGTCTGCAATATTTTAAACATTAATCTACATCCTTGTTTTGAATCCTTAAAAACTTAAAAAGATACAGAAACATTAAATCTTGTAATGATGCATGAAGTCACAGCCAAAAAGAATAAATCCATTAGTGCCTTTAAACACCAGTGAAACGCTTTTCAGTAGCGCCTATCCAGTATTGGTAATGAAATATTTATAAATGTTTCCTTGATCGGTACCATAGTATCGACAGGGGTATTTCAAGCTTTTCTCATTATGTCGATGTTGAAATTAATATTTTAACGTTACGTGTTATTGCTCAAACCACTTGAATTGGTCGTTAGTGATTTTGCAACCGTATATGCCGATTGTGGCCAGCAGTCGAACCTGGCTTTTGTGCTGACATGGATTTGTAACTATTCATAAATTATAAATTGGAGTGTGTCTTCACCATTAAATTTACCATATAAGTGAAAAATTGCTAAGCGTGGCGTAAAACAAACAAAGCACCAAAAAAAAAAACAAACAACAAAGCAAATCATTGTGACAATGATTTAGCGCGTAGCACTGACGCAAGCTGTACGAATTGTATAACTTATTATCTAAAGATACTCATGTAATCTTTGTAATAGTTATAAATGTAAGTCTGTGATGATGCTCGATCTGGATAGAGGAAAATATGAAACTGGGACATACTAGTAATTATATTCCTGCTTGTTTTTTGTAATATAACCAGGAAACAACTGCTCTGTACCAGAGTCTTACATAGGACTGCATATGATAATAAACGAAAAAAATGGGTTTTATTTAAAACATTTTAAACTTTATTCATTTTACAACGATTAACAAACAAGTTATGTCAACTTATGTTTAATCTGTCGTTGGCTCTGATGTTGGCGTAAGGGGGTCCTTGGTATGTAAATCGGAGAAAACCCACGAATCTGACTTGGCGTCCGCTATACCATCTCACATACTCCCCTGTCCAATCCTAAAAGATATAAGATATATTTATATAGTATTTTGATAGTGTATGAAATTTTTGCGTAGCGTTTCTTTGATTACATTGATTAAATTGGTGTTTCAAACATTATAAACATAATTCCAAGTTACGATGCTCAATGCGATCGTTTCTGTCAATTAGACTTCATCACTTGAGCTCCAGTTTAATGTACATGCTTATGCTTAAATCTAAGCGTATAACTAAAATCTGTCTAAGAGTAACCACTTTAAATGTTTCAACATTTAATTTTTGAATGATGTTTTACGCCATACTCAACTTTTTTTTTTCAATTATACGGTGGCGGTCAGTTTTTATTAGTTCACCTGAACCAAAGGCTCAGGTGAGCTATTGAACTACTCCCTGTCCGTCGTCCGGCGTCCCTCCGTAAACTTTTCATATTTTCGACTTCTTCTCTGAAACTACTGAAGGGATTTTGACGAAACTAGACAAGAAGCAAGTGCTCAAGATCCTTTACCAAGTTGTAGTTTTCAGCCAGATTGGCCCAGGGGTGGATCCAGGGCTGCGCGGAATACGTCCCAAAAGGAATCCCTCTTTAAACAATCTTCTTCTCCAGAACCGCTACATGAATTTAAAATCGGATTGTTTCTGAGTGATCTACATGGATGTATGATTTAGGTTTGTATTTTTCAAAACAATCGGAATATAAATTTTTGACGCGTTTTTGAGGTCTTTTTAGCCTTTGTAATTTTCAATAATTTTTGCATTATTTCCTCAATTATCTCCCCTTGCATTCGCTTTGATGCATTCATTTAATGTGTTTTACTTGTAATTAGGTGAAGAAATGTTTTTGTGCAAGAATTTTGCGGAAATTTAATTTCTAGAATTTTTTTATGAATTTTTTGAAGACTGAAAAAAGAAGGGGGGTGCATTTTTCACACTATCAGCTTTTGTTTCAAAACTACTGAATGAATTTTGACGAAACTTCACAGGAAGCAAGTGCTCAAGGTCCTTTACCAAATTTTTAGTTTTCAGTCAGATCGGCCCGGGGGTGGATCCAGAGCGGGGCAGAATAGGTCCCAATAGGTACCCTCTTTAAAAATCTTCTTCTCCAGAACCACTATATGAATTGAAAAAACATTGTTTCTGAGTGATCTACATGGATGTATGATTCAAGTTTGTATTTTTCATAAAAATTGTAATATTAATTTTTGACGCGTTTGTAAGGTCTTTTCAGACTTTATCATTTTCATTAATTTTTGCATGATTTCCTCAATTATCTCTCCTTGCATTCACAATGATGCATTAAAGTGTTTTACTTGTATATAGTTGAGAAATTTTTTTGTGCAAGAATATTGCCGAAATTTGATTTCTAGAATTTTTGAATTTTTTTTAAAAGAGCAATATTTATGTTTCTTGGCCAGATCAGCCTACATGTACATATTCTTCTTGTCTTCTTGTTCTCAGGTGAGCAATTGAGGCCCTCTTGGGCCTATTGTTGGTAGATGACAGAACCCAGTTACCCGAAAAGAGACCACCGGTTTTCCTTGAGTAAACTGGCAAACATTCTCACAAAATCAGCTTAGGTTCCAGCGAGTCTGGAACCCGTGCTGTCCAGAAGTGAGAGACGTCATGTTTCAAAGCGCGATGCTCTAACCACTCGTCCACGGAGGCCCGTGTTCCAACATAATACATTTCATATACCCGATATATTTGATCGATGGTTCATGTAATATATCTTACTATATTAAAACTTAATACTTGATCAATGGTGCATGACCTATCTTAATAAGAGAATAATACTAAATAGGATCCATTCAATGGATATATTCAACACACAATTTTTCCTTTAATTAATTTGTCAATACTTCATGGACTTTTTGTCTCTGCGTCAACATTATGTGTCAAAACATTATAAACATACACAATAATAACGAAGATAGTTTATCTTGTTTTTCTGTGATTTTAACTTGGCATGATTTACTATAATGTGGTTGTATATAGCCTGAATCATTTAACAAGTAATTGCTGAAACACACATGACGAAACCACATAAGATGATATTTACATATATCTAAATAGCGGTGTGCATTCGAATACACCCTTATCGTGTAATGAAATCAACACATTGGTGATGATTGTCATATTAGAAAACTTGTTCATCCGATAGATAACTGACGGATTAGTCACGTTCGAATTTAATAACACTAGAACGTGTGTGTACCATTTTATACTCAAATGTCTAAACAATAATGCACAAAAGGTCGAAATGAATTGCCATAAGATATACCATTATGTCAGTCCCGACCAAAATTCCATCTTATTAGTGTCATCATTATATGGATCGAACACTTAACCATTACAGTAAAGTTTTGACAATTATAGCATCTTAAATCATCTAGGTCTGTGCACCGCCCTCGAAAGCTAAGATTTAAGTCTTTTTACGGATTTGGCTATACATTTATGTTTAGAATCAGGTTTTGTATGATACATCTTACTCAACTGATGAAGTCTAACTGATAGAAAGATAGAAATGATCATCCTGGGCATTGATTGATTTGCAAATCTATAAATTTTGTATTGATATGTTATATATATATATATATATATATATATATATATATATATATATATATATATATATATATATATATATATATATATATATATATATATATATATATATATATATATGAGCGTCAAAAATGATTACCAGCAGTTTTTTTATGTTATAGCGTGCACTTTATACTGCTTTCCTCAATAAATAATAAGTATCGTTCCACAGCTGAGGCTATATCGTGTTATGACTTTTGCTGATTACTTTTTTCCTGTTTACTTGGAAACTAATTCTCTCGATATTTACTACTCTTGCGTGTCTAGACAATGTGATATCCATTCAAAATATTTCTCGATTATACAGCGAAATAAAACTTCATTTTTGTAATTTCTTTTTTATATCACGTATTGTATGAGGTCAATAGTTCACAGTCGAATCACGTAGGTTTTCAGTATTTACGTTTTCATGGTGACATGACTTAAATATAAACCTTACCCTTTCTGTGCTTACATAATCAATTATGCAGTTCGTCAGGATGGTAAATAGACAATCCATCACACACACACACACACACACACAGTAGTTTTATATATACTAAAACAATATAAAACCCTTTGATCGCATTTGTTTGATGGTACCCGTTCAACAACATCATACAAAATGTTTCGAACATTATAATAGGATTTAAGTGGAGTTTAAAATTCGCTTTGAGAGTAATGGTGCATTAAGCGGTTGCCATACATGGATTTGCGTAAATACATCAATAACAAATAGATAGAGTAATTTGTATTTTCTTTGTAAGCTTTTAATACATCTGTCAAACTGAAAGTTGACTTCCGAATCACAAAACACATATAGAAACGATCAATGAACGTACGTTTAACATAAGAGTTCAATGTCGAATGTTCTAGAACAAGACCGGTTGTTACACTGATGCACAAGGTCGATACAAACCTTCAGCTAATTCTAAACTAAGTATAATAACTGATGCTGTCATAATCTGATCATTCTAGTAACTCTCTTTAAAAACCATAACAAGTGCCATTCACAACTTGCCAGCGAAGTGTTGTAGGGACGATTGTGAGCGCATTTGCTTGGGTACATTGTAACCAGGTTTTGCCTCAACCATTAACATTTGCCATTAATATTTACCTGAAAAATTGTGTGGCCTGGCTAACAAACAACAGTAAAAGTCTATATCATTGTTCTTTCAATCGTTGTAAACTGCTATATTTTGCATACTCACCTTTTCTTACATATCCACGAATACACATATTTACGATTTATATAATGTAAAATCTTTGATTTGCGGAATAGCAATGGTAATATTGAATGGGTATATGTCATATGGTTTGACTATTTCATATATGTCTCTGGTTTGACTATTTCATATATGTTTTTGTTTGACTATTTCATATATGTCTTTGTTTGACTATTTCATATATGTCTTTGTTTGACTATTTCATATATGTCTCTGGTTTGACTATTTCATATATGTCTCTGGTTTGACTATTTCATATATGTCTCTGGTTTGACTATTTCATTATTATTCACAGATGAAGAGAATATGTCTATTGATATTTTCTTTAAATAAGGAATTCTGCTCGCAATGTTGTGCGTAGTAAACTATTTCTGAGAAACGCTTCGTTTTCCACACATTGTTTTTATACACATGGACAAATGTTTATAAACACGAACTTTTATAACCAATGTTCTCTAGCTATTTGAATGTAGACGAATTTGAATTTTGAATAGTGTTTTACGCAATACTCAACAATTTGTCAGTTATACGGTGACGATCATTTTAATGGTAGAGAACCCTTTTACAATGTCCCCGGTAAGAGACCACCTGCCTAACGTAAGTAAACTGGCAAACTTTCTCACAAGATCAGCTTACGTTCCAGCGATATTTAAAAATTAGGAATTATGGTCGTAGTATCATGATTATTGGACAAATTATAATCGTATGAAGACTGAAAATGCCTAAGTATATCATCTGATATAATGTTACGTAGATGTTGTTCTTCTCCAAGTTAAGCTATTGGCAGAATTTAAAACAACAATATTACAAAGTTACCTGGAAAATGAATTGCTATTTTATAGGTATGTTGTTCAACGATAAAATTCATAATCAAATTAGTGCTATCTCAAAACACCCAATGGTAAATGAGATATAAAATATAAACACGCATATTCCAAAAGTTTTATTATAAATCGTTTAAACTGAATACCGTGATGTTTGTAATTATACGTTCAATGTGAACCATGAGTGCTTATCTGGGCTAGGATCGAGCGTTTATCGCTTTGTTGTATTACTGTATTACTGAGCTTTGCCCGGTATCGACGGTTCGTCGCTAATAGTAAGAGGGATTGATTTTGTCCCTGGAATCCAGTTACATCAACAAAGATTAGTCACTTGTCACTTGAATGACCAAAATGAATATCATTCAATCATTTAACGACTATGAACTACATCACCTTCATGAGTCAACTGAAAAATCGAATGATGTCCACAAAAACCATACCTAGTATACCGGTGTCTTCGTGATTATTGCATGGCATACTTAAACCTCATTTGTAGTTGATGTTGTTATTGTATTTAAAACACAAGTTATACTGTTAAACAGTTTTTCTTTTATTCCGGAGGACTTTGACATATATTTGCTAAATTTGAGGATTGCACTAGTAGAATAAAACGTCGAAACGTTTGGAAATTTCTTTTTACAATAGCAGTCTGTAAAGATAAATATTATCAAATAAATTAAAGTTAATAAATAATGTCAGTATCAGTTAAATTGCCGCACTATTGATAATGTAGATAATTATTTCTGTAGGTTGTAGACAGTTTTTATGATAATGTATGGAAAATAGCAATCATCGTATAAATGTCTGTATGAAGTGGCTCATGCTCTCCACGTGCTTAGTACGACGTTCTTGGAATAAATCAATCCAAAATAAAAAAAAAGATCAACTTTCACTACGAATAAATAAAGCATTTAACATTTGTTAATCGAATTCGTTAAATCCTCTCCATGAGGTGTAGTTTCAATCGGACGTATTATATGTATCATATAAATGACGTTTGGTAATTTGTTAGAAATGAGTTTCTAATTTCAAAACTATTATCATGAATTGAGAGTTGATTTAAAATGAATCTCAAAATTTTCTTTTTCAAAATGATAATGTTGGACCTCCGTGGCCAAGTGGTAAATGCATTGCGCTTTGAACCAAGAAGCCTTTCACTTCTGGTCGGCGCTGGTTCGAGCCTAGTCAAGTTGATTTTGTGAAAAAGTTTGCCAGTTTACTTTTGGAAGGTCGGTGGTCTCTTCCAGGGTACTAATCGTGTTCTTTCCGTCATCATTAAAACTGGCCGTCACTATATAACCGAACAATTGTTGAATGCGGCATAAAACACTATTGAAAAATAAAAATAATAATGCACGTGTAAGAACGTTGAGCCAGCTGGTGTTGTATCAAGGTCATTGTAATAGACAAGTTTTAAACTTTAAAGATATAATTAAAGATATTTTGTGGATAAGTTGCTCTAAATGGTGTAAGGGCTTAACTAAATAGCAGTGAAATATCTCATTTTTTTATATTATATTATTTTTGTAGAGAATGTTCATGAAACGGTATGGGGGAAAATCTACTGGATTTAAAGTCAAATAAAATGTTTAGATACAGAAGTCTTAGTAACAGCAAAATACGAATATCGCAACAGGTCTGCTACTTAAGGGGCACATGAGGTGCCAATTGGAATACCGAGAATATGCTTAATCATGTAAAGTGAGCAAAAGTATTTTTTCGTTATAATGTAGATTTGAGAAAGATGTTAATCGAGACTTAAATGTTGATGAGTCATATACAGTTCACCCCTATTATATCGCCACCTTTCGTATTTCTGAATATTGGCGGTATAACGGGTTTGGCGTTATATCGAGGTTTACTCATTACATCATTGGAATCATTATAATCTGCGTACATATATAAAAGTTTAAGTGCAAGACACTGAATATATGCACATGTTTTACATTTTATTGATCTAGATCTAAAATACATACAAATACAATCTAAAATACATCACATTAATATCTAAGGATAATAAAATTTAAAAGTAAATGTACTGGACACCGTACATAGCAACATTCTATAACTTGTAAAATGTACATTTACTCACCGTTTTTAAAAAAAAAGGCGGTAAACTGCAACTGTTTTGCACTCGGTAAATAAGATTGCAGGATACTCTCAGGTCATCATCATAATAACACCCGAAATCAGTGTCATCACCTCGAGATTCGATGATAAAATCATCGTTGATTGTTTCAGAATTGTTACAATGCTTGATACTTTTTACAAATTGACGGACAGGAATGCAAATGCATAGGAAACATCGTCTAAATAACGCCTCACCCGATCAAACATACATATCTGTATATTTTGTATGTCTTGTATTTTAATCGACAATATCTCTTTTTTCAGCATGTGTTAAAATTGTCCGTTTCCGAGGTATTCACAGTGTATACGATATCCTATTTACAACTCACTCTACCGGACACCGGACAATAACCTCTAAATTTCTGTTGATCGATGTTTATCTAACAATAATTACCGACCTGTACTCAAAAGTGTTTACTTGTGTAAATATACCCCTGGCTATCTTCCTGATACAGCGATTGTACGGCAGTTTCGGCGTTACAACGGGGGAATTACATATTATGTGGGTTTGACGTTATAACGGGGGCGTTATAGCTGGGTTGAACTACATGTGTTTGAATTCAGATAATTGACTATAAAGTATATAACTTCGTTATATGTACTTTCACAAAGGATATATAACCATTAAAATCGTTCTCAATCGACTCTTCAATACAGATGAAACGAACCAATGATAAACGAGACTGGTTTCACGAATGAGTCGAGACAAATCCAACTACATAATACGTAGACAATTAAAATTAATTACAAACCAAAAGAAAGAATCGAATTCGGCGTGCATTCCCATTTGCATTCTTTTTCTACTAAGCTAATAATTTGAATAAATGCTGGATTTTAAATGCTACTTCACTCCACACAACAATGGAATCGTGATATTTAATAATGCGTTCCAGTGGATTTACACAATGCTTGTATATGAATCATTGATAATAACGAGAAATGACTAGGGGAGTGTTGAGTTACATGCATATCATGTTACTTTAGCTTTCTCATATACAAAATGTGTGCATACTGTTAAAACAAATATGGCAACTAAGCAATGCCATTAATCACAGCATCGTTTAAACTAAAATGAAATCATCTGCTTTTATACATGTAGGGGCCTATAGGTAAAAGTAATATATATCGGTGGGGTACAAGATTAGCACTTTAGTGTACTTCAGATCAGTTCTTTTGGGTGCACAATTTCATACACATGTATATGTATTTATAAGTATAGATACCAGGGTTTTGACCATCAATAAAGTCTCCAAGACAATACACAAAAAATGGTGACTATTTGACAAACACGGACTTCTGGTAAATCAAGAAGTGGAATCAGGTGACATCGTAAGCTGTCCTAAGCCTGTAATAAAGGTCAATTTGGGCATCCGGCAATTACGATTGAAGTTATTTGATTGCATGCTGGAAAAAAACTGCGTGGTATTTTAGAAATGAAATCTAAATGTGATGAAAGAAATTTATGAAAGAGAACATAGAAACTGGGTTTTCTTACTTATAACCTCTTCATTTGAATATTAAGTGTTATTCTTTGTTTCACCTTTTTAACCCTTTTAGCCATAAGTTTTTAAATGGTATTCTCTTTTCTATTGTTTAGACGGGTCTATTGTAGACTGCAGGGATAAAAGGATATTAATATATAAATTAATATCCAATTTCTCGTATTCTAATGGTCTTGGAATTTCGATTATCCATCGGTACTTCATTTTTATTTGAAAAATTAAACATAGATAATTTTATACATATAATTATATATATACTGTATATATACATGCAAATAATAGATGCTTTCAGCTATATGACGATTATTGAATCACATATGAATGCCAACGTTTTATTATTTTTATAATATTGATCAGTACATGTATGCCAAAGTCAAATACAGTCAGGATGACCTTACAAAATTTCAATACATACTACTGTGCGTCATTATTTGGGCAACCTGAAGTGTTTGTCTACAATTATAACATTTCCTGTAGTTTTCTTTCATCTATTTTATTTTTATACAAAATCCAGTGATTTTATGTTCATGCAAACAGGAAAAAAAATGTCATGGGGAAGTTGATGAAAACATTAGGATTTTAAATGTCAACTGATTTGGTTTGTGTAATGGTTGCGATCCATAATAAAAATTCAACAGTATGTTTTATCTTGTTCATTTCCAGTTACAGGATGTTGTGTGTTTAGAGTACTCGAATAAAACAATGTGCTAACATTTAGCAGATAGGCAAACAAGCATCTTAATTGTTTATGTAAATATCTACCTCAATGGCTTTATATCAAAATACTAGAACAATTACAGATTTTATAAAGAGACTTGTTTGAATGGCATAATTCACTTCATACTAATATATTTGTGGGAGTTTGAAAACACAAACTAACGGAGAAACAAAGAAACAAAACAACAACAGGAATAAAACTATACACTAAAATTATAATTTTTATATTCTTTATAAAATCAATGATATAGTACTGCCGACAAGTGAAATTTACCATTCTGTAATGACATATATATTTATCAATTATAGATTCATTAAGCTGTATGCATATCGTAATAGATTGTGCCAAATGTTCTTTTTCAGTTGCTTTTCTATATTCCACCTATTGTTACCAAACAACTAGAAAATTTGTAATTGTGTTATATTCTCATTTTTCATGAAAAGACGACTTAAGTTCAAATTCTACTATCGAAAGGGGCTTTGTTTGCCGATTTCATATTTCATTATCTGGAATATATAACAGGAAGGACTGAGATTGTTTTAACCAACACCACTGACTACCACAATGAATTTTACCATTTGTTTCTGTCTTGTTTTGGTACTGCCGACTTGGTAGTAAAAGTTAGACATGTGATGCACATTCGCCAATGGCATCTGATCTGGATTTTCCAGAGTGATTCTAATCTTTGTGTCAAATACATTTGTATTGCTATACAATTTTCACTATTGGATATTTATAAACTTTTACTACACACTACACCCAAACTTAAAGTAGATCTGAAATATAGGTATACATATGTATTTACAGGCAAAACATCGTGTTTTACATTCAGAAGTCCCCAATTTTCACATTTACAGGATTCTCAACAAATCAAGTAATCTTCAAATAAAACGCTTGAAATCATTAAGCAAATTAACAATACGTATTGGATATCCCTTATATATACAGTGAAACCTGTCTTTAGAGACCACCGCATCTGCCACTGAAATGAGGTCTCTCAGAACAGGTGGTCTCTTAAAAGGATTACAGATACAGGGGTCTTTCATGAGAGTGGTCTTTTAAGACATGTTCCACTGTCTGTTGTAAAATAACAATAATTTAGTCATGAGAACGTGCTGATATATAAACATTGTTTACACCTTGGAAATGTTGTGCCTTGTATTTTTTGTGTTTAGCTTTAAATAGGAAAACCACTTACTACCGACAGTATTTGCGGTTTTATTTATTGTTTTGAACTACAATGGTTGAAAAGAGAACCCGGTTATTATGTACTTGGGAATAGACCACATGCCCTCTGCAAGTAAACTGGCAAACTTTCACAAAAACAGCTTTGGTTCCATTGGGACTCGAACCGGTGACAGACGGTATGGTTTACATCGCAATGCATCAACAACTCCACTACGGAGGGACTCTACCGACAGTAAGATATTCATATACACAAAATAGATAAAACAAAACATTGATTTCCATTGCAATTAGAAACATTTCGCAATTTAAACCATTATAAAAACAGTATCAGCTGACTATTTATTTTATAATTATCAGCTTTAAGTTCTAAATAAACATACCACGCTCCGACGCGCTTGTAAGCTACTGCAAAATTAAAAGTTCCTTTTACTGTCTCCATTGAAACAAAATAGCATACTAGTGATTAAAGTTTTCATTGAAATGCTATGTAACTTCAGATCTATGTTTAGCTCACTATCTTTTTAATTTATTGATAAAACTGGACATATGGATGTCGGTTGTCATAATCACTGGCGGAAAGTTCAATATCATTACATAGATTATGATGCTGAACTGCCCGATGGAACGAATTTATTTTCAAGAGTTATATACGAAGATAAAATTAAGTACAATTCTACCAATTGATAGGCCAATACAATCACGAATTTCATAACGATCCTGCGATTGTCTTAGATTCCAAAGTTAGAATTTAATGATACATTGTTTGTGTCAACAATGATCCGATCGAATTTTGCATTTCTACTCAGGTTTTTCTAACTTTCATTTCTTCCTTTTTCCTTTGCTAGTGTCTTGGAGTAATGGTCCCGTTGCACGAACATCAATACATGAATAAAACCTCTATGGATTGCAAAATCATTAATCGATGCTGGAATGCAGGTGTATTTTAGCAAATCTTGTTGTTTCATCAGCAGGTAAATCTCATACTGAGCATGCGTACAGAAATCCTATCACATCAGATTCTGGACCTCTGCAGACGATTTTTCTCCACAAAGCGAGGTGTCGATAACACGATGATGACTGTTGTTGACGAGAACATAAGTCAAATAGAGAATATCCAATGAAGGAATAAAATATGGAATTATTGCTATATTATCTACGATAAAGTCATCCATAAACAGCAAAATGTACCAAAAAAGCACCTGGAATTTTCTAGGAACACTGTGGTGTTATGGGATTCAACTTATCTTGACACTACGTGAGTTTATCTACATAACATTACGCATCTATCTATCTGTCTATCTATCTATCTATCTATCTATCTATCTATATATCTATCTATCTATCTCTTAAGACGTCAATAATGAGGAATTGTTCAAATTCACTAATTATACATTTATGCATAGATATTTATGATATATATATTTTCATTTTATTTTTCTCTTCTTGGAAGATATTAAAAAGTAGGAACTCATTAACTTATAAGCAATCGTCGTCGACAGAACATTTTCATGCAGATTTTCTCCAGTATCCGTACATATCAGATACATATCATCTGGTGGTTAAAAGAACAAATGCATGCCTATTAAGAGTTTAAACTGCGACAAATGTATAGAAAATTCGTGTACAGATATATCTTATTGTATTAAAATGGTTTACAATTGATTAGAAAATTTTGAGACAAAATGTCGACGACAGGTCATATTGCTTTAAACTATAACAATCGCACATACAGACAAGACCACTTTTCCCTATCACACAAATGTAATGGGGACATAATATAAATTCCCCAACTTATGTTTCCTATGCTGAATTTACTGAGTAAACTATACTCAAAGTTTCCATGGACGCAAAATAAACACCTGTTTTAGCTGATTGATAACATCGTAAAAAAAGAATGGATTATACTGTTCAAGTATGATACAATATTCAATATTGGGAGTTTTAGGATGATGCGATATTCATTTTTGGGAGTTTTAGGATGATACGTTATTTATTTTGGGAGGTTTTTTTTTAATAACGTGTCTATAAAGTGACAAAACACTTTTTATGGCATATCTAACACTGCCGAACTGGTAATATGCCAATGAATTAAGGCAAGATCATTTTGTCAGCGCTTTGACCAACGTTTTATTTACAAGGTACGCGATACCCTTGTCTGGTATTTATTTTATAATTCAAATAAGCAAATCCTGGAAAGCCTTCAATGGATTAGTTGATTAATTGTTAGTTTTATCAAATTGTTAGTGATATTGTATATTTCGATCTTATGCATATTCTTGTGCGATTGTATTTCTGTACTTACATACCATACCTAAAACATATTGACTATTGATTGAATTAATGTGCTGAATTACAACGTTTTTTCGTTTTATTGTGAATACTTTTTTTATCATATTGAAAAATCATGTACTGGTGTTGCAGTCTGTATATATAAAGAGTTGGTTTATTTGAGCTATTGACGACAGCATCATGAAGTTGAAACAAAATAATAAGTAGATATATTTACCTGCTTTATATAAATGATGACAAAGCGATGAACAACGACTTTTCTATTGGGTTTTGTCCAGCATACAGACATAATGTACGTTGTATTTATATATAAGTATAATGAAGAAGTACCAATGGGTATTCGAAACTCCAAGTTCATTATTATACAACAAATTAGTAATAACAATGATCTCAACACAAAGAACAATTGCGAATCCCAAACGGGATGGGACCAGGTGTCCGGAAGGAGTCAGCGTCTCCTGTTAGCATACCACATTTGCATTGTTGAAAATTCCTTTTCACTAGAAATAAAAATGGCGAATATGTTATTTTTTCATATTGCTGTGATATGTTTGCTTGTAATAATCTGGTGATGATAACGTTAATGAGGTGTTGGATATACACAGGTGTAATTTCGGTCCTTCATAATTAAGTGTTAAATTTTGATAAATCAAAAGAAATATTCAATATAAATACGGTTAGTCGGTCGGCTTACAAGTCAAAAGTTATTCAAGTATTTAAAACTAATTTGTTATCAAATGAATACTTAGAATATTTCAATTCAGTTTTTTCTTAAAGCATGCGCACTTTTCCACACCAAGACATGAACATAAAGATACAGTAGCATATAAAAGTAACTAACATTATCTATCTATCTATCTATCTATCTATCTATCTATCTATCTATCTATCTATATATCTATATATATATATATATATATATATATATATATATATATATATATATATATATATATATATATATATATATATATATATATATATATATATATATATATATATACGCCAGGGGTGTTCAACATACGAACATTTCATATACAGAGGCAAACTACGTACTGATAAGTTGTTGTCACAGGGATGTCAAAAATCGCGTTTAATGTCAAAGTTATGCTAATAGTACGGTCGGTATAAATATCTTGCTTGAACTACTGTTTCACTAAATGGAATGTTGAGGTACCTGTTCGATAGCGGTTGTTTAATCGTCTGTACCAATTTCATGTTAACTTGACTGTGGACTCGTGGCGGTTGTGACCAGTCAATAGGAGATACTTACTCCTCTATGGCAACTGATCCCATCTCTGGATTTCCAGAGATCCCTGTTTGTTCAACGTTCACCAGATTTATATTTTGTCTCCTGGACATCCTGAATATTTTGTAATACTTTGGTATCTGTTATTGTCATATTTAAGGGTAATGTTTATTCTGGTTTCGTATTGCAGTATCTTCAATACATATTATTTAATGTATTTACCAGTTTTTCGTGCTAACATTTGTCAAAGACGGAATTTTAATCCTTGTTTATTTATAATTTACTAAAGATGTTCTCTAATGAACTCGACAACATTTTGCAATAAAAATTGTTTTGTGGTAATGATTAATGGCTTATCACAAAATGAAAAAATCAACAAAATCGAACACAGAAACGGATGTTAATGACAATTAGTTTATGCTTGGTTGGTCGACTTATATTTGTTTTGAAAAATATGTCAGGAGATTGAAATGATTTATCGACATTTTTTGCAATTATCTTTTGAATCAGTAATAAATGGCCCATTCGTAAAGATTTGCTATGTTTTGATAATATATGACATTAGCATCTCATTCCCTAGTCGTATACATCCTTGAAAAGGAAATGGAAAAATGAACTTCATAAGATTAAACACAAAAATTGCATGCCATATTTGTAATTAGCAGAAGTGTATATCGTAGAGGATAGGTTACATTACAAGTGATTTAATATATTGGAATACGTTTAACTTGAACCAAATAGTACTTCTTACATTAAAACACGATATATCATGTATGGCATTTTGGGAAAATTAATAAATCTTTTTGGTATGATTATAGATAACTATTATTTTCATAAAGATATGGACGTTTTATTTTTATATCTGCAGTTTATTAGGATTTTAAATATGTATTCCTACTAAAAATGAGTCATTTTATTATAAGGCAAGTGTATGTAAGTATCTTTGATATTCTGTTTCAACAATGAAAATGGAAAGACGGAAAAATGACGACTAAGTATGAACAAACTTTAAAATATGTCTCGATAAAATACAAAATTACATATTCTGAAGGTTGCGAAAAGAAATCATAAACTTGTTCAGTAGCAGCTAACGTTTTTAGAATCCTCGAGCTGAATTTAACGAACAAATAAACGCTAAAGAATTTCCCAACTGTCGATTTGTTGAAAAGTACATTTTAAATTAGTGAAATAGTACATATATTTGAAATTTAGCAATCATAAAGTGTATGTCATATTTTCCTTTTGTTATCTGCAAAGGTCAATATAATATTAACATTAATACAGCGATCACAAAAGTACCTTTACGAACCAGTAAAATGTAGACTTTTCCATTTGCCAGTTTGTATCTGAAAACATAATTTAATTGTATGTATAGAACACAGGTATTCATCGAAAGTAGGCTGGTTTTGTGACGTCATTTGAAGTGCGAATTCATATTCTTGCCGTACGTTAGCGTTACTGAGGATTATTTGAATGTATAGCAATGGATCTATCTAATTAGGAAAATATATTTACGACTGATTCAATTTTCCTGGACGTTTTCGTCGATGTAAAATATTCTTAAAACAACCGCATTTTAAATTACAAACATAAGGATTTATTTAATTAGAAAAATATATTTACGACTGATTCAGTTTTCCTGGACGTTTTCGTCGATGTAAAATACTCTTAAACAACCGCATTGTAAATTACAAACATAAGGTAGAGACAACAGAGACGTATGGGGATTTTTAAACTAAAGGAGAATTTATTATTATCAGTCATAATCGCGTTGGATATAGTAGAATATGGGAAGCAAGATTATATAATGAAAAATGATCAAATAATTGGTCATGCATGTGCTAAATATCTAAAATATAGTCTATCCCATTGTGACTTTAAATCAAATGATTGGTCATAACAGTCCCGAGTATTTTAGAATATGGAAGATTTCTTGATTTATAAGTAACATATAATTAGTCCCAACACCCTATATTATTTTTATAATATTCTCATCATCTTATTTTAGAATTCATCTGTAGCCTTTTCCATTTTACAAATTTTCCATCCAGCCATTTAAATATTCCGTTCCTAAAAGATGCTTAATATTGACTTCGTTTATAGGGGAAAAAAGTTGAGTGTTCTTACAGAAAACCGTGTGTAAGAATTGGTCTAAAATACGGACCACAAATCGAGTATTTTGTCTGAGAATGACGTGGGAGAGTATACTCTCACGTACTGGTAATGGAGTTTTAAACCGAAAACTGAGTGAGAGATACGTGCCGAATTATTTCCTCCGAAAACATTGGGCTTACAAACATGGTGTTAAGTTTTGTCAGAATAGTTTGTTCTCAGATCACTTGGCATCAGCAGAAAGTCGGGCAAGTTCACTTCCGATTTTTTTTATATTTACACTGACGTCATTCAGTGATATTTTATTAGCCCGGGATCCTGGCTAACTGATGGTATCGCCACGATCGTCAGTGCCACGAACCCAGGCTAATATTTTGTTTAAATAAAGTTTAGATAAATATTCTTTCTTGCGAAAGAGACGAGTATCATCATTTTCCTGTAGCCTATTTTTCGAATCTGGCACACATCATTGCCAGATATCAATATTCAGCGTCATGAATTCGATAACCTGCTTAACCGGAAGTGATTCCACCATATTTTTTCTTTGAATATGCACACAATTATGACGAACCATGACGCAACGAAACAACTCGAAAAGGTCCATTGACGATATAATACGGGTATCGGTAACAATGCAATAAGAACGCAAAATCTGTAAATAAAGCAGTGTTCCATTGTCAACTCTAGCTCTGATGAAGTAATCACTTTGTCTTTATTAAAACAAGGTTTTAAAACATCATTCTGAAGTATTAAAAGCAAACATACCAGAATATTAACAGTAGCTATATACAAACAAAAGATAATAGTGATATATATAATGATAAACTTTAACGATATACAAAACAGTAAAGAGCAGCGATATACAAAACAATAAACAGCAGCGATATACAAACAAAGGATAATAGCGATATATAAGGTAATAAACGTTAGCAGTATTACAATATAGTAAACATCAGCGATATACAAAATAATAAACGTTAGCAATACGCAAAACAGTAAACGTCAGCGATATACAAAACAGTAAACAATAGCAATATACAAAACATTAAACATCAGCGATATACAAAACAATAAACAGTAGCGATATACAAAACAATAAACAGTACCGATATACAAAACAATAAACAGCGATATACAAAGCAATTAACAGTAGTGATATACAAAACAGTAAACATTAGCGATATACAAAACAATAAACAGTAGCGATATACAAAACAATAAACAGTAGCGATATACAAAACAGTAAACAGTAGTGATATACAAAATAATTAACAGTAGTGATATACAAAACAATAAACAGTAGCGATATACAGAACAGTAAACAGTAGCGATATACAGAACAGTAAACAGTAGCGATATACAGAACAGTAACCAGTAATGATATACAAAACAATAAACAGTAGCGATATACAAAACAATAAACAGTAGCGATATACAGAACAATAAACAGTAGCGATATACAAAACAATAAACAGTAGCGATATACAAAACAATAAACAGTAGCGATATACAGAACAGTAAACAGTAGCGGTATACAAAACAATAAACAGCAGCGATATACAAAACAATAAACAGCTGCGATATACAAAACAATAAACAGTAGCGATATACAAAACAATATTATAGTATAACATTCGCATTCGTAGATAAACCCATACAAAATATGGGGTATAAGCGATTACTATCGTACAGGTTATCGAATATCTAATGACAAATAAGATGTATCCAATCAGTATACGTGTATTTTATCCTAAGTAAGCATAATTAACATAATACACACAATCAAACTTAAAACAAGTCCATGGATAAAGCTGGAGGGTTTGTAAAACAACGGTCGACACAATTAGCCATTTAATTGTAATATGAAGATGGATAAGTCTGCCAACTTTTGGGAAGGGCCAATATATGGTGTTAAAGACTTTAATAAGTAAACTATAGTTATACAAATATGAACTAGATAATTGAAGTCGCAGTTATGTTAATGCGCGAATGAACGCGAAATTGAATCCTTCTTGAAATAAAAGTGATTTGCTGTATTTATAGCATCATTGAATTGAAACCTTTAGATACTGTATAGTTACTTAATTTCATAGGGAGAAATTTTCGCGTTTTCCTCAGAGGGACTTATTGACGGGTATCAAATTTCGCGCAAGATAGGTTACGAAGTGTCTTTCTGATACTACATAAATGTATTGTATTATATTCATGGGTATATAATTCCGCGGAATTGTCTATGACCGCGAATATAGCAAAATTAAATCTCCTCGAATAAAAGCAACTATACAGTATATAAAATAATGATTCTTGTAAGTTCTAATTACATGTATATGAATATGCTGGTCAATTCAATACGTTCGTAACACGACATGTTTAATTCATGAGAGTCAAGGAATAGGCCCATTTATTGTAAAATCAATTTACAATCTTAAAACCCTGGTAATTTGGAACTCAGTCATAACTATAAAACGTTTCTCAGGTTCTTGATGTACTTGTATTAATGAATTTAATTAGTCTTCATTTTGAAAGCAGGCTGGATTGTGTGCCTATAAAAATCACATTTTATGTTATGCCTTGTTGTTAAGCGACTGAAGAGGATTATCCTTTAAACACAAAAGAATTTCAAATTGACAAATCCCGACTGCATTAAAACGTAAATAATTTTGATATTGATCGCAATTAATTAAATTCGTTTTCCAATTGCTTGGAATACATGACTGTGGTAGGCCATACAGCTTTATTCAAGCTTTTATATATATATATATATATATATATATATATATATATATATATATATATATATATATATATATATATATATATATATATATATATATATATATATATTAACTGATTGTTCTGTTAGATACGTTTAATATACTACTCAAAGTTTGCTAAGCACCAATAATAATTTTGTACATACAGTATAACCTGCATTAGTGACCCACTGAATTAAGAGACTACCTGTCTTATGTGACCTTAATGTGTGGCTCCCAATATATTAATATATATTTATTAACCTGAATTACGAGACCACTTGTCATATGTGACCTTTTTTGGTTCTTCCCGTGGATGGTCTTTTAAAACGGGTTTGACTGATATATTTTGCGGTATGCCAGTTTTTAGTTTTATTTATTTTTATGTACCTGATTAGTGATTTATAAAACATTATAGACAAATGTTTTAACAACTGTAGTGTATTTTCGAGGTTTATTTAGAATTTGAATAGGATTATGTTAAAGATGGGTATTTTGATAATTTAAAAAAAAAAATCATACTTGGTACTTAGCAAACTTTGAGTAGTATATTTTGTCTACAGCAATTGTTCAAGTGAAGTTCACGGACTTTACTCAAATGGGGTACTGCGTAGTTAAATGCACCTCCAGTGAACAGTTACGTGTGTGTGTGGACATTTGTAAGCAAATATGAGTGGGCATGTATTAAATAATTATTGACGATTTGTAGATTGAGAAGGAACGAAACCACTAAATAGGATGCGCCTTGTATATAAATATCACAATGTTCTTTATATGAACTACAGATCTGGAATTATACCATTTCCCCCTTTCCATGTAAATATTGATGTTATATTATTCTGTAAAATTAGAGAGATGATACATAGAATTATAATTAATTCATTATTTTCATTGTATACCTAAGATGCGCATGACTAAACATATGATTGCGTGAGACTTTTTTGATCTTCTATTAAATCAATAATTACCCTAGAAATATATAAAATTGGGTCGTGGAAAGACTATATAAATTGATCAAAAGTGACTAATTATTTGAACAAGTTGGATTTTCATATTTGCATATTTGTTGTTAATTTTAGGATTTTGTTTCAAAAGGAAAATTGAATTTTTCCAGTATTATCCGTGTCAATATACATTGTATACTTAAATTAAATTTCTTTTCATAAACGTTCGTGTTGTTGTCGATCGTGATTAAATTAGACAACTTATGAAGTTTTATAGGTGAAATAAACTCATAATTCAGTTTAGTGTAGTCTATGTAAATGCCCCTTTATCCTCCCCTTATCCTTTAATCATGTATATTTTTTGTTAATTTGTAAACCTTATGAAAATCCAATACTATAGGAACAAAATCAATTGAAATTATAGGATTGAAGTTTTGTATTCGATTACAGTTGAACATGTGTCTATGTGCCACACAATTTGTATGTAAATCATATTGTATAGTGGGCTTGTATATTCAACAGTTGAAATAAGTTACAAGAGTATTCTAGACTTTTATTGTCCAATTCACATATGATGGCGGGGCGGAGTAACCTTTTGATTACCATATGAATGATTCTACTCACTTTTTGGTTATGGCAAGCTACACGGGAAAAACGTTTTATTCCTAACTGGACACTCTCTTATGTACATGTACGGTGACAAGTAGGAACGGTTACTCTAGTTAGTGTTATTGTAATGCTATACATTGTACGTTTTACCTAAAATTTAAACTCGTCCAGGTCAAGAAATGGCTCACAAGACTCCACCCCACCAGGTTAGATGGATTTTACTATATTTACTCCAAACCTGGAAAGTCTAGAAAGAAAAATTTGTTGCATGTACGTTCTCCGTACAGTATCCTGTTTGTCGAGTATAGATAGCGATATTACTACTCCGTCAAGTCTCATTTTCACCGACACAATCATTTTCAAATATTCTGAGTATTGTATCGACGATCATAAAAGATTAAAACCTTAGCCGAATAGGATGACAATTTTATTAACGGAACAATGAACACAATATTTATGATTACTATCCCCCATTGATTATATGTACTTATTTATGCACCACACACTTTTGTTATGTAAATTTTAAATATTTGATAAGTTTTGAAATATAGTATATTGTTACTTTAGAATTATGATCCTCGACAGAAACCTTTGGTGCTCATACCGTTCTTTGGCAAACAGCAGAACATTTATCCTTACAATTATTAATAATTTAATGTGGTTGATCGACCACTTCCGGTAATTTCCTTTCATCAACTATAAAAGCAGCAAAAGGAATTGGAGAAAAGTTCAAGGAAATATAATTTGGCTACAGGACAGAAAACAAGAAAAATCTAGCTGATGTCTTTTTATATCAAACTGACTTCACGTGAACATGAATGAAAGAACAAATCTTAGATATATCAATAATGAAAATTCTAGTTCTTTTGTATTTTGTTTCATTGAAAGTACAATGAAGAAAATGTCATTGGTGAATTATTTCTCAATTGAACCGTTGTTTAAACCCATAATTAATTAGAATGGAAACTATATGTCAATCCGGTCACTCTCTAGATTCCTACTCGTTGAGACTCCACCGAATGTCTTAGATTACGTCATCTAAGGTCACTGACGATGTCAAAAATTAAACTCACAAGGTTGAGTGCCGATGCGTTGGACACGCCAAAATCACATTAATGAGGTAAACCTAATTTTTCTCAATAACACCTAGTTTTTCTCAATTAAACTTAGTTTTTCTCCAGTTAATGTGGGTAACGATTTCAAACTTAGTTTTTCTCCAGTTAATCTTAGTTTTTGTCGACACCCAAATTAACCGGTAAAAAAACTGGGTTTAACTGTGAAAAACTAGGTTTAACTCATTCTTGAGATTTTGGCGTGCCATAGATTTAAATCTATCTATCTATCTATCTATCTATCTATCTGTGTGTGTGTCTGTCTGTCTGTCTGTCTGTCTGCCTGCCTGCCTGCCTGCCTGCCTGCCTGCCTGCCTGCCTGTCTGTCTGTCTATCTATCTATCTATCTATCTATCTATCTATCTATCTATCTATCTATTCGTTACATAAATGTTATTGGTGTGGATTTATTCTTCACACTCATTATGACTGTATTCTCTAGATATTTCCTTGTACGTGAAATGTTAGATTAGGTGCATGTTTTAGTAGTGTCCAACACATGAATGTTTATATATGAAGTATAAATGTAATAAAAAAACCAGTGTTAATTCGAGACTCAATACATAATATACAAGTGAAAAATTGTGGGCTTAAGGGAAATCTGTAGATGGCGCATCTACGGAAAAGGCATTACTATTTACCTGGTCACAACTTTTATAAGGCAATAGCCAATTCCAGAAAGGTTAATAACCATTGGGATAAATTGATATTCACGTATAAATAAGCATTAAGTGCAACATTTTAGAAATGAATGATTGTACTATGAAACAAAGTCATTACATCGACCATATAATTTGTCAAATGTTGACTTTACAATGATTCGTGATAAATTTAGAGCATCAGTTAAAAGTTTGTATTTAGGGTATGAAATGATCATTTATTGAGCAGGACTAGCATATCAAATCATTTACGATTTAAGGACGATATGGAGGCGAAAAGGGATAATACTTAATCTACTTTTTAAGTTAACGATAAAGAAGCCGAACTTATCACATGTGCCGTATACTTTCGTTGACAATATTAATTTACATTGTTGTCCATATTAAGTACACACTTGCTGTGGTGTCATCCAATTGCATATTTTATGTGTGTGCACAATATATTATTTTATACACAATCATGTTGGTCTTATAATTTAGTATAAGTTCGGACCCTTTCAGAATTTTACATTCACTGTATTTAGTTCATAATATTTTATCTTTTTCTACTTTCGCTTTTGTCTGTCTTCTGCAGTCCTAATTTCCATTTTCTACAATTCACCTGACAATTCATGAATTTATTTCTGGGTAACATATAATTTGATTTCCTTGAAAATGGATCATGAAAAGAATTGTCGATCTTCTATGTATTCGAGTTAAATATATCTGACAAAAAAACATTTTGTTCCTCAGTCTATTTCCGTTGCGGGTATAACTTATAGGAAACGTGATTATCAATAATTTTCTTGGAAAGAGATTTATGTGAACATGCGAAAGACCAAAACCTTCTCAAATCGATGTAAATGACTCATACGATAGAAGATGAAAACTAGTCCTAACAAAAAGACCAATAATCTTAGCAATACAATATAAACCTGCCTAATAAATATTCTTAAGGGCGCTCTATCACAGATGTGCGTGTATACTAAGTAGTTAAAATCTAATTTTCTTGTAAACTTCAGGGTTCTGTTTGTTGTTGTTGTTGTTTTTTGTTTTTTGGTTTTTTTTGGAGAAAGGAGAGATATCTGGATGCGTTTCACATAATTACACCATTAAAGGTAAACAAATATCACAACGAGCCTCAAATTTTACATTTCGCTGTATGCGTTTATTTACAGTTTATATAAGGATTTCAAAGAGTGACCTAGACGATTTAGATATTTTTTAACTTCATTTGTCTCAATCAATGATGTAAGTTTGTAGATAACCATCTGAGTGATATATGGTAACAGTAAATAGAAACATTTTACGGTGGAAATTGTTCTAGAAAAGAAATAATGAAAATATGCAAAAGTGTGCCTTTAAATGAAACAGATACAACTTGTATGATCTATGTTTATATATGTCTTAGATTTCAAGTGTGAACTGAAGGCTTCAAAACAAAACCTTTTGGTTTTGAGATTACATAAACCGAACATAAATATGCGGAAAAACAGAAAAACACTCAAATTTCACAAATTTTCGGCCACTTGGCCATTATTAAGTGAAAGACGACAATATGTATATCAGTTACATAGCTCCAGTGCTTTTGATTTTGCACTGGAGCTTTGTATTGTGCAGACTTAATACTATGTAACTGATATACATATTGTCGTCTTTCACTTAATAATGGCCAAGTGGCCGAAAATTTGTGAAATTTGAGTGTTTTTCTGTTTTTTCGCATACTGATACTTCACTTTGGAGGACATTAAATTTTATTCGAACATAAATAGTCTGTAACATACAACGAATATCAAATGTTGAAGACCATGAAAAACGAAAATGAATGTCTTGGTATTTCGTTTTAATTTCTATTACGGCTACACATAAAGTGAACTTCGTTTTATCTTTGATTCGCCTATCGATAAAATGAATTGATTTTTAGCTAAATCTGAGATCTAAAGTTAATTTGACATATAAACATTATTTTATGACAGAGGTATCCAGCATAATTATATTCTGATATTTGGAGAATAATGTTAACAATGCCAATAACAATATTTCGATACAACGAAACTGTATAAAAAACACAATAATCCTATCAAATGTTTTCGCATTGAAGGCCTCTTGTGTTTGATTTCACTTGGTTTTTTCTGAATATATGCGTGTATATACTCCTGAACATTGTCTAAATAAAGCAATAGAAGACCCCCCCCCAAAAAAAAAAAATAAAAAAATAAAAAAATCTACCGGACATGACAAACATCCACAGGATACAACAATGGTAAACACCAAAACGATCTCTCGCTGAATAAAGACAATATATAGTAACGAAATAATACAATTCGCATAAGAAAGTATCCGGTATGTTCTATATAAAGGGACACGGATTTTTTATCTCTATATTACCAAATTGTGTATGACGTTATTCTTGCTCAGTGGCTGATGGAACTGTTTTTGGTAGTACTTCACATTGCAAATGAAGTACACGAAGAAGAACAGATGGAATATTGGATTTCGATTCAAATCTGAAATGATTCTATATGCTAGATCATGATCAAAGTAGATCATTACACACTCTATTCCTTAAATCTTAGGCCCTGGTTATTTTCGCCCTATTACCACAGCCAAATTATTCACCCGTATTAAATTCGCCCTAAATCATTGATGACACAAATGTCCAAGTTTATTAATTTATTTAGCTTGGCAAGTTCGCTTTCATCTTGAATTCGCCAGGACGAAAATAGCGAAAATTCAACGGGCTATACAGTATTCATATTCATAATTATTATAAGTTGTTGTCACAAGTTTTATGGTTGATACGGGGATCTTGTTAAACAGTTCCCCTCTCACGAATGTTAGGTAGTATTCTGAAGCATGACCATATACAGTTCCTTTCGGCAATCAGATCTGGAGCTGACCGATGAAATTTTCACCGAACTTGACCTTTTCAGCAAAATCGAGAAGTTCCCATGGAACATTTGCGACGGGTGTGGTATGCTAAAAGGGAACGGTGACGCCTTCCGGCCACCTGGTCCCATCCCGTTTGTGATTCACAATTGTTCTTCATGTTTTGAGACCGGTGTTATATCTAATTTGTCGCATTCTAAAAGACTTGGAGTTTCGAATAACCATTGGAACTTACTGATCACACTTCATTATTTGGAATGTTTTTGTGAAACGATCTACATCGATTTTGACGATAGTGAGGTCATATCTCCTGTTCTTGTCCGAGTTTCATATGGAATCTCGGCGGATATGACTGGCGGACTGGGCATGCTTTCTATGGCACCTGATCCCATCCTCTGGAATTTTTCATAATTCCGTGTTTGTCCTCTATTTAATTTAAATGTATATTGCCTGGTTACGGATTTGGCGACAGTCAATACTTTAGTATCTAATACATCAGATATCAACAAAAACCGATAGCTTTGTACTAGTTATAATCACCGATCTAATTGTAAATGGAATAGAGCAAGAACTCAAACTCTCGTATATACATGATTGTTAGAAACAACTGCTTGTTGTTCCAGACACATTTTCGATAGCATTGCTGGTAACTAATTAGATTGGCAAGTACACATTTAGGTACACGCCTGGGTAGTTTATCCTTTAATTAGACACCAGGAAATAATAACCAATGTTAAACACAGGCTAAACGTAAATTTCAATTAAATCTACACAAGCGGAAATTAACTATAGAAAGAAGACGAGAATTGCTTAATTATGCATTAACAATATAAAACGGAACACAACTCTCGCGTGATCAATGAAGGAATATATATTTGAGTTTAGGCTACTTTTCTGATGAAGTGGCTGGGAAAAGCACGCAATTAAATATATAGATAAATAAATAAACAGAGAGAAAGATAGATGGATAGATCGATAGATAGATAGATAGATAGATAGATAGATAGATAGATAGATAATACAAATCAAAACATCAACAAATTCGAAATTATCCTGAAATTAGGATAAAGTTCATTTACCATGGATGACAACTAAACAAAACATAAATACCAATTGTGCAATGTCAGAATCGATTGAAGTGTTTTTTCCTTTTTTCCAACTCATATTTTTTATGTTGTGAGTATAATGATGAAAGGATTTAAAAGCATAATCTTTCCTGCAATAATGATTCAAATATAATTATTCAAATATACATTTTTAAAAATAGATGAGTGATTTTCGACCAAAGTTTTTTCTGTGTTAGATTGCAAAATATATGATGGAAAATGCTCTAAAATCAATTCCCTCATAAAACATAAATGGCTTGTGATTCAGGTGATAATAATATATATCACATTTCAAAATAACAAACTGGCGTGGAATGTCACATGGGCACAATTAGGTACTTAAATCATATCGTATAACACTCTTAATGACAGTAAGAAAATAAGATATCGTACAAGAGCATTAATCAATAACCGTGCCCGCGTTTAATTACCGCCAAATCTATACATCAATTAAAAACATCAACCCTAGGAAATGTAACAAGAGATGCGATAGAAAGTTTGATATAACAAATTGGGTCGAAATGTAATTGTTATGAAATAAGAGCACGAAGTTCAATAGATTGTACGCCGTGAACTAGTTTCATCGTATGTAAAATATAGATAAACTTAACATAAATAGATAATAACTTCATCTCCTATTTCATGCAAAACATGTATTTGAAAATCAATTTTATTACACGATAAATCTTTCATTTTGATGAGTCTAGACCCCTCTAACTGATCTAGCGGCAGATCAATTGATTCTCCAGAGGCAGACCCCTTGTTCGATTACTGGTATCCGTAGAAATCACCATGCTGACCTCCGTGTCCCAGAAAATTCGGATTTAGTGTTTTGCTATTATCGGTGATATTTATAGTAAGTTGGAACGTAATCAATATGAGTAAAAGATGTTTATAAGACAATGGTTATATGTGGTAATGAAATTGAATACCAATGTCATTATAAAAAATAATCTTTGTTTCTTTTTTAACGAATTATTTTCCAAAAACTACTTTCCGGATTTTCTGATGGATACGTCATGGGTTAAAGGGCGATGCTCTAACCGTCTGGCCACTGAAAAGACGTCAACACAGGTCAGAAATTGTGTTACGTCGCCTAAGGCAGTGCCTTTTCCATATACGGTTATAAATTCTTATCGGGACGTCAAAAATAAGACGTGTGTTCTATTTAGATATTTAATTTAATAATACTCTAAAAAAATCTGATGCAGACATGAACGCATTGATAAAGAACCGTTATAACAAAACATTTAGTGTCCGATTTATTACGAAATACCGTATTGATTCCCCTGTATACTGATAAACTTCTATAGTGTATATAAAACATACCGTTATCACAATTAAAAAATCATATTTGTAAAAACTCACGTGTTAGAAATGGAATTAATTTGCTTGTTTTATTTGCTGCTATGTACTCAAACAATTGATATTGTTACAAAATGCATACTTCTGGACAGATAGTTCAATAATGACAGAAACCAACCTTTACAGCGAAATGATGTTTGTAAAACTATTAATTACAAACAAAAGGTAGATAGCAAACGCTTTTAACTGTAAAGTCGACAGATGAAAATATTGTATGTAGACTTAAAACTCTACTGAGTGTTCATATAGGATGTGGGTCGAACGTCCTTTATTGATGTGTTAAATTGCATTGTTATAATGGATATTTATTTTACTATTTCCCGTCTCTTTGCGGAGGGAAATTGTAATTATTATTCAAAGTTGTATAAATATAGTCATATTACAAAATGGCAGTTCAGTAATAATGCCATTTACATCTAATGCACGTCAACGGAAAGAAATTTGGACTTTGATTGGAATTTTATTGGCTAAAATATCAAGTTCAATAATACACTGATTCAATGGCTATAGAGTCAAATTATTAATAGGATTGCTCTATGCTTTATTCTTGTCATGATTTTCTTGGGTCGTAAAAACAAACAACAAAGACACAAAATGCAACATGCTTTTCATTTAATTACTTTTCAAAATTAAAATGGCAAAAGTCTATCAAGCTTGTCATTACTCACATGATTTCAAAAATATACAAGCACTATTGAAGCGTATTCTTTAATGGCGTGGAAGAATTATCAGTTTTGTACCCGACACTTTTACAGAATTACTTTTCAAATTACAAAACTCACTCAAACCTTTCATTATTCACATGATTTCAATATACAAGAACTATTTAAGCGTATTCTTTATTAGCGTCGAAATATCAATTTTGTAGTCGATACAATTATGGTAAGCGGTTCGGCGTCAATTCATTTGAATATTTTCAGTAAAGTTGTTGTGAAGAAGAAAATCTGCCACTTAAAACTGATAAATAAAAAGATGGAAAATGTCTTGCAAATTTGTACTATAGAAATCAGAAAGAAATTAAATTTTATTTACATTTAGGAAAAATCCATTAGACTTAACTGAATAAACGAAATAGCTCTAAGTTTCACGTATCCTTAACAAACTTAAAATATTTTGCACTCTATAGTAGAAATAATTAGTAGCGATCGCACTATAAGGAATAAGAAGGGAAAACAATATCTGTCCTGAAATTGATTCCTCGTGTACTGTTATAAGACTGAAACGTGATAAAACTAATAATACTACACAACAGACATCGTGACTATGAATACAGAACTGATGTGATGTTAAATACATAAGCCATGATAGTAGTATTGTAATAATCACATTGTACAAATATTAGATAATTAATTGAAATAATTTTAACTCAATAACCATTTTCACTGATTACAGTCTTACAAATTTATCATAGCATGACCTTTTACTCAACATGAATTACAGTATGCAAAGAAATAATTCATATTAATGTTCACGCTTTATGACACTTTGGTCACAGATCTAAGATATATTAATCGCTTAACTGTCTACAGTAAATTCTGTCAATCTCTCTACCCATCTACCTACCTCCCATATCAGGGCTTCTGTTGCCGAGTGGTTAGAGCATCACACTTTAAACCATGATGTTTCTCACCTCTCGTTAGCGCGGCTCGAGTCCCGCTAGAACCCAAGTCGATTTTGTGAAAAAGTTTGCCAGTTTACTTGTGGAACGCCGGTGGCATCTGCCTGGGTACATTGTAACCAGGTTCTCGCCTCCATCATTAAAAACTGGCCACCACAATATGACTGAAAATTGTTGAGAGTGGCGTAAAGTAACAGTAAAGGCAAACTTACTACATCAACTCTAAGACTACGTAAATATAAATCTTTGATCTTTAATAAGATTTTGTATCGTTCTGAGTCAAACACTAGCTATATTGTACTAATGTCTATATTGTGTATTCTCTTTGCAGGTTTTTGCACTGCATCAAACTCGACAAGTGATAATGAATACACAGTAAGTATAAAAAGATGTTGCACGTGAGGAAATCAGTTGTTTTGAACAGTTTTGAGAACCCATCACATTTTTCTAGTAGTTCGAACATTATATTATTTAGTGTATCATGTCTACTGTAACGTCAATTATTTAGTACTTCATTTACATTTTAAATGCATTTTTTTGAATTTAAATTACAAATTTAATTACTCTGAAATAATTCTGAAAGTAAATGAGCGGAATAATGATATATTAAATACGTATTTAAAAATCGTTTTAATTAACTAAATTTTGTATTGAGGTTGATGTACAAAATAAATACGTATCAGCTATCTATGGTGTTAATTTTCTCGTCTTTTTGCATTTTCGTGTAGATAATTAAAGGTGACAACCCGTCGAACGGCGGGTTTTCGCGGTAGAACAACGCGAAAATGCGAAAAGGCGAAATGGCAGATATCAGTCACCATAGCTATCTAAATAATCTCATTTTTACAGAAAAGTTCTTTTATCACGGACGATATGATCACTGGTCTCTGCGCTGGATTCGGATTTTTCTTTGGACTCATTGCAATAGTTTGTTTAATGTGGTGTTTTTGCTGTGGAAATGGATGTAACAAAGCAGAACCCGTCAAACGCCGTGTTGGACCATCACCTCCACCCTGGCGGTCACGTCCTAATACAAGGGCGACAACTGCAAATACAATGTCAACAAGGATAACAACAACACAAAGTTCTAGAAGAACATAAAACTATCAAAACAATGAAACCGTGTTTGAGTGATTGTGTTGTCTTACAAAGTACACGAAATTCTGTAAATATATGTTTTTCTGAACAGATTTTCTGCAAATTTCAAATCAAAATATTTCAATACTATTCCGGCATCAGTATTACTTATTGCAGTGATATAATTCATCCATGGTAGTGAATTTCTGAATACAATTATTAATTTGACTGCACCATAATGGATACATATATGTGATATTGTGTGAGATTCTTTCAATAAAACATTTGCAGTTCAAGCTCGACGCTAACAGTGAAATATATTTTTCTTCTGGCTAATTCAATGGAAGCACCCGTCACTCTTGGATTTAAACGCACATGTTCAAAGTTAACTAAGCAAATAAATAGGTATAATTTACGAAGATGTAGCTTTCTTTCCAAACGGTGCTCTACAACAGTTATGATAATAGACTTTCATATATATATATATATATATATATATATATATATATATATATATATATATATATATATATATATATATATATATATATATATATATTAATAACTTTGTTATTTAACACCTTATATAACCTCTAAAACTAAAATCGTATGTTTCCATTCATAAATCGAAGTCCCGATGTTTCGAACTTTTTTAAAGTGGTCCCTTGAACTTTGACTCATCGAAATGGTACTGTTATTCGTTGCAACATCAATGAGAAAGAGTTAAACCGACTCAGAAATTTCTTTGCGAGTTTTTATACATAAAGTGAGATACAAAGCCATGTAGGAATATGTGTTTTGGTTAAATATTTTGTTTTAAGTTCATAAAGTCGCATTAAATTTGATAAGTAAAACTGAAAATATACAAGTTTATCACGAAAATAAAATGCTTAAGTTTGACATAAATGTCCGAGTACAGACAACAAAAAATAACCAAAATTTATTTGTCCCCGGACACAAAAAATATATCAAAGACTTTTATTATATATCTTACTACTACTACTACTACTACTACTTATAATAATAATAATAATCATAATAATAATCATAATAATAATAATATACCATTATTCAGAATTCCATGGACCATTTTCCAGGAGTAATACTGCCTCTCCTTGAGATTGCATATTAACAATGGGATATAGTCCTTCCTCAGGAATCGTTATGAGTTTACCAAACATCTTAAAAATTCAAAATTGGCAATATATATATATATATATATATATATATATATATATATATATATTTAAATATATATATTTAAATATATATATATATATATATATATATTTATATATATATATATATATATATATATATATATATATATATATATATATATATATATATATATATATATATATATATATATAAGGGGAGAAAAGCAATTTCCTGGTATGGCATTAATTTTTCTCCTAGACAACTGCATATTGTATTTTAGGGTATAAAACCAAGGTCAACTGATGACGAAAACGACACTTTCATCTACACTAATCAATAAACAGTGACAAATGTTTCATGAATTGAAAAATAAAATTGGTGTTCGAACAATTATAAGGTATACATTTAATTCATTATATAACTATTTCTCCTGACATCTGAAACCGAAATGACAAGGATTCAAACTCAAATTATAATCAATTTCCTAAAACATTTTAATCAATATTAAATTCATTTCAATAAGTATATTATTATCATCCTAAAGCAAGCTCGCACACACTTCATCTGTAATAAGCAAGTGTGTCGCCAACTGTGTCTAGAGACTTGGTAGTAAAAAGACCGAAAATTATGAAATAAACAGTCAAAGGTCAGTCAATGTCAATGTTTCTTCAAAACATATACCTAACACAAATAAATATTATAAACATAATACCAAAGTTATAACGCTCAAGTCGATCGTTTATGTCAATTAGACTTAATCAGTTGTGCTACAATTTTAATTAGATTTTCTAAAGAGAAGTGGTATCAGATAATGCAGAATAATAATAATTTGTTGTTTTGGTCGTATATAATACAGCAGCAAAGAGTTATTTTTCACATAGGTAAATATATGCATGTGTTGTATTCCACTGCAAAACTAAGTAAATCTTAATAATTCATATGTGTAACACCATAACTTAGGTTGTCTCCTTTGCTATCAATTTTTCCAGCTCAGCTCCAGTGCAAGGAATAAAAACGTAATCAAACACTTCCTTTATAGACAGTTCGCTATTAAATCCGGCGAATATATGGGACTTAAGGGAATGTGTTGGGGTTCATAGACTTATTGTGGAATCGTGAAATACCTGACCGGACAACAGCTCTTTCAGGAGAAAATATAACAATTAACATTGTACAGATGTGCATCTATTACGAACCATTTTTAATTATAATTACAAAAACAGCGTGTTGTAAATCATAAAAATAAATTGTGATATATCTAAGTACTACTTACATAGTCATTGTTCTTATAAAATCTGACCAGTCGTGATTTTACATCTAACTCACAGGACATGACATCCCCACGTGTGCATTGTTCCTTGTATACAGTAGTGATAGGATGTTGTGCATAAAATCTGTTACAAAATATATGACAATGTCTATAGATGTATATTATAAATCTAAAATATCACCGAGGGACACGATGAAGATTGGATACGAATATCATACGGGGAACAAACTGTAATAGTAAGGAGTGTTTTAGATACTAACACTACTGTACAATGTATAGGTGTGTTTAGGTGAAAAAGCAGATATAACAACATCGGCGACCACCTGTGTATAAAGACCACCTGGTTATAAAGACTGGTTTTGTTGTGTTCCCAAAAGTACCACTTGTGTACAAATCAAACTCTATATAAAGACCACCTCCCTATAAAGACTAAATTTCTTGTGTCCGTAAGAGGGTCTTTATATACAAGTTTCACTGTGTGTGTGTGTGTGTGTGTGTGTGTGTGTGTGTGTGTGTGTGTGTGTAAGCACAAATATTAATACAATATCGAACATTTACTATGGACCTTTGCTCACAAATGATACTATCAGCGTAAATAAATCATACATAAAGCACAAATACAGAAATAACAAGGTACCTACAAACTCGCCATCCCCGGAATGCATCGTCAGATTCAAATTATTGACACAGGGATATCGAAAACCGCGTTTAATGTCAACGTTCCGCAAATTTTATGGTCGGTATAATAGTCTTGTTTGCGACTACTCTGTTTCACTAAGTGAAATGTTGAGTTGCCTTTTCGTTGGCGGTTGTTGAGACGTCTGTACCAATTGTGACGAGGATACACTCCTCACGTGTTTCATTGGACTTGACTGTGGACTCACGGCGGGTGTGACCGGTCGACAGGGGATGCTTACTCCTCCATGGCACCTGATCCCACCTCTTGGTTTCCAGAGGTCCGTGTTTGTCCATTTTTACCGGATTTGTATCTATGTCCTGGACATCCTATTGATTTATACTTTGGTATCTGAGATTTTTATATTCATTTAAATAGGGTTAACACCTTTCACCTCCATCTCTACGAACGAGTTATCATGTTCGGAACTTTAGACATCGCTATTGTAACATTCATTTTTGTGAATGCGTAGATGGCCGAGTGGTTGAGGCGTTTAGCATGGGAGTCAGGTGGTTGGTGCCATAGGTCGATAGTTCAAAACCCAGGCCGGGGCATCGTGAGTTTGTAGGTACTTTTCTATATATTAACACACACACACACACACACACACACACACACACACACACACACACACACACACACACACACACATTTATATGCTTTTTCGCTAGTTATATCTGTTAAAACAGTGATGGGTCGTTTGTTACAAGACAAGAAATCATGTCTAGGATTTGCAAGGTCTCTTAAACACCCCTAATAATGCAGATTATACAAAATTTATGCAGAGTGGGCTATGATTGCATTTTACCCTCCGTCATCCGCATGATATCCATAGGAATTCTTTCCCCAACCGGGTGCTTTGGTCTTGGAATAATTTCGAGGACAGACTCCCATTGTTATGTATCCCTTTTTGCCAGCATCTACAATTTCTGTGTAAGTGGAGAAAAAAGAAATGAATTCGTGGTTCAGCCAGAAAGAATCTTAAGCAATCACTAACAAGATAGATCGATCTGTATACTAGAGATAGATAGATTATCGACTTATAATGCTAAGTAACTATGACGACAAGTATGATTATTTTCCTTGATAAAGTATTGCATATGTTGATTGACGAACGAACTGTTACGTAGGTAATACTTTAGTATATTCTCAAAAACTAAAACATTTCATCAGTTTCATAATGTTTATTTATTCAGTTTCCACGTGTATATAAGCATATAGCAAACCTATGCTGAATTTTGTGAAGGTTTCAGAAAATGGTTTCGGGCCAATAAGCTGGGCCTCAGGTTTCCCACTTGTAGATGGATCGTATCTGCATAATAAAAAGACAAAACATCATCTAACTCAGATTATGATATGATCATTTGATACTGGAGTATTATTTCGAATTTCAAACTCATCGAAAACTAACATAATATGTTTATTGTGGTTTTAGGAATACATTTAGGTTATATCTTGACCTTGAATGGTGCCACACTTTGTTTCGGAACTACATTTATCCTGAATTCAATAACAAATGATGAAGTTTGATCGACAGAAACGGTCGTCTTTGGCATCTGATTTTGGCATTTTTTGCAAACCTATAATTTTGGTATTACTTAAATAAAATCTCCAGTAAAAAATTAGTCTTATCGGAATAATAGGCAAGTGTGGTCTCACTCAATACAATGAAACCGCGTTTATTCTTTTTACAACAATACTGTACCAACCACAAGGTAGTTATACATGAACTTTAACTCGAGGGTACTTTAAGTGGATATATTTTCGAGTGTTTAGTTTTAGCGTAACGTTGTGCCATCAGAAACATTGCAAAAGTAATTCAAATGATTTCTTTGGAAAATTGGAAAACCATCAAATGATATTTTTAAACATAACTTGTACAGTGAAAATACAGAGATTTAGCAGTATACAGGCAAGAACATAATGGCAGAATAAATTGATTAATGTTTTAATTTTTAAAATTTGATTTACCTTAGTGTACCGGTCTCTTGACAAATACTTGCGTGTGCTAGGGTTGAAAATTGATAATTATTTGTTGACGGCAAACATGACTGTCGATCCTCCGTGTCAGGGACCTACAACAACAACGAGAAATCGACAAAATCCAGCAAAACCATCCACAATGGCTTAAACTTTATATATATATATATATATATACACATATATATATATATATATATATATATATATATATATATATATATATATATATATATATATATATATATTGTCCGTTGTGAAATGATGAAAATGGATTATCTTTATGAAATAACAATATACTATATGTCTTGAATTTATCATAGCTTAGTCATACTGAAAACATTGAAAGGAAATAGACAGTTGACTTTACAAAAACATACTAAATATCAAGGCAAATAAAAAATGTGACCACCTATCTAATCTTCCGTAAACATATAATGATATTTCTGTCTTCTAATGCATGTTTTATTTAAGAAAAAACGAATTCAGTTTTGTTTACCTTCTGTATTCGACCGTTTATGTATACACGTCCAATTAACTCGGTAAGTATCGACGCAGTGTAACTTCCCGATTTGAACTCTATTTCCTCATTGGGCAGATCATCATCGTTGATTTTGCTTTCAGTGACAGGTATTTCATTCATACATCGAAAAAGTTCACTTTGCTTATTCGCTGCAATACTATTTTCGATAGTTTGAATTTTATTTTCCAGAGCCTTGATTTCCTCAGATATGACATCCTTCCTGCCTTCTAGTTGGTGTTTTGTTACTTTTTCGTGATTGGATAATATCTGTAAAATACTGTCTTTGGCATTATCAACTTGTCTTGATAATTCATCGGCCGCTTTGGAGATTTCCTCTTTAACTTTTGTTACTTTTTCATTGCTCCTTTCTAAACGTTTATCAATCTTGCTCAGTTGAGTTTTCGCATCTGTATAATTTGTAGTTTTCAAAGTTATCAAAAGATTTTCTGATGTTTTCTTGACATCGGCGTAAGCTTCCTCCACTTTGACAAATGTGTGACCCAGATGTTCTCCAATTAGGCATAACCTACAAATCGGACATTTACACAGTTTGCAGTATAATAAAACTACTTCCTGTGTATGAATGTTACATTGCTCCTCTACAAACCTTGGAATTGTGTTGGATTGGACTTCAGCTATTGCACTCCTGCTAACAACCTCGTGACGTTTGGACACCTTTGCCTTTAGATGACTTGATTTGCAAATATTACACATTGTTTGATCGCAGTCTCTACAAAACCACAGCTGGTCTGGAGATTCACCGGAACATAATTCACATTCAAGAACCGACTGCGCCATTATTATTTTTTGTCAATCAATTATAGCGATATAAACATGTTATTTGTTAAATTTCACATGACCGTATATCCTGTACCACTTCCGTTATCAAACATCTTATACGTTCGTCATAAACACATCTATGGAAATGTTTTCGTGTCACATTCGTTTGTATATAACAGGTACCGAAATATGACTAGGATTTGATGTTTTAAATATTCATCATCATCATCATCATCGTCGTCGTCGTCGTCGCCATCATCATCACCATCATCATCAAGTTGAATTTATAGTGTGCAATAACAAATATTAAAATAAGAGAAAACGGTTCGCTCATTGAAATACATGTATTTTATAACGGTATAATTAAACAATACTTCTCGATCTATGCCTTAGGACAAATGAAATAAACACATAATTAGTAATTATAAGTTGTTCAGTTTAAATATGATAGTGGGTTCGGTTCCTAAACTAATCCCAAAACTAATTCCCTTGTGTAATAAAATGGAAATCGACGCCGTATGAATTTATACAGATTTAGTGTGGAAATTGCTAAGAAATGTGTCCTTCGCTTATTAAAACATATATTGCCTTGGTGGGTTAGATTTATACCATGACGATAATATTTTTATTCACCTTACTAGAATGGACCACCATACTTCTGTATCACTTCTTCTACCAAGGTAAAGTGGCACATCATTTAGTCAGAAATCAAAACAATACGGTCTACTTACTACAAATAGGTTGTACAGGTCATAGGCGTCGGAAGCAAATTGAAAGTAGGGGGGGGGGGGCTAAACCAACTTAAAACACACACAAGCCAGAAGTGGGGGGGCTAAACCAACTTAAAAACACACACACGCCAGAAACGTCTTGGGGGCTAAGCCCCAATTTTCAACACCTATGCCTATCTTTTCAAAAAAAAGTGGGGGGGGAGCTAAGCCCCCCCTATCCCCCCCCCCGGCTCCGACGCCTATGCAGGTAAAACATTTTTCCTTGCACGGACTCTTTGCATAACTAAATCTCTAAAACTTCTGTGACGACATGTATCTTGTCACCCCTGTTATGATTTGATTTAGACTCGTTGTGTTTGTAAACATGTGCCGATTTACCTTGGCAGACCTATACATTTGTATGAGTATACCAAGGTAAAGTGACACATCCGGTTTCTGTCATAAACCAAAGCAATCCTATCTATTTTTCCAAAACTTGGTTGTACAGATAAAATATAGTTGCCTAGCACGGATTCCATGCATTACGCAAGCTCTAATATTTTTGGTCAGGGGTATTCTGTCACCCCTGTTAAGATTTGTGTTGGTAAACATGTGTCAATTTACCTTGGTATAACTGTACTGTAATTTGTCAACTTTAAAATTTGAATAGGCATGCATTTGCTCACTTTTAAATTTCCAGTTTAAAAGTGAGAAAATGACAATACATCTACAAACAACAAGAAAAACAATATATAGTATTTTATGTATGGTAAGAAATGTTTCTTTGTATTCCTTCATTTTATTTGATAAACTTTCTTCAGCATTTAATTCATTCACCAGTAATTTCATTAGATAAATTTTCTTCGAAATTTAATTCGTTTCACTATACATAACTTTTCTTTAGTACGAGTCGCTCTGTCTTTTGGTGCCATATTGATGGATACGAGATGACTTTGGTACGAGTTGGTCAGGGTACTGTTTAAAACTTTCACTGTATCTGAAGTTTGAGATGCAAACAGATTTCAGAAAAATGAAAAGCAGAGCATTTTAAGACAAAATGTTTCACAAAAATATAAGTTTAATCATATTAGGCTACGGTAGTGTTAAGCAAAATCATTATTAGCAGTGATAATATCAGCGATATATAAAGCTAATATATATCGCTGATAATAGTGACAAATACAGAGGAGCCAGCTGTTTTCCTGCGTTTGGGCCACACTAACAGACAAAAGTAATGGAACGCTATCATTTTTTTCTTTCATATGAAACCACATTTAAAAAAATATATTGCGAGGCATTTCTTATCACATTTGAATATAATTTTTACCATTAGACAGAGAATGTTTCCAAGTCACATTGATTAATTGGGCGTAATTTTCTAATTTGTAATTTTAAACATTTGACAATTCAAACAGAAAGTAACAAATTAGGCATGACAATTATACTTACCCATATAGAAAGTTTTCATCAAAACTTCAACTTGTTGTTTGAATAGATAAATCTTCTAATTTCTAATTTAGAGATTAAAAATCAAAATATATAATGAAGCTTGATTTAATTTTTTGTTTAACAGCGAACATTTCATTAAAATGCAATCAGAAATGGCTTTGCAACATTTTTTTTTTAAATAAATGGTTTTATATGAAGTATGTAGTAAAAAATGATAGCTTTCCATTACTGTTGTCCTGTAGGTAGACATAGGTAGGTAGTGTCGCTGAAATGATATTTATTTTCCCTCCAAATTCAGATATTACTTTATGAAAAAATATGCAAGTTAGTTCTTGTATTACGTGAGAATAATTAAAATCTAAACTTGAAATGAATAAAAGTTATCAAAATAATTTACATTGTACAATAAAAAATGCCACGATATTTTTTGACAATTCCGGTGTCCTACACAGGTTTTAATCGTTATGTGTATCATTCTTTTTCCTGTATGGCGAATTCAATAAGCTAAGTGTAAACAAGTGCGAGTTTGTACGAAATATTTTAACCACACAAGGTAAAGATCATTTCGTTACAAATGGAAACAATATATGCTAAAATAATATATGCCACTAGTTCTAAATGAAGTAATTTAATAGATTACAATGGTGTATTTAAAATATTTGATAAGAATTATACCTGTCGTTACTAGGTCAAGCAATGCCAATGAACGGCAGTTATTGAGGTAGGCTTATGTAACGTTTCACCCTCAAGTGAACTAGATCTACAGTAGTCACAGATGAAATACAATTAAAATGATATAAGGGTTCGACTGTCTCATTTGGGTGGATTTCGGTTCCAGTATGTTGAAAAACGCTATCGTCATCTTGAATTTCAGGCATTTATACATGAATGTTCAAAATTTGAGTCTTAAAACTACTGTAACGTAGAACGGGCCGAAGGCCTCTTTGCGAACCGAACTTAGTGGTAGAGATTGTGAAAATGAACTAAAAACCATACAAGATACTATCAAACAATTTAATTGTCAGGTAAGATGTACTGTTATAGTCTGAACCACATTAGGTCATGAATTTCAAAATGAATTTGTAAAGCAACCAATTGTCAAAATAAAAATATTTTAACTGATATAATTAAATAAGAAAAAAGTTTATCCTATATCTTTTCTACATACTTTTTTCTTTGTTTGGTGACTTCAATTTTTTAAAATACTCTTCCTAAGGGAATCTCTGTGTTATCATGCGATGTCAATAAATTGGGTCATGTGAGTAATCATTAATATACTTGCGTCTCTCTTCACAAAAGAGTTATATGAAAGGGAATAACTCCCAATATATTATTGTCGTAAGGAATCGGTGATTGTGTATGAACAGCAATCTTTCTTTTCCCAATACAATACGATTATACTCTGAAAGTTCCGAAATCACGTCTTTCGTACAATAATACTTGAAAAGTTCTGAAAACATGTCTATCGGATAATTTCATCAAGTGTTAGCCTTGGATCCTGGTCCAATCATACTTCGTTGATTAGTGAGCCAGGCTAAATTGGTATGACAAATAAACGTTCCCTTTCTTTCACCTCTGCTCTCAAACTTTGACAGATGGCCCCCATTACCAATGTAAAATTTTGTAGTGGTAATTTGAGTGCAAATATCTAGTACAAAACGGATTGATTTTCATTTGTCATGGGCATAGATGAATTATTCAGTATGCATAGGATACCGTTACGATGAATTTAAGTGGTAGGTATCAACCATTTTATTTTAATCAGCCAAAACCAGCGGACTCAGCTAATTTGGCTCAGACTATAAGTCAAATTCTTTGTGGAAAACGCCATTACTGACTACACTGGTTCCCGCCATGTTTTTTTCATGAGTCGTTGGTGATTGCCAATGTTGTATCTTAAGCCCGATCATGAAGTGCATCAATTTTGCTGCTTCATTTCATATCTACCTACTATTCTGTGTATACTACAACCTAGAACTAAAATATATGAAACATTCATTTTGAACTGTGCTCTCCTAAAAAGGCTATAGGAATGCCTAATCATATTATGAATTAAGGCAATGCCTTGAAAGCGAGTGTTGCTCCTTGTTGTACAAATGCAGGAAATAGCATTCATCGAGAGTCTATCAGGTCTCACAAGAACAACACCTGTTCCACAAAATGACATCATAGTTTAATTGTGATTTCAAATATTTAGAACATAGGAACATCAAGCAAAAAAGAAAATGACCAGAAAAAGTCTCCTAAATGTTTGATTTGAATGTGTGTTTGTGAAGAGTGACTAGTAAAGCTTCAGGTAGATGATTTAAAAATTGAAGTTTAAAATTTGATGGCGGTTTTTGATTGTACGTATATAGATATGTACAGCTCATTTTCTACATCCTTACTATAAAGATTATAAAAAAAGAGGTCAGGTAAAGCGTCAAGTATTTCCAGATATAGAAATCAGTGCATAATATATAATTGTTATCTAATCTATTATTGTTCTTATAAGCATACAAGATTTAAACAACATATAGTAATTGTTGTTTATCCGTTTCCATGGCTTTAACTTTATTAGCCCTAGTAATTTGTGGTATGTATGTATCTTCTTATAGGGACCGAAATAAAATATATTTCCAAATTCCATGCATCATTCGACAAGTTAAAAGATTAGAATTAAACATAATTGATGTTCATTTGAAACTATTTTTATACATACAATGAAATTGCAGTTTGCTGTATCCCCACTCCCCCCCCCCCCTCCCGCATACACCCATATTTGGTATATGTGTTCTCTAGAACTATGTTTACATTGTACAAATACTCTTATTGTTTATTTTTGTTGGTGTGTTCCAAATTTATATGTTGTTTTTCATGTAGTTTATGTTAACCACAGGACAATGGAGAATATATATACAGGGACTTGTAATCTGGAGAAGAGAAAAGATGTTTTCTCGTACTTGCGTAACAAAAATGTATTTACTGTCTTCAGGACACACACATTTTACAAAATCAATGGAAGCGTATATTAGCCTCAAACTCAGCAGTTAAAATTATTAACTCCACTTCAGATGATAATGGTAACTTTATAGCTTTAAACATTGAAATAGACACAAAAAAGATATCACTAATCACTTTATATGGTCCTAATACAGACCAAAGTAATATTTTATGAGAAAATAAAGGGAATATATTGAATTATTAGGAAATGATAATATAATAATTTGTGGTGATTTTAATTTGGTTTTAAATCCTGAGGTAGACTATGACAATTATCTTCATGTAAATAATCCACTGTCAAGAAATAAAATTTTACAAATAATGGATGAGTGGGGCTTAGTGGATATATATAGAGAGAATCATAGGCATACTAAACGTTTTACATGGAGGAAAAAAAAAACCTTTAAAACAAGCTCGACTTGATTTCTTTCTCATTTCTGAAAACTTACTAAATAGTGTTAGTACTACTGATATAGAATCTAGTTATAGATCGGATCATTCTATGATTGTCCTAGGTCTAAAATTTAATGAATTTAAGAGGGGAAAAGGGTTATGGAAATTTAACAATACATTACTTTATAATTTAGAATATCTAAATATGACTAAACTTAAAATAAAGGAAATAAAACAACAATATGCCTTACCAGTATACAATTTAGAAAATATTGATAACATATCAAATGACGATCTTATGTTTACAATTGATGATCAACTTTTTCTAGAAATTCTTTTAATGGAATTACGTGGAAAAACAATATCTTTTTCAAGTTTTCTTATAAAAAATAGAAATTTAAGAGAGAAAAATATTATAAATGAAATCCAGGATTTAGAAAAAAATAATGGCGATATAATACTTCTAGATAATAAAAAAAATGAGCTGGAACAAATTAGAAAAACTAAAATACAAGGTTCCTTAATCAGATCAAAAATTAATTGGATTGAAAATGGTGAGCGACCAACTAGATATTTTTGTGCTCTTGAAAAAAGAAAAACTTTATTTCTAAAATAATACCTAAACTTGATACAGAAAATGGTAGCACGTGTAATCAAGAAGAGATTCTTTCTGAAATACAATCATATTATCAGAAACTTTATTCTGAAAATCTAGAATTAACACAATGTCCTGATTTGATTAATTTAATTAATTGTGAAGAATATAATGTTCCAACTTTAAGTAATAGAGAATCCAGTACACTAGAAGGTCCAATCTCTTATTTAGAGGCTTCAAAAACATTGCAAAATATGAAAAATAATAAAAGTCCTGGATCAGATGGTTTTACCCCTGAATTCCTGAAAATGTTTTGGAAAGAGATAGGACATTTTGTTGTTAGATCCCTTAACTTTGGATATATGAAGGGTAAGAAGGAATTGTTATATGTCTACCAAAAGGTGATAAACCTCGTCAATATTTAAAAAATTGGAGACCCATAACACTACTGAACACAAATTTATAAAATAGCTTCAGGTACTATTGCCAACAGAATAAAGACAGTATTAGATAAAACTTATACATAATGATCAAACTGGATTTCTTGCTGGTAGGTTCATAGGTGAAAATATTAGAGTTACATATGATATAATGCAATATACAGAAGATTTCAACATCCCTGGTTTACTACTACTAATAGATTTTGAAAAAGCTTTTGACTCAGTATCGTGGAATTTTATAGATAAAAACGTTATCTTTTTTTAATTTTGGTATGTCTATTAAAAAATTGGGTTAAAACATTTCAAAAAAAATATTAAATCCTCTATTAATCAAGGTGGGAACTTGTCACCATCCTTTGAAATCAAACGCGGTTGTCGTCAGGGGGATCCATTATCATGTTACTGTTTCATTTTATGTGCAGAAATACTTGCAATAAGACTTAGAAATAACCAAAATATACATGGCATTAAAATAAAAAATAAAGAGGTATTATTATCACAATATGCTGATGACACTTGTTTAGTTTTAGATGGAACCAAAAAATCTTTAGAAGCCTCAATAGAAGAACTTAATTTTTTCGCAAACATATCTGGACTTAAGATTAACTTAACTAAAACACAGACAATATGGATTGGCAGCAAAAAATATAGTAATGACATTTTATGTGAAAATTATCATTTACAGTGGGGGAAAACAAGATTTAACTATTTAGGTATTGAATATGATGTTGACCTTGACACAATTATAAAATTAAACTACGACAAGAAACTTGTTAAGATAAAAAATATTTTAAACAATTGGAAACGGAGGGTTTTGACTCCTATTGGAAAAATAACTGTAGTTAAAAACCTTATTAGCGTCCCAACTTAATCATCTTTTTATGTCCATACCAAACCCAAATGATTTATTCATAAAAGAGATCAATAATATTTGTTATAATTTTATATGGGGCGGTAAAAGTGTGATAAAATTAAACGAGTTATTTTAGTTAAACAATATAAGGAGGGTGGTCTTAAAATGATAGATATAAAAAGTTTCATCTCAGCACTTAAATCAACCTGGATTAGGAGATTATATCAAAATAACAAAACATGGAAAACAATATTAGAGTCACAAATTGATTTACATAAATTAGCTAATTGTGGAGACAATTTTATTGAAACTTGTTGTGGTATCTCAAACCCCTTTTGGAAAGATGTCTTCATGGCAATGAGAAGCACTGTAAACAAATTATACTAATACTACCACAAGTAATTTTGAAATACCATTGTGGCATAACTCTAAAATAACAATAAATAAAAAACCAATTTTTTATGAACTTTGGTATAAAAAGGGTATTTATTACATGTCAGATCTTGTACATAAACGATACTGCAGAATTTTTATCGTTGACGAGCAATTTATACACCAAACAAATCTTGAAATTAATTTCTTACAGTATCAAGGTCTTCTTTCCTCCTTAAAAACAATAAAAAATAAAATTAAAAGAAATTGCAACATAATAAAAACTTGTTATCCAATTTTCCCTCCTAATATCAGAATATTTCTAGCAAAACCTAAAGGGACACAACCCATGTACAGACTGCTTACTCAAAATAACAAAATTCCTATATCTCAGGTTAAATGGCACAACAATTTGAACGTACATTTTGATGAACATATTTGGCAGAAGATTTACGGTAATCCATTTACCTTAACAACCAATACTAAATTACAATGGTTTACAATTTCGTATTAACCATAGAATTCTAACAACTAATACTTTCTTACTAAAAATTAATATAAGAGATAACTCTCTCTGTTCCTTTTGCAAAAATGAAGAAGAATCAATAGAACATCTTTTCTGGTTTTGCAGTAAAAACACAATTATTATTAAATGAGTTTCATCAAGTAATTAGACGACAAGGAATAGTTTTAAACCTTAACCCTAGTTCTTTTATATTAGGTCTGAATGACGATATCAGAGACTCTGATATTAACTACTTTATTCTTCTAAATGTTAAACAATATATATATACATCTAAATGTAATGAAAAACCACTACATATCAGTGCCTTGATAAATTATTTGAAACTAGCATATAAAATAGCACTCACCTTATCTGTTCAAAAGAGAGGGAAAATGAAAAAATTTAATGTGAAATGGAGAAAATGGAAAGAAATACTAACATAATATGTTTGTACTGTTTCTTTTCATTTTTGTTTTTTCTCACTAAGTTCCCTGGTATAATTCAAACCACATATTTAAGATAATTTAACATAAATGTACTCTGAACACACCAGATACAGTTTGTTTACGCAAATATATAATTAGTGTAACTCTAACTCTCTCTCTCTCTCTCTCTCTCTCTCTCTCTCTCTCTCTCTCTCTCTCTCTCTTTATATCTATAAAAATTATACACATTTATATGGTATATGTTAGTATATGTTGGTACACTTTGCTTGTGATAAATAAATAATGTACAGGAAAATAGATCTAGATGGATATTCAGATTACATTTAAACATTACTGTTTATTTGATAATAATAGTAACAGAGTTCATGTACATTATACTAATATTTGATAGGATTTATCATAAGTATACATGTACTAACAAATTATTGTGAATCATTCTTTTCTTTTTAGAATGATACGCGACAGTAAGAGTATGTTCCTACTGTATATTTGTGTACTTACAAAATAAATATTTATAAAAAAAAAAAAAAAAAAAAAAAAAAAAAAAAAAAAAAAAAAATTTGTGGTATGTGTCTTTGCATCGATCAAGAAATAAAATGCAGTTATATCTAAAGGCCAGATTATTGTCACTGGTCCTTTTATGTAAATAAGAAATTAACACTTATGTCTGAACAATATACCAGACATGGAATATTGTAACATTTGTATTATGAGCATGTGAGCATCTGCTCTGGTGATCTATGTAAACAAAGTAAAGTGGAAATAGTGATCACTAAAGTAGCTTGATAGCAGCACGAAAAATCTAGAATAATAACGGACAATAAGGACATCCGATAATCCCCTTTTGAGTGTGCATATCTATCCTGACTGTGCTTCTTACTATAAGTGTAAGCACTGTGTTTGTAAACATAGAAAAATAAGTTTACTCTAGAATCTGGTATGACAAAAAAAAAAACCAAAAAAACAACTATACATAATAAGTATATTGATGTTATTTTTTACATCAATTTCTATGTCCCAAAATACATGTACAGTACACCAAAACCTGGCCAATATACATGTATATATAAATTATCCTTATAAACTTCATTCTTGGTACTTTTTAAAAATAATTTGTTAATGTAAACATAGTTTTAATGCAGAGAAATCTTTACCAACTTTCCCTGTTTAAAGACAATAAGGTACATGCACACATATCTTCACCTTTGATATCTAGTAATTATATTTCTTTTTGATAGATGCATGACCAGGAAATGACGTTGTTGTGAAAATAAAATCATAAGGTTTTGATGCATATATGAGAACTGAATATCGTGTACAGAAATCAAATGATGTAGCATAGGTAAGTTAAATCATATTATATATATATAAAGACCACCTGGTCACAAAGACAGTTCTTTGCTGTTCCCAATCGTACCATTTGTGTACAAAGACAGTTCTTTGCTGTATCCATACATATAGTACCACAATTTGTGTACAAATCAACCTCTGTATAAAGACCACTTTTTTCCCCAATGAAAAGATCGGTTTTTTAGATTGTTTCCCTAAGGAACATCCCGTTCATTATATCCATTAAAGAAAGAAAGAAAGAAATATAACTTTTTTATTTATATTTATCGCTGTACATACATATAAAAAAAAATATATATATATATATATATATATATATATATATATATATATATATATATATATAATAATATATATACGTCACACACATGCACATTATTCAACATATTCACATATGCCAACACACACACACACACACTCTCTCTCTCTCTCTCTCTCTCTCTGAACTGCATAATTATGTTCTTACTTGATCTGAACACACTTTCTGTAAATTTCAAAAATGTCAGAAATTGCATACACATTGTCAGCTGTCATTATAACTGAAGAATGAAATACAGAGAAATAACAAAATTTAGATGCAGACATTCTAAGAATAATAGTTTAAGCTGATTTTCCTGCACTTAAGTATTAATGGCAACATAAAATTTAATGTACATGTACAAGCTATTTTAATAAGATTATGTTTACAACTACTATTTATATACTGTATTTGTATCTTTTAAGTATATATGTTTTGTGATTTAAAGTTGCAGATAAAACCACAGAAATGGTTACATGTATGGGAGAATGTTTCATTTGGTCTTTGAAAAATCATATAAACATACCAGGTAAGTGATTCCTACATGTACAGTCAAACTTGTCTATAAAGACCATTCAAGGGAACAGACAAAAGTGACTGTTATAGACAGGTGGTCTATGTGTAAAGGTTTATTCATTATAAAAATGTTAACTATGATCGATTATTCATTCAGATGTGACCTTTAATGCAAGTTTAATTGTATTGCCTATGTATGTGTACCAGGGATACATGTGTAGGTGAATCCAATACTGTATCTTTATATTAGGTACATTTTGTACATCACATGTACATCTATTCTGTTACCTATCTCTGTGTACCAGGAACTTGCTACTTTTATTCTTGTCTCTAAAAGTTAGGTAAGTCTGAATATTAGCATACATCAAGTAAATCTGATTCCATTATCCAGAGCTTCAGAATGGAAACAATGCTTGATATTTCAAGTCTGTAGATCACTTGTTCCATTATTGTCTCAGATATATTCTTTATAATACAAGTGACTGAAAATTACATGTACAAAAGTACCATATTCTACCCAATAAGTGTCCATGTCTCTATAAATGCCTTCTCCCTATAGTTCAGATTAACTCACCTATTTCTTTTTATTTTACACATGATCAAGAATCTTTTCAAGCCAGTGGATGTGGAGATTTGGACCGAGAAAACAAAGTAATAGTTTTTCTCTAGCCATCCAGCAACAAAGGAATGTTGATAGGTGTCCTCAGTAATAACTACAACAACTTAACCACTTTGTAACCTATAAAACTTTTAAAACTACTTTACGTCACTCATAATTGGTCCCAATAAGTGTCCTGTTTTTAGCACCCTGGGATTTTCTTGACTCAGATACGGTGCATGTATCCTTCTCTATAATTGACTTTGTTTGTGTGTGGAATGCACTGTGTATATCCTCCAGTAACAGATCATACAGGATTATGATAGCTATTAGCTTCTATATCATGTACAAATGTTGAAGATGATTGTTTCTGTTAATAAGAGTTCATCTGTTAAGCTTGAATGTACTTGTACATGATGTACTCATAGCTGTATCAAAGCATGTTATAATTTACAGATACATATCATAGGTGTCGGAGCCGGGGGGGCTAGGGGGGGCTTAGCCCCCCCACTTTTTTTGCAAAGATAGGCATAGGTGTTGAAAATTGGGGCTTAGCCCCCAAGACGTTTCTGGCGTGTGTGTGTTTTAAGTTGGTTTAGCCCCCCACTTCTGGCGTGTGTGTTTTAAGTTGGTTTAGCCCCCCCACTTTCAATTTGCTTCCGACGCCTATGCATATTGTAGGCAGTCCAAATGGACAATGCAATTGTGATATTATGTTTATTGGATTCGTCTATTTCTTTTGTGAATTTTTTATTAATGGACTGATTCATATGATTATCACATTTTACAGACCAGTATGGATTTCTTTTAGGTAGAGGCTATTTGTTATAGTTTATACCCACTAGTTTTGCCCAATAGAGTCTACAAAAACTTCGTTTGACATTTACGTGTAGACCTATAGAGTTTTGCTCATTAGAACCATCAAAAAGTTAGTTTAACATTTAAAGATACAGAGTTTTGTTGACTAGAGCCTCCAAAATCTTCATTCAGCATTTACTGGTATGGAGTTTTATTGACCAGAGCCTCCAAAATCTTAATTTAACATTTACTGGTACAGAGTTTTGTTGACTGGGGCCTTTACAGAGTTTTGTTGACTGGGGCCTTCAAAATCTTAATTTAACATTTACTGGTACAGAGTTTTGTTGACTGTGGTCGTCAGAATCTTAATTCAACATTTACTGGTACAGAGTTTTGTTGACTGTGGCCGTCAGAATCTTAATTCAACATTTACTGGTACAGATTTTCAGTGTTTATTTTTCACTCTTGGATTTATGTATTGCATGTATTAAAAATATAAGTATTTTTGTTTATATTAACATTTTTGTTTTTTTGTAGATGAGGTCATTGGTTGTCATACTTACCATGACAAGTCAAACACAGGTAACCATTCATACTTTTTCCAGGTCACTTAAGCCAAACTGACCTATTTTAATCCATTACTGTCCATACTCCTCTAAAATATGTACACTTTTATGAAAATGTTCAACTCTTCTTAAAATTTGTTCGCCAGTTCTGTTTAAATTTAATACGTGTATATGACATCTGTATGTGAGGGTAATAAAAACTGAATTTTCATGAACCTCAGGTTAGGGTTGGGTTCAACAGTGACCAATAAGGCCCATCTGGCCTTTAATTTTGTTTTTACTTTTCAACATTTGATTTTTGATTTTTTAACAACATATATTTAATTTTTCAGTGTCATTTTCTTTTCAGCTTCTGTTGGCCAGCAGTATTATGATGAAAAACAACAATATGTTGAAGGTTTGTAATTACAAATGTTATACCTCAACATCTTGAACACATGATGAACAAGAAGAAAATATACAGATATATGCTGCATAAAAACATATCAACCACTGCACCTGTAATGTTGGTGATATGACAGGACACTAATGATACATTATTTGTTATAAGCTGCATGCTATGTGGTACTGTAACTACATGTGTATAATTGGTTTCTTCCTGGTTACATTGTAACAGGATTCATGTCATGTAGTACTATTACCATATCAGTGATTTCTTCCTGATTAAAATTGTAACAGGATTTATGTCATGTAGTACTATTACCATATCAGTAGTTTCATCCTGGTTACATTGTAATAGGATTAATGTCATGTGGTACTATTTCCATATCAGTGGTTTCTTCCTGGTTACATTGTAACAGGCGTCATGTCATGTAGTACTATTTCCATATCAGTGTAAAATTGTAACAGGATTTGTGTCATGTAGTACTATTACCATATCAGTAGTTTCATCCTGGTTACATTGTAATAGGATTAATGTCATGTGGTACTATTTCCATATCAGTGGTTTCTTCCTGGTTACATTGTAATAGGATTCATGTCATGTGGTACTATTTCCATATCAGTGGTTTCTTCCTGGTTACATTGTAGCAGGATTAATGTCATGTGGTACTATTTCCATATCAGTGGTTTCTTCCTGGTTACATTGTAATAGGGTTCATGTCATATGTTACGAACACCAGCTCAGTTTGCTTCCTTGTTAAATAGTAATGGGAGTCATCACATGTTACTACAACATATCTGGGATTAGTTTCTAGTTACATCCAAACATGTTCTACTTGTAATAAAGCCACATACTGTCAGAGATTTCTTCCTGGTTATATTGTAACAGGATTTATGTCATGTATTACTGACATTAGATCAATATTTGCTTCCTTGTTTTAAAATTGTATTGTCATTGTCATGGCATGTTAATACACCTTATCAGGAACTACGTTGTGCATCATACCTTGGGTTGGTTCCCAGTTATATTCAAACCAGATCCATACTACTTGTAATAAAATAACATCAGTGGTTTCTTCCTGATCACAGTTATTGTAATGGGATCCATATCAGGAACTACATTATATCTAGGTTTGGTTCCTGGTTACATCTAAACCAGACCCATATTACACATAATAAAACCGTATCATAGATTGCTTTTTGCTTTCATTTTAAGGGGACTAATACCATATCCTACCATAACATGTATAAACTGAGCAGTGGTTGCCCCCTGGTCATATTGTGATGGGATTCTTGTCATGTTTTATTGCATGTAGCTCCAGGTTACTATTTGCTTCCTGATTACATTTCAATATAATTTGTGTACATACACTGACATCAGGTCAGCATTTGTTTCCTGCATAGAGTTAAATATGATTCATGTCATATGTTACAATGTACATGTTCTAACATCATATCAGTATTACATCTATTTGCTTCCTGGTTACATTGTAAAATAGGCTGACAGTTACTTGTTACAGTGTTTGGGATTAAGGTCATGTATTATGTGTACTGGCATCATATCAGTGGTTGCTTCCTGGTTATATTTCAAAGAAGGGTAATGGTTGCTTGTTACAGTGTCTGGGATAAATGTCCTGTAATACATGTACTAGCATTGTATGAGTTATTGATTCCTGGTTACATTGTAAAGAAGGTTATTGTTTGCATGTTACAGTGTCTGCGATTAATGTCCTGTATTACATGTACCAGCATCATATCAGTGGTTGCTTCTTGGTTATATTGTATTTTAGTTGATAAAAAAGATTAATGTAAGTAGTAATATCCTGCAGTTACCTGCATATGGTGTTTATATCTCACAAATGATCAGATATGCCAGAGTGTGTTCAACATATGAACATCTCATATACAGAGGTAAACTACTTACTGACAAGTTATTGGCACAGGGATATGGAAAATCACGTTTGATGTCAACATTTTGCAAATTTTATGGCCAGTGTAATAATTTGTTTGTTGTGATTACTCTGTTTCACTAAATGAAATGTTGAGTTACCTTTTTGATAGCTGTTGTTAAGTCATCTGTACTAATTGTGGACTGTGAAATTAAGGCAGGTGTGACCGGTCACAGGGGATGCTTAAGCCTCTATGGCACCTGATCCCACCTCTGGATTTCCAGAGGTCAGTGTTTTTCTAAAATTCACCAGATTTGTATATGTATCCTTGACATTCTGAAGATTTATACTTTGGTATTTGAGATTTTTGTATTAAATCTTGATTTTTTTACTTACAGCTAGAGATATAATATGGATGCCTAGAAACAAGAGGCCAGAGAGACTTCGTGATACATTGAAAGAGGTGGAGGTAAATTGAAATATGTTGAAATATGGAGAAAATACATATACCTATATACTGTCATGTTTTAATCATTTTGTGTATTTGAAACATAACTTTTAGTTGTGTAAAATATAAGTTTGTAAATTTCATGTGAGAACCTTGTGGGTCAGATAGGCAAACAATTACTGATCACAGACCAAGGTAATATGTACACAGGTCACTTTTTGTCTGTTTGATACACTTCCTTTTTTTTTCATTCACAATGAATAAAGTCTTCACTACAGAGGAACTTATCATGACAGACCACTCTCATGACAGACCACCTGTTTTTTTAAGACCGCATTCTAAAAACCAGTTGGTTAAATAATCCTTTGAATAAAGCCTCTTTTGAGAGAACATCTGTCTTTAGAGATCACATTTCAGTGACAGATGGGGTGGTCTCTGAACACAGGTTCTACTGTATTACTGCAGATTTGTTACCATATAATATTTCACGTATTTAAAATATAAAGGTCACTGGGCGTTCTATCACAGAATGGCAGGTAGTAATTAAGAATTAAAATTTTATTTTAATTCAGACTTATGTTTTTAGTAAATATTTGATGATTTTAACACAACAACATCTATTAAAAAAAAACCAATATGACTAACTACAAAGTCTATGGTATATCACATGTTAACCTCCTAGAATTTGATTAGTTAAATACATCCAATCAATGTAATATCCATCTTCTCTTGACAAGGAGTGACCATATGTAGCACAGGCAGTATTCTTAAACAATCACATTTCTTGCAGGACTGTATGTACAGTTATTTCCCCTTTGGCAGGTGGCATCTTCTTGCCGACAAATGTGCTCATGACTGAATGCTATAAGACCAGCATTCAGGCAAAGTAAAGGTTTTTTCCTTTTTTTCAGGTTTAAAGAATTCAAAGAGTTTGACACATGTTGCACTAAATCTATTATTGCCCTTTCCCTTGTGAACTGTTCTCTCATAGTTTTGTCGGGAGAGGTATTGTTCCTGACTCAAATTCTCCACACAATACTATAGGAGATTGATTTCCTCAGGAAAGGGCCACAATAATAATGATAATTTTTTTAAATAGATTTTATTTTCCAGACTAATAAGTATGGTAATTTGAAATCTGCCAGGGTTGGGACACTGGATTCAGTTCCATAATAATAAACAAGAGAGCCACAAAAGTTCAGCAATTTTTTTACATGGATTTATATAAAATGCTGAAAATATCAGAGACAGTGTTAGACACTAATTTTTGAAATCTGTATGGCTTAATTAAGGATTTGCACAGTCCACAGTGCAGTTGATTGTTTTTTCATCTAAATGAAATTTTGTTATATTAAAACAGTAATAAGTCATATTTTATGAAAGTCTTTGAACAAGCTCTTTTCACAACAATAACATGGAACGTTAAAGCTGCACTACGAAGATAAAAAGCTTTTGAACTTTTAATAAAAAAACATTTGTGTTGAAAAAAATGTTTTGAAACATTCCCACTTCATATCCCCATACAGCTGACATATTTGTAATTGTTTCTCCAGAAAATCAAGTCCCACAGCGGGTATAAAAGGCAGATTGTTATATTGGTCGTCATTGTATATCTTTACTCCAACACAAAACATGCAAAGTCCCAGAGGCTGAACAATACTCATCGAATCTTACCTGTACTTTTGTGTATACCGTGTCTACAGATGTTATAATAATATACATCTGTGCATCCAGTGAAGCTTTCAGCAACATACAAACAGCAAAAAACAGAGAAAGTTTTAGTTCATCCATAGTAAATCCAAAAGTTATTCCATTTTTCAAAAGATCAAGGCCCTTCCAAAACATAAGCAAAACGATCTGCTTCCTACTGTCATTCGGCCATTGAGCCATGTTTGTCTTCCGGTAAACAGCAAGGTGTTCCGAAAGAACTAACATGGCTCAATGGCCAAATGACACATTGTGAGTACAGATATACAATGAAGACTGATATAACTAATCCGCCTTTTATACCTGCTGTGGGACTTGATTTTCCAGAGAAACAATTACAAATATGTCAGCTGTATGGGGATATGAAGTGGGAATGTTTCAAAACATTTTTTCAACACACATATTTTTTTTACTAAAAGTTCAAAAGCTTTTTATCTTCATTGTTCAGCTTTAACAACCCTCACCTTACCTGTCCTTATTATGACAGCTTGATGCATTCATCAACAACAATCTACAGGTGTACTCTCTGTTTTTAGGAGCTGATTCTTCTACATAAGATTGTCCAAGTCAGATGGAGGAGCCGTCAGATCTTACAGGTATTTCTCTGTTGTTATACTTAAGTAAACATTTTCGATGGATGTACAGTGATTTATAATTTCATAAGACATTTCTAGTCGATGAGCTATGTCCGGTGCATCTGATATAAAAATCATCAGGATGTCCAGGCTACATGTACAAATCTAGTGAATGTTAGACAAACATGGACCTCTGTAAAATCCAAGAATGAATGATTAATTTTAGAGCCTGCTTTAGAATATTGAAAACAATATAGGCCTGCAGTGGAATCTTGTTAGGGCAAAATCAGATGAGGTGAAATTCCGGTTATGTCAAAGTTCAATGTCCAGTTTTAATTTTTATGGATAGATAGATTTGTTAATTAAAATTTTGGTTATCTTGAATTCCACATATTTCAAAGTAATAGGGGCGGTTCCTTGAATATTGAGAAAATGAAATTGTACTGTAGTTTGAAATTAAGAATAAGAAACTTTACAGGGTATTATTAAAAACCTCTAACCCCATACCCATCAAATCGAATATATGCTGCATCTGTAAGGTAAGGGAAACAACAATCATAAATTTCATGAGTTTGATGTTTGAGTAGACAGGAAATAAACTTAGGGGACAGATAAGGTCCATATAGTCCTCATGATTTTGTTCCGATTTGTGTGTAACAATTAATTCAAAGCCACTCTTTATTGACTTTATAGGACCAAATGTTATACCATAATTCTTTAAAGATCTTTCCTTTTGTTTTCCAGCTTGTGTTGAGCAACATGGCAGCAGTTTGTTTAGTTTTGAGTGCTCACAGTGGTAGCATAGAGAAAATATTCCTGGACAAATCATTGGTTGGAAAATTCAGTACAGATATTGTATCCGATGGTAAGTCTAAATCAATTCAAACAGGTAAAACATCTAAAAAAGAGTGGAACCTGTCTAAATAAAAATTGTTATTGGTCATTGTAATGTGCTGTCTAGACAGGCGCTTAGAAGAGAATTTACTTAAAGGTTAAATCACCAGAATTGTTCTCTGAATATCACCTTTTAAGACAGTTTTTATCTCACTTCGTTGAAGTGGAGAGGACTTGTAGTATCACCCTGGTGTTGGCATACGGATAAGAAGATTAGTAATGGTCATTTTTACCTGTTGCTACTGTTGCTAAACCAACTGAAGTGGCATGTCATATACATGTATGTCCTAGGATTCTTAGCACATGCTATGCTTAAGCTGCTCGATGATGCCTGTATCTTTTTGCAAATGTTACACTATATTTCAGATTTTGTCTACTTACAATGCTGTGGTTTTAACTCATTAACGCCTGAAAAACAATTGACTCTTCTGTAAATCAATGACTTAGACCAGTCCAAATGTGTCTTTAGGGGTGAATGGTTTTAAAAATTGGTTGAGGTCAGTTTAATAGGGGGATGTAAAATATGTTTTTTTTTATTAATCTATGTTTCATTAGAGCAGGCTCTCAAGACAATGTCCCTGCTTATGGTAGTCTGATGAAAGAGTGATGGTCTTGCAGCTAGAAGGTCCCAGGTTTGGTTCTGGGTACTCCTGTAGCAGCTAATTCTTCTCCCTAATGAGATTTTCCGTAGGAAAGAAATTAGTAAATAAATTCAAGGAATAAAAATTGACTGGCCAATTCTCCCCTCTCAGTTATTATTATTTTTTTTGGGGGGGGCAGTTACTTTCAACCCACAGGAAAAAGCTGTGTTATCTCCCTTTGTGACTCAGTATGATTTGTGTTATCTCCCTTTGTGACTCAGAATTATTTGTGTTATCTCCCTTTGTGACTGTCAGAATAATTGGTGTTATCTCTGTGACTGGTTATTATTTGTAATTTTCTAGCATTGCTGTCTGACCAGTTTTTCATCATGTCATACCCAGACAGACCAAAGTTAGACTATGGATACTTCATCAAACGCCCACCACTTGGTGAAGCACTAAAACGACTGGAAAAATTATCAGTATGGGAACCAAAGGTAACTTATTATGCAAAATCTGAATTTTGTCCATTAATATAAATGATTATTTATTTACAAATGTATATATTGAGCATATTGTATGTATTGTGATAACAAAATGTTGGTAAATGATATAAATTATAGGTACAATTAAGCTAGAAGTTCGGCATGAGCATTTAATACTATTGATACTATTAAAACAACATATGAGACAGGAAGGAGAGTTACCCAAAGTAGGAAGACCTGTACAATATTTAAAGTTTTTATTAGAAATATGTGAAATATACTATGTGGTGAAATTGTTCTGCATTGGGTTAAAGATTGAAGCTGAATCTCATACATATATTCATATGCTTTTGACCACATACATTTGTTTTTCCCTTTCTGGTATTTTGAACCACATACATGTACATATATTTATCCTTTACTGGTATTTTTTGTACTTTTTCCAGGATGAAAATTTTTAGGATGATTATTGATCTGCTTGATTAACTAAAATCTGGTATTCTGTACAAATAATGATAATGTATTCATTATCTGAAATAAAATACACAAAAGTACAGGTACACTCTAGCCTCATTTTATTTTTATGTTATTGTTACTTAATCTCTTGCAGATGACTCAGATTGACATTCCAGGGCCGGTGGGTAAAAGGTTGGAACGTAGATTATCTGCCAACACCAGACATGATATGGTAAATAGAATCAGTCTCAAATTGCTTTGCTTCCTTGCTCTTTTTAAACACTTTGTGTCATTGGTCATTGTTTACTTCACAGCCATGTTGTTTTAGTATTGCCTGTCTGTCTATATACATAACATATGAGGATGCAAGTCAACTCAATATCATTTTACATCAAAACATACCTACCACTTAGATATCCAGTGTTTTATTTGTTATTTATTACTGGCTCAAATATATATTAAACACAGTTTAAGTTATTCTAGTTTGTTTGTTCTTTAATTTGAGCATTTGTATAGTACTGTAAATCTTTTTTAGTTCACTGATACAATATTCGCTTAAATTCATGAGAGAGCTTTTATATAAATTCAATTATGTCATGGTTATTCGTACAAAAAGTATCTCTGAAATCGCGAATGCCAGTAAATCGGTGAAATTCAACGTTTGCTTTGTCTATCAACACCAAGGAAATTGTTTAATGAAACTAATATTTACTTTTATAAAGACAAACATGAATGAAAAAACATTCGATTCACAGCTATTTCAGTCGATTATTCCAATTTTCATCTGTGTTAATCAAGGTAAAACAGTTGCATGACATGTATATAATCAGCCTATAGCTGAATTTAATTTTGAGCAAAATCTTAAATAGTAGATCAACTTAGTGACACGGATACCATCTAATCCCAACCAGGGCTAATCAAAGAATCATGTGACAGTCAAAATGGTATTGAGAAATAACACATTACAATAAGCAGGGCTGTTTCGCAAAATTAAAAACACTTATCATCTCACAATAGCAATTTAATGTATTGGCAAATATGTTGACATTGGCGAGGATGCAAAATATAGTATACGCAAAACAAAGGTGATTTACAGTATCTGTTATTGTTTGGTGTATACATAATGTTTTTGTAATATTTGTTATTGTCTCCGAATGGTGTGTATTGAGTGTTTGATACAGTCCTTTAGGTCAGTCAATTGATACACCAATTTTCCTTCATTTTGTTCCCAACATTCTAGTACTTGTTTCATTGTAAAGTTATGGTAAATTATCTCCCCTTTTGTTGGGTGAGTTGTCTTTCCATGTTTGTTTTGCTGCTCAGTACCACATGGTTTGATATCATCTCCTGATGTCACAGCAGCATTTCTCTGGAGAAGTTTGTTACTTTCATCTAAAAGTTTGTCTTTGTTGGTATTTTTCTGGGGCTGTAATTTATGTTTTTGTGATTTTTCAGCGTTATCTCCATCTTTTGAATCCTTTATATCAGCTTCATTATCACTATCTTCAACTTCAATAATGGCTTGACCAATCAGAACTTTTTTGTCACAAGTTAATTCTGTGTTTTTGTCACTGATATCTTTGATTTCTGGTTGTTTTTCAAAATTTTCCAGTTCTGAACGAATGAGAAAATCATTTATCACCATACAACCATTATTACTTATAAGTGGTTCGAAGGGAACTATGCTCTCAGAAAACGCAATTTGATCAGTAAAATTGTTCCAAGCAGTCTCGGCTAGCTTCTCTTGAAGCTGATGTTGAAGAGGAATGTTGGAGTAGTTTGACAATGATTTAGTCAAAGTTTTTATCTCATCATTACAGTTGTACTGATACAAAACTAATCTTGACTCCTGAACTAATGGTCCTACCTGACACAGCAGTATGTAAGTATTTGTATCAGGATCTATCATGGACACCAGATACTGTCTGAAAACTTCACGCGCTGGAACGGAATTACGCAGCGAAAAAATGATTTGAACGGCTGAAGTTGTTTGATCAATGTCACGCTTTTCCTTGGCTAAAGGTTGAATTTTAATATTTCTTTTTTGTCCAGAGGATTTGATGTTGGAGACTAAACTTTGGGAAGACACTTTAAGATAAGCATAATCTTCATTGTTATCACTGTCGCTTTCTTCTGTAACATTCTCATCTTCATGCCACGGAACCTGGCAATTGGACAAACTTAAAATATTGATGCCAGCCTCGACTCTAACCTCCCTGTCTTCATTTAGAATGGAGGCTTTTTTACTTCCATCTAGTTCAATATAGTCACAAAGAATACCGACATCCTCTAGGAGCTCCAAACACTGATCACTGAGGTAGGTCAAATATGTTGTCATTGGAGGTGACAGTTCTGCTCTGGCTAACTTGGTTTTCAGTTCAACTTCGCTTTGTTCAGAGACTAATCTTACCCGACATTGACGCTGTCCAAATAAAATGTTATGATAGATACAAACATGAAACATATCAACACAAAGTTGTAACTTGGACACAATTTCTGGATGCAGTTCTTCATTATCTATAAGATTTATAGATCTTCGTAACTTCAAATAAATTTCTTCTTCGTCATGTATCACTTCCTTTTCTTTGATGATCTTTTTCATATCAAATGTCTCAATTATCAGCCTTTTTGGAAAGCAGATTTCACACGGATCATACAGCTTTTCGTTCAGATATGTTTTTGACTGTAACAAAATATTTTTATCATTTGTTGCACATTTTTCTATCTGTCGACATCTACTAACTTTATCATACTTGACATTTTGGGCCAAGCTGGCTTCCGCAGTAATTGTAGATTTCTTGGTCTTTTTCAGGCAGGACTTTAAAATTGGTTTGTTGACTTTTTCAACCTCGACTATTGTAGGTTTCTCTGCCATGTTATCGTAGCTGAATGATACAATATCAATGTCTGGTTCTCACATCTGCTGTAAAATTATATTGAATAGTAATTGAAAAACCTGTATGTGATTAACAATGTATCAAAGTAATAAAAAGAATTATATCAACACATTCATAGACATCCACACCTTGTAGTTTGTCTAAGATACATTGGCATTCAAAAACATAAAGTGTAAACTAGATCATAATAGGTTGACACACATGCACAGCCACACAAAAAATAATATAAACATGTAGACATACATATATATATAGCCATATACACATATAAAACACACAGTGAAACTTGTATATAATGACACAAGAAAACTGGTCTTTATAGGGGAGGAGTGGTCTTTATACAGAGGTTGATTTGAACACAACTTGTACTATTGGGGACAGCAAAAAATGGTATTTGTGACCAGGTGGTCATTATACACAGGTGGTCACTAAAGCAAGTTTTACTGTATATACTCACATTTAGTAACTAGAGAGATTCTATTTGTAGTACTTCTAGCTAGTAAGTTTTGAAATTTCCAAAACATTTCACAGATTGTGTTGTGTGGGCATGGTAGGGTCCAAAATTCATCATCATATAATTATTTGTATACGGTATATAGTATATTCTGTCTGTTCTGGCCAACCATGGGACTGGAGAAATAGGCCAGGTTACAAAAGATCCAGAATACAAAAGGATAGACTGTACACTTCATGACACTGACGAAACAAGAAGAAATGACTTTTCACTTTTTATTGTGTACGAAAATAATTTATTTTGCACCAAACATGCATAAATACAGGGGTTAAATACATCTTATCGTTTGTTGTTTGTACTTGTCACTTTTTAATAAGGTACAAATCGAGTGTGCCCCTATTGGCTTACAACAATTATCTACCTGTCCGAAATACACAGAGTAATTACCCCCTTATTTAATCACTTGGGGTTAGACATTTAGGCCATTTAGACAAGATAAGGAATATACAATATATTTTTGCATTGAGCATAAAGAGAAAACATTCGGGATTAGCTAACTACATCGGATTAAACAAGAATCCAGAATACTCAAGGTCTGGAATAGACAGATTATACTATATATATATATATATATATATATATATATATATATATATATATATATATATATATATATATAGATATAGATATATATATATATAGATATATAGATAGATAGATAGATAGATAGATAGATGGATATACATTTTGGGTAGGGTGGATGGGTGGGTGTAATTACTTGATGAGTTACACATACTTAGATCAACTTGAAACAAAATAAAAGTAAAAAGCATCAACAGATGGTGGGCTATTCAAATTGCTCTGTGTCTGTGGTCCATTGTTAGTTTGCCTCCGTAGTCAGTCGTCCGTCATTCTTGTTATTGCTATTTCTCAGTAAGTACTGAAGGGATCTTTATGAAATTTGACATATAGGTTCTCCTTGAGGTCTAGTTGTGCAGTGTACATTTTCAGGGGGATCGGATCACAAAATGACTGCCATGCGGCCATCTTGGATTTTGACAATTGAAGTTTGTTATCCCTATTTCTCAGAAAGTACTGAAGGGATCTTTATGAAATTTGACATATAGGTTCTGCTTGAGGTCTAGTTGTGCAGTGTACATTTTACCAGAGGGTCAGATCACAAAATGGCCGCCCCCTTGGATTTTTAGCACACTATCAACAGATGGTGAGCTATTCATATGGCCCTGCATCCGTGGTCCGTCCGTCGTCCGTCCGTTCTGAACAATTCTTGTTACCGCTATTTCACAGAGAGGAATGAAAGGATCTCCTTGAAATTTGACATGAAGGTTCCCCTTGAGGTCTAGTTGTGCATATTACATTTTTAGAATGATCGGAATCCAACATGGCCGACAGGTGGCCATCTTGGATTTTTACCAAAGGAAATTTGTTACTGCTTCTTTTCAGAAATGACTGAGGGGATCTCCTTGAGACAAGAAGGTTCCCCTTGAGGTCTAGTTGTGCATATTACATTTTCAGAGAGATCGGAATCCAACATAGCCGATAGGCATCCCTCTTGGATTTTGACCAAAGGAAGTTTGTTACCGCTATTTCTCAGAAAAGACTGAAGGGATCTACTTGAAATTTGGCATGAAGGTTCCCCTAGAGGTCTAGTTTTGCATATTACATTTTTAGAGAGATCGGAATCCAACATGGCCACCAAGTGGCCATCTTGGATTTTGACCAAAAGAAGTTTGTTATCGCTATTTCTCAGAAATGACTGAAGGGATCTCCTTGAAATTTGACATGAAGGTTCCCCTTGAATTTTAGTTGTGCATATTACATTTTCAGAGAGATCGGAATCCAACATGGCCGACAGGCGGCCATCTTGGATTTTGACCAAAGGATATTTGTTACCGCTATTTCTCAGAAAGGACTGATGGGATCTCATTGAAATTTGACATGAAGGTTCCCCTTAAGATCTAGTTGTGCATATGACATTTTCAGAGAGATTGGAATCCAATATGGCCGACAGGTGGCCATCTTGGATTTTGACCATAGGAAGATTGTTATTACTATTTCTCAGAAAGAACTGAAGGGATTTCCTTGAAATTGGACATGAAGATTCCCCGTGAGGTGTAGTTGTGCATAGGACATTTTCAGATAGATTGGATTCCAACATGGCCGACAGGTGGCCATCTTGGATTTTGACAATGGAAGTATGTATTTCTCAGAATGTACTGAAGGAATCTTTTTGAAATTAATTATGGAGGTTCCCCCTGAGGTCTAGATGTGCATATGACATTTTCAGAGAGATTAAAATCCAAGATGGACACCTGTCGGCCATGTTGAATTCCATTCTCTCTTAAAATATGATATGTTCAGTTCAAGTTCAGTTTTACTATAATCTTGTGAAAAAAGTGTTTCACAGAAATATGGATTTAAGTTCAAATTCAATGTTTAGACACAAAAATGAGAAAAGAATAGTCTGTCATAGATCAGACATAGAATATTCCATGGTGGGCGCAAAGATCCCTCTGGGATCTCTTGTGACAATTAATGTTTGTTATATATTTCTTGAAAACCATTCACATGTCTACCCCTGAGCCATATAGATTCTTGCTTGTCATGGGATATACACATTCATTGGTGTATGATAGGGTCATTTGGGGTTCCTTTCCCCACCCCCTGAAATTTATATTTTTACTTATAACTTAAAAACCATTCTCAGCCCAACCTTAAACCATATATATTATTGATCAGTATTGTGAAACACATCCAGTCACAGCCCCACCCTTAAACCATATATATGTTGGATTGTTATGGGGGGAAAACACATTTAGTGGTGCATATGTGGTTCCTGCCCCACTCCTTGAAATTTATTTTTGTTTATAACTTAAAAACCATTCACAGCCCCACCCTTTTACCATATATATTATTGATCATTATTAAGAATCACATTCAGTGGTGTATGGGGGTCCCTGGGGGCCTGCCCCACCCTATGATATATATTTTTACTTATACCTTAAAAACCGTTCACAGTCTCACCCTTAAACCATATTTATTTTGGATTGTTATGGGGAGACAAGTTTAGTGTTGCATATGCTGGTCCTGCCCCACCCCCTGGAATTTATATTTTTGTTTATTACTTAAAAACCATTCACAGCCCTACCCTTAAACTATATATATTATTGATTGTTATGGGGAGACACATTCAGTAGTATATGTTGGGGTCCTCTCACAGCCCTGAAATATGTACTTACTATACTTTGCTACTTTTCATATCAAACCCAGGATTAGCGAGACATATAATTATGTCTAATTCTTGTTTTACTCAATGCAGGTCATGACCAGCATTTTCACTTTTAGAGGTTGACAGGTATGGTCAAACTATCGTGGATTATAGCACTTTATGTTTGATATTGTTATAATATTGTGAGAAAGCACTTGTCAAATATTTAAGTTTTAGTATATGTATATCATATCAGGCCTAACTTAGACTTGGTCATACCAGACATTATATTCATATGTCTAAAACTGCCATGGTGGTCACATAGTAGAGTGTTCAACTTGCAATTGGTAGGTTCTGATTTGATTCCCAGTAATGATTACTATGGTAACAGCACTTGAAAGAAAATAATGGTAGTAGCTGTTCAACAAAAGTTGTGGATGTGTGTTGCATGTAAGTACCTGCAACTGCATTGGTGTCAGACCATAGCATAGGTCAATATTTGTGGTACTTTAGCTGGTAAAAATGTTTTGCAAGATGTAAAACAGCAATAAAGATACATGTGTTTAAAATGTACCATTCATAATGCAATACAGAATTACAGAGATAAAATTTGCACAACAGGACAATTTGCTTTTTAGCTCACCTCTACGAAATTTGAGGGAGAGAGGAAGACTCATGCTATGCCTCAGACATAAGCATTAGGTTAGGAAAATTGGCTGAGGTCAGGATAACCTACTTCAACTGCTCATATCTGATGTATATCAACTAAGGTTGCATGATATATACACCTTGTTATTATACTATGCTTCAGGTGCTAGATTTGTGAGATTAGTCCTATTTTTGTACACAAGTGATCCTGTTTTGGATTTCCAAAGCTGTTTAAGATGATTTGTCAAGAAAATTTGTCACGGTTATGGTTAAGTCGCCTTAAGTTATATAGGGGATATAAAATATGTTGGTGTGAGATGAGCTTTGTAATCTTAGAATATCATTTTTTTATATGTCAAATTTGTTTTTCAACTCATTCTTAAAAGTTATTCTTGTCCTAGAAATAAGAAAAGATACAATTACTCTACATCTTTTTATCATATAAATGTTTCATTTCATATAGTTTGAAAAATAGATTAGTATTTTTAAAAATGCCTTATAAAAGGTAAAAATCAACACACAAAAATATCGGTTACATGCAAAAGACAGATGTCCCCACAAAAAGTACTGATGGATCCTACAGTAATATACAACTTTCTCACAGTTTGAAACCAGAAAAGACATGTTTATAAAGTATAATTCTTACCTGATGTAGTTGAATCTTGACAATGTGAATCTGGCTGTTGATTTCTTTTGTGAACCTGTATGTCCCTTGATAATGGCCGTTCCCATAGTGTAGAAGTAAACTTCTTGCATAATTGATGACAACCACTCCGTCTTACCTACAAATTAAGACAATTTTATTGTTTTGTAAGAACACAGGTAAGATAATTATTTTTTGATATTACATACTTTATCAATTATTCACATGGTGATATTGATTACCTATGGAAACTGATAGGTAATTACAGTACTTTTGGAACTGAGCATTACTAGGTAATTACATTTGTTCTGTGAGCATTACTTTGTTGCTTTGTTAATCCTGTCTAGGCAATAACATTAGGTCTGTGAGCATTACTGCAATATTTTTATAATCCTGTCTAGGTAATTACAGTAGTTCTGTGAGCATTACTGCAATATTTTTATAATCCTGTCTAGGTAATTACAGTAGTTCTGTGAGCATTACTGCAATATTTTTATAATCCTGTCTAGGTAATTACAGTAGTTCTGTGAGCATTACAGCAATATTTTTATAATCCTGTTCTGTGAGCATTACAGCAATATTTTTATAATCCTGTCTAGGTAATTACAGTAGTTCTGTGAGCATTACTCCAATGCTTTGTTAATCCCGTCTAGGTAATTACAGTACTTCTGTAACTAAACATTACTCCAGTGCTTTTTTAATCCTGTGTAGTTAATTACAGTACTTCTGTAACTAAACATTACTCCAGTGCTTTTTTTAATCCTGTCTAGGTAATTATAGTTGTTCTCTAACTGAGCATTACTACAGTGTTTTGTAAATCCTGTCTAGGTAATTACAGTAGTTCTGTGAGCATCTCCAAAGTTAATCCTGTCTAGGTAATTACAGTACTTCTGTAACTAAACTTCACTCTAGTGCTTTTTTAATCATGTCTAAGTAATTATAGAAGTTCTGTAACTGAGCATTACACCATGGAGGCCTTCTGTGTAAATTGATTTGTATAGTATTTTATGTACTAAATTCAGGGATTAATATCATCAGCATGCAGGTCCTGTAAAAAGACCCATTCCTGATGCAAATTTACTAATTTTTCCCCCAATTTTGAGCAAAGATATCCTAATTATGTTCACCATGTCATTCACATTCGATATTAAACAATAAAAGGAGAATTTAGTACATATATGAACTGCATTTTGAAGTCTTCAGATGAAATCCATGTTGCCAGTTAAATAAGAGAAGCTATAAAATGAATCACATGTTTTGTGTATTTATTCTTATGACTTAAATACCAGTTACTTTTTCATAATTTGGCATATTGCAGCATAAAATTCCCAATTGGAAGGGTACAGGACCCTGTCCCAAAAGGGTCTATTAACCCCTGAAATTATGTATGTATATATTATATTTTAGGTTTTAGTGTGGTGGGCAACTTCGAGTGAAGAGGCGTGGCCGTGGTCTCCAATGGCAACAGAAAGAGATAGAGCTAATTTGATCATTTTATCATTGCATGGGTATGTACATGTCGACTTGTAGTTAGGAAATAATAAATATTTAAAAAAAACCCAATTTTTAAATTTTTCAAAATGTGCTTTTACTTTAGGTACAGTGCTACCTGTCTTGATAAACAACTGTCACAAAGGACTACAGTCATGGAAGACTGTACATGTATAGCTGGCTAACTTGAGAAAACATTTTCGTTGGCTGATAGCGTGGTCTTGACTCTTTCAAGATTGGCTTCACTGTATATACAGCTAATGTTGTTTGTGTATTTTGTCAGATAAGTGATGTTCTCAGATAAAATATATAGAATTTTGAAATATGATATAAACAGATATTATAGAACTTCTGTTCAGTGTGTATATCTTCATCTTATTATAAATACAACATGAACTATGTACTTGTACTTTTATTTGGCTGTTACCATTTTGCCAGTTATTGTATTTGACTGTGGTCTTACTCACTTATTTCTTTTACAGACCAAATATAGATGTATTGACTTACACAAGAAGTGAATGTGATCCTGTTCATGCTGCCTTCAGGTATTTACTGTTCTTTTTCCTTAGTGTCTAATTTTTACAAAATAATCTCAAAAGGAATTATTAACTGGTTAATACTTTCAAGAACTATTAATTAAGCAGGAAAAATTCCCTGTACTTTTATTATGGTCATATTCTCATTGGAGGATTTATGATAAATTACTTTTTGAATTGAATTGATGTGTCAAAGACCAGCTATGACACTTCAATTGTAGCGAGTAGTATGACATTTCAATTGTTGCTAACAGTATCACACTTCAATTGTAGCTAGCAGCATGATAATTTTGATTGTAGCTAGCAGTATGACACTTCAATTGTAGCGAGTAGTATGACACCAATTGTAGCTGTCAGTATAACACTTCAGTTGTAACTGGCAGTATGACACTTTAGTTGTAGCTGGCAGTATGACACTTCAATTAAAGCTAGCAGTATGACACTTCAGTTGTAGCTAGCAGCATGACACTTCAAGGTGGACAATAAACTTGCTATTGTCTGGATAGTCATTACAGTGGAACCTGTCTTGGAAGACCACTCACATGAAAAACCACCTATGTTTTGAGACCAAATTCTGATAGCTACTTAGTTAAGTAATCCTTAAGATAAAACATCTTTTGATAGACCACCTGTCTTGAGAGACCACATTTCAGTGGCAAAAAGGTTGATCTCTTAAGACAGGTTCCAAGCAATTTATTATACAGTAGTCATAATTGATCCTCAGTCATTCTATATGTTTTATAAATGGATCCTTAATCATCCATGATCATGGCCAACTAGAGATGAAGTAATATACTAAATATAGGTGAATTAATCACTGAAATACTATGACCAGCTACTGGTGTAATGGGGTAGCAGGTGTTTTAAAGGTGAATTAATCACTGAAATACTATGACCAGCTACTGGTGTAGTGGGGTAGCAGGTGTTTTAAAGGTGAATTAATCACTGACATACTTTGACCAGCTACTGGTGTAGTGGGGTAGCAGGTGTTTTAAAGGTGAATTAATCACTGAAATGCTTATGTAGTGGTGTAGTGGGGGTACCAGGTGTTTTAAAGGTGAATTAATCACTGAAATACTTGACCAGCTACTGGTGTAGTGGGGTACCAGGTGTTTTTAAAGGTGAATTAATCACTGAAATACTATGACCAGCTACTGGTGTAGTGGGGTACCAGGTGTTTTAAAGGTGAATTAATCACTGAAATAATGACCAGCTACTGGTGTAGTGGGGTACCAGGTGTTTTAAAGGTGAATTAATCACTGAAATACTATGACCAGCTACTGGTGTAGTGGGGTACCAGGTGTTTTAAAGGTGAATTAATCACTGAAATACTATGACCAGCTACTGGTGTAGTGGGGTACCAGGTGTTTTAAAGGTGAATTAATCACTGAAATACTTTAAAGTGGGGGGTTTTAAAGGTGAATTAATCACTGACATACTTTGACCAGCTACTGTGTGTAGTGGGGGTATTAAAGGTGAATTAATCACTGAAATACTTTGACCAGCTACTGGTGTAGTGGGGTAGCAGGTGTTTTAAAGGTGAATTAATCACTGAAATACTATGACCAGCTACTGGTGTAGTGGGGTAGCAGGTGTTTTAAAGGTGAATTAATCACTGAAATACTATGACCAGCTACTGGTGTAGTGGGTACCAGGTGTTTTAAAGGTGAATTAATCACTGAAATACTTTGACCAGCTACTGGTGTAGTGGGGTACCAGGTGTTTTAAAGGTGAATTAATCACTGAAATACTATGACCAGCTACTGGTGTAGTGGGGTAGCAGGTGTTTTAAAGGTGAATTAATCACTGAAATACTATGACCAGCTACTGGTGTAGTGGGGTACCAGGTGTTTTTAAAGGTGAATTAATCACTGAAATACTATGACCAGCTACTGGTGTAGTGGGGTACCAGGTGATGAATTAATCACTGAAATACTATGACCAGCTTTAGTGGGGTACCAGGTGTTTTAAAAAGGTGTTTTAAAGGTGTTAAATTATACTTTCTACTGGTGTAGTGGGGTACCAGGTGTTTTAAAGGTGAATTAATCACTGACATACTTTGACCAGCTACTGGTGTAGTGGGGTACCAGGTGTTTTAAAGGTGAATTAATCACTGAAATACTTTGACCAGCTACTGGTGTAGTGGGGTAGCAGGTGTTTTAAAGGTGAATTAATCACTGAAATACTATGACCAGCTACTGGTGTAGTGGGGTACCAGGTGTTTTAAAGGTGAATTAATCACTGAAATACTTTGACCAGCTACTGGTGTAGTGGGGTACCAGGTGTTTTAAAGGAGAATTAATCACTGAAATACTTTGACCATCTACTGGTGTAGTGGGGTACCAGGTGTTTTAAAGGTGAATTAATCACTGAAATACTTTGACCATCTACTGGTGTAGTGGGGTACCAGGTGTTTTAAAGGTGGAAATACTTTGTTACTGGTGTAGTGGGGTAGCAGGTGTTTTAAAGGTGAATTAATCACTGACATACTTTGACCAGAAGTGAGGTACAGGTGTTTTAAAGGTGAATTAATCCTGAAATACTATACTGGTAGTGGGGTAGCAGGTGTTTTAAAGGTGAATTAATCACTGAAATACTATGACCAGCTACTGGGTGTAGTGGGGTACCAGGTGTTTTAAAGGTGAATTAATCACTGAAATACTATGACCAGCTACTGGTGTAGTGGGGTACCAGGTGTTTTAAAGATGAATTAATACTGAAATACTATGACCAGCTACTGGTGTAGTGGGGTACCAGGTGTTTTAAAGGTGAATTAATCACTGAAATACTATGACCAGCTACTGGTGTAGTGGGGTACCAGGTGTTTTAAAGGTGAATTAATCACTGAAATACTTTGACCAGCTACTGGTGTAGTGGGGTACCAGGTGTTTTAAAGGTGAATTAATCACTGACATACTTTGACCAGCTACTGGTGTAGTGGGGGTACCAGGTGTTTTTAAAGGTGAATTAATCACTGAAATACTTTGACCAGCTACTGGTGTAGTGGGGTAGCAGGTGTTTTAAAGGTGAATTAATCACTGAAAATACTATGACCAGCTACTGGTGTAGTGGGGTACCAGGTGTTTTAAAGGTGAAATTAATCACTGAAATACTTTGACCAGCTACTGGTGTAAGGTACCAGGTGTTTTAAAGGAGAATTAATCACTGAAATATGACCAGCTACTGGTGTAGTGGGGTACCAGGTGTTTTAAAGGAGAATTAATCACTGAAATACTATGACCAGCTACTGGTGTAGTGGGGTACCAGGTGTTTTAAAGGTGAATTAATCACTGAAATACTATGACCAGCTACTACTGGTGTAGTGGGGTACCCAGGTGTTTTAAAGGTGAATTAATCACTGAAATACTTTGACCAGCTACTGGTGTAGTGGGGGTACCAGGTGTTTTAAAGGTGAATTAATCACTGAAATACTTTGACCAGCTACTGGTGTGTAGTGGGGTACCAGGTGTTTTAAAGGTGAATTAATCACTGAAATACTATGACCATCTACTGGTGTAGTGGGGTACCAGGTGTTTTAAAGGTGAATTAATCACTGAAATACTTTGACCATCTACTGGTGTAGTGGGGTACCAGGTGTTTTAAAGGTGAATTAATCACTGAAATACTTTGACCATCTACTGGTGTAGTGGGGTAGCAGGTGTTTTAAAGGTGAATTAATCACTGACATACTTTGACCAGCTACTGGTGTAGTGGAGGTACCAGGTGTTTTAAAGGTGAATTAATCACTGAAATACTATACCAGGTGTTTTAAAGGTGAATTAATCACTGAAATACTTTGACCAGCTACTGGTGTAGTGGGGTACCAGGTGTTTTAAAGGTGAATTAATCACTGACATACTTTGACCAGCTACTGGTGTAGTGGGGGTACCAGGTGTTTTAAAGGTGAATTAATCACTGAAATACTTTGACCAGCTACTGGTGTAGTGGGGGTAGCAGGTGTTTTAAAGGTGAATTAATCACTGAAATACTATGACCAGCTACTGGTGTAGTGGGTAGAAATACTATGACCAGCTACTGGTGTAGTGGGGTACCAGGTGTTTTAAAGGTGAATTAATCACTGAAATACTTTGACCAGCTACTGGTGTAGTGGGGTACCAGGTGTTTTAAAGGTGAATTAATCACTGAAATACTATGACCAGCTACTGGTGTAGTGGGGTACAGGTGTTTTAAAGGTGAATTAATCACTGAAATACTATGACCAGTAAAGGTGGAAATACTATGGCCAGCTACTGGTGTAGTGGGGTACCAGGTGTTTTAAAGATGAATTAATCACTGAAATACTATGACCAGCTACTGGTGTAGTGGGGTACCAGGTGTTTTAAAGGTGAATTAATCACTGAAATACTATGACCAGCTACTGGTGTAGTGTGGGTACCAGGTGTTTTAAAGGTGAATTAATCACTGAAATACTTTGACCAGCTACTGGTGTAGTGGGGGTACCAGGTGTTTTAAAGGTGAATTAATCACTGACATACTTTGACCAGCTACTGGTGTAGTGGGGTACCAGGTGTTTTAAAGGTGAATTAATCACTGAAATACTTTGACCATCTACCTACTGGTGTAGTGGGGTACCAGGTGTTTTAAAGGTGAATTAATCACTGAAATACTTTGACCAGCTACTGGTGTAGTGGGGTACCAGGTGTTTTAAAGGAGAATTAATCACTGAAATACTTTGACCAGCTACTGGTGTAGTGGGGTACCAGGTGTTTTAAAGGAGAATTAATCACTGGTGGGGTACCAGGTGTTTTAAAGGTGAATTAATCACTGACATACTTTGACCAGCTACTGGTGTAGTGGGGTACCAGGTGTTTTAAAAGGTGAATTAATCACTGAAATACTTTGACCAGCTACTGGTGTAGTGGGGTAGCAGGTGTTTTAAAGGTGAATTAATCACTGAAATACTATGACCAGCTACTGGTGTAGTGGGGTACCAGGTGTTTTAAAGGTGAATTAATCACTGAAATACTTTGACCAGCTACTGGTGTAGTGGGGTACCAGGTGTTTTAAAGGAGAATTAATCACTGAAATACTTTGACCAGCTAAGTGGGGGTACCAGGTGTTTTAAAGGAGAATTAATCACTGAAATACTATGAGGTGAATTAATCACTGAAATACTTTGACCAGCTACTGGTGTAGTGGGGGTACCAGGTGTTTTTAAAGGTGAATTAAAGTGGGGTTAAAGGTGAATTAATCACTGAAAATACTATGACCATCTACACTTTGACCATCTACTGGTGTAGTGGGGTAGCAGGTGTTTTAAAGGTGAATTAATCACTGACATACTTTGACCAGCTACTGGTGTAGTGAGGTACCAGGTGTTTTAAAGGTGAATTAATCACTGAAATACTATGACCAGCTACTGGTGTAGTGGGGTACCAGGTGTTTTAAAGGTGAATTAATCACTGAAATACAGGTGTTTTAAAGGTGAATTAATCACTGAAATACTATGACCAGCTACTGGTGTAGTGGGGGTAGCAGGTGTTTTAAAGGTGAATTAATCACTGAAATACTATGACCAGCTACTGGTGTAGTGGGGTACCAGGTGTTTTAAAAGGTGAATTAATCACTGAAATACTATGACCAGCTACTGGTGTAGTGGGGTACCAGGTGTTTTAAAGATGAATTAATCACTGAAATACTATGACCAGCTACTGGTGTAGTGGGGTACCAGGTGTTTTAAAAGGTGAATTAATCACTGAAATACTATGACCAGCTACTGGTGTAGTGGGGTACCAGGTGTTTTAAAGGTGAATTAATCACTGAAATACTTTGACCAGCTACTGGTGTAGTGGGGTACCAGGTGTTTTAAAGGTGAATTAATCACTGACATACTTTGACCAGCTACTGGTGTAGTGGGGTACCAGGTGTTTTAAAGGTGAATTAATCACTGAAATACTTTGACCAGCTACTGGTGTAGTGGGGTAGCAGGTGTTTTTAAAGGTGAATTAATCACTGAAATACTATGACCAGCTACTGGTGTAGTGGGGGTACCAGGTGTTTTAAAGGTGAATTTAATCACTGAAATACTTTGACCAGCTACTGGTGTAGTGGGGGTACCAGGTGTTTTAAAGGTGAATTTACCAGGTGTTTTAAAGGTGAATTAATCACTGAAATACTTTACCAGGTGTTTTAAAGGTGAATTAATCACTGAAATACTTTGACCAGCTACTGGTGTAGTGGGGTAGCAGGTGTTTTAAAGGTGAATTAATCACTGAAATACTATGACCAGCTACTGGTGTAGTGGGGGGTACCAGGTGTTTAAAAGGTGAATTAATCACTGAAATACTTTGACCAGCTACTGGTGTAGTGGGGTACCAGGTGTTTTAAAGGAGAATTAATCACTGAAATACTTTGACCAGCTACTGGTGTAGTGGGGTACCAGGTGTTTTAAAGGAGAATTAATCACTGAAATACTATGACCAGCTACTGGTGTAGTGGGGTACCAGGTGTTTTAAAGGTGAATTAATCACTGAAATACTATGACCAGCTACTGGTGTGTAGTGGGGTACCAGGTGTTTTAAAGGTGAATTAATCACTGAAATACTTTGACCAGCTACTGGTGTAGTGGGGTACCAGGTGTTTTAAAGGTGAATTAATCACTGAAATACTTTGACCAGCTACTGGTGTAGTGGGGTACCAGGTGTTTTAAAGGTGAATTAATCACTGAAATACTATGACCATCTACTGGTGTAGTGGGGTACCAGGTGTTTTTAAAGGTGAATTAATCACTGAAATACTTTGACCATCTACTGGTGTAGTGGGGTACCAGGTGTTTTAAAGGTGAATTAATCACTGAAATACTTTGACCATCTACTGGTGTAGTGGGGTAGCAGGTGTTTTAAAGGTGAATTAATCACTGACATACTTTGACCAGCTACTGGTGTAGTGAGGTACCAGGTGTTTTAAAGGTGAATTAATCACTGAAATACTATGACCAGCTACTGGTGTAGTGGGGTAGCAGGTGTTTTAAAGGTGAATTAATCACTGAAATACTATGACCAGCTACTGGTGTAGTGGGGTACCAGGTGTTTTAAAGGTGAATTAATCACTGAAATACTATGACCAGCTACTGGTGTAGTGGGGTACCAGGTGTTTTAAAGATGAATTAATCACTGAAATACTATGACCAGCTACTGGTGTAGTGGGGTACCAGGTGTTTTAAAGGTGAATTAATCACTGAAATACTATGACCAGCTACTGGTGTAGTGGGGGCTGGTACCAGGTGTTTTAAAGGTGAATTAATCACTGAAATACTTTGACCAGCTACTGGTGTAGTGGGGTACCAGGTGTTTTAAAGGTGAATTAATCACTGACATACTTTTACTGGTGTAGTGGGGTGTTACAGGTGTTTTAAAGGTGAATTAATCACTGAAATACTTTGACCAGCTACTGGTGTAGTGGGGTAGCAGGTGTTTTAAAAGGTGAATTAATCACTGAAATACTATGACCAGCTACTGGTGTAGTGGGGGGGTACCAGGTGTTTTAAAGGTGAATTAATCACTGAAATACTTTGACCAGCTACTGGTGTAGTGGGGGTACCAGGTGTTTTAAAGGAGAATTAATCACTGAAATACTTTGACCAGCTACTGGTGTAGTGGGGTACCAGGTGTTTTAAAGGAGAATTAATCACTGAAATACTATGACCAGCTACTGGTGTAGTGGGGTGCCAGGTGTTTTAAAGGTGAATTAATCACTGAAATACTATGACCAGCTACTGGTGTAGTGGGGTGCCAGGTGTTTTAAAGGTGAATTAATCACTGAAATACTTTGACCAGCTACTGGTGTAGTGGGGTACCAGGTGTTTTAAAGGTGAATTAATCACTGAAATACTTTTGACCAGCTACTGGTGTAGTGGGGTACCAGGTGTTTTTAAAGGTGAATTAATCACTGAAAATACTATGACCATCTACTGGTGTACGTGGGGTACCAGGTGTTTTAAAGGTGAATTAATCACTGAAATACTTTGACCATCTACTGGTGTAGTGGGGTACCAGGTGTTTTAAAGGTGAATTAATCACTGAAATACTTTGACCATCTACTGGTGTAGTGGGGTACCAGGTGTTTTAAAGGTGAATTAATCACTGAAATACTTTGACCAGCTACTGGTGTAGTGGGGTACCAGGTGTTTTAAAGGTGAATTAATCACTGACATACTTTGACCAGCTACTGGTGTAGTGGGGTACCAGGTGTTTTAAAGGTGAATTAATCACTGACATACTTTGACCAGCTACTGGGATACCAGGTGTTTAAAGATGAATTAATCACTGAAATACTTTGACCAGCTACTGGTGGAGTGGAGTACCAGGTGTGTTAAAGATTAATTAATCACTTACTTCTATACTTTTCAGTGTTTTACAGCCACACCGAGTTTTTACAGTTGAGCAAGCCATGAGTGGTGGGGGAGGAGAAACCACGGCACAGTGTTGTACATATGAAATCATTCAGGGAAAGGTATATTGAATTTAGTTTAAATTAATAACAGTAAATATGTCCTCCTATCTATATTTTGTAAATATGTATAAATAAGTGTTCATGGTGTAACAGATATATCTTGTGGCTTTGTACTGATTCTGTTTTTGTTCCATCTGATTTTGAGTTTGTGTTTCAATTTAACCATACTCAGAGGCATTTGTGCTTGAAACTACAATGATGTTTTTACATTGTTATACACATGTAGGGAGTTTTACATGTACAGAGATAAGAGTTTTGACTTCTTATATCCAGGATCTTGTGAATTGAATACCACTTCATTGATACTTCTTATGCTTTGAATTTATCCAAATCTGTAGAGGATGTATTTCCTGGTTCTAGAGGAAGCATTTCCTGGTTCTTTACTACCATTACTTACATACTATACAATGCTATACTTATTTCTTGTTTTCCAGATTCAAAGAATCAGTGTAACAAGCATACCATTAAAAAGTCACGTGACTTGCCTAAGTCGCAACCCAAGTGAAGATAAACTTGTCCTTGGCTGTGCTGATGGATCTTTGGTTAGTTTCTCATATTGATGGCTAAGTTAAATGTATCTTGTAATTAAATGTTTTATGTCAGAAAGAAAATCACTAACACTCTAAATGGATTAAACTTGAGTATTGTAATATTTTTTTCTGATCAATTTAAGAATTTTAGCTGAGTTTTCAAAAAAAAAAGTTGTTTTTACTATTTAGAGTGATGCACAGTTACAAATAAGATATATACACAGGCATTTTTATTTTCCTATATATTTTTTGAAAATAAGGTAAGGTCCAGTGTGTTATGCATATGCAAATAGTTTGCAAATGAATAATTGCCAAATTGGGTTTCTCGAGCAATTATCAGAAAATATATAGAGATCTAGGAATTTTTATACCTGTGTATATCTCTTTTTGTTATTGTACTTCAATCTAAGTTTGTAAAGAAAGTGAAAAAATTGGAAAAAAGCACAGCTAATGCCCCATTACACTACAATCAGTTCTAATGTTTGATATTCCCCTTTAAGATATAATTAGTCCTGATTTTTTATATTCCCTTTTACACTACAATCATTCCTGATGTTTGATGTTCCCTTTTATGCTACAATCATTCCTGATGTTTGATGTTCCCTTTTACGCTACAATCATTCCTGATGTTTGATGTTCCCTTTTACACTACAATCATTCCTGATGTTTGATGTTCCCTTTTACGCTACAATCATTCCTGATGTTTGTTACTCATGATACATGTCTTTATGTTTTACATAACAGATCCTGTATGATGAAATAAGGAAAGCTACTATCATGGTCCGTGCTGCAATGGTATGTATATTGTATTTGTAATAAAGTCCAGTTAGTATACTTAACACCTGCATAATCTTGTATTTTATTAACACATTACTTCATGACTAGAATTTTAGTCTGTATATGAACATGTCAAAAGACTTTTAAGTGTCTGATTTTAGTTTGTTTGTGAAATTGTTCATAGTTCAGTGTACAATAATTTTTGTCTATATATGGGCATAGGCTTTTAGTCTGTATGTCCATTGCTCTAGTTAAGTGTAGGAGTTTAGTATGTATATCAATGTCCATAATTAAGTATAAGATTTTAGTGTGTATGTCCATGTCCATAGTTAAGTGTAGTATTTTAGTGTGTATGTCCATAGTTAAGTGTAGTATTTTAGTGTGTATGTCCATAGTGAAGTGTAGGATTTTAGTGTGTATGTCCATAGTTAAGTATAGGATTTTAGTGTGTATGTCCATAGTTAAGTGTAGGATTTTAGTGTGTATGTCCATAGTTAAGTGTAGGATTTTAATGTGTATGTCCATAGTTAAGTGTAGTATTTTAGTGTGTATGTCCATAGTTAAGTGTAGTTTTTTAATGTGTATGTCCATAGTTAAGTGTAGGATTTTAGTGTGTATGTCCATAGTTAAGTGTAGGATTTTAGTGTGTATGTCCATAGTTAAGTGTAGGATTTTAGTGTGTATGTCCATAGTTAAGTGTAGTATTTTAGTGTGTATGTCCATAGTCAAGTGTAGTATTTTAGTGTGTATGTTCATAGTCAAGTGTAGGATTTTAATGTGTATGTCCATAGTCAAGTGTAGGATTTTAGTGTGTATGTCCATAGTCAAGTGTAGGATTTTAGTGTGTATGTCCATAGTCAAGGGTAGGATTTTAGTGTGTATTTAGTCAAGTGTAGGATTTTAATGTGTATGTCCATAGTCAAGTGTAGGATTTTAGTGTGTATGTCCATAGTCAAGTGTAGGATTTTAGTGTGTATGTCCATAGTCAAGTGTAGGATTTTAGTGTGTATGTCCATAGTCAAGTGTAGGATTTTAGTGTGTATGTCCATAGTCAAGTGTAGGATTTTAGTGTGTATGTCCATAGTCAAGGGTCGGATTTTAGTGTGTATGTCCATAGTCAAGTGTAGGATTTTAGTGTGTATGTCCATAGTCAAGTGTAGGATTTTAGTGTGTATGTCCATAGTCAAGGGTAGGATTTTAGTGTGTATGTCCATAGTCAAGGGTAGGATTTTAGTGTGTATGTCCATAGTCAAGGGTAGGATTTTAGTGTGTATGTCCATAGTCAAGTGTAGGATTTTAGTGTGTATGTCCATAGTCAAGTGTAGGATTTTAGTGTGTATGTCCATAGTCAAGTGTAGGATTTTAGTGTGTATGTCCATAGTTAAGTGTAGGATTTTAGTGTGTATGTCCATAGTTAAGTGTAGGATTTTAGTGTGTATGTCCATAGTTAAGTGTAGGATTTTAGTGTGTATGTCCATAGTCAAGTCTAGTATTTTAATGTGTATGTCCATAGTTAAGTGTAGGATTTTAGTGTGTATGTCTGTAGTTAAGTGAAGGATATTAGTATGTATGTTCATAGCCATAGTTAAATATAGGATTATAGTGTGTATATGAATCACCATTTTAACTGTAGGATTTTAATCTGTATGCCCATAGTTAAGTGTAGCATTTTAGTCTATATGTATAGGCCCCTATATGGCAGACCCCTAATTGACTTACTCAAAGAGGTCGGATTAGAGAGGTTATCACTTAAGTGAACTTATTTAATATTTATCCCCAAAATAAATTCAATAGACTGAATATTTACAATTGTACATGTGAGGTGGCTTCCTAAGTGAGGTAGTCTGTGAGAGCTGTTCCACTGTATTTTAGAATGATATTTCAACACTAATGTTATGAAAGTGAGCATTTATCATTGTTGAAGACTTGTCAGTACATAATTATTTATCTTTACACAGATTCCAGTGTCTATTGTTTGGCATCCAAAAGGAACAATATTTTTTACTTCAGGAGTACGAGGCGATATTCAGGTTTGAACCTATCATTTCTTATCACAACATTTAAAACTTTATCAACACAAATTAAGGGTTCATTTGCAGGTTATGACATTGAAGATTCTCATTCTATTATGAGACCGATTACCTTTTTTAGTTTTAGTCAAAGTAAGGACAATGTCTGAAGTAGTATTATCTCCTTTATACATGTACAAAATCAATGGTGATATTTAGAGCTTAAGATGGTATATTTCATGTATATTGTATCCAGTGAAGACTAACATCATTTTATTCTGTACCTAGGTATATGACCTTGCTTTATCACAATTAAGAATGCAGCTGGTTTCAGAAGAACCAAGTCCTCAGAGAATATTACAGCTCGGCAAATTTTTCAAGTGAGATTTTTGTCATATTTTCCAACACACATGTGCACACACACACACACACACACACACACACACACACACACACACACACACACACACACACACACACACACACACACACACATGCACACACACACACATCCACATAAATGTACAAACACACTCACACATATACATTAGGCCTATATCTCACACTGCAGTTGAAATTAATATTGTAGATCAATTCTTGTACCAAAAATCATGAATTTGATTATCAGATATTTTAATAACACACATCATAGAACATGTAGAATCTATTCATGTATATCCTTGTACCACAAAGTGATATATAAGTGGTACTAACTGATCATATGTGTATGTTATCAGTAAATAATTGTTTGTTAAGATATTAAAAGTAGTTAAATGTATCACATATATGTACATGACGTAGTGGAACATTGTAGTCATCATGTTAATTAACTCATTGACCCCTGAAAAACAATGGACTCTTCTGTAAATCAATGACTTAGACCAGTCCAAATGTGTCTTTAGGGATGAATGAGTTAAGATTCAATTACTTTCAGATATCCACCAATACTCAAGGCAATGCACTGGTGTCCATATGACCCACAGTCATTGGAATGGAATGGCGACTACACGGATGCTCTGTTTATCCACTTTGACAAGTAAAAACCATTCATTTATGATAATTCAGTTCACACTTAAAATCAATTCTTTATCACTGCTGTTTCTCCATAAGTTCAAATTCTGTTGATCATTAAGGCATGCAGTAATTTTATAATGTGTTTGTAATACATGTAATTAAGAATATGACACAAATACATTTCATGTATACTGTTGATATGTAAGACTGGTTCTTTTGTCCCTGTTGTCATGTAAATATTTCTTATGTATAATGTATATCTTTATACTGCTGGTGTGTTGTAAACTTTTCTATTGCTAAGTAAATATTTCTGGTGTATAATGCAGATGTTAATATTGCTGGTCATTATACTCACAGAAGGCCGGTGGTCTCTTCCTGGGTTCTCTCCTCCACCACTAAAAACTGGCCATCTGAAAAATGACTGAAAAATTGTTGAGTTTGGCATAAAACACCATTCAAATTCAAATTTAAAAAATACTGTTGGTGTGCTGTAAACTCTTGTTAAGTAAATATTTCTGGTGTATAAAGCAGACATTAAGACTGCTAGTGTGCAGGCCTTTTTCTATAGTATCCACGGGGCCGAAATGTGGCCCCATTCCCAATGCAAAATACACGCATTTTTTTCCAATTTGATGAAAAAACATTCCCAATTTGATGTTAAGGCCATAACCGGAATGAAAAACAAATTAAAGTAAGGGTCAGTGCAATTAAAATATTTATGAATTTGACATCATGTTAGAATTCCCAATTGTCTCGCCAAAGGCATTTCCCCAAATTTGACATCATGTTAGAATTCCCAATTGTCTCGCCAAAGGCATTTCCCCAAATTTGACATCATGTTAGAATTCCCAATTGTCTCGCCAAAGGCATTTCCCCAAATTTGACATCATTGTTAGAATTCCCAATTGTCTCGCCAAAGGCATTTCCCCAAATTTGACATCATGTTAGAATTCCCAATTGTCTCGCCAAAGGCATTTCCCCAAATTTGACATCATGTTAGAATTCCCAATTGTCTCGCCAAAGGCATTTTCCCCAATTTGACATCATGTTAGAATTCCCAATTGTCTCGCCAAAGGCATTTCCCCAAATTTGACATCATGTTAGAATTCCCAATTGTCTCGCCAAAGGCATTTCCCCAAATTTGACATCATGTTAGAATTCCCAATTGTCTCGCCAAAGGCATTTCCCCAAATTTGACATCATGTTAGAATTCCCAATTGTCTCGCCAAAGGCATTTCCCCAAAATTTGACATCATGTTAGAATTCCCAATTGTCTCGCCAAAGGCATTTCCCCAAATTTGACATCATGTTAGAATTCCCAATTGTCTCGCCAAAGGCATTTCCCCAAATTTGACATCATGTTAGAATTCCCAATTGTCTCGCCAAAGGCATTTCCCCAAATTTGACATCATGTTAGAATTCCCAATTGTCTCGCCAAAGGCATTTCCCCAAATTTGACATCATGTTAGAATTCCCAATTGTCTCGCCAAAGGCATTTCCCCAAATTTGACATCATGTTAGAATTCCCAATTGTCTCGCCAAAGGCATTTCCCCAAATTTGACATCATGTTAGAATTCCCAATTGTCTCGCCAAAGGCATTTCCCCCAAATTTGACATCATGTTAGAATTCCCAATTGTCTCGCCAAAGGCATTTCCCCAAATTTGACATCATGTTAGAATTCCCAATTGTCTCGCCAAAGGCATTTCCCCAAATTTTGACATCATGTTAGAATTCCCAATTGTCTCGCCAAAGGCATTTCCCCAAATTTGACATCATGTTAGAATTCCCAATTGTCTCGCCAAAGGCATTTCCCCAAATTTGACATCATGTTAGAATTCCCAATTGTCTCGCCAAAGGCATTTCCCCAAATTTGACATCATGTTAGAATTCCCAATTGTCTCGCCAAAGGCATTTCCCCAAATTTGACAGAAAAAAGCCTGGTGTGTATTAGTCATTTAAACTCTTCTTTTATATTACCAGAGGTCCACCATGTTTGTTGCTTTTTCACCTTGGAGCTATCAGCAGGGAGAGGTTTTCACCGCTGGAGCTAGCTAAAGAATACTTAAAACATAATCAGGTTGATGAAGTAAGTTCTGGAGAATATAACAAGAATAATATATAGTTTATATAGTTTTACACATGTCAATTTTATGATCAGTTAATGTATGCAAAGTCTACACAATTTACATCATCAATATGTAATAATTTATTGTTATAAGAAGGTTTTTTCTGGTTTTTATGTAATTCGTTTTGGATACAGATTTTTTGTGTGCCGCTTCAACTTTGTTAACCATAACGATTTCCGGAACATATCTGTACGTTGATCAAGAAATAAAATGAATATAGACAACAATTTAAGTGTATGGAATGTGCCTGATTTGGTATCTTTTCTAAAAGTAAAAGGTATATATCTTGCAGACTTAATTGCAAACACAAGTTTGTTTGTTTGTTTATTGTTGTTTAACGTCCCACTTAAGAATCTTTCACTCATATGGAGACGTCAGGAAATGCCGGTGAAGGGCTTCAAATTTTGGTCTATGCTCAGCACTTACGGCCATTGAGCAGTGAGGGTTCTTTGACGTGCCGACACCAACTGTGACATGGGACCTCGATTTTTACTGTCTCATCCGAAGGACAGGAAACCAACCTGCTGCCGGCTGGACTCAAACTCACAAACTTACAATCAAGAGTTGAGTGCGCTACCGACTGAGCCAGGCCGGCTCTGCAAACACAAGTTATTTTTTGCTTTTGTCAACTAGAAACAGAGCTTGATTTAGAAGTTCTTGACTCGTATGACGATTATGAAGACATGAAGACGCCAAAAAGATCAGTTATATTTGAAAACCAAATGATTGTCACTAAATATAAATCCTTTTATGTCAAAAACCAAATGACATGAACATCTGAACAATTCACCAGACGTGGAATCTATTGACATTTTGATTTATTATATGAAATCATGCATCTCCTCTGGTACCCTGTGTGAACAGTCTCAAGCTGAAGTACTTAGCGACCGTTAACCAAAAGCCATGTGATATCAACACGAAAAATCTAGAATAATAACAGACTATCTGAGGACATGAAACTCTTCTATTGGAATGAAATAAGTCTTCATAGAATCTGTGGATATTCAAATACAGTATGTCCTAATGTGATTACAGCAACTCAGATAATTTGCTAAATGTTTATATCTTTTGTTTATTTTAGGCTGTAAGTCTTTTGAGCAGTATGAACTGGGAAACCTGTGGTTCTGTTTGTTATTCTGTCTTGTCAGCCATTGTCAACCATCTTCTGAGACTTCCACTAAATGCCGAGAGAGAGGGTTAGTATTGCAATGGCATATCTTTGTAAAATTTTATAATTATCAGTGTCACTTAGTATATCTTGTTACATCATCATCATCATCATCATCATCATCATCATCATCTACTGTATATTAATTTTACTCCAGTTTAATTGAAGGAGGTATGTAACAATTATGTTTGTTCATGTGAAATAAATATTACAGCAAATGATTGATATAAAAAATCTCACAAAAACGTGTTCTGTATAGCCGAAATCATTTAATAGTCAGTTATTGGCCCTAGTTGACTACTTGTACCCAAAAAGTATATGATCTACAGGAACTGGAGGGTGTACAATTCACTCATGTCATTTTATTATTACATTTTAAACTCTCTTCAATTTTCTTCAACATAATTTCTTGTATGTTTTTTCAAAATTGTTTTACATCCAAGAATGTTTTCCTGAGAGGGAGACATCTAAGGTTGTAGATGAATTGTCACAAGTTTTGACCAGTGCTGTTGAATTAGATCTATACTGTAAGATTTTGTTAATGTGCCACATCTACCATGATATAAGACCTTTTAAATCTCTCCAGAGAGACTCATGATGCTTATTTCATATTGTAAGTATTTGAAATACTTCGGGTACATCAATTTTCTGTGTTAATATGTCGTAGGACAGTATTGGATTGGAACTCGAACACTCCAACTTTATCAAGTCTGCTTAAGATCTCTAACATTTACAGGTCAGCTGGAATCAACACTCGGTTCATTTTACGCACCAAAACATCCCTTGTCTGATGTTATTATAGTGGACTACAGAGATCCAATCAGTAGACTTGCCAGACGATTCTTCCATCACTTACTCAGGTAAAGAAAAAAAACCTTTATATATAATTCATTCTAATATTATTTTTTAAAAAATTTCACTGATCTGTTGTCATGGATATAGGCAGATTAACTTTCTTGTCCATTAGCTAGCTTTTGTGGCTGGCTGGTTGGTGTTTTTATTTATGTACTGATGTTAAGCAACGGCGAGCGTGGTCAGCATCTGGATGGGTGACTGTGTGATGTGATGCGCTCGGTGGACCCCCAGTGCATGTTCCACTGTTACAAAGATGGTCGTTTCATATAGATATATTTATATAACAAATACTATGATTTAAAACTATATTATTCTGTTTCTATTGATTGTCATCTAAAGAGGATGGTTGTAAAAATTGTTGTATACCAAGATTGTGTTTAAAATGAAATACAGAAATGACTTTTAATATACATAGGTGTGCAATTCAGATCTACAGAGTACATTTTAAAGATTTTTCATTTAATAAAGTATATATATTTTTAAATTTGTCATTTGTAAAACAGATGGGTTTAAACATGTATTTACTGAAGACTCTTTAGTGAATGGGTATATGAGTAGTTAATGTTCTTTTGAAATGTTTTCTAAAAGAGGAGATATTTTGCTCTAAAGTTATCACAAGGAAAATGTTTCCAGAACAAAAGTGAATAAAGATCCTTTCAGTTTCATAATTATGTCAGTTTGCCAGAAGAATCTGTTATAAAACTTATATGTTCTGTAAAGTTTCAGAAGACATAATTCATAATACATGTTATGTAACGAACATGAATTATTCTATGCAAAACATTGACCACATGGTCTGGAAATATACTAATTTCTTTATTGTCACATTGGTGTAATATATAGGTCTACCAAGGTCAAGTGGCATATCTGGGGTCTATGAAAAAGCAAAACAATACGGTCTATTTTCCTAAGATAGGGGTGTACAGATCAACATTTTTACTTGCAAATATTCCATGTACTATTTTAGTTTCTAATATTTTTGTGCCGATAAGTAGCCTGTCATCCCTGTTTTGATTTTTGACTCATATTTGTAAACATGTGCCGATTTACCTTGGTAAACCTATAGCTTGTTATAATATTGTAAAACAGTTGTTTAAGCACAACGTAGCCAACAAAAAGAACAAGATCAGAGATATACGAGATACAGTGTTTAATGTTTTATTTTGTAGGTACTCCAGATTTGACAAAGCTTTTTTATTAGCTGTGGATATTGGTGCCAGAGATTTATTCATGGTAAATCTATTGTTTATGTACACTTGAATGTTTTACTTATAGAACCATCCATGCAGTTCTTCTAATTTTTTTCATCTCTTGTTTGAATCATACTGACAAAGATCACAATCTAAATTCTTCTAAATGTTCTGTTGGAATTGTGTGACTGTTGATAAAACATACAGTCATATGATTTTAACCCGCGATAACAGAGTCAACAACATGTGTTGTGAGTTTCTGGAATATTTTATTAAACTGCCTTTTGAAATTTGTCCTGCTTTGATTTAATCGAATGAGTACAGCCATTTCAAATCTTAAATGGTACTGACTTTTTATCATCAAGATAAATGTATTCTGTCGGTTAAATCAATATCCTTCTGATATGTCCAGAGTAAAAGGATGAGAATGGGCAGCAATGGTCAGTGTGGCGGGAATTTAGTCCGGCAAGATGAATGAATACATGAAGTGTGAAAATATGTGATACACGGTCCAAGTCATCATCAGTCCCTCAGAAATCAGTAAATATTAGTTTCGTGTCTCTCATAATTACACCTTCAGACAGATAAATATTTCTTTGTATGGTAAGCTTTTTCTCAGAGAGTGTTGGAATTATCCTTTCGCATCATAAACATTTGTGTTGGATAATAGATAGTTTCAAAACAGTTTTTGTTGTGGATTATGGCCACTTTGATAGTAGCCGCTGCAGTGGATAATAGCCGGTTTTAAAACTGTCATTTTCTGTAGTTCATTTCTGCTCATTTTGAAAACCTCCACAGTGAATTTCATGATACATATTAGGCCAATGTTTAGCCATTTCCAGTTTAACTCATTCTCATTTTATATATATAATCAGTCCATCTGAACTTTTTGTTTACTGTAATCAGATGTAAGCCTTGACTAACTCTGACCATTTGGGTGTTTTATTTTAGGACATTCACTACATGGCCTTGGATAAAGGAGAGACAGCTCTAGCTGAGGTCGCCAAGAGAAAAGCTGAGCAGATAGAGACTGAATCATTAGGTATTTTATACATTGTCATCAAGAGATGGCAGGTTTAGATATTTTATACCCTGTCATCAAGAGATGGCAGGTTTAGATATTTTATACTCTGTCATTAAGAGATGGCAGGTTTAGATATTTTATACTCTGTCAGTAAGAGATGGCAGGTTTAGATATTTTATACTCTGTCAGTAAGAGATGGCAGGTTTAGGTATTTTATACTCTGTCAGTAAGAGATGGCAGGTTTAGATATTTTATACTCTGTCAGTAAGAGATGGCAGGTTTAGATATTTTATACTGTCATCAAGAGATGGCAGGTTAAGATATTTTATACTCTGTCAGTAAGAGATGGCAGGTTTAGATATTTTATACTATGTCAGTAAGAGATGGCAGGTTTAGATATTTTATACTCTGTCAGTAAGAGATGGCAGGTTTAGATATTTTATACTGTCATCAAGAGATGGCAGGTTAAGATATTTTATACTCTGTCAGTAAGAGATGGCAGTAAGAGATGGCAGGTTTAGATATTTTATACTGTCACCAAGAAATGAAAGGTTTAGGTATTTTATACTCTGTCAGTAAGAGATGGCAGGTTTAGATATTTTATACTCTGTCAGTAAGAGATGGCAGGTTTAGATATTTTATACTCTGTCAGTAAGAGATGGCAGGTTTAGATATTTTATACTCTGTCATCAAGAGATGGCAGGTTTAGATATTTTATACTCTGTCACCAAGAGATGGCAGGTTTAGATATTTTATACTCTGTCAGTAAGAGATGGCAGGTTTGATATTTTATACTCTGTCAGTCATGGCAGGTTTAGATATTTTATACTCTGTCATTAAGAGATGGCAGGTTTAGATATTTTATACTCTGTCATCAAGAGATGGCAGGTTTAGATATTTTATACAGACTGTCAGTTATGGCATCTTATATTTTATACTCTGTCAGTAAAGAGATAGTTTAAATTTTATACTCTGTCAGTAAGAGATGAGGTTTAGATATTTTTACTCTGATAAGAGATGGAGGTTTAGACTCTGTCATTAAGAGATGGCAGGTTTAGATATTTTATACTCTGTCAGTAAGAGATGGCAGGTTTAGATATACTGTCACCAAGAAATGAAAGGTTTAGGTATTTTATACTCTGTCAGTAAGAGATGGCAGGTTTAGATATTTTATACTCTGTCAGTAAGAGATGGCTGTTTGATACAATTTTATACTCTGTCTAAAGAGATGGCAGGTTTAGATATTTTATACTGTCACCAAGAAATGAAAGGATTAGGTATTTTATACTCTGTCAGTAAGAGTTGGCAGGTTTAGATATTTTATACTCTGTCAGTAAGAGATGGCAGGTTTAGATATTTTATACTCTGTCAGTAAGAGATGGCAGGTTTAGATATTTTATACTGTCACCAAGAAATGAAAGGATTAGGTATTTTATACTCTGTCAGTAAGATGGCAGGTTTAGATATTTTATACTCTGTCAGTAAGAGATGGCAGGTTTAGATATTTTTTACTGTCACCAAGAAATGAAAGGTTTAGGTATTTTATACTCTGTCATTAAGAGATGGCAGGTTTAGATATTTTATACTCTGTCAGTAAGAGATGGCAGGTTTTATTTTATACTCTGTCAGTAAGAGATGGCAGGTTTAGATATTTTATACTGTCACCAAGAAATGAAAAGTTTAGGTATTTTATACTCTGTCAGTAAGAGATGGCAGGTTTAGATATTTTATACTCTGTCAGTAAGAGATGGCAGGTTTAGGTATTTTATACCTGTCACCAAGAGATGGCAGGTTTGATATTTTATACTCTGTTACCAAGAGATGGCAGGTAGATATTTTATACTCTTCACCAAGAGATGGCAGGTTTATATTTTATACTCTGTTAGATGGCAGGTTTGATATTTTATACTCTTTACAGAGATGGCAGGTTTGATATTTTATATGTTATGGCAGGTTTAGATATTTTATACTCTGTTACCAAGAGATGGCAGGTTTGATATTTTATACTCTGTTACCAAGAGATGGCAGGTTTAGATATTTTATACTCTGTCACCAAGAGATGGCAGGTTTGATATTTTATACTCTGTTACCAAGAGATGGCAGGTTTAGATATTTTATACTCTGTCACCAAGAGATAACACTAATCAGACTTCATTATACATCTTGTATCCAATAGAAATATTCAAAAGTGAATTTGATATTTCTGATAGATTTAGACTTCACACATATCACATTTATTTTATTTAGAATACAATTTAGATAGAGATTATAAAGTTATCCATTACATTCTACCTAGCCTGTTGATACAAGGAAGCTCTAAATAATGGTTATACAGTGAAACATGTATATAGAGTCCCTTACGGGACACAACAAAACCAGTCTTTATAGGGAGGTGGTCTTTATATAGAGATTGATTTGTACACAAATGGTACTGTTGGGGACAGCAAAACACAGTCTTTATGACCAGGTGATCTTTATACACAGGTGGTCACTAAAGCATTTTTACTGTATGTAGTATTAGAATTGTTCATTATTGCTTTACTTTTGAATACAGATAATCAAACAAACAAGAACTAACAAAAGTCTGAACATTTTTTTGCGTTAATGTAATACAAATATTCTTGTATAGTAACGGTATTAAGATGCTCACATATTTGGCAAAAAGTGTACTATTTTCAAACTGCATAATATATAGATGTGTTTTATTTACAGAATCGGAAATGTATACATGTATTATACTGTTATAGAGCTCTTATTTATTTTCAGACTCTTTTGATGGTTTAGACGATGATTTTTTTGAAAATGGATACCATCATGACTACGTTACATCAAATAACCAGTCCAGTTTCAATGTCAATGAGGTTAGTCAATGATTGATATAGTTTACATATACCAAACTTGCCCATTACAATAGGTGTGTGCATGTACCATTTGTATATACATTTCCGAGTTCTTTTTCTTTTGCAAATGTTTGGGTAAAGTTTTCACAGTGCAGCAATTGTGGTGAACTGCCCATACTGTACATTGCATTCAGTCACGAAGTACATCCATTTTGCTACTTCATGTCATATCTGCCTACTGTTATAAGTATTCTTGATATAAAAATAGAACATGAAAATATCATTTAGTTTCCTAAATGAACTCTTGTCAGAGGCAATGCCTAAATTATATGAATTTTGGTATTATTTAAAATATAATATTATACTTATAGATAGATGATATCAGTGAAATACTTTCAATATTCTGCAGCTTCCTGTATCCAGACAACATCCTTGGCAACAAGGGGAACATCAGAGACATTCCCATAATGCAGTATTACAAAATGGCCAGCATGAAAGTCAAAATGGCAGAGATAACAGTGGACGACGGAGGTCTGAGTTAAATCATTACTTTCACTTTAATGAAAAAATAAAAATATCGAGAAAACTGTCTCATTTGACCTTCCATTGAACTTTGTTACTATAATTGCTACATTTTAGAGTCATACATTAAATTGGACATTAGGATAGTGTTTATAGAGATCGCATTTTGGCCCATTTGCAAAGCGAACTTAGTGGCAGAGAGTGTAAAAATGAACTAAAAAACCTAAACAAGATACTATCAAACAATTTAAATAGTATCAGGTTTGAAATACTGTCAAGTCAAATTCTGTGTGGAAAATGCAATTACAGACTTCACTGGTCGCCACCATGTTTTTTTCATGAATCATGGGTAATTGCCAGTGTTGTATCTTGAACCTGATAATGAATCTCATCCATTTTGCTACGTCGTTTCATATCTGCCTAGCATTTTTCTGTGTATGTTACCATATGAACTAAAACTAATATATATATATATACATTTATAACAGACCTCTGAATTATGTTGGTAAATTAGAACTTGTACATGATTATACATTGCTGTTTTTATACTTATATATGCTGTATTCATACTTATTTATTGCTGTTCTTCTTAACTATATTTTGCTGTTTTCATTTTATTACAGACCTCTGGATTACATTGGTAATCTGGAACTTGAGGCAGATCTGATACACGATTATACTGCAGCATTACAACTAGACGATCCATCATGGATCAGTAATGGACACATAGAAGAACCTTGGGAAGATGGAGAACAAAATACAGGTCAGTCTGGTGGTTATATTAGCATCTGCCTCTATGTGAGCACTATACATTCTATACATGCTGTTTTCAGTTTGAATTACTAAATGTTTAAGATTAGCTATTGTAAAATATTTAGTTTCTGAGTTCTTATTTTCATTTTTAAAAGTTTTGAGAAACCATATCAGTATTAAGAATAATTTCATCTTTACAAATATTAGCTAATTTTTTAGTTTATACAAAACTGCCCTGTGGATGACATTGTTAAATATGTTTTGTGATTCAGTTGTACAGTATATTTATTGTGAAGCATATTTTGTATATTGCTTCCAAAAAATATCAGATATATTTAGATCTGGAGGCAGATCTGTGCAACCCTGCCTTAATACAACAGTTATTTGATATCTGTATGTACTCAAGTTTAGTTTAAGTAGAAAGTTCAATACTTTAATAATTTAAAAGAAATATTAACCATTATTTTGTCTTTTTACAGAAACAAAGGAAAATGGTGAAGTAAGTATATTACAAACTTTGACTTGTTTAAAATGTGGAATTATTTATATATTCTTGATACATTCAATATTGTCCAAGTTTTAATGTTACTTTTCTAGATTCATGTGAAAACGTTTTACATATTTTTATTCCATACTTAAACCATGACCTTCCCATTGCATGACCAACATTTTTCACTGAGGCTCTATTGTCCAATTCACATAAGATGATGGGGTGAGGTATCCTATTAACATATGGCTGATTCTACTTTCTTTTCGGTTATGAAAGTTCAGGGAAAAAATGTTTTGTTCCTCAATGGATATTCTCTTATGTATGGTGACAAGTAGGAATGATAACCCTATAGTTAGTGTAATTCTGTTAATATTATGCTCTGTAACATAAAATTTAAATTCATCCAAGTCAAGAAAGGGTTCACAAGACTCCAACCTCGCCAGGTTATATGGATTTTACTATGCCAGTGGTATATAGGACTTGTTCTCAGGAAGAAACTCAAAGTCAACAAGTTGAACATCTGCCTCATTATTGTTGAGATGCAAACCCTTGAACACATCAAATCATAAAATACTCTTTATGATCAATTCATTGCTTTAATACTTGCATACCAAAATAGTATTGTTATACCTGTATTTACCTTTACTTTTTATTCTCTATACTCTCCCATAATAAAAAAAAGTTAAGAATTCCTGATGTTAGCCTCACAGAAATGTTGACTGGTCAACATTGCAATGTTGACTGTCTTTGTGAGAAATATTGCTTGCTTACGTCAAGAGTTCATTACTATTCAGTACTTCCTGGCCTTTTCACGTCGATTTCTGCCATTAAGCAATTTTGATATCCATATGAACGATTTGATTCATAAAAATCAATGATAGAAGAGTATAGAAAACAAAAAATTAAGGTATAACAACATTTGTTGACAGAGTTTTTGGTCAACATGTGTTATGACGAACCCTCGAATTAAACTGTTGCCTTCAGCCTCAGGCATCAGTTTGGTCCTCTGGTCCAACATAACACATGTTGACCTCACAGCCAGACAACAAATGTTTATTCGTAATCAATTTATTGCTTACATACTTGCATACCAATCTTCACACTCCAATATATATTTTCTGAATATGCAGATGCTGAGATAATGACTAATAATAATAATAATATTTTTTTTCACAATTTATAAAGCCTAACATCAACATATACATATAGATATAGGATCTAATATTTATACAATATCCTGACTTATGTAGACTTATAACTTTGTCATTCTGTATTTCCAGGAAGAAGAGAGTCAGAGCTCCGGTGTTAAAGTTTTTCACTTTGGTGTTGTATAATCACAAGAGACAAAAGTTACATTATATAATCTCAGGTGACAGGTGTTCCGAGTGTTTGTAGTAGATAGACACTGGTGTTTACAAAAGCATGTAAATAACATGTCACTTTCATCCATTCTAGTTCCAGTTGTAATAATGAGGAGGACACAATGCAATCTGTATGGTTATAGAAAATTGTAGATTGCATTGCTACACATATATAGTTATTTAAACAGGTAGGTTTGTATTGTAGCTCGTACATTAACAGTGTAACTCATAGTTGTCTGTGTGAATTATCCAGATACATGTATATTACCAGCCATACAGTATTTATCTTCATATTGCGAAAAATACTTAATTAATGAAGATATATGTTGTAATTAAAGATATATGAAGCTAAGCAATTACAACTGAACCATAAAATTAGATTTCTGTGGCCTTGTAATAAGAAATAATGTATGAACTTATTCACATATTATTATTTTTCTGTTGATTATGTTGAGACCGATTGTATATCTAATTTATTGTATTCTAATGGATTTAGAGTTTCGATTATCCATCGACACTTCTTAATTTTTACTTCAAAAGCATTTTAAATGTTCAGAGTTTGGACATTCACAATGTGTGAAATTTCCTGTTAAAAAAACCACAAAATAAAAATCTTAAAATATTTTGTCCACAATGATCAGGTTAAGTTGTAAAGTGGTAGAATTTAGAGAGTCACATAATCTGTGCTTCCGGGTGATGTATGCAAGTAGGATTGGTTCCGTTTTATTTGATCAACCATGGCAGACAAATTGTCATTATCCTTCATTATTTTCATCACTAAGTTTAATGTGAATCCGTCCATAACTGTTAATTAATTGTGAAACAGGAAAGACTAATTTTTATAGAAGTAAATACTTCACAACAAATTACATATCATTCACCATGTTGTTCTCATTACCAATATGTAATTAATCAACACTGAGAAACAAAAATTGTTGAAGAAATTGCCTCATCTGAGTGTGTCGGTGCTGGTAAGTGACTTAAACATGTTGAACTACAAAAACTTTAGTGTACAGTTAACAAACTGCCAGTTATTTTTAACTTCTTTTGTTTCACCTTATTGTTCAACAAATAAATTAGAAAAGACTAAAATGGGGCAGAATCTTGTAAATGTCACAAATGTTGTTTTTTTTTTATAAAAAAAATACTAACCTATGTTCAAGCTTCAATGTGAATTTATATTGCTAATTTTGTAAATACATATTTATTTTTTGTACATTTGAATATTTTACAGATGCCAGTTTTATCCATCCAATTTATTTGAATAAAAATATTTATCATACTCTTTATCTATTTGTTATTTTCATGTACCTAATAATTTTTAATTCATTAAACATGTTAAAATACATAAAAGCAAACCTGTTGTGAGAATGCAAGTCCCCACATGGTGTGGGTAGAAAGAAGCCCCCAGAGGAACTGAGGTACAAAGCATGCAAAGCCTCAGGATCAAAATATGCATTCTAAGTATTTAGATCTAAAGACAACAAATAATACATTTTAAATATTGAAATTAGACGGAAATGCATGTTCTGTATTTCACCAACCTGTATACAACAATTTGTACATACTGTATACTACAAACTTGGAATGAATTCTAGATTATGAAAGAAATATTTTGTTTTCTTTCTGTGGAATTATATGTTGGCCTAACAGCAGCAACATTACAGACAAACAATTGAGTTTGTAAAGTATTACACACAGGAACTTTGCTATTAACATGATTAAGATCACCTAACTTACTGACCAAAAGTGCCTGGCCTAACTGACTGACCAAAAGTGGTCTCACTGACTGACCAAAATTGGTCTGATTAGTGTGTGGTCTCTTATCAAAAGGAAGGCTTGTACCTTTATCAAGACTGACTATTTATGGTCTTAAATGTGAGGTGGTCTTCCAAGTGAGGTGGTCTTTAGACAAGGTTACACTGTATATGTGTATGTATTACATGTTGATAGGTTAAACTTACACCCATGTGTCAAAAATATGTCAACTTTTTTCATTTTCCAATAACGTTCTATGTTAAATGAACTTTTTTCAAATAACTGTCATGAATTAATGGTTTCATCAATTAGTGTGAAATTTCATATGTTCAGAAGAAAGTCCTTTTATTTTCTTCTGGTGTTTGGTTTGAAGCAGCACTAGTAGTGGCTAGGGTGTGATTTTTTCTTTAAGTGATAATATATCCTTATTTAAAGACATTGCTAAATCTATAAAATACAAACAGAAAAAAGTTTGATAGTTTATTATAAAAGTGTCACACTAAATATTTATTTTCCAGAAACACTATCTGCGTTTACGATTTTCCCTTTCTCTTTCCATATCATCAAGTCTCGTTTGTAATGCTTCCATTTCTTTGTCAGGAACGTATCGGAACTCGTTTTCATCTTCGTCAAACTGATAAAGCGAAATAAATAGAAAGTTATGCTTAAAACATTTGAAATTCTGCTATCTTACCATTGATATTTTGGTTCATATTAAGGTTTATATATAAATGTATAAAAAAAAAAATGAAATATATCAAAGTATGTACCTATGATCTTCCTCATAACAGTTAAGAATTGCCTTAAGACAATCAGCAGTAAAATAAATGATTTCACAGATCTATTTATCATAACAATGTATTTTATAGAGCAAATATATTTACCATTTTATGATTAGTGACACATGATCTTGGCTTTATGTTTCTCTTAGAGACTTGTAACCTTGGGTTTAAGTTCCTCTTGGAGACTTGTGACCTTGGGTTTAAGTATCCACTGAGCTAGACCTGTGACCATAGGTTTAAGTTTCTCTTCGAGACCCAAAATCTTAGGTTTAAGTCTCTTCTGAGGGAGGCCTGTGACCTTGGTTTTAAGCTTCCTCTGAGCAAGACATGACCTTGGGTTTAAGTTCCTCTGAGAGACCTGAGATCTTAGATTTAAGTCTCCTCTGAGATACTTGTGACCTAGGGTTCCAGCCTCTGGTAGAGACCTGTGACCTTGGCTTTAAGTCTGAGAGAGAGACCTGTGACCTTGGCTTTAAGTCTCTGAGAAAGACCCATGACCTTGACTTTAAGTCTCTGAGAAAGACCTGTGACCTTGGCTTTAAATCTCTGAGAGACCTGTGACTTTGGCTTTAAGTCTCTGAGAGACCTGTGACCTTGGCTTTAAGGTTCCTCAAAATGAGGCCTGTTAACTTGGCTTTAAGCCCCTCAGAAGGACCTGTGACCTTGGATTAAAGTTCCTCTTAGGGACCTGTGACCTTGGGTTTAAGCCTCCTCTGAGAGAGACAACAGACCATTTCCTAATCCTAATCTTTACAGAATTTCATAATAAAATTTTATTTATAATTTTTACTATTGTAAAATATTTCTAGTAACTGAAAAAAAAAATATTCATTGCATTGTTAAAAATTGCAACCCCAATTAACATGCATTAATGGATGAAAAAGAGCATTTAAAATGCATTGTGAGTACTTCATGTAAACCTTATAAACCCTTATAGAAAAATGTGACTTTTTACTTATTCACATTGCTTTTAGTTGACATATTTTATGTTTACTCATTAAGACAATACCAAAAGCATAAATTTAAAAAAAAATAACATTGTACAAACAAACAACCACAAGTGATATACTGCAATACAGGAAATAATAGAAGAATGTGTCTGAGGACATAAATGCCCTCACCCCCATCAAGGTGGCTTGTAATACTTGAAAATACTTTTTGAGAGCATTAGATATCACAACTAGTTTTTAAAGAGTTCTATTGTTCTAGTCTTGGGTATTTTTATGCTGTTTGTGCGAGTTATTAGAATCAATGTAATAAGTCTTTTGTTAGGTTCTGTTGTGTCCAGTGAACTTCTCAGTTCTTGGATAATGCCTTGCTTCTTTGACTTCTAATATCTTTGTTTGCTTTACTTGTTTATTTGGTCATCTAAGAACTATGACTTTCATTATAGTTATCTGATAATTCTAGAACAGTGAATGACTCACTGCCCAAATTTGAATTCAGTCTGTGTTGTGGTTCTGAACTTTGTGTACGTGTTTCATAAAAGGTGGATGAGAATGAAAACTTATGTTAGAGCACAGAACTGAAAATATATGTTATTTTTCAAGTTATAAAGGGGTATAACTCTAGAACAGTAAATGATTCTCTGCCTAAATTTGAACTGTTTGTATGTTGAAGTTCCTAGCACTGTGTATGAGATTCATAAAATATAGATGAGGAAAGATTAAGTTAGAGCACGGAAATGAAAAAAAATTGCAGTTTTCCAAGGTATGAAGAGCATAACTCTAGACAGTAAACGATTTGATGCTTAAATTAAAACTCCGTCTGTGTGCTGTAATTCCATGAATTCGTACCATTGTGTACAAGTTTCATAAAATTTGGATGAAGCAAACCAAAGTTAGTTTGCGGAAATGAAAATCGGACAGATGGAAGGACATCAAGTTGTAACACTTAATGTCCACTTTGCCTATTGTTTGGCATAAAAATAATAATAATGATAATAAGTAACTGATAATTTGTGCCTGTATGTGTATCAATATAGAAAATGTATACCTCTTTTACTGTGAACTCGATACTCTGAGGAATGTTCATCCTCATTAGGTCTATAAATAATGGCAGCTTTGTAGATGGAACAGAGTTTAACTGTTGAATAACAATATTATCATGTTTTAAAATACAGTATTATACATGACAGTCAGAATTTAAATTGTAAATGACCAATTCTAAAATCAAATCCTGCAAATCAAAAGTAAACAGCTAAGTCTATATACACTAGTATAAAACACAAAGAGTCCAACACTCACCAAATAGGCCTTGCTGACCAGCCAATTTTCTGCAGAACCTCTGCCCACAGAATCCTAAGAATGTTTTACTTTACTCTATATATGCTACATACAAAATCTAAAGAGAAGTAGTCCTTTTGTTTTTTAAAAATAAGTTTAAAATCATGGTTATAACACTTTTAAAGATGGCAGTAGATTTGGGTCATGAAAATTTCACCTTATCCTGCAGGACAAGTGGTTCTGAAATCTACTTCTCCAAATACAAAACTGACAAAAAATCAAGTGTAACATTTAAAGATATTATTTATTGTTTAAACAAGTATAATCTTTATTGATTTGATTTTTGTCTGCAAAAATTTCACCGACACTTGTCCTTTTGGGCAAGTAAGAAGTTACATATACTTGCCGACCACAAAATGGACTAGTCCCAGCCAACCAGACAAACTTGAGTTTTGAGCCCCGAAATTGCAACAGATCTTGTAACTGACTGAGGTGATAGAAAATACTGTTTTACTCAACTACAGTTACTTAACACAAAACAAAGTACCCAGTACAAGTAGTTACTTATCTTGATCTATAGTTAAGCATTACATTGTATTGTGTTACATGTTACATTTCCTACAATCAACTCTAAACTAATATGGTAGAGTCACCAGTTACTGGTATTGGGTCACACCTGTGCTGTAAAATGAAGTGAATAAACAGACCAGTACCTACACAGTTGATTTAAAATTCTCATTTGAAGGATCTGTTGACCCATATATTTCACCATATATGTCCACACTGGCACCACCTAGTGACTATAAGCACTCGATAAAAGTACAGAACCTACCAAATGTAAAATACAGCATCAACTAAAACTACAGATACAGAAAATACATTGTGCAATACAGAATCCACCAAATCTAAAGTACAGTATCAGCTAACATTAGTTTACAGATTCAGAACCTACCAAATGTAAAGTTCTGCATCAGCTGACACTACAAATACAGAACCTACCAAATGTAATGTACTGCATCAACTAAAACCACAGATAAAGAACATAATAAATGTGTACTGCAGCATCAGCTAAAACTACAGAAACAGAACATACTTAATGTAAGTGCAGCATCAATGAAACCTTAAGATACAGAACATACCAAATGTTAGTGCAGAATCAATGAAACTCATTACTTGAAACTTGAGAACATACTGTGCTGCATCAGCCTTGTTTGTTAGTCACTACAAATTTCCTACAAATCAACAGCTAAAGCCACAGAAAGAACTAATATGGTAGAGTCACCAGAAACCTTAAGATACAGAACATACCAAATGTTAGTGCAGAATCAATGAAACTAAAGATACAGAACATACCAAAAGGTCATTACAGATACAGAACCTTTTGACCATCAGTGCTGTGTAGCCATTGTTTAAAGTAGAGCAGTCAAACTGACCAAATGTAAAATACAGTGAATAAACAGAACAAAACAAATGTGAACTACTGTGACAGAAAATACTAAAGAATTTGAAATTTAAAAGTTCTCATTTGATAGGAACTCTGTTAAAACTACAGATACCATACTTAATGTTATATTTCACCATATATGTAAGTCCACACCTAACACTACAGATACAGAACATGTTAGTGCACATCACCTAACCTACAGTGTACAGCATCATAAGCACATACTCGATCAAAAACAGATACAGAACAATACAGAAGTGCAGCATCACCAAATACAGTAAAAACATACTTAGCATCACCTAACACTAAAGATACTACAGATACAGATAAATACTTAAGTGCAGCATCACCTAACACTACAGATACAGATTAATGTTAGTGCAGCATTACAAGGTTAAACCTAACAGATACAGAACATACTTAATCCACCAAATCACTAAGAGTACAGTGTTCAGCTACCTAACATTACAGTTTACAGATTCAGAACCTACCAGCATGTAAAGTTCAGCATCACCTAACACTACAGCATCAGCTGACACTACAACCCACCAAACAGAACCTACTTTTCAAATGTAATGTACATGACTTTCGTTGATCAGCTAAATCCTCCACAAAAATGTAGACATAAAACAAAATACAGATAATTTCAATAGAACATAAAATAATATTTTCTGAAATAGAAGCACTTTCTCTGAACTGCAGCATCAGCTCGAAAAGCTACCAGAAAAATAAAAAATATATGTACAGAAAGAACATAGATATTAGAAGGAACAATTCACGACTGTGAAGTGCGGAGCATCTGCAATGAAACCTTGAAGAAAGGTACTAGAACGGTGTAGACGATACCCAAATGTTAGTGCAGAATCAATGAAACTAAAGATACAGAACATACCAAAAGTAAAGTACAGCATCAGCTAAAATTACAGTTACAGAACCTACCAAATGTAAAGTTCTACATCAGCTGACACTACAAATACAGAACCTACCAAATGTAATGTACTGCATCAGCTAAAACTACAGATACATAACCTAACAAATGCAAAGTGCAGCATCAGCTAACACTACAGAGTCCAAATATGTCAGATAATTACTTTCATAATATGATGTTATGTGTGTTACACAGAAATAATCATGTTTACAATGAAATATACCTTGAAAGATTACAGAACATATAAATATTTATCCATTTCCGATTTAGTAAAGTACGAGAAAAGGTAAATATTAGTTTATCAAAATCAAACAGTTTATATATCTAAAACAACAGATGAAGTTATTTCAGAACTAATCATTTAATAATTACCAAATGTAATAGTACACTGTATCAACTAAAAATCATGATTATGAATGCAGACATACAAAACATACTTAATGTTAGATTTAAAATTATTTAAAGCAGCATCATGCCTAATGAATTCACAAGTTACAAAAGCCAAACTATACTCTATATTTTCTCTATCCTCTGAACAAGATACTTAATGTTAGTGCAGCATCACCTAACACTACATATATATTCATGATACAGAACATACTTAATGTAAGTGCAGCATCAATGAAACCTAAAGATACAGAATGGGGAAATAAATGTACATCCTTTTCACACAAATAATTTTGAAGTGCCAGAAATCAATGAAACTAAAGATACAGATTAACATACCAAAAGTAAAGTACAAACATCAGCAAGATACATGAAAATTACAGGTTTTTACAGAACACATACCATATAAATGTAAAGTTCTACATCAGCTGACACTACAAATACAGAACCTACCAAATGTAATGTACTGCATCAGCTAAAACTACAGATACAGAACCTAACAAATGCAATTAGTTAAAAAAATTATCTTGCAAAAAAACAATATGCATCCAGCTCACACTTCTCACAACTTTTTTTGGATACAGAAAAAGTATTTCTTATTCAATTGATACATTGGAAAAGTGGCTTATGATGACAAATTAGAGTCATCTAATGAACCCAATTTTGAAAGATACAGTTAGAACGAAAAGAAAAAATGAAAGGTATTATTTTAAGATCTACCAAAAGTAAAGTACAAAATAGCATCACTAAAACAACAGACTACAGGAAAACTGATCCAAATGTAAAGTACAACAAGAAAATTTTGATCAACTAAAAATCTTAAAATAAAAGGGGAGATAACAAATAAGCAAAATGTTCATACCTTAATGTTAGTTCTTTAAAATGCAGCATCTACAATGAAGGTTATAATAAAATGAATATGTCAATTAACACTACATGCATATACAAATTTTAAAAACATAACACTTAAATGTTACAAAATTGTGCACAGCATCACCTAACACTTTCAGGTACAGATATATTATGAGTTATACAGAACATTTACTTAATGTTAGTTTTGATTCAATATCTTGGAATTTTATAATAAAAGTTTTAAAATTTTTTAATTTCAGCATCACCTAACACTACAGATACAGGTGACATACAAGCTAATGTCTAGTTGCAGCATCACCTAAAAAATTAAAGACACTGAATACAGAGCCAATACAAAATTTTTCTTGATACTTAATGTTTTGGAAAAATTTCAGTGCACATGCATATTCACCTATTTACTATCTTGGACAGATTTATTAGGGACAGAACAAAAATTAATGTAAGTGCAGCATCACCTATGAACACTAAAGATACAAGTTAACATACCTTAATCTTGCCTAGATGATTTTTTCAAAAAATTAAATACATCACATAACACTACAGATACAGAACATACTTAAAAAGAATGTTATGTTAGTGCAAACAGCATAAAATGAACTATTATTAAAAAAACAAAAAATAAAGAAAGATACAGTCATAAATATACATACTTAATGTTAGTGCAGCAAAGATATTGTTAAAATAGAAAACACCTAAACTACTACATATACATGAACATTTATTGAATACTTAATGTTAGAAAAAAAGCTAGGACCATCACCATAACACATACAGGTACTACAGATATAATATTCTTGTTAAAACAAAACTGAATACTAAAAAGCCATGTGGGAAAATGAAGTCAATAAAAATAACCTAGATTGGGAAAAGAATGCAAAAAAATCCTAATCTACAATGGCTACAATCACATTACTAACCACAAATAAATATCAGAAAAATACAGAAACAATCTATGTGACTTCTGTGTTAAAGCATTGCCCAAAACAAAACAGCATCACCTAACACTACATGATATTTGATATTGAAAAGTCACAGAAACATACTAATTATTTTTACATTGAAAAAATATATATACTTTACAAAAAGTAAACAAAAAGCTTGCAGCCATTACCTTAAAAAATAAATCACCAATAGATACAGATTACAGAAATGCATACTATTTACTTTAATAAATAAAGTTATAACCAAAATATCCAGTATATATAAATACCTTGCCACCAAACTAACGCCCTTTCCCTCACACTACACACTATCATATTGTGTGTATATCTGAATATACCTTTTTTGTATTTTTTAATGTATTTCAAGTGCGTTAGCATCAATGAACTCTAAAGATACTCTCTCTCTCTCATACTTAATGTTATTAGTGCAGCATCACCTAACACTACAGATACAGAACATACTTAATGTTAGTGCAGCATCAATGAAACCTAAAGATACAGAACCCACCAAAAGTATACATCCAATTTCACCCCCTTTCACAATACTTACTTCTATTTCAAAAGTATTTCAATTATTGAGCTAAAGAGTTTAATGAAATATAGTTTTTTTGCATCATGCCATAAAAGTTTCTACATACGACACTTTTGTGGTAGTTTGGCATAATTTATATCTTAATTTTACCCACTTGTGCATCGTTGAGGATTAAACATATTCAATAGCTGAAAACAAAAAACAAATATAAGTGTGCATAATTACTAAATGGATTATCCACAAACATCCTCCATATTAAATGATATATTGTTCTAAAAAAATGACATAAAAGACGTTTTATTTCATAAAACAAAAACACTTTGTTAAGAAATCTTAAAAAAATCAGCATTATATTATGTTTATATTTTTTACCTGTTTTAAGAAATAGTATATCCATTGATATTTCAATAGAAATTCCAAAATAGACAATCGTAAAATAAGTGTTTTTATAGTTTTCTACCATATTTTTCGAATGAGTAATTTGTTGGTAGCTAGATAGTACAATTCTGTTCTCTATATTACCCCACCCCCATTTTTGCCAAATGTTTCACTCACATGATTACAAAAAATATTATATATTGATTTAGGGTTGAGTCTACATAAGAATATTTAGTACTTTTTAAAGGGGGCTATATTTTCATAAAGACAAGGTACATCAACCTTTATTAAACCATTCTTTGTTTTTTGATTTTCCATCAATTTTTAGCTTTGGGTTTTTTTTTAAGTTAAAGTTGGGAATGGGGAGTCCAGTGTAGCTACAGTGCTAAAAAATAGGGGAAAATTAGCAGCTTTTGTTGTGGGTGAATCATAAACTTGACACCGGGTTTATTATTCCAGAAAACATATTGTCAATTATTGTGTCTTCATTTGTTTCGGTACATGATATTAGCATACAGTTATAATTAAATATAGATTAATTGAGATATTCTTTCAAATGTTAACAAAAAATTAAGATAAATTTAACTTATATTCTGACAAAACAGATTTCATTATTTTTTCTGTGCTTATCCATACTGCTTTTGTAAAAACCCCGAGAATAAACTGTTGAAATCCAAGGTGGCATTTTATGGAAAAATAGTTATCTAAACAATAAGGAGTATAATATTGTAATGCATTTTTCCTTATTAAAATTGCCATAATCATGTGTCCGGATCACCCTGCCTATCTATGATGCCCAAAACACATAAATTTACATTGAAAGAATGTGTTACTTTGCATCAAAAACATTCATTTATTTGAAAATGATATCCTATTTATACCGTATAAAGAGTACACTTCAATATATCTTCCTGCTAGAAACCCCTTGTCTTGAATCTAATAAGTATTATAATATTTTATAGACATTAAAATGATATTGGTCCCAATTTTTATGTTTATTGGTTTTGGTCTTGTTATAACCTTGTTTCTGTGTGACTGATAATTCTTCTTTTTTGACCATAATTGAGTGATCATTAAAAAAACTATCAGTGCCAATATTTCACTCACTGTATGGACCCCGACGTCCTCACTTACCAAATTTTTTAGCCGGTGAAGGGCAATATTTACATTTTCTAAATTTTGAAGCCTAATGCTCGGCATTATTATTTTCACTCACTACGGCCATTTTGAGCTCTTATCAAACTTCCCCTCATTGAGGGCTTCTTTAGGACGTGCCACGAATGACACGTACGTGTGAAGCATATTTCTTCATTTTAAAATATTTTCAATATGGGGTAAATATGGTACCATCTTGAGTTCTAGTTTTTTTATATAGTCTGTCTCATCCGAAAGACAAAGTTTGAGAATATTAAATTTATTTCACCTGTCGCCGTAACCAGGTTTAATACGGGACTAACCTCGAACTCATGAGAATTGTTTCACATCTTTATCAAGAAGGATCCAGAGTCGATTTCTGGCTAGCGTTCTATAGCTACTAAATTAAAAATCGACTGAGCCAGGCTATCTTTATTAGCTCTTATCCCAAGTAGGTTTCCTTTATGTAAATTAAATCAAAATTATTTTAGAAAGAACTGGTTGTCAATACTACTTTTAAGTTTTTTTCAGTAAAAATAATCTTGATTCCTTTCAAAGTTTAAGACATCTCTCCTTTTTTTATAATCACATCTAACGCAAACACATGTTAGTAATAATTTAAATAATAGATTAATAGAGATTTTAAACAAGGGGCTTTTGATTAAGCATTTCATCCATTCTATAAACATAAATCAATATTAGACCGGATGGGCTGCAGTAAACTGCAAGCAGAACGACAAATGTACATGACATGTGAGGTAAAGACATTACATACCTGTTTGAAACGTTACAAAGGAACAAGGCTCCAAGATTATCATGAATTTCGTTTTACATCGTTCTTACCTTTGTGAGAATTATTACAGTATTTTCGAGAAGACTAATTGATAAGAACACAAACCTACCACGTATTCATTCCGGACACCGGAAAATTAGCTAGAAGAAAATAAATTACTTGAAATCTAAATGCATCCTAATGGAACGCATTTTACTATTTATGTCATCGCTAAAATGGTTTATTTCCGTTTGAGTAATCCAAATGCAAATTTTGTTACATCATCAGGTCTTAGATTTTTTCCAGAATATTTGCCCCTTCACCTCTGCACAAAACTGTGGGTGGTTTCAGTTCAACTTTGGCCACATCACGGATCATTCCGCATACCACTGAATTTTCCTTAACAAAAACTTGCAGGTTCGACCTGTCGTCGTGCATGGGAGACTTTTTCTGGAATTGCATGTTATGGTCTAAAGTATCTGGAATTATCTAACATCATTCCCACTACTATAGATTTTAAAAGTCAGCTTAACTGTCATTTTTAAAATAATTTCTAATTCACTTAGGGTAGGTATATTTGCCAACTGCTATGTTTTTTTTCTACCGATTCATTTTGATTAAAGATGACATGGTGTCGAAGGTACTTAACATGTCAAAATTTTAGCTTCATTAACAAATAGATTGGAATTTGTCATTTTTTAAACGTATTTCCAAGGACAGCCAATTTTTAAAATCAAATCCTGGGAATAAAATTTATAAAAAAAAAAAAAAAAAAAAAAAAAAAAAAAAAAAAAAAAAAAAAAAAAAAAAAAAAAATGAAAGGTACATATATTTTTTGGCCGATCAAATGAGAATGGGAATGGGTCCGGAAAAAATTTAGCAGCGGGCTAAACTGACCCCAAAAACATTATTACATGTAGCAAAATTAAAAAAACTAAAGTTGAAATCATACCAGATTTCATCTAGATGCAAAACTGAAAAGTTACATTAAAATTCATTAATTTGAAAATGATATCAGTATATTACATTAAAACACTTAACCCCAACAGTCATATGGAACACCAATATGCTTACCAAGTAGCATTTAAATCTAATTGAACTGCCATGTTATGGGCACTCGAACTGACGCAAGTCAAGCGCGACCCAGAGAAATTACAAAATCATAACCCTTCATCTGTACAACAAGCTTTTCATATTCTGGAAAGATTTACCTGTTTGTCAAATAAATGAATTTCGTTTCTAATCTCTGTAAATACTTGAAATTTAAGAAAATGGTATTATAAGCAATTTTTCATTTTGAAGGACATTGAATTGCATGTTATGGTCTAAAGTTCTGGGTCTAACACCGAGAAAACGGGTCATTTGGGCAGGTATTTTTGGATTTGAAAAGATGAACACTTAAGACTTTTAGTGTCATCAGATTTTTCCTTATCATCACCATAGTTGTGGACTGAAATGCAATTTTATTTTTAAAACAATGCAATTAAATATTTTTTTACAGTAAATAGAACATTTTCAAGCTTTTCATAGGAATAATCTCTGTAAAATAAATTTAAGTTATAAATTTACTAAATATGCAGAAGAATTTATTTTGGATTTGAAAAGAACAAGACTTTGTGTAATGTGGACCATTCTATTTTTAAAACAATGCACATTAAAACAAATGTTTATAAAGGAGAGAAACTAGAAGCAAAATGTTTATGAAGGAAGAAACTAGAAGAAAAACATGAAATTAACGTGTACACTGGAACAAAACAAAGTGAGTCAACTAATACTATCTGTCTTGTTAATGCTATTAGACATTCTTTTGTTTGTCACCAGAAGGAAAACAAAAATAAACAGACATTGGGGGCAAATCCGGAATTTGTTCTCATATTAAGAATACTGCCCCGAACACCATGATATGCATGAAACAAACATGTGCCCCGAATAATTAGTACAGGATTTTAAGTGTTTTATTGAGTGATAGGACTATATTTTGTTATAAAATATAGCAAAGATATTCATTTTAAATGTTTTATTCTTGGGTTTGATATCAATCATTTGTTAAGATATGCCAGAAAAGAAATTTTATTTTGGATCATCTGGCACACAGCCATTGTTCATAAGCAAAAGACCTGAGCATTTGTGTGTACATTTCATTTTTAACTATTGCTATGTACCATTAGTGATAAAATGCAATTTACTGATACATCTGATTTGAAATAGCAGAAAATACCTGATAATAATTTAAATAAATTATTTCATAATACATATATTCCATAAAATATCTAGAGTACTCTAATCAGAAGGACCCTAGTAAAAACATATAATTTTTTATATATATACATACCAAATCATCTGGTTCAAATACTCCAAATAACCTAGGACTGTGTCTAAAGTTTCTCCTGAAAAACAACAACATGCTTTTGCTATATGAAATAGATGTATATTTATATGTATTTTAATGTGACATAGTCTGCAAAAACAAAAAGCTGTTAGTTTCATTTTGTTGTCAAAATTTATATGACCACAATTATCATGGAAAGGTCTATATGTATTTCATTATAAAGAGTACATATATACATGCAGTAATGATAATATAGATTTATTTACCATCAGTCATTGTATCAGTGTGGCTAAAATAAGTAAAACCAGTCAACTGGTACACAATAAAATAAAACTGATGTCTAGAGCACCATGTACATGTATACATGTGGTGCAGGTACAATGTATACATGTGGCACAGGTACAATGTATACATGTGGCACAGGTACAATGTTTACATGTGGTGTAGGTACAATGTTTACATGTGATACAGTCGCAATGTATACATGTGGCACAGGTACAATGTTTACATGTGGTATAGGTACAATGTTTACATGTGATACAGTCGCAATGTATACATGTGGTACAGGTACAATGTTTACATGTGGTATAGGTACAATGTTTACATGTGATACAGTCATGAATGTATACATGTGGTACAGGTACAATGTTTACATGTGATACAGTCGCAATGTATACATGTGGTACAGGTACAATGTTTACATGTGATACAGTCGCAATGTATACATGTGGTACAGGTACAATGTTTACATGTGGTACAGGTACAATGTATACATGTGGTGCTGGTACAATGTTTACATGTGATACAGTCGCAATGTATACATGTGGTGCAGGTACAATGTTTACATGTGGTACAGTTGCAATGTATACATGTGGTATAGGTACAATGTATACATGTGATACAGTCGCAATGTATACATGTGGTACAGGTACAATGTATACATGTGGTACAGGTACAATGTATACATGTGGTATAGGTACAATGTATACATGTGGCACAGGTACAATGTTTACGTGAGGTATAGGTACAATGTATACATGTGGCACAGGTACAATGTATACATGTGGTATAGATACAATGTTTACATGTGGTACAGTCACAATGTATACATGTGGTGCTGGTACAATGTTTACATGTGGCACAGGTACAATGTATACATGTGGTACAGGTACAATGTTTACATGTGATACAGTCACAATGTATACATGTGGTGCTGGTACAATGTTTACATGTGGCACAGGTACAATGTATACATGTGGTACAGGTACAATGTATACATGTGGTACAGGTACAATGTATACATGTGGTACAGGTACAATGTATACATGTGGTATAGATACAATGTTTACATGTGGTACAGGTACAATGTATACATGTGGTACAGGTACAATGTTTACATGTGATACAGTCACAATGTATACATGTGGTGCTGGTACAATGTTTACATGTGGCACAGGTACAATGTATACATGTGGTACAGGTACAATGTATACATGTGGTACAGGTACAATGTTTACGTGAGGTGTAGGTACAATGTATACATGTGGCACAAGTACAATGTTTACATGTGGTATAGGTATAGCCTCCGTATGGGTATTTATATAGATATATTTTTCTAGTGGCCTAGGTTGAAATCTAGGGGCCCAACTATTTCTTTAGATGCTTTCATACAGAAAAGTAAAAAAAATCCAAATATTCTCAATTTTATTCAAATTTGATTTCTCTTTCTGTATCACTTTTATAAATCATGTTGCATGCAATATATCTCTTGAATCTACATGTACCAAACATTAACAAAATCCCATCCATTTTGTTGAGAAAGAGTGGTTCTTATTATTTTTTTTGGTACTCTTTGGAGTATTCTAGGGCTGGTGTCTTGCTGGGGTTTTCAGCAATGTAACAATCCCCCCGAATGATTTTGGCACTTTGGAACTTGTAAATCAGCACTTAGTATAGTTAAATAGGCATCTGAAAATATTCATTTCAACACTTGAAAATATTTATCAAGGTCACAAAATGCTCTCTTGATAATTATAAATCATGAAATCAAATCACGTCATTGAAAAAAAAAAACATAGTTTACATGTACATACATCTCCAAATTATCCGTTTTAATTTAAAAATGTCACTTGCTATCAAAACATTGTTTTGACCAAGCAGTCATTCTAAAGGAACAAAGGATTCAAAGTGGAGCTAATTGTTGTGTAATTAAGGTGATAAATTATGAGATCCTAATGTTGAACAATTAACGTAATTTGCTGAAAAAAAGCCTACCTCTAGATAGCCTGAGTGCTGTTATTGAAATAATTTGCAAGCAACTGTCAAAAATACAGTTAAAAAGAAACAAGTTATGAAATCACTAAGTGTCAATGTGCATGAACTATGTACTGATTTTACCATGTGCTTATCTAACTAGGATTTAAAAAATCACAAAACTTCCTCAAAAGTAGATCACCTAATCAACATGTACACATTGGTGTGTATCAGCAATACGCTTCAGCATAACGTTGTGTCACATAAAGCATTTAAACATCTTACAAAACTAGATTTACATGACAAAATTGTTGCGGACTAGACAAAAAGAGAAGAGAAAAACCAGAAACATGGATATTTACGGATACGGTTGTACTCGCCATCTGGGTGATCTGCAGTGCAATTTTGATTGCCCAGTCATAAAAATGGTCGCAAATGGGCGAGTGCTAATTTTACTCCCTGGCAGGTACAATTTATACATGTGGTGTTTGTACAATTTATACATGTGGTGCAGATACAATTTATACAAGTGGTTACAATTTACCTACACCACATATCCACATGTACAGGTCTTCCTGATTTTAAGAAAACTTCTAGACAAATTTAATAATTGCAGGGAAATTACTTACATATGTATTACACTATACAAGTGCATCATTGCTTTTTTAACTCTGTCTGTGAGAGAAGCAACTTTTTCTTCCTTTCAATGTGAATGTGGTGAGCCAAAGTGTTGAAACCTGTAATAGTGGTGCATTTGTCTATGAGAAGAAATAAAAATTACAATTACACATACCTTTGTACCTGTTGTAGATGATTACATCTTGGACAGAGAGAACATATCTGAGTCTGTATTAGTTTTCTTCCTAATAATGAGGCTGTCTGAAATGAAATTAAAATATGAGTCATCCTTACATGTACATGTGTATACACACTGGGTCTTATTCAGATGCCTCAATAAAGATTTTTGGCTCTTAGTAAATAAAGCGAAAAAATTTATGAATTAGTCGAATCATCACTGCATGGATACATTTTAAAGTTACTTATTGTAATTAATTCAATTTTTAAGTTTGATATAATTCCAAATGTATACAAAAATGTTGTCTCAAAATGACTCGCATTTCTGCTGCCTTACCCTCCTTTTGTGATACATGTACATTATTTCATGTATCTTCCACTTAATTTTGGTTTTTACCCAACCCTATACATGTTAATACACACACACACACACACACATATATATATATATATATATATATATATATATATATATATATTTACACTTACAAGATACTGTCTAATGCTAGAACCCAGTCCATAGAAAGTCAGTAAGTGACAGATATTGGCATAGGCTAATTGGATAATTTTCACAGGGAGAAAATTTCGGAATGAAACTTATTCACGGGTATTAAATTTCAAGCAAGACTAGTTACAATTACTGGTCTTTCTGATACTTCATAAATATATGGTATCTTATTCACAGGGATTTAGTTTCACTGAATTTTCTATGAACATGAATACATCGAAATTAAATCCCCTGCAACTATACAGTATTTCCAGGTTTTTTTAAATTGAAAAGTCTGATGTAGCCCCCTCCCCCCTCTAAAATTAAGAAAGATTACAATAGGCCTACATTAACACAGACCAAGTTCGTGTCGTCAGTATTTATTCTGAAATGTTTTTATACAATGTTATTTACAAGTAATCTTTTCTCTAAGCCATTATTGGCTTTTCCAGTTTTAGGTTCTTGTCAGTTTTACTTAGTTAGGATCACAACTTAACACAAGTCGACAAGGTAAAAGTCATTGTAAACCGGTAGCTACTTCTGGTATAAAGACCGATTAACAACAACCTGTTTAATAGTGACACAAAGTTCTGGTATTTCTTTTTATTTTTATCTTGTCATTCTTCTTTATAACTGCAAATTAAGTAACAGGTTAAAACTTACTTGTACTACCCTGTTCATGTTTATCCTTCAATGCTGATTTTCGGATCTCTCTAGCTTTATTACTAAATTTAAAGTTATACGATGGTCGTGGATGTTCTTAGTCAATCAAATGTTTAAAGTAAGGGATACTTCAGTGTAAAGGTAACTGCATGCTGAAGACCTGAAAATGCCAGATTTATCTTGAAGTGGAGTGAAGGTAATCGAACAAAATCAGAAAATGACGTTTCAAAACCTTATTTTTTGCATAACACTGTATTCCAAGACGAATTTAGAATAGTATTTCCATTGAACTTAACATGTACCACGATTTCAACAATCCTTTCATAAATACAATGTATACATGTGTAAATGTCACTCCCCTTTCTCGCTTTCACAGTTTCAGTCTTTGCATGATCTATATATAAATTATAATTGACATAATATTTTGCATACAAGCTGGCCAGAAGCATAATTGTAAGTACCTAAAGAATATTTTTTTAAGTGTGTAAGGGAGGGGTTATTACGATCGTTGGATAGCATGACACAAGAGTCAAGACTGGCAAGTGTTGAACTTGAAGTGACGTTCAAGTGTCTGTGAGGGGAGGGGGGGGGGGGGCAGTGCAAAGAAGGAAAGTGACATTTTTAAACATTACTGAAACGACCAAGTACTGAAACATCTATAATTCCACTTGAACCTCACTTGAAGGGTGAGACTGAATTTTTACAGCTTCATATCAGGGCTCTACAACACTAAAAAAAATCACTCTTCATTTGGCCAGTGAACCAGAAATTTTACTAGCCAGCCAGGAACTTTTACTCGCCAATATATATATATATATATATATGTGTGTGTGTGTGTATGATCATGTGTTCTTAAAAAATCCACTGGATGAAAATATAGAAATGAAATAAAATATTAATTTTCTAAGTTTATGTAACATTTTATTGTTTCAATCCATTTAAAACAAGGTTATTAACTGCATGTTGACCTTTTTGTGCATTTTTTATCAATCCAGTAGTGTTTATATGCCTATATTTTTCATATTTGTTGCTGTAATATTGAGGCAACCTTAAACTTTGTTTTTTAGATATTTAGCGCCAGTTTCTTTTTCTACAGAATTTACAAAACAGAGACTGCCCACTAGAATTGAAATGTTGCCTGTAAGTTAAAATCTAGAGTCCAACACCCCATAACTTGATCGTCAGACAAAACACTATGAAGTTCTTTAATTTATAGGTGTTTGTCCGACATTCGGGTGTTTGACTCTCGATTTTAATTTACAGATAAAATTTCCAGTTCCGACTGTGGTTAATCCCTTTGGGGATTCTGTCGCGGCCGTTTTATTGTGTTGCCACGATAGAATCCCCAAATGAATTAGGCTGTGGTCTGCCTGCCCTCCTCGTCGAACATTAGGCCGAACTTTCTGCCCCGATTTTACCAATTAAAAATCGCTTAAATTAAAATCGAAATCGGGGCAGAAAGTTCGGCCTAGTCGAACACTAGCCATACCTCCTTTAACCAAGATCGTTTAAACTTAGTAGTGTCTAATGATGCTTCTGTTGAAATCGACAGAGAGAAGAAAATGTCATCATGTGCTGTTAGGAAAATTTCAAGTCGAAAACATGAGAGCAATACAACGTGTTTTTATTCAGTAATCCACGTGAGTTAGATGCTCTAGTTTATCGAAACTGAATAACCAAATTCGTTGTTGTAAAGCGCATAACAGACCATGATTTCGATAATGTAATTTCACAGTGAGAACGGACAAACTTTTGATTTCCGGTTCGGCGAAAAACTGGTCGCAATGTGGCGACTGAATGAGGATAAACACTCGCCAAAATCTAAAAAATGGTCGCATTTGCGAGTGATTTGGTCGCATTGTAGAGCGCTGCATATACATGTACAACAACATTCTGATGACATCAGTGTTTACATTTATTGTGGGCTCACAATATTTGTTGTGTATCAAACTGATAAATATGCCGTCTCTTAAAAGTTAAATTATCAGAAATTATAATTATCATAGAAACTTGAGAGAATATTGGGGATACCCCGAACAACAAATTCAAGTGTTATAAACAAATTCAGACACGTACAAGTGCAGAAAATAGACATTGATCTGAACATAAACGAACAAATGGTTATGTAACGAATTTTCTATTATAATGTGGCGTTTTATACTGCTATGTTGTCTAATTCAGCGTGTCGTCTAATTCTGCGCTCGACTTTATGCTCAATTCACTGTGTATATCAGGGATATGTAAAACCTAACAGTCGTGACTTTTACTTAATTACAATTATATATTGGGTTCCAATTAACCTAACATGCATTTCTTCCTTACTGTGGTGCAATTTAGATGGTCACCAGTGAATATTTATAAAGAATGGACTTGATTTAAGAGGGCGCCTGCTGCTGTGCAGGGTTTCAGATACTGCCCAAGTCATCTGAAGTCACTGAAGTTCATTCCAAAATAGTATTTAGCATTATAAATATAATATATTTAAAAAATATTTTAGAATTAAGCCATTCTTTTTATCATGTTTTTCTTTTGTTTTTTATGTAAAAATGAACTGAATATTTATTTTTTACCAAGCATGGCAAAATTTAAGAAGCCATATTGCTAAATTGCGATGCGATGCATCAGTAAAAATTTTATTTGCTATTCATATGCATCTATTCCAACACAGATACAAAAAGTGATAAGAATGAAGGATCACTTCTCAAAATATCATGGTAAAATAAGCAATGGTTACTTAAAAAAATCAATTTATTATGGAGTTGTTAGCTTATGAGGAGAAGAGTAGAGTAGTACTAGAGTACATTGAGTTCTTGCTTCATATTAAGTTTTGTAGATGTCCATTCAGTAGCTACATGTAGTTTTGATGAGAGGTGAACATAGTTGTGACTTCCATTTTTTATTCTGTAGTGTTTTACTGCATCGTTCTCACTTCAGAAAAGTCCCACCAAGCCCAGCGTTGATATTAATCAAAGCCAACAAACTCAGTCATGTACATATGTTGTAGATAATTTTACCACACTTCAGTGGAGTTGAATACATGTACTTGCAAAAACAGTTGACATGTACATGCAGTTCATGCATTGTCTTTCCATCCTGCTTCATATAGGCCTACCCTACTCTACCCTATTGTTATCTGCATAATAGTTTTTATAACAGGCATTATCTGTCCTTTTTAGCTCGCCGGGATGAAAGTCTGGAGAGCTAATGCCATACTCCCGGCATCTCCAAATTGTCATCGGCAGTTGCATCTGTAGACAAAACTTTAAGTGGCCTGTAACTTTTTAACTACAAGGAACAGGGTTCTGATATTTCATTTATATTGATTCCTTATGACGAGAGCTTTCATTTGGTACCTTGACTTTTAACCTAGTGACCTTGACCTTGGACTTTGATCTATTTTTCAAAAACTTTAAACATGGCTATATAAATTTCTGATGACCAGAGTTCATTTTGTAACTTGACCTTTGACCTAGACTTTGAACTTTGAAATAATTTTCTAAAACTTTAACCATGGCTTCATGTATATATTTTAAACAACGAGGGATAGGACTTTGATATTTCATGTATATATTTTTTATGACCAGTGCCTTCATTTGGTACCTTGTCTTTTGACCTAGTGAACTTGACCTTGGCCTTTGACCTACATGTACTTTTCAAAAGTTTTGATTTGAGCTGAAGGAATACAAATTTTACCAGTCCTTTGACCTTAGAACCTGACAGCTGTGTCAAAAATCTATATTGAAAATCACACCCATTTCAGCAAACTTGTTGTCTTCTGACAACTCTTGTTGCTACAAGCATGATTTATGGCATTGAATTTAAGAAAAACATAGAAATATTATAAAAGTAATAGTTATAAAATTATAGAATTTCTACTAATTCACACATGGTTCATGCATTTTCTCTCTATCCTACATTGTACATATACATAAACCTTGTATGCAGTCTTCTTATCTGTGTAATCATTTCGATTTTGTTGTATGAATTACTTCCCTTGTTCATACTGTCAGCGTTATATATATATATATATATATACCTCACATATACACCTAACTGACTGACTCAAAGTGGTCTGATTCGTATAGTGGGATCTCACTATTTAGACCACCTAACTGACGGACTCAGAGTGGTCTGATTAGAGAGGTGGTTTCTTGTAAGTGAGGTTCTTTATAGATTAGATATTATCAAGAGACTGAAATGTGAGGTGGTCTTCTAAGAGAGATGGTCTTTAGGCAAGGTTCCTCTGTACATCTTTTCACTGCATGCATTTCAGATATTCAGTGAAGTAAGATGGAACTGCATGGTAATGTTTTCTTTTACCGGTAGATGTTTTCCTTTTATTTTCAGTTGATATGGCACCCATTCCACAACCAGATGAACACGACAAAGGACCAGATAAAAATTCAGATAATGAACCAATTGACCAGTTGGAAACTCCAGATCTTATTATAAACAATGCGGACAGCTCTGATAGTGAAGGAGTTGACGATGACACTGTAAATAATCTCGGATATCAGATGCTTCCTCAGGATATAGATGATGAGGATGATGAAAATGATGATAATAACTTAGAACAAACAGAAAATGATTCAGCTGCAGGTGTTGGGAGATTGACTTATGATGATGTGCCGCCTGTTGAAACAGACAATACTCCATTGCATCATGGGTTACATACGGCAGGTGGGCGTGTCCCATCATACATGAAGGTATGTTAACAAAACAGAATCATAAATAATGAAGAAGAAAAACCCATGTTTTATGTTCATATCTAGACTCTCTTAAATGTTATGAAAATATTGCTTCAATTGAGTGCATGCATGCCTATTAACACATAGTGATGTACAGTGTGTGTGTGTGTGTGTGTGTGTGTAGGTGTGTGTCGGTGTGTGTGTGTGTCTGTGTAGGTGTGTGTGTCTGTGTGTGTACATGTATACATGGTATACATGTATATATATTTTTCATACGATTTGTATGTTATGCAGCTTCATAACAAATTACATAAATATTTTATATGTAACACAAGTATTTGACCTTCATTTAGTTAGAACAATTTGGTTAACTCAACAAAAAGGAAAATATAAATTTTCATCTCCCAATCATCAGAAAATGCCATTTAAACTGTATATGTTAGATCATATGATAAAAAGAATCTTTCATGAGTTTCCATTCATATTGCATTTATGATACTCATTTTGAGTTTTCCATTTTGCTCGCCAAAAAGCTCACAAAATGGAAAATTCAAAATTTTTATCATAAATGTGATATGAATAGAAACTTATGACAGATCCTACAATGTGTATATTTTTTATGCATACATGTATATAATAATAAACACATGTACACAGTGTTCTCCCCAGGAATATCAAACAGCACCATGGTACATGTAGTTCAAATGTACAATTGTGACGCATTGTGTAGTGTTGCTTTACAATTTCATACATAGATAAAAATTACACATGTCTCTATCCATATCATCAGACTGCATGCAGTAGTTGTAGTGGGTGGATTCAACGTTTTGGTGTATAAATTGTTTTATAGCTGTTTACATTCATACAGAGTATTATTGGATAGTTATGAAGTAAAATGAAAAAGAAATGAATATAGTACAGTAAAACCTGTATATAGGGGCCACCCAAGGGACCAGAAAACATTGGCCTTTATGTGCAGGTGACCCTTATACACAGGTTCAATGTAGTTGAAGTATGCAGTCCAGGGACTTTTCAAAACCGGCCTTTATAGACAGGTGATCCTTATATAGAGGTGGCCGCTATAGCAGGTTTTACTGTATATTACAATTTCATGTAACACTAAACAATATAAAAGAAATTTTAACAACTCAGGGCTATAAAAAGCTATATTAGGACTATTTAGTTCCTGGGGAATTTTAGCAGCATGAGAAAATATTTAGCACCATGGGAGTATGTTTAGTCCAATGGTATCATGGCCTGGAGAGAACACACAGACAGACAGACACACAGACACACACACACACACACACACACACACACACACACACACACACACATATACAGTGAAACTTGTATTAACGACCTCCTAAAAGGAACAAGAAAACCAGTCTTTATAGGGAGGTGGTCTTTATATAGAGGTTGATTTGTACACAAATGGTACTGTTGGAAATAGCAAAAAACAGTCTTTGTCACAGTTTGTGACCAGGTGGTCTTTATTGCATTAAACTTTTGATGTGTTGCACATGTACATGTATTGTATTAGTTTTGTTATTTAGATTTTAAAGAAATACATGTAGCATTCCATTGTTCATGATGCATTTCACCTGTAGTTAAGCATTGCTTGATCTCACAGCAGTTTGATGAATAAGTCTTTCCCTAGCTTTATTTTGATTGTTTTCTCCTTCTCGACCACCACTGAAAATAACACCTACCACAACATTACTGAAAAAAAAAATGAGTGGGACATAGAACACTTATGAAGCAGTGAAAGCACTAAACTCTGATGTTGGCTACCTGTTTACATGTATCTGGAATATTAAGGGCAAATAAATACACATGTAAGTGCTCACCTTGTTGAACCCCTTTTTTTCAACATATTATATCTATTTCTAAGGTTCCTAACATGCCTCGACCGGATCCTCAGGATTTATTATGGAACCAGAGCACTTCAAAAAAAGATACATCAATGGACACTGAGCAAGCTGATAAAATAAAACAGACAATGTCTAAATTTCTTTTACCAAAAATTAACATTCCAGACTGGGCTAAAGGAGTATCAGATGATCAGCTGAAAGAGAAGTTGTTGAAACTTCAGAACAAAAAGACATGACATCATTCAAGAGTTTATGGAGGATTGAAATGAACTGATGCTTTTCAACTTTAAACATTAATGAATGCCATCCTTTAATGACTATAATGAGACTATAGTTCATTATTCTGTTCGTGCTGTTGATTTGAATTCACTCATTAATGTTGTGTGAAATGCAAATAGGATACAACATATCTATTATACCTTTGTACAGCAAAGCCATATGGACACTAGATGTCCAGGTTTTGTTGCCTTGTATTCAACCTTTACCACCCAGGAAGTGGAAGTGTTATTGTAGCAACACTAGATGTGACATCATCCATATTTTGTTATTTTTAATTGAAGAATATGAGAAAATAGTCTATGTGTAATTAAAACTGGTTGAATAACACTGAAGGAATGATATTTAAAATATCCAATGTAGCTCTTTTAGAATAATCATGCATAAACCTTGCTCCGAACAGAGGAAAATATTAAAGATATGGTTTTTGTCTTTTATAAATTAATGGTGTCTCTGGAAAGACAAACATGAACTATCCAGAGTTAGTGTATTTTTTATATTTGATTTTAACCTTGTCAGTGTAGATGGAACTTTATGAAATTTAGTAAGTGAACATAATGCAGACACACACATATCGCCAAGGGTCCTAAATTCATTAGGGTCCTAAATCGACAGTGTTCTTCTTTTGTTTATATTTTGTTTAATCCTGCAGTATCACGTATGTAAATGCACAAAAGTGTAAAAATAAACATTTTCTTTCGCCTGACATAATTTATTTTTGAGAATGCACTGGAAGCAAGTGAGTAATTATAATTTTGCTACCGGCATGCTCCAAAAATGTATAAGTTTTCAGTTATTTCTCATTGGGTAAAAAATCAATAGCATGATAAATACGTGCACTATAAAGCTCTATCACCTGCCTGGCATGGATAGTAAGCAATGGAAATCACATATTTTTTTTGGCAATATTGTGTACAAAACATTATATGATGTACCGTAATCATTGAAATTAGGACCCACTAATGGCGGTGCCCAAATATCGCTGAGTGGAACTTGTTTCATGAATAGAAAAAATAAGAATGTCTTTCAAAATAAACTGACTACACGGATAGATACTGCACCTAATGAGGTTTTCACTACACTGAAAAACAGAAATTGTCTGATAAATGTTTCGAAGTGATGGGACAGTTTTGCCTGTTGAAATATGAACACTCGAAGATATTTATTATACATGTATGTGGATTATTGGCATTATTCCATTATATGGAAAGCTTTTATAGTTGCTAGTAATATAAAAATTTATCACTAGACTTCTTTCTTTTAAGGTGATGCTGTTATTATTAATATGCAACACTCGTAAAACAATGTCCTTTGTATGGTGAATAATAAATGAAAACATATTTGAAGTGTTTATATTACAATTGATTTGTTATTTAATGTGTTAAGAGGGGAATTATACATGTATGTTAATTGTTGTAAATACACACACACACACACACACACACACACACACACATATATATATATATATATAATACTATATTCAGCACAACTATATATCTGCATAACGAAAATTTCTGGGTTTTTTTTTTCAAAATTTTATTATGATAGGAAATGGTGACCATACAACTCTCTCAGCACAGTCAATAAACTTACAAACAACACATTACTTGTATATACTTGTGTCTTATTGAAAGACTTTCTGTAACTTAATCATGATATGAATAAAGCTATTTACATCTGATAATCCATTAGAATTAGTTTTTCTTTATTGATGAAATGGTGCTAGTGTGAAAAAATTGAAACCAAATCAAACCAGCACTTGATGAATTGTCAAGATCTAGCACAATATCCATGTTGCTATATCACGTATGTTTCTTTTTTTTTCAACATTTTAAATGTATGATTCTAGTCTATATATAACTGAAAAGTTTTAAGAATTTTGAATTTGAATGTTGTTTTACGCCACACTCAACAATTTTTCAATCATATAGTGGCTGCCAGTATTTAATAGTTGAGGAAAGAATCTGACAAACTTTCTCACATAACCAGTTTAGGTATCGGTAAACCCATGTTGACTAGACGTGAGAGACTACATGTTTTAAAGTGTGATGTTTTTACCTGCCTTTGATATTTGCCATCTAAATGTAATATAAGTTGATAAAATGTGACATTCCGCTAGCAGAAATTCCATTCATTTTAGAGAAAAGGAATTCTTGTACAGGGTGGAACCATTAATTTTATTTTAATATAGAAAATTATACATCCAGACAAATTTATTGAATTGGAAAATTTACATTTTATAATGTATTAAAATCATTCAAATATTATTTGCAATATTCTCTTTGAGTAGGCATGGTTTACTTCATTAAATTGATTTTTCAATTAAACAACTTTGGTTTTTGTAAATGAAGCATTATAATTTATTGATATCGTTACATAAACATTATGCATTTACTTTTTAGAGTTGAATTGATAAAGACTTTTAAGGTAGCTTTTCAGAACAAAAAATTATCTGATGGTAAAGTTTAGTTATTGGTACTGAGTAATATGTAAAACGTCATATAAAAAGTACCGACTGATCTATGGAATTCCCTTTGTATCAACAGAGCAATGGGTTCACCTGATTAAAACATTCAAAGACATGCATGAAACACTTAATGTGGTTTTGAATGAAAGTATCTTTACGTTTTAAACTTCATATTCAGGTTTTTGCACGCAGAAATTCTTTTCTGCACACACTAGTTAATGGAATACAGTATAAATTTAGTTAATAAAATTAACCATGTTTCTTTTTCTTAGAAATATACTGACGATTCAGTGACGTACATGTAGGAAGCATTCATCAATACAAGATTTGATCAAACACCGATATACATTCTGAATTCATATATTTTTGAAATCTTTAAGATTTACTGAAAATATTGTTCAATTTTGTAAAAATCCGCAGCTATATTGGACGTAGTATTTTGTCAGTAATGAAAATGGTGTCATCAATGTTACAACGCGCCCTATTTACGTTACTTAACTAACACGAAGTTATTCTTAGCATATGTACCTTGATTCAGGAAAAAACCCAAATCTTATATCTTAATTGAAATATTTTCCCATTGTGACATTACCAATTGGATTCTTGTTATATAAGAAGTGATTTGATGCACTCTCTGACATGACTATTTACTTGCAAATCTTTGAATTTTCTTTCCCATCGTGACATTTCCAATTGGATTCTTGTTGTATAAGAAGTGATTTGATGGACTCTCTGACATGACTATTTACTTGCAAATCTCGAATGATTTTTTTTATGTAAATTTTTGTAAGCAAACACATTTATCATGGAAAATTCTTTTAGCGTGTAGATTTTTCGTTATGCAAATTCATCGTGATTCTGAAACAATGGCTTTTGATACTACTCCTCTGCTAAGTATTCGAGATAAGAATTGAATGTCTATGAGATTTGAGGTCCCATGTCTTGGCAAGACATTTATTTCAAAGAACCTTCACCGTTCCTGGTGTTGATAAAAACAATAAAACCAACACTATTGAAACCCTGCCTTTAAGAGACCATTTGTGTTGGAGATCACCTGTCTATTCTGAAAACCAATTTGTTAAGCATTGTGGTTTTTTTTTTATAAAATTACCTTTAATATATCAGTCGTTTCGAAATACAATATTTCTGTTGACCCTTTAAATAAGTTCCACGTTACATGTATTATAGATTCAAGATGATTAAGTTTGACTGTAATGTTTTACCGCCTAATTCCACCTGTCAGTGTCTCGTTGTTTGTATATCTTATTTCTGTATATTAGTTATCATTTTCAAGGTAACCAGTTATCCTGTCAAAGCAGATAAAATTGTTTCCATATGTTATTTATATGAATGCAAGTTAATTAGATGGGACCAAATCAGCCGGCGTAGAACATCTATTTACTTTTGCCCTTTTGTCCTTAGAAATAATAACAATATGTTGGTAAACCATTTATATTATTGATTAGGGTTGTAAAGAATTTGGAGGTCGACAACTTTTATGCCATTTTAAAAATGTATGTAATATAGCAGTTCGCGCACAAAGTGGATCTAGTGTTATCGTTATTTAAAATCATAATTTTGGGAAACGAAAGCAGACGTTTAATGTCTCAAATTTATTAATGGGGACTGGATCATATTTAAATCATTTGACTATAATTAACTTGTCTATATTTCACCAGCAGATTTATCATATGAATATTTAATACATATAAATATATTTTTATTCAATGTTATTTTTCACTTTCATGTAAATTCTGTGTCGATCGCTGTATGAATGTTCCACAGATGAAAAATTCACACCCATTGAAATTTCATACATAACTTTCACATTAAGTGACTCGGATACTGACTCTTCCGTCTGTGATCAGACATACGCAATCAACAACTCAAATCCTGGTCCCTTAGTCGTCTTATGTATATGTGTTGTATGGAAATATGTCATAAATTCATGGTTAAAGCATGACACAAGTACCCAGCTAATTCTCAGATAACCAATTCCAAGATGACATCCCTATATAATTAGATGCTGTTACATTCTACATGCCTATTTGCAATTACGATTATACAAACTTTAGTAATATACTGGATACATACAATACATATTATCCGCGAGACAGCAGTAAAGCCAATTCTTTTTTCTTTCGTTAGCTCACAAGATATCAATTCTATAACGTCTCATACGAACGCTTAACATTTATGTACCGTACAACGAACTAACTGAAGCATAATGTCTAAAGTACATCGTGTTATTAATGTACGGGGAAATTACTAATATCTCAGTCTCCGGTATGGGCTTTTTGACTTTAATGTGTCTTTTGACAGGAAAATATGCCATTATGCACGGATAACACTTTCTTGAGGCAATTATATAAAATCGAATGTTTGTAACGATTTTGTTTATTTGTGAAAGAGAATTAATCCCGTAACAATTTGCAAAACCGATAAATATGATGCCATTTTTGCTTATATTTATTGGAATGTTTGCTCTCTGAAAATAATACATGAAAGAGGTTCTGTACCGAAGATATTATTTAATACATATGATCCGTGCATTGTAAACGTTTCAAAAGTACAGACAACAATGCTTAATGGCTCCTTTATTTACAAATCAGTCCATTCTTTAAACTGCACATCAAGTACTTTACTCTTACATTAAAATGGATATTGAAAAATGACACAATAGTGGGCGGACTAATATTTATTCTAATATGAATTTTATTGTTTTGTACGCCACACGCAACAATATTTCAATTATATAGGCCTATATGTTGACGGCAAGTGATTAATAGTGGGGAAGAGAACCTGGATACAACATACCCGGGAAGAGACTGTTGTCCTTCCGTAAGTAAACTGACCAACTTTCTCACAGTATCAGTTTAGGTTACAGCGGGGTTCGGACCTGCGCTGACGAGAAATGAGACACACCATGGTCTAAACGGCAATGCTCTAAAGACTTTGCCACTGAGGCCTATTTCGCGAATACAATGTTAGTTTAGGTTTCCGATAGGGAACAGGTGGAAACATGAAAATATGCTCCGAAGAAATAATTGATATCAGATGTTGTTGTTTTTTTGAAGAACTGTGAAAATGCAGTAAGTATCATAACCAAAGTATTGGCTGTAAGGACGCCCAAAAGACAATATTCAAATATAATACTGAACATTGGACAAACATGCGGACCTCTGCAACATCATTTGAACAGCGGCATAAAATATTTGTAAAGCTACGGTTGAGATATATGCATTAGATAATCTTTAGATAAAACAGGTGCCCGTAATTTTAAGTATAATACAATATTCTTACCAGCAGTTATCCAGCATCCATTACAATGCTAAACAGAGTAATACGAGTGTTTGTTTTGAACCATAGTCAAGGATCGATGAAAAGTCTCGGGGGATAACGTATATTTGTTTAATACAAGGTGTATTTGAACCTCTATTGTGTGTTATTTATGCATTAATTATAACCTGTTGACTAATTGATAATGATATATGGTATAATCCATATATACGGAAAATACTGGAACATATATAAATTTATATTCACTTTCATATAATTACATGGATTTCCCAAATTCTGATAATGATAGAAATAATATATCGCATGTATGGCAACCCACTGATGTCACAATCCAAATGTTTATGAAATTATATAAGATGGGGCCATACTGTTGTTGATGTTGTTATTGTTATATTGTTGTTTAAAGTCCCACTCAAGAACCTTTCACTCATATACAGACGTCACCAAATGCCGATGAAGGGCTTCAAAGTTTGGCCTATTCTCGGTACTTACGGCTATTGAGCAGTGAGGGTTCTTTAACGTGCCGACACCTACTGTGACACGGGACCTCGGTCTTTATGTCTCATTCGAAGGACCATACTAAAACCGGAATTAAAGTAGATGGAATAATATACTTTACAATGGGCCATCTCGTTAATGACCTACTGTAAGCTGCACAGAGCTTAATAAGGATTCAACAATGTTTACTTTTAAAGCAATAGTAATGTAACATAAATAATATAAACATAATACCAAAGTTTTAATGTTCAAGACGATCATTTCTGTCAATTAGGCTTCATCAATTGAGCTCCAATTTTAGATAGATTTTCTAAAGGAATAGTGGTGTAATACAAGGCCAAATAATAAATCTAAATGCATAGAAAAATCCGTCTAAAAGTAACAACTGTAAAAAGATGATGATCATAGCTTTTGAATAATTTAGAGTTTTTAAAAATGGTGTTATCAATGCCAAATATTACTTTAGTATACGATTATCAGCTGGTACCAAAATACCAGATACTAGGTTTATGTATACCCTCGTGGACTCAAACGGTCCTCCAGCAGTGGCAACGACCTAGTAGTTATGAATATTATAAACATACCAAAGTTATAATGCTCAAGACGATCGTTTCTGTCAATTAGACTTCATCAGTTGAGCTCCAATTTTAAATAGATTTCTAAAGGGAAAGTGGTATCAGACAAGGCCAAATAATAAATCTAAATTGCACAGACAAATAAACTGAGTCAAAAGCCTCTTCGGAATACTAGTAATAATCTACCTAACATTAGGGATCCAGCATTTTTTGTCGTCCATCAATATACATGGATACCTTTCACCCGATCCAAGTGAGATACTAGTGTAAATAAATCATTTGGTTTACTAGTTTTATTTCCATATTGGCAACCAATGTCGCGTAATTTGATTTTACCATGTCTGCCGTGGCATAGGTTCAGAAAGACGGGTGACTTTTACATCTAATGTCGCAGAGTGAGAAAAATGCAGATTTCTTCATTTTAATAACTTTCACAGGGACAAAGGTCATGTTTCACATTTGTTTGGTAACGTTATTTCTTTTTTAACCCATTTTTTCACTTTTATCTGATTAAAACCTAATATACAGAGCTGAAAGCTACTAAGAGATCGATTGCATCCTATACAATTGTTATATTATACCATTAATTCTACATTGAATCAACAAATTAATGTACATGTACTTAAAACATTTAAACTTATATTTGAACCCCTTCATCGGTTACAGTCTTTAATTGATTAAGCGAGAATAAATGAATATAAAACAAGACAAAATGTCTAATGTCAAAACTGTGATATACCATTAGACGCAATAGTTAAAAGTGAAACATTTAAAAGACAAACAATGGTAGCGCATTTTGATATTTATTCATTGATGTTTTTACTTTTTAACTTGTATTCATTTGACAAATGCAGATTCCTGATATAAATCCCCTAGTGCCTACAGTCATTGTAAACAAAACGATTTATTTGGAAAATGTAATTGTGAACTTAAACTTAGATAAACAATTGATTGTGACGTACATATTTTGTATGAATGTATGAAAACAATATAATCATGGATTGTAAGCATTGGCAAGACGCAATATTCAATGCATGTATGCTTGTTATTATCTTCGATATATATTTAGAGCCGGCCTGCCTCAGTCAGTAGCGCGCTCGACTCTGGATCGTGAGGTCGTGAGTTCGAGTCCCGCCGACGGTAGGTTGATTTCCTGTCTTTCAGATGAGACAATAAAAAACTGGAGGTCCCGTGTCACAGTAGGTGTCGGCACGTTAAAGAACACTCAATGGCCGTAAGTGCCGAGCATAGGCCAAAATTTGAAGCCCTTCACCGGCATTTGGTGACGTCTCCATATGAGTGAAATATTCTCGAGTGGGACGTTAAAACAACAATAAACAAACAAACAATCGATATATATATTTACGCATTTTAATAAAATCCTAAAGTAAAATGAAGAAGTACCAATGGATAATCGAAGCTCTAAGTCCATTAGAATACGATTTGATTTGATTTGATTTTTTATTTTACGCCATACTCAACAATCTTTCAGTCATATGATGGCGTGCAGTTTTTATTGGTGGAGGAGAAACCCCGGTTACCCGGGTAAAGACCACCGACCTTCTGCAAGGAAACTGGCAAACTTTCCCACTTAATTCGAAATGACCCTAGCGGGATTCGAGGTGAGAGGCCTTGTGATTTAAAGCGCAATGCTCTAACCACTCGGCCACGGAGGCCCCCTCATTAGAATACGACAAATTGAATATAACATGTCTCAACACGAAGAACAATTGCTAATCCCCAAATCGCTTGCGTTGTTCTAGTGGTAGTGCATTCGACTCGCAAGCGGAAGGTCCCGTGTTCGATTCCCGGTACTTGGGCATACCAAAGAGTTTTTAAAAATAGTAGTGACTGTTCCTTAGCCAAACGCTGGTCATACGAAGTGAAAGTCAAGGACTTTTGGGATGAGACTTAAAACCGAGGTCCCGTGTCATGGCAGGCATGGCACGTAAAAGAACACTCACTGCATTGGTGTCAGTCCATAACACACTTCAAAATTTGTGGCACTTAAAGCTGGTGACATCTCAATATGAGTGAAACATTCTTCACGGGATGTAAAACAACAGACAAAAAAAATCAAAATAAACAAATGTCATCCCAAACGAGATGAGACCTGGTGTCCAGAAGTAGTCAGCATCCCCTGTCAGTATGCCACAATCTTCTTAAATCATGCATGGAAACCTATCGAATTCGAGAGAAAAGTCAACTTTGCTTGGTGAATAGGACAGAACTTGGTATTTCGATACCAGCTGATAAACTTATACTAAAGTAATATTTCGCACAGGGAGAATCATTTAAATTCTAAACCCTTCAAGAGCTAAGATATTCATCTTTTTACAGTGGTTACAAGGATTTGGCTATGCATTAGAATTTATTACTTGGCCTTGTATGATACCACTTTCCCTTTATAAAAATTTATTTTAAATTGGAGATCAACTGATGAAGTCTGATTGACAGAAACGACCGTCATGAGCATTATAACTTTGGTATTAAGTTTATGGTATTTAGTTTTAGATCTGATTGGCGAATGGGAGTCACTGTATATCGTCGTGCTCCAGAATATTATCTAACATTCTTGAGAAGGGGACTTCATATTGTTTAACGAAAGTAACAATATAGTGAGATATACAATGTATAATCTTTATAAAATATAGTTCAAGTCTAGCGATCAACATATGAATATCACCAAACTAGGATGAATTATAGTTCAAAGAAAATATATCTCTTGGTTCCATTTTTACATCTGATATAATGTGTGTGGGAGGGGAGCGAAAAAAATATTCTCAGAGCAGAACAATAAGCATTATCATCAAAGGAGAGTTTCTGGCGTTAATTATTCAATTACCCCTCCATTTATCGACTCATTAAGGTATATTTACACCAGTGTTTGAAACACGTGCAACAGAGTAGTTGAAACGCATGAATATTATACAACAGTAAGAACACTTTAACAATATATGTATACATGATTGTTTACCAAACAAAGTAGCAACGATTGATTTTAAAGTCACACTATACAATTATAACAATACCGGTTTTAGTCTCTGTTTGCAAACCTTTTAAACACGGAAATGACATTGAAATGCTCATTACCTGTTGTAACGTAGATATGTAATTGTCCATAATGATGGCATTTGACCAATGCCTCACGGTGAGTTTGACCGGTCCGCAGGGCTGCACACTCCTCTATTGCCCCTGATCTCACTCCGTCAGTGGTCATTCAAACCTCACTATGCTTAATCGAAGGGACTCCTTTGGACGGTTTGTATCTGTACGTAACCTATAAATTACCTTCATAACTTAAAACTGATCATTTTTCATATAACTGACTCAGCCTCGGAGTTAAGTTTAACATATTTAATGCTTTAAATATAATTGGATTAGGCACAAGTTATCATAACTGTCTCCACAACAAATATAGACAAATAATGAGAGGGCGACAGCTCAATCAGATATTAAATGTAAATTAATATACATTAGTTCAAAAAGAGAAAGAAAGGCATAGAGAAGTGAAATATAAGCAAATTTAGCAGATCTATATAATGTCCACATTATTTGTCATCACAATTACGATAAAGCCAACAACTGCCTGACACTTGTTCTAACATTAAATTCCAATACTTTCACTAGCACAAAAGACCGTGAAAACACATTCCTTGTAAGCTTTCTCTTCTCTTTCCGATCATTCCAGGTAATTTAACTAAGTACCAGGTAGGCACTCCTCACAAGTATTTATATTTCTTACTATGTTTTAAAGCTGACACATATCAAATTATTTAAATATTGTTTTGGGCGAAAGGGTTGATAGAGAAAGGATAGTTGAAAGAATGGAAAAGAAAAAAAAAAAGAAAAGAAAGCACTTGTCGTTCAAATCGGTTGCTTCATTTTCAGCATTTGTAAGCTCCGGATTACCAGACAGTGAAATATCTAAATTTACAGGGTAATATGGTTGAAGTTTGATGAACATGATATTTCTCAAGATATTGTATATTGGACATTTCAATATATAATGGAAGACATTTTCACAATTATGGCCAAAGAGTCATGGAGGAGAATCTGGTAAATTTACACGAAAAAGATCATAATTCAGAGAGCTACAAATATATCTAAGTTTTATGTGTATTTTATTGATGCGACGCGGTCCATAACTTAAAAAGGTAGGGTTTAATAATGATGATGCGATAAAGCACTTCGAAATCTAGATAGTAGTATAATGTATTAAAGATAGTCCAGTAATAGTGAGTATATAGTTTGATATTACATGATCATTATTATTTCTAAATGGATATCAATCTATATCTCTATTTCGTCAGGGAATAGTTCATGTAGGTAAGATGGAGTAAGATTATTTTGGATTTTATCGAATAAAGTTAGTTTTCTCCTATCTTTTCTGCTCTCTAAAGTTTCCGACCCAAGTTTCGAAATATAAGGCTTGTCTATAACCTGTCACAATTCTAGCTGCTTTAAGCTGTAATTTTTCAAGTAATTAAATATGGAATTTCGAACAACCACTCCAAACCTCACATGCATTTTTAAGGACAAGAAGTATGAAAGATATATAAATTTGTGATAGAATATTTCAATTAACTAAACATTTTTAGCTGCCTTAAAGCATTAATCGTGTGCAAACAGATTGATAAATGGTATCAATATGGTTCCCCCATTGGCATTGACACTTAATAAAACTTCTAGATGTCTGTGTCTTTCCGACATATCAAAAATTGTTTCACTAAAACTCAAGTTAACATTATTATCACGTTCCGTATTACAGATAAAAAACCATCTGTTTTGTGATGTTATACATATAACATGTATGTTGGAGTACATTGACATAGGCGGTATATTATCGTGTTTTATGTGGTACTAATTGTAATTCAGAAGACTCCAATCGGCATGGCGATCTCCATCTACAACACAAAATGTAGTGGCATGAAAATATCAATTTCCATCAATTTGTTTGCACCAATAAACAAAAACTACAGCTTCCAATTCATATTTTAATCCGATTGTGCTTAAACTGTTATCCATTCTTTGGATATCAGTAAGTGTTTTGTCATTATTTATCAACTCAAAGGCGTGAAATGTTTTATTCAAATCGTGTTGGACCACAACTGATACTACAAAAGAGATAGTGACCATTTTTATTCCGAAATAGCTATAAACAATTGGCGTCAGAACTAAAATTACAACGTAACGTTTGCTATTCAGCAAAACTTTCTTCGTTGAAAATTTGTGTTATGTAGCAAAAAAAAAAAAAAAAAAAAGTATCCGAAGGCCTACATGCTGTACATTTTACTATTTATCAAAGGCTCTGGCGTGGGAACCTCGTGTAATAAATGCCTTCCATAGAACACCTATTCAGGATAGACTTACTGTAACTGTATTCCATCAATCGGTTTGAGCCGGTCCGAATCCACCAATTTAATGGAACACTTTTGGTATTTTCCTGAACCGGAAGTTACCTGTTAGCAAGAAACAAACATGTCAACAAAAACGTCATAACTATTTGTTTTCGGGAGTTTCTCGAAAATAAACTTGTTGAAGTACTGGAAAATGATAAATTTGATGAAACGGATGAAGCAGTTGTATTAGATCATACGAATACAAAAAAATAAAACTTCTGACGTCATATTGGTACTAGCAGTTCAAGCATTTATGTCGAAACACTTGGATCTTGGTGAATCAAGCATTCCATTTGTGATTTGATTGGTCGAACCGGTGCGTTCTGCTTAATGGGACGACCCTGGCATCTGATCGTATTTGGCACTTCGCTTGAGTCTAATGGCGTTTTTCTATAAAAAATTCATAATTATATTAAAAATAGAGTCTTATTATAATAAATGAAGTGACTTAATCACCACCCCATCGGCAATAATCGTGCTGTCTGTTTATTTTCATAATATCAGTTGGGACTAACTTGATACGTGAGTCGACAGTATTGTTTTATTTGTTATTTTATCATATCGATCTAACGTAATAATTGTCAAATAAAATCGTCTTCAATTACGAAAAACTGAAATGAACCAAATTCTCTTAAAAGTTAGCTCAATAACAGATAAATGTAAACATGTTGGCATTTATTTAGAGGTAATTGAATATATCTAATTTTTTCCTATCGAATCTGTATATGCAACTTTAGAATTGAAAGATAGATTTAGAAATGTTGTTTCGATCAATTATCATTATGTCCATTTTCTAGTCGTATAATCTCATTGATAATCCCCTTTTCAGCTTTCATGATGAAAGATTGACATTACATTTCTTCAATAACAATGATAGGCTCCTAATAAATCCTTGACTTTTGTAAACAATTACTTAGATGTTTTTATCTACACAATCACAATCATTTCATATACCGTGAACTACTTAATGAGTTGTCGGTACAGGGATATGAAGAATCACATTTAAGATAAACACTTGTTTAATGTGATATTATAATTCAAGGGCACATTAGTTGTTGAATCGCTATATTGATGTGACAAGGAGTTATTTTTCATTTATTTTGATTTTTGGTTTAAGCGACTACTCTCAACGGCTGTGTTTGGTCGGCAGAGAGTATTAAGTTCTCCATAACAACTGATCCCACTGTGGTTTTCCAGAGATCCGTTTGTTGTTTAGTTGACATCCAAAGATTAAAAAAATGGCATATAATTACAGATACAACCACTGACCACAAACAATGAGGACTTCCTTAGATTAAAACTTTGATATGTAATTACAGATGCAACATATACCACTGACTTCTTGTAGAATTTACGAAGATGTCAGTTTTTGTGGTTCAAATTAGAATCGGAGCAGAGAAGGGACTCTACCATTCCGATTAGAAGTATAGTGCCATTATTAACTCTTTCATTTGTGTATGTTTGACCACTACATTTGACATACATTCAGTTTTCTGGTCGAAATTGAAACTCATTATTGATTATTTCGTCATCTAAACTCGACGCTGTGAAATTAAAAGGTCGAAACTGCAATTTTCAAACTTTTCAGTAGAAGGAAAAAAACTGATTTTTCATTAGACTAACACAGATATTATAACAACAACTTCCACATGTATTTGTATTTAATACCTAAGTCACAATAAATACTAGATAGCAATGATAGATTCAAAATAGTTCATATAAAAACTTAAATAGGTGTAAATACGACCTTTTAACCCATGGTACCCAAATCATCTGTACAGTAATTTGGGTCGTCAGCCACTTACGAATTTTTGTGACTGACTTCATCTGGATATTTTAGTATCTGTCATTTACGACCTTTTATAAGTAACTTTTACCTAATTTTCTTGGAAACTATCGGGACTTTTGACTTTTCACAGGAAGATGCAGAATTGGAAATTGTATCCAAAAAATAAGAAAAAACATAAAATCATACTTATGATATTCTTTTTCGAAACTAAATATTCATAAATGCTATATAAGTTTGCAATATCCATTAATCACACACACACACACACACACACACACACACACACACACACACACACACACACACACACACACACACACACACACACATATATATATATATATATATATATATATATATATATATATATATATATATATATATATATATATATATATCAATAGTTACATTTTATAATCCTATATACTATAGTTGCGTGTCTTTAATAGTTCTGCTTGAAGATTCAAGTCGTTCAAGCAGCAATTGAAATTGCTTATAACTGACATAATGACTTCATGGAAATTACGCAACTCAAGTCTTTCACAGATAAAGATAAGTAATTATCACCTTCTCAAAAACGTCTGAAAAGACGAATGATGTCCGTCTCGAATACGCGAATTGAGTTTGATTGTTTTATTGGAATTTCACATCCCCAAAATTGTACACTTATTCGGTGATGTCAGCAGCTTTAGGGGAGATGCTACAAATTTTTGTCTTTACCATGATCTGACGCCAATGCAATGAGGGTTCTGTTATGTGTCACGCCTTCACTGGCAAGGTACCTTCGTTTTAAGTCTCATCCAAAATACCATTGACTTTCATTTCCAATGCCGAACACTTTAAAGGCTTTAGTATGATCGGGAATCGAACCCGGGACACTCTGGCAGGTATCACATAAGAATGCCAAACGTACAGTTCAGTACCACTAGATAATATCTAACACTACGTAACGTACGACATCGCGTCATTGATAAACCAAAATAAATATTTCTAGGGCGATCAGTGACCTTACTAGTATGGGTTCTTTATTAGTATGAAGCGCTGTATTGTTGACACATACATTTGTTCGGAATTTTATTAACATGCATCACACCAATTTATCTAGTGTGATAAAAGTTATTTGATTTCTTTACAGTTCGCCTTACTGTTTCAGATCATTAATCTGTTTCTAATTTCCATACCAGACTCCTTCTTTTCTAATTATTTCTCAGTGATGACAGCCTAAGTGTTATATCAGATCACCAGACTATACACAATGTGATTTAGAAACCATATTAGTGCGTACTGGTACTGGTCCCGTATCTTAAAGGAAATTTTAGACCATGATACTAAATACCGGCTAACGTGTTTAAGTAAGAATAATTTGATTTAGGTAATTTAGATGTTATATTAATGTGTAATATAGTTCTCAGTCCTTAGATATAGTAGATAACAAGGCAAATAGTTCAGCTATAGAGAGCTTGACAGTGATGATGTCTCATGAATGTAAATCTTATACCAAATCAAATCATTGTCGTCTGCTCTTTATACATGCACATTTATATTTCTCTTAGTCTGCGATAATTCATCTTATTGTTCTGTAATTCATGATGTGATATTGGTATTTGTTTAAACAAAGATGACACGACTTCCTGTCAGACAAAGCCGACATTTAATGAAATTAACTGGAATAAATTTGTAAAGATTTTAATTCGCTATACTTATAATAAAGCTATCAAAACATCAAGATTTGAATTATTTCTTTAATTTGCTCATTTGCTTTGCTATTGAATCACGTCCCAATATAATTTTCTCTAGACTTTCCAAGGTTGACGCTAGATGAAGTGTCATACCAACGAAGAAGCGAATATTTCCTAAAGTAACGCGTGATGCCAATTTTCGACCTAATGCTTAACAAAGATTTTATTTCTTATTACAAACAAACGAATTCAACATTCTTTACGATAATATCTTTGGTAAGAACAGTCTCATGTCCAGAATATTTTGCCCAGATGACCAGCTTGAGAGGCGAACTGTTTTAACTACTAAGCGAACACGAGTTTATATTCGTTTTTGTCACAGGGACATATTAGATAAGTACAAACAGGTTGAATACTTATGTAATAGTAAATAATCAGAGTTTTCCGGAATCTTTTTGAAATATAAAAGCTATTTGCAATAATGGCAAGTGATGTAGTGAATTTAAGCTCATCTTTCACCATGAATGATGGAATAGGTATGTATTCTCCGTAGTAATTGGTTTCAGGAACAACACAACAACGTAATTACTTCTACAGAACATTGATTGATGTGTTGTATTATGTCAGGTTCCTCTTGTGGTTCATATAAAAATAATATGATTTTACGTGAAAACACGTGGTTATAATAGAAAGTAAATCCTTTAGGGAACATAAACTGCCTGAGTATACTGTTTTCCATAAACTGTTCATTATTTCCATTTTGTCGTCATCGTTGCTGTTTTATATTCTACTATGACTGATAAAAGAGTAAAGTGAAATATTTTGATTGGTTGTTGAATCGTTATTTGCTATGTTGACTAGGAATAGTTGTGCCCATTTCATGGAATTTGACAGCAGACCCACAACCGGTGTGATCATTCGGTGAGAATGCTTACTCACGACGGGTGTAATCATTTGGCGGGAATGCTTATTGTCGACTGGTGTCGTCATTCGGCGGGAACGCTCGCCGTCGACTGGTGTGGTCATTCAATGGGAATGCTTACTGTCGACGGGTGTGACCATTTGGCGGGAATGCTTACTGTTGACGGGTGTGGTCATTTGGCGGGAATGCTCACGATGGATGTGACCCTTGGACGGAAATGCTTACTCCTAATCTAATCCCACCTAGTTATTCTCAAAAGTTATTTGTTTCTGTTCAATATGTTTATGTATTGTCACACTTGATTATGGATTATAATTCGGTATTTCTAACTGACATATTGCGATGACAAATCTGCATAATACGTTTAAACAAGACATAATAGCCAATTAAACGAAGCGTTCTTTGCGCGAAGATATCGGTCATGGAAACCTACAACGGTACTATTTTGAACACGAACAAATTACTTACGTAAATTTAATTTCATGTCCTGATTGAAAAAGATAGATTAAGCATCTTGGTAAAATCGGGCAGACACGTGGGAAACAAGGAAAAAGTAACAACCAAAGTGTCATAAGGATTCTCAATCCTTAAAACCAGCTCAGATAAATAAAAAACATACGGTGATTCGTTTAATTACATTTTATAATGTAAAGCAACAAAACAAGTAAAAAGAAGGAGTTATATATATAAAGACATAATTTGAAATATTTGCATTTTATTTAATAAATTTTTATTTATCATTAGAAGCACTGGTTCCAGGTTCTTCACCATCATCTCTATACATTCTCCCTCTTACAACGGGAGCTGCATGGATAACGATCTCTTCTAATTGCTCTTGTGTTAAACTGAAGGGCGATAACTCATTGTCGGACATTTGTCGTCTTAATATTTTTTGATGCCTCGTTCTGGCGTTCATTATTGGTTGATTGGATGGCAATGTTGGTTCCGATTGGTTGATGGTTGGAATTTCCTGTAGCACTATCATTGGTTGTGACTGAGTGTCCGATGTTACTGTTGTAGTATTTAACATATGAGTATTCACTGGTGCATTAGCCAATCCGTTGCGCTGGGGTTCGGTTGTGCGTCTTTCTCTTGTCTCCTGTACTTTGTCTGGAGCTTTTTTATCTTTTTCTTTTTTCACCATTTTGTAATAATCATCTGAAATAAAGAGAACAAAATCAATAGAATTAGCTATTGCTGTCAACTCACCATCCATACAGTACAGACAAATGCGTTTTATAACACTGGATTAAAGAATCGGTAAAACGTACTCTGAAAGAAAGTAAATGGGCTTTTTATTTTTCTGTACATTAAAAGGGAACAAAAGACAAGAAGAAAAACATTAATTTTTAATGTCAAATTTTGTGCATGATGGAAATTTAACTTGCTTTGTCACCATATAAAATTTTGTAAATGTCATCGCTGGAAAGAATGTATATTTTCCATCGTCAGAACGCCCTTAGAATGACAAATATGAATATAAATTATGTAATTTGCAACTTAGTGTATGGATAAATAATAAGGTAATTAATTCAAGAATATTATATCTCTCAATGAATAAACCATTTTTGATGTTTTGATAAAAATATTGATAATGAATAATTAAGTAGATGTAAACAATATATAGTTCATATGATAATTATCATTATGATGATGATGATGATGATGATATAAATGATTTGAATTTTAATAATTATTATGGCGACCATAATAATTATAATCTCAGTTTTAATGACATCATCATCATCATCATCATCATCATCATCATCATCAATAAAAAGAAATAATATTTTAAGTTAGATCTATACACTGTCATGCTTATTTCAATAAATCCTTAGACTTATTTAACGCTGAATGAGATACAGTACTGATTACATAACTTGCACAATAGAAACAGTACAACATATTCGTAATATCGAGTAAGAGCTAACAGATAAGATTTGTTTGTTTCCATTATAACGAATATATATATATATAGCGATATCTAAAGCTGAAAGGCAATATTGCCCGACAATGTCAAAAAGAAGCAGTTTGAGTCGAAAAAGTCGAATTATCCGTTTGCAAATTTCCTGTTATTAATATAATTTCATGTTTACCCAAAACATGTTGAATAGACCCTGAACTTGCATAACTCTAATGAATCACACACGCACACACATACACACACATGTACATACACATACATGCATGCACACATAAAATACATACATCCATCCATCCATCCATCCATCCATACATACATCCATCCATACATAAACTTGTGAATATGAAAGGTTATACATTTTTGTGATATCATGTCATTATAACAGTATTTTACAACTTTCTATAAATCATTATCCTTGAATGTGTCTAAAAACGTGTCCAGTAAAGTACACTATCCTTTGTACATTAACTGTTAATTACTTAGGTATATCCTGATTATGTTGACTTTGTAAGTCAAATATGGTATTTCTGTGGTACAGACGTCCATAGCACAATATGGTGATCGATTAAGATCAAAGTCGGCAATACATTGTACTTATCGATCTTGCGCACGTAAATCGATATGATATTGAACATAGGTAATTCAGACAATAAATTTCAAGGTGATGTTCTTAGAGGTGAGCATGTTCTGTTTCAGTACAGCCATTAATATTTGAAACCAACATTACCCCATTTAAAAGGGGCCTTGAACATTGCTGTTTTGAAGCAATGTCACAATAAAATACATATAAGTTGATGTTGGTCTTGTTACCTTGATATTATGATTGTTGAAGGTATATATTTTGTCTATAATAGAACGTATAACATGTGAAAGAACACGCACCTCTCATATTGTCTTTTTGTTAAGTATGACAATTGGCCTAAATAGCATCGGAAATAATTATTTTGAATATACATAATCTGCTAAAATAATATTACTAAATGAGATATTAAAACGGTATCAACAGGAAGAACAATTGCGAATCTCAAACGGGACGGGACCAGGTGTCTGGAAGGATTCAGTGTCCCGTATACCATAACATAATAGTCCAATACTTTAGACAATAGAATTCCATTAAGTTACTTCGTTGTGAAAGGGTATTAAAGGTGACTGATTGTTAATCAATATCTATAGTTCTGATATGTACCTGTAAATACACGTTTGACCTATAGTGGACAAACGAAATATATTAACCATATAAATAGCTGTTGGTCGAAATGTATGATACAGTGTTTGTGTTTTTATTAGCGACTCGAATTCTGGTTCATTGTTTCTGGTAAAAGTCAATCTACGCTTTTACCTTTAAATGATCAGTGGTCCCTGAAAATAATATTTTAATGGAGTATCTAATTTTTGGTCCTTTTTGGAGACTAGCCTCTTTTATTTTCAAACTTTATGTAGCTTCACACGGGGATTGTTCATGCCCAATTTTGTTATAAATTTAGTCGGTCCATTGGTTCTAGAGAAGTAGAAAAATCTGAAAAAGTGCCGTAAGCCTCTTGTATTTGAGCGCCTCCTTGTTGCCTGTTTATGAGCAAATTTCATTTTCATTTTACAAGCATTGTAGGTATTAGTTTTTAAATCATGAAAACCAATTTTTCAAAAATCAAATCATTGGTTCATAAGATGAATCTGAAATATATATTAATTTTAGGCCTATTTCGACACATATCGAAAACCGCGTTTAATGTCAACGTTCCGCAAATTTTATGGTCGGTATAATAGTCTTGTTTGCGACTACTCTGTTTCACTAAGTGAAATGTTGAGTTGCCTTTTCGTTGGCGGTTGTTGAGACGTCTGTACCAATTGTGACGAGGATACACTCCTCACGTATTTCATTGGATTTGACATTGGACTCAAGGCGGGTGTGACCGGTCGACAGGGGATGCTTACTCCTCCATGGCACCTGATCCCACCTCTTGGTTTCCAGAGGTCCGTGTTTGTCCATTTTGCCGGATTTGTATCTATGTCCTGGACATTCTATTGATTTATACTTTGGTATCTGAGATTTTTTATATTTGGAGCCCTATGAATCCTAGACAAACCTAATGCGCTTTATATAGTGATGATTACTCTCAAATTTGGTTAAAATTGACAAAAATTGGTTATCGAGAGGAAGTCAAAATATGTAAAAGATAACGATTGGGCGTTGCACGACGACGGACAAAAGATAAACAAATTGCTTATTAACGAATGGTTTTTTAGAAAACTTACCTGTATAGGCTAAAAAATTTGTTCCCCATACGATGCTCCATATCCAACCAAGCAGCAATATAAATGCTGTAAGAAACTGCAGTAAAGCAACCCATGTGTTGACTAACAATACACGACTTTTGGAACAGTCTTTAAGTCTGACTTTAGAACAACACAAAACGGAAAGTCCAGATATAAACGTCCCTGAAATATATAAAACATATATATTTCCCTTTATTTCGGATTGAAAGGTAAAATAGGGGTTTTGTTCGATTCTTCATCACGTGGGCCAGCGTAATTGGTTTGATACCATACAATTGAATGAAATAAATATCTTAAAACATGATATCATTTTACCCTTTATTTTACATTTTTGCAAAGTAGTAAAATAATTTATTGCTTGTAAAAGTATCATAAACGATATATACAAAATATATTTTATTTCAATTACTGCGAGAAATTTTGGGTAGATAACCCGTGTATAATGCGCAAATAGAAAATTGTAATTACAAATCCTTGAAAACAGTAACGTAAAATTCATTCGGAAGGCTGTTGTGCAGCTGAACTAAAACCATCTGATGGTCAAATATTTAAATAATTGAAATTTTGTGAAATACATCTTACAGGAATACAATTGTACTTGATAGATATTTTCTTAAAAATAAAGTTTACCTTAATATTAGATTTTTGACATTATATTAACTGCAATTATCATTTATCCAGACATATCAAATAAAAATAGGTGCCATGAAAACTAATGTCATCCATTAAATACCTGTTTGGACTTTATTTAGTATATTAACATAGACAGATACAAGAGTAACATCTGTTTCAACCTACAACAAATTCGCACTTGTAAGTATAACTGACAGGTATAAAAACTCCAGGTCATTGATATTATACAAGAGCAACTTGCTAAGAATCAAATGACATTGAGTAAAGAATCATTTCAAAACTTTGTATTCATCAATGTTTGAGGGGCACCTGTCTGGAGGCACATGTTCCATGTTTCATATATGTACTATATAGTTATTTCTATAAAGAAACATGGTGATATTATTAGAACTGGGTCAAAGACTAAGTTCTTTTGGTATTAGATTAGAGGATGAACTCTTAACATACATGTGTATGCCAGCTTTTGTTAAGTGTTACAGCAAATCATCTACACTAGTTATTGCTACATCTATTGTTATTAAGAAATATCTTTCTACGATAAACGGTCTACCTAGAATACAGGTACTTGATATGAGCGAATACAAAATGTTCTTACACTGCTATAAAATATGATCACAAAGTTTCCATTTCCCGGTAATCAAATACATACAAAATTAGATTCTGCAATATCCGCCACACGTCTTTTTATCTCGAGTAGACGAAATGGAACCTAGATTATGCGTGTCGTTTATTCAAATTCGATTTTCATCTTTATGTAATCAACGGATCAAAAACATAATGCTAAATTAGTGTATTCCTTTTCATACGATATCAAAAACATAATGCTAAATTAGTGTATTCCTTTTCATACGATATCAAAAACATAATGCTAAATTAGTGTATTCCTTTTCATACGATATCAAAAACATAATGCTACATAACTGTATTCCTTTTCATACGATATCAAAAACATACATTTTCATACGATATCAAAAACAAATGCTACAGTGTATTCCTTTTCATACGATATCAAAAACATAATGCTACATAACTGTATTCCTCATACGAATTAGTGCTACATAACTATATTCCTTTTCATACGATATCAAAAACATAATGCTAAATTAGTGTATTCCTTTTCATACGATATCAAAAACATAATGCTAAACTAGTGTATTCCTTTTCATACGATATCAAAAACATAATGCTAAATTAGTGTATTCCTTTTTATACGATATCAAAAACATAATGCTACATAACTGTATTCCTTTTCATACGATATCAAAAACATAATGCTACATAACTGTATTCCTTTTCATACGATATCAAAAACATAATGCTACATAAATGTATTCCTTTTCATACGATATCAAAAACATAATGCTAAATTAGTGTATTCCTTTTTATACGATATCAAAAACATAATGCTAAATTAGTGTATTCCTTTTTATACGATATCAAAAACATAATGCTACATAACTGTATTCCTTTTCATATCAAAATAAATAATGCTAAATTATTGTATTCCTTTTCATTTAATAGTAATATAACACGTTTACTGTGATTCGATATATAAAGGATAACAATTGTTCCACAACGTTTGTTATGACACAATTTATTGTTGCAGCATACCCAATGTTTCCTACATTCATTATAGAAAAATAGGCTATATAATATGATTAACAGTTTTCATTTCTCAATTTGAATATGATCTGCTTCGCTATCAGCTCCAGATATATCATAGACATGGTCTTAAACGACTGAAGACACGTTTTGGATATATAAATGGGAAATGGATGCGTTTGAAATTTCTGGCGAGCTGTAGCAACAAAGCAGAAACATCGGGGGTAAGATCAATCAGTAGACGATCCTATTGAATGCAATATATCATTTTTCAATCCATATGATAATTCGAATCCTCTCAGGCGGAGTTGTTTATTTGAATATGGCTGAGATGAAATGTGAAGCATAAGAAAATAAACTTTTCAATTAATTTCCAGATGTCCTAAAACAGATAGAACCAAAGGAATCATCGATAAAATGAAAATCAAATAAATACGCATATCCTAGATAAATTGTTCTTACAGAACAGCGATAATACTTTATAATGATTGATGTTACGAAGTTGTGATGTAATTTTTGATGATTAAGTGTCAGTGTGATGTTTCCAAGACAAGATGCCTCCTGGGTGCGCCATTCTTATTGACAAGTTGTTGATGTTTGCAGAATTGCGTACAAAGGCAGATACAAAAATTAGTTTCGAAATGAATTTCTAACGCTTATATTAAACGTAATTCTGCATCCTGAAAATGATTGCGAAAACTTTGGTAATCAATTTCGTGTTTGCTTTTATTTAACACGTTTGAAGCTGATCGTTATACATTGAAAATAAAATATTTATGTAGTGCAGTTGAATGTCTAGTTCTAGTAGAGATTCGGAATTATTTAGTTCGATGTCTAGTTTACACATTCGATCGAATTTAATGACACGTTATTTATGCTTAGTTTATCTGCGTTTATGATGTATATCAATAGACAAAAACGTAGAAATGAGTATGACAGGGGACAAATATACAATAATTGGAAAATCACAGTTATTGCGAAAATCATGATTATAATATTACTAATCATGGCTGAAATATAGCGTGATATTATTGTAAAGAAGAATAGAAAGTTGTAACCAGTCTATATTTCAGTATTATATTTATGAAGTTTCTTCATTGGCTTCCCGTTTGTTTTTTGTTTGTTTTTTTTTTGTTTTTTTTTCTGTTAGTTTTTGGTCTTTTTTTTTATTTTTTTTTTTTTTTTTTTTTTTTTTCTTTTTTTTTTTTTATTTTTTTTTATTTTTTTTTTTACTTTTTTTTGTTTTTTTTTAGTTTTTTTTTTTTTTTTTTTTGTGTTCTTTTTTTTTTTTTCTTTGTTTTTTTTTTTTTTTTTTGTATTTTATTTATTATTGTTAATGCGTTTCTCGTTCTTGTTATTTTTTTGGTTTTTTTTTTTTTTTTTTGCGTGATATTATTGTAAAGAAGAATAGAAATTTGTAACCAGTCTATATTTTAGTATTATATTTATGAAGTTATATTCATTGGTGCCCCGTTGTCATTGTAGACCTGTCACAGATTGAACAAGGATATAAATTAAATAGTGTTTATAAACCCACAGTGAGTTATAGATTTCTATAATAACAATTAACCATTGAAAATATCTAAATGGATTGCTATTGATTGTTCATTATAAAATTGACAATCAGAAAACATTGAAATGGATGACTGTAATGTAGGTCATTTAAAGGTAATATGTATAGTATAAAACTAAATTCAATAATATATCAGTTTGTATAATTGTTCTGTTCGGATTGATACATGATACATCATTTCTATAGAAAATAATATCACCGCCAGTAGGTTCAGAATGCAGTATACACATACAGTGAACTTTGGACAAACAATGATAACTGGGAAATCCAGAGTGGGATCAGGTGCCAGGGAAGAGCAATCGCCCCATCAACCTGTCACTTCCGTCGAGAACCAAAAGATTCAAATAATTACAATTCAGGAACAACTTCTTGTTACAATTGCTAGACAATTAAACCTCTACTATCTAACCTGTGAAGTCACATTTTGTGGCACTTCATTTAAAAGATGGTGACATCTCTAAATAAATGAAAAATTATTGGGATTGTGAACAACAATAAAACAAAAATGATTCAAACATGTAATATGACAATTGCAAAGAAGGTAATCTTACGTATAAAATGCTGATCCTAAATTTATTTTGTCATAACTTTGTGACAACGAGTTATTACTAAGTATTGCCCCACTGTTTATAAATCAAACATGTGTTAAACAAAGTATGGCAGATTATTTCGGAGATATTATAATAGACAGAATATCCAGGCTATACAAATTCGGAATATTTCTCTAAAAAGACGGACTGTTGAGTTTAATCCGGACAAAACCAGTGCGAATAATGATTTAAGGCCTGAGCGCGAATGCATACTTCTGACATTCAATTATAGAATCCTGTGATGGATGCCATTAGTTATGGTTCATCAAGACAATGTTGACTGCTTATCTCCAGTCTATCGAGTTTTCTGCATGATGGGTCCCTAGTTCTGAAACCGATCTGTTCGAATATATCAAGCAAAATATAGATCCTCTCCCAGCAGCCCCTCTGAGAGAGAGAGAGAGAGAGAGAGAGAGAGAGAGAGAGAGAGAGAGAGAGAGAGAGAGAGAGAGAGAGAGAGAGAGAGAGAGAGAGAATGAGAGAGGTTTTACTACACCACTATGACACCTATGAAATACAATAAAACTAAAGTTCTGAACATGTGTATCAAAATCTAAGTAAGTAGTCCAATCATATTGGATCAACAGGTATCAGTATGCCAGGATGTAATAAAAATTGTCTTCCTAAAACGGTTTCATGACATCAGAATGATACATAATGAAAGCGATTGAAGGGGGAAGTAGAGGGAAAGTAACCGGGTGGTGCTCTTTAGTCCTCGGAAATGTCCTATTCAAGAAGCAGTAGATGCAACTGCTGACTCTATCTTTGTGATTCTCCTACATCATTCTATCACCAGAATTTGTACAATCAGACATCTTTCTATTCTAAAAAGAAAATCAAACATGAACTTGGAAGAAGACAATTAACTACAGGTCGTGATGATAAAGAAACCTAACCTGAAGACAAGGAATAAAATGTAATTCGGATTGGAATAAAAGTTTGGAAATCCATAATAGACATGTATTGAAGTTAAGAGGGAAATTGAACAACTATTTTGATAGCAAATACCAGTCGCTTTTAATGCTAGGCCATGAACATTTCGATTTGCCATCATATGTTCACAATATGACTAAACAAATGATAAAATGTTTCGTTGTACCAGGAATATAAAAATTATGTTAAAAGTTTATAATGTAATAAAAATAATGATATTTCTCTGACAAGAACATTAACGGTAAAATTTATATAGGTGCGAGATGAAATGAACATCGAAAGAATCCTCTATTTATAAGAAACGAGATCAAGTGTCAAGGGCATAAAATAAATGACTGATATCATCGTCATTATGTTATCAACAGCCAAGGGATTAATGATGTAGGCTACATAAAGTTTAGTGTAGTCTATGTAAAACAATTTATCGAACTAAAATGAGTAATTTTTAAAGTAAACAATTACCTTCTGTATATGATATATCATATCTCAATTATGTCAATAGATCGAGGTCAGTAAGGTATATAATGGTGCACGCACACAGCGCATCATATTCATGCAAGTTATTTTGTCGATATAAAATATATCAGTTTAAACTGATAATAATGAGACGCATTGTTTTGTTAACACATGTATATCAATATTCTCACGTTACAGTATATTGCATTTTAAATTTTCGTAAAATCGTTTAAAGGGACATTAACTGTTTTTTTCCCCTAAAATATTGAGTTTTTACTACTTAGATTGATGTACAAAAGCAAACAATAGATATACACGTGTATAAATGTTCTTAAATTCGCCGTCTTTAAGATATTACGATAATATGTCAAATACACAATTCAGAAATCATTTTGCAGGCCCGATGTAATACAATTGTATGCTTAACTTTTAACATTTTATATTAGTTAATTAATTATTTTCTATTCACAATTATTTCTGAATTTAACAGGTTTTCTCCTTAATTCAAACTAAGACAACTTTAAGTAGATCTCTTTAAATATATTATCTATTGCATCTATACAATAATTTCTGGAGAAGGACAACTAAGTGAAGTCACAAGGTTAAAAGCTTAATCATTCCGATAATTGACTCCTACGTCACGTGATAATATTGTATGCCGAAATCATTTACTTTATATTTATCTTTATCTATCGTATTGTTTTCTTTTAAAAACAACCTTTTGGAGAGACCAATGATAGTGCAAAATTGACGTAGCCGACTACTGATAGAACATAAAAGCATAAATGACTTCACACACTCCATATTATTTGGCTACAGAAAAATGTGTTTGATTACACAAGACCAAATCAAGTTGTACGAGTATAAGAAAAAGAGGTAACCACTTTATAGGGGAAATTTTATGTCCAAAAATCAAATTTAAAATTATTGACAACTTGGCCAGTACCAGTAAAGGAATAATTTGAGAACAATAATCTAGTTTGCATTTAAAGTACGGGATAGACATTTTGGACTTAAATCATTTTCCTTGATATTTTACAATATTCTCACTCAAAAATATTCGTTCGTCAGATAATTAGGCGTTATCCATACAAACAATCACTCATGCATCAGTCGCGTGAGTTTCAAGCAATAATCACCAGTAGTCCCAGACACCTGCTTACCAAGGTCACACAGTCAATATTTCGACAGGAATCATACAAAATACTATTCGTCAATTTTCTATATTTTACAGGTGCTTTATTGTCTGTCTAAACAAACAATTTAGGGTCCCAAATTTCAGTTTAAACTTATGAAAAACATGTATCCTTCAATCTATCCATTGTTGAGTCTTTTGTTTCGTCTTAAATGTAGCATCCGCTGATGACAGTTGGTACACACGACTCAACAACCGCCATCGAACAGGCAACTAAACATTTCATTTAATGAACCATGGTAATTGCTAACTGAATGAATGCTAACTTACATAAAAATCAGTGACCAAAGGAAAATACATTGGGTATTAGGTGGGATTAGATAATTTGGAAGAATAGTGATCCCTGCCGACACCCACTTTCTGTGGATGCATTTTCAATTCCAAACAATGACAAAAATTCCAGTCGATTCTAAAAACTGCATACGGCACTGAATGAAAGTTAGTAGTGTGTTGTATTGTGTTAAAAATTGAGTCGCATAATGATAAAAAAGGATAGAATTATGACATATTTTTAAATTTCTTATGTATTTGTCCTAGTAAACATTTGTATGCGCTATGCTTTTCTCTTTAACACTTATGCACACTGATTTCTTTGCACAATTTCTACGCAACATTGCCAAAATCAACACAAACACAAGAGAACATTCTATGATGGAATTTGAAACTGAAAATGAGGTAATATGATTGTATTGTAAATGGATTGACATCAGGACCCAAACTCTGACAATCCCTAGACGTGAATGTTCTGGGATATATGTAATGAAATATATGTGCAAATACAATTATCACATGATATTGTTTGTCAGTGCACATGCATGCATATGATTATTTACTATATTGCCGTAAAATTAAACCAAAAGGAAAGGGTTGCATAGGAAACGCAAAAATCGGTCCGAAATGAATACGTCTACGTTTTCATTATTCCAGTAAGGTTAAGCCTCTGGATCTATTCACCAACTTTGCGATGGGCAAGGGCGATTCTTCAAATCAAATTTAGATCAGTGATCCTAATAAATAATTGTCAAATCATGACCAACAGTAGTTCAGGATATTATTACCTGACACAAAACATTACAAGATTTTCAATTTCCTTCGAACATTGCATTTCGTGTTTAACTTCATTTTTGTGGTAATTGGATAAATTGGTAATTTAGTCTCTGTTGAGATTATTTGGTTTCTGAAGTGCTTCATACGAACAAGTGGGAGACTTTCCCTATTTCTAAGATTATGGGATATCAAGATATCAAAATACAAGGATATCATTCGGGAATCCCACATTTTGAAACAGATGGTAGAACAGAAGTTTTAGTTAGAGTTTATTATGATTGATTATCTATCGACAACAGAAACCAAAAGAAAAAAATGATATACCCAAACGATAATCACAACAACATCTGTGACCTTGTCTTTACAACAGAACTAACAGAGACAAAGGATCGACCATTAACCATGTGTAGCCAATTATTGACTTGTCCTGTCTAATTACATTGCATCGAATTGTGTATTTAATTTGTCAATCACATGACAGTCTATCGTGTATAGAAAAACAATGAAACAAACAAGATCATATGATTAGGTTGGATTTGTACTGCGTAAAACGTATCGTAATTAGTAGCTTTCTATATACGGCAAACTTACGTAGACGATATTTGTTTTCTTATGGTTTAATGAAACACAAATAGAAATCATTTGGAAACAATTTGTAGTGTGTACTCACATAATTATATCACCACATGAATGAAAACCAAACAAAATAAACAAATAGCAGGTACCTATGTATGTATGTATGTATGTATGTATGTATGTATGTATGTATGTATGTATGTATGTATGTATGTATGGGTATGTGTGTATGTGTGCGTGCATACATTACATGCGTATACTTGTTTGTTTCTGTGTAGTATGTATGTGTATTTATTACACACATGTGTAATCATACACTTACAATACAGAGCTCAATACGCCGTAGTAATACGTAACGTCATATTACACTGTAGTTGGATACGGAAATTTTGCCGGAGCTACTTTTCTAAATCGGATTCATGTCACCCAAAATATTTGATGGCGTCGTTTAAACTGAAAGGAATTTTAAATTTGTATACACATATAGATAAATAAGGGACATAGAATAAATACAAAACCACACACGTTTCTATACGTATCATCAGACTGCACTTGATCGTTGTAGCGGATGGATTCAATGCGTGCTGTCTGATCATACGGATTAATACATCATATGATAATTCATACAATTACAATTACAATTATCGTGCGTTCGTGCATGCATGTGTGTAGACGTGTGTACGTGTACTGAGTATTCAGGATTTACTTTTATTCAATACACTAATACACATCACCTCGGATTTTCCAGTAAAATTTACAGAAGCACATGTAATATACATCATTCAAAGAAAACGTGTAGAACTCTAGTAAGAATCCGCTAATTGTCCCTATAAAAGATTAATGAACAATAGCAGAGACAAAAGCATCGCAGAATAACTGTCGGCATTCCCTTCTGTTTTTCTTTTATCTATTTTAATCTCATGAGAATTGGGGTTATTAATCATTTAGAGCTTTTCACTGCATTGCATTTTGTCTTGACGCATAATTTGAAAGTCCTACGCAGAAAGGTCAAGAAACATATGCAAATCCTTTTTACACATTCATAAACATAAAAACTTGTATTGTTTACACAATTACTAATAACATTATTGCTTTGCGGTCATGAATTGGTGTTCTGTTTTAAATTATTCGCTGGTATAAAGTTTAACAGGAACTTGGCTAAATTATTCTCGTCAAGAAGTCCCATGGAGTGAATATGTTGCTGACTGTAACAAAAACTTTATAATAGCTTATCACAGAGAAGAAAATATTGTGATATCTATGTTGAGTAATGGTAATTATGAAAACGATTATAAGATGTGTGTTTTATAGAGAATGATGATGATGATGATGATGATGATGATGATGATGATGATGATGATGATGATGATGATGATGATGATGATGATGATGGTGGTGGTGTTGGTGTTGTTGTTGTTGTTGTTGATGATGATGATGATGATGATGATGATACTGATGACGAGGAGAGTGATATCGATCTTAATGATATTATTAATAAAATGACGTCATTTAAAAATATAAATCATACGATAGAAATTACTACATCAGTATTATATTATGCCTTCTGTGGCAAAATGTAAACCATTATAATGACGTATGTTTATTTTCCATCTATTTACCATTAATCTATAGTATCGGGTAAGTGAATTTTTTGCAAAACAAACACGAACAGGTGCATGTATTGAAAGCTGATTCAATAGCTGATATAATAGAATATATCGTTTTGTTTTAGATTTATTCAGAAGCTTGTATAAAAGCACTGGTGTCCGTATCTTTTTCTCTCTAACACATAGTAGATCCGAGTTTGGCAGTGATAGGCAACTAATGTTTAAAACTGAAATAAAAAAGTAGATATCCTCGCTATATCACTACAGAAACAGTTGCATCTTAATGAAGCCATCTGTGTATATTCATTCTGGGTATCAATCAAGCACTAGAAAGTGATACTGTCACACACCCATACACACAAAAAGACACATTACATACACAGCATACACACAGTGAGTTTTATTATCGCTTTAATGAAGGGTAAGGGTCTGATGAGAGAATCATCTAAATCGTTCGAGATCTGGGAAAAGGTGCGAAAGTTCACTTTCATCGACATATCTTCCCTGATGATCGCGATGCTTGGTTTTTATAATTAAAACAACATACAAGTACAGGTCAAAGCTTTACCTCATATCTCTGACATATTTTTTGGCTGTATTCACAACGATATGTCAGCAACACAATCATTAGATAAAACTGACTTAAGATTCAATTAACGTAAGACTTGGTTTAAAGTATTTTCCACGATGAGATTACATGTAAATAACGCATCATACAGATCAGTAAACCGAAGATCTCTGTTGGAAATGTAAACAGAGATCAAGTTTGAATATTAGTTTTCAACTTGAATATCTCTGATAATCCTATTTCAAATGTTTCGGCATTCTGTGTTTCAGTATTCGTGGAATATGAACCTTCTTTTCTTTATCTATCAAGTATGCGATATTTACAAAATATACGGCAGTCACTTTTTACAGGCATTGATATACATCTTCCTTATCATTGAGTCTAATACCTATACGCCATGGATTACCTCAAAAGGAAAGCATCATTTTTTCACGTTATCAATATTTATTGACAGACATTATGAAATATACATGAAGTAAACACTGGAGAATGATCCTGAAATCATACATCTGTTGGGAACGGAATCATTCGGTGCAGTCGTTGTAGATTAAGCTCTTCGATATTGGAAGAAAGTAGTGTATTATATTGCCAGAGGATGGCTTTAGCTTATTAGCTGAAGACGTTTATTTGGAGACCAATTAAGGATTTTTTTTTTCGAACCTCAATATTATTTACATTGTTTTAGTCCATGGACTTAAATGCATACACTTGCCGGTGATTATAAAATTTATAAAAATAGATGTGCGAATGACATAATTATTATAATGTAAGTGTTTATCCCAACATTACCGGTATTAACAGGTTTGGAATGTGCTTAGAATGTCGTCAAATAAATCATCTTCTACTCAAATTATCGTCATTATCACAAAAACAAATGTAAAATAAATAGTTTATGAAATACACTTATTATCACAAATGATCCATTTCGTCAATTGAAAATTCTGGATACAGAATGAGTAGTAACTATATTAACATTACATGGCAACTAGACTGTGTCATATTGTATTCTGTCAAAAAATCATTTTGGAAATAAGAAACAATTGAAATGTCAAATTAAAAGTAATTGAAAAAAATGTTTACGATTGTCTAAGTAATCAGTTTATGGCATTCAGTATTAATTGAATATTGATTATATATTTTAGACGGCAAACACCTTTCAAACGATATTACCTTATTTTTTGTCATGACTATGACATTTCAAATTACAGAATGTATTATTGATTGTCAAGAGTCCAAATGGTTTTCGAAGTTACATAATGTAAACATTTCCAAGACCAGTAAACCGTTCATATAGACTGTAAAATCTTTGACGCCTTCTTGACCGACTTAGCTTCTTCTCTTCTCAGTTTTATATGGGGAAAAGAGGAATATGTATTTATATCCATGCAAGATATTTTTTGTATAAAGAGTGTTAGATATGTCCATGCCAAATGGAAAATTCTTGTCGGTACAATATAGTTTTTGTTTATGTTCTCTCTCTCGTTAATATGTATCATCTTAAGTATGATGTAACTGAGAAACATTGTAGTGATTACATTGCTTTGTGTTTGTTTAAAGTGTGTTGTGAGTAGCATTCATCTCTCTAATTGTTTAACCCATTATTATGATAAAGCAGATAATTTAGAATTGTTGTTAATGTGAGATTTCAACAATATTTCAATAAATCTAAATTTATGTATTCAATAATCAGTTGTATGTTTAACGAGATTTCCATCTGTCATAATCATTATGAAACATATTTTGTTACATATGTATCTAGTTCAAACTTAACCACACTTAACAAAAACCATAAATATACCCACGCTGTACCAAAATCAGATATAATTTGTTGCTTAAAAATAAGCCGTAACGAACTTACCTAACCCAGGAAGTAGTACGTTACATATTAAACACGCTATAGCCAGGGTTTTGCTCATAGCAGGAATCGAATCTTTCATACTCGTTTCCGTTTCAGTTTGTTGTTGTTTATCCTTGACAGGGCTTCTGCTGTGAGAGGAATGTTTTGGGGCGAATGTATATCCAGGTAACACGGGGCGGCCATATCCTTGGAACTGTTTCTTCGTTAGTCTCGGTGACGGGGCTGGAGTAGATCCACCGCTATACACTACTTGCATGCTATCAAATTGTATAATAATCCACAGTAATCAGAAAAATATTAATAAAGTCAGGTGAAATAGTTCACTTTGCATTCTTGAATATGATTTTAATTTGATAACGGTTACTGTATATACAGAAACGTATTGCAGAATATTGTATTATACTCCATGCTATTATCAAATTCAAGGCATAGAATGTTTACGTTGATAACAATACTGTTTCATCACACTGAATGATTGGCTGTTGATCTCTGAACTTAAATGATCAAATACAACCAATAAAACTTCTCATTACAAGTAAAAGAACAACTTCACTATCGACTTTGCCACTATAAATAATAACATATTGGTCTAAGTCACGTGGTAACGTATAAAATCACATTGACACAAGCCGTGTATGATATTGATCGAGAATCCTACAATTATAATTAAAGATACGCAAGTCAGAAAATACACCTTTTCCCAGTAAATCAAAATGAAATTTGTGAGTTCGCATATCGATTAATGGAATTAAAACCAGTCTTTCTGCAATTTAGTTTCCTGTTTTTCTTCTTGGATCTCTGTTGATTAGCATTGATAAACATACACGCTGACTAAAATATATGCAGGCGGTTAACCAGGTGGGACAGTAGATCACAATTCTTACCAAATCAATGACTGCATTAAAACATCTTCGATCGTTGTCTAGTCTATCTCAAGTATGAACAATCTTGGTTAGCATAGTGCACTATATATTCGACAGACCTGAGTTCCTAAACATCCACAATATAACGAAATATATCCAAAGTACATGTACATAACAATCACAGATACACTGATCGACAGTTTACTGAAGAGATGCTCGTGGGTCGCTAAGATACACAAAACAGTGTTGTACTATAACAATAGCAGAGCAAAGAGCATGATTGATTACGGTTTTATCTGACTGGTAGGTCTATTGGAAAATACCGAGGATGGGTGGTGTAATATAAGAATATTGTACTTTCTATCTACATAACAAATAGAATAACCAGGTCATTTGTTTCATAAAATTTCTAATTAAAGTATATTCTCTCTTTTGGGGGAATGGTTTGAAATGGATTATCGGCTTATTAAAGTATGTTGTTACGTGTTTTCCTTCAGCATGTGTGATATATAAAATAACAATATCTAGGATGTTTTAGGCAAATTCCGAGAATTAATAACATGTGTTAGTACCAGTGTATAAAATTAGTTATAGTCGAAACGTTAAGTGTAATTAATGTGGCATTTTCTGTACATTGAAGATAAGCAAATACACTATGCGGGAAACAGATAAAGATACATTTACACACAGATACACTCATTTCCAAAAACACGAATGGTCACATATTACGCAGGTTCAATGATAATAATAATAATAATAATAATAATAATAATAATAATAATAATAATAATAATAATAATAATAATAATAATAATAATAATAATTAATAATAATAATAATAATAATAATAATAATAATAATAATAATAATATTAATAAAAAGAAAAATAATAATAATAATAATAATAACAATAATAATAATAATAATAATAATGATGATGATGATGATGATGATGATGATGATGATGATGATTAAAAGAAAAATGTCGGACATTTGTTTTCTGAAAAAGTGTCTAGAAAACTTTATTCAGCAAATCTTCTCCGTCAACAACACAATACTCTTGTTTAATTTATTGCTTTTCCTGCTTTAGGAAGCATTGAGATTTCATAAACCTTGGAGTTATACCAACAACCCTATGGATACACACATCAATAAATCTTATTTCATTGCGTTTGTGTTTGATGTTGTTGACCATTTGATTACCAAGACATTAATTTACGACATGTCTGAGTGTTATCTTAGATATTAGTTTTTTGTTTTGTCAAAACTATTTTCGTATTGACCTTATTTGGTCTAAATGCATTCGTACTTGCTCGTACACGATGACATACTGGTAGAAGAATCGCCCAAATATGAAGGGATTAATGAAGTGTTTTGGTTTTTCAGAAAACGATGGCATTTACGAAAATTCCTGTAAGATATACAGTAATATCTTGCACATAAAAAGGTTATGCCAAATTACATTGATTTAATCGCATCGTAAACATTATCTGTTCAGTTAAGTTATTAACTGTCTGTCTATAGTCTGAAGTATCGACATTTGTCTATCAAAATATTTCTATATTGACACTTTGTCATGAAATATGTCTTGCTAGTTAATTTGATACATTGGTATATGACTGTAAACAAGGGATTGTTATATGTCAGTTATTCATTTCTTTTTACTAACAATGAACATTTAAACGTATTTGGTTTCTGGCAGGAGTTTCAAAATTTGTGTTTGATTCTACGAATTTCTGGGGTTTTTATCTTGAAATCTTTACTTAGATACAATAATTAATGTGTAAGTAAAGTGATGTAAATTGTAAAACATTAATTAACTTTAATGTGGAATATCTATTTTGAATTGGTGCTCAACTGATAAAGTCTATTTGACAGAAACGATCGTCTTGAGCATTACAACATGGTATTATGTTTATAATATTTATAACCACTAGGTCTCTTCCATTGTGGGTGCACCGCTTGAGTCCCAGAGAGTATACATAAACCTAATACCTGGTATTTCGGTACCAGCTGACCAATATATTTGGTAGACAATATATGTGTAATGTTCGGAGACGTGGTCTTTCAAAAAACTGTCGGCATCCCTATGGGAACCAATTGTGTCCCTTTATTGGCTGACCTATTCTTTTATTCATACGAAGCATATTTCATTCAGAAACTGCTGAATTGTCCTTTAATTTGACATATAGATATATATCGACGACGTTTTGTCAATTAATAATGCCAATTTTCATACATATACTAATGCGATATATCCCAGCGAACTAGAAATAAAAAACACATCAGAATCAAGCACACAGGCTTCATACTTAGACATTTTATTTACTAAAGACATAGACGGGAAATTAAGTAAGCTATACAACAAAGAAGACGATTTCGGCTTTCCCATCTTAAATTTTCCACATTTAAGTAGTAATATCCCACAATTTCCTGCATATGCAGTTTATAATTCACGAATGATCCGATATGTCAGGGCGTGTTCAACATATGGACATTTCATATACAGAGGTAAACTATTCATTGACAAATTATTGACACAAGGAATATCGAAAACGGCGTTTGATGTCAACGTTCCGCAAATTTTACGGTCGGTATAATAGTCTTGTGTGGGATTACTCTATTTCACCAAGGGAAATCTTGAGTTGCCTGTTCGTTGTCGGTTGTTGAGACGTCTACGAATTGTGACGAGGATTCTTTTTTCACTAGTTTCATTTGGACTTGACTATGGACTGTGGACTTCACCGGCATTTTGTGATGTCTCCATATGAGTGAAATATTCTTAAGTGGGACGTTAAACAACAATAAACAAACTAAGATATTCTATAATGAGCTGTCGTCAGAAAAGTATTTATAGTCGATATTTCTATGCTATTACCATGTTTGAAATTCTATATAACTTGTTTGATAGTAATTGATTTTTTTGACTTGTTAACCAAGGGGTATAACCCTATTTGATTAAAACCACGAGGTGGATATGACCGTTTATGACCAATTGTATATAGATTTAAGTAGAAAAAATCGGAAAAATAACAAAAGGACACAACTTATGTCTTTTTAATAAAAATCAATATATTCTTTTATATGCTAAAGGAATTCGAATTATCTAACATTGTCAACAAATTAAAACAAATCCGAACACGAGTCATATGACAATGTTTTATCCAATGAATCTGTATACATTATGGTATGCCCGGACAACAATTTTCATTGAAGAAAAGTATAACCTTAATTTACTTTGAAAGTGTTCAGAAGTGCATACTGAAACAAAGATAAATTTCATTAAATCAATCAACATAAGTAGCACTTCAATTTATCTGAATGCTGTTCTTCAGACATCATATTCCAGCCAAGAAAGAAACTTTTATTTTCTGTAGCAGCACTAGTCCATTGTTATGACCTCCTACACGGATAATATATATATACATATATATGATTTACTCAATCAAATTTCAGGAAAACCATACCGTATTAACATTAGTAGCATATTTGAGGTCACATGCCAACAGTACATATCACTTAGCACTGCACGAGTTTATCACCTTGTTATCCACCGTGGTTTACATCTTCAGTCTGTATTTTTCTAGAAACAAATCATCGTATTATTATAAATATATTGCCAACACACTGATTAGCAACAATAATAGGTCAAAATTTGGGCAAAGGCCTTAATGCCCAGGAGCATATAATTTGGCGTCGTCGGTATGAGTAAAGTAAGCTCTTAGTATTTTTAGAATATTGATAATTTTCAGTGATAAAGATCACAATTAGTTTAATTTGGCAACAATAAAATCGAAATTACACACTTATATATAAATTAATTCATTTGTTAACTTGTAAAACGTGCGATTGAATCTTTTTAAGCCCATAATGTAGTGCAAATAGCACAAATATCAGTGATGTTATACAGACAGTGGTTTAAATGTTATTGGAAATTACGAAACTAGAAATGGAATGCTGAAATTCTGTAGTGGTAGTCATTTCTTTTATGTTATCAAGTGACATATTTATGGCTTATTCAAAAGCTGAAGAATTAAAAGTTGCGTAATCGAATCAATGCACATCTCACGCCATATATACGTCTTTTAGACTTATCACAATAAAACGTTTATTTACTAGATATAAACAAAGAATCAATAGCAAGAATTCCTTCAATAATAATAAAAGTATTATTGGAATTTAAGCCTCTGATATATCAGACACATGATTTATAACAACGTCGTTATGAAGACAAAAAGAAAGACGTGAAATATTTAATTTGCCTTACAGTATTGGTTTTTTCTATAATATTAAAGAATCACTTATTTGCATGCACTTTCAGGCTTCGCATACTTGAAGACATACATAGCAAAGATGTATATATGCAATTGTAAAATATTCTATTTATTACATTTTTCAAGTTAAGTTTCGTTAGGCCCTAGATTTACCCGATGTTCTGTACATTTATGCTAATTTACGGCTTGCGAAATGTAAAAAAGATTTCCGCTTCCCTGTGATTTTGATTGAAATACATGACATGATGCCTCAAAGATCATGCCAAAGTAATCGATAGACCTGGACAGCAAACTCGCTTCGAAGTTCGCCTAATTCGATGTTCATTTTGTGTACTGTATCTCTAGTGTCGCTGAATCTTTTTAAACACTTTTGAACTGTTGACCTAGATAGTGGATACATTAAACAGTTCCACTGCCTTTCGACTACTTAAACCCACTCCATCAAAACAAAATATCGCCTACTTTTTAGTCAAGACAGAACAAGCCATTTTGTTTAGTTTCGATACGGGGTTGTAAATAGCTCACACGGAAATCCCTTCTTGATACGTCATACTTCGTATCTACAGTACATGTTCAAAGTTCAATTTTTTTTACCACGACATTACCATTTATTGGCATTTGTTAGCAAATGTGAACAGTTTATAATCAAACAATGAATTGAAAATTATCACAACATTATAAATTGGATAAATTAATCGGATTTTCATGAGTGGCCTGGCACTGTCTTGATATTTTTCATTAAGCTAGTCAAAATACGGTAAAATCAATGAAAAATAACAATGAAAAATAAAGCTTATATTTAATTGATAAATTTGATAAAATGTAATAAATACGCTTTATTTTTATTGGATGGAATTATTTTAGCTTCAATACTAACTCAAGATTTAATTTGTATTCTATTATTATTATAATGGGGAGATGATGATTGATTCACATGCAGTGTCAAGTACTCTAGTCATATAATACATTCTGAAAATATTAACAATTGACATTTAGAATTAAGCACACACACTTCATGCATAGACATTTTACTTACTACAGACACAGGCGGGATATTAACAACTAAGCTGTACGACACCGCGACGATTTCGGCTTTCCCATCGTGAATTTTCCACATTTAAGTAGTAATTTCCCACAATCACCTGTACATGGAGTTTTGTATTTCACAAATATTCCGATATGCCGGGAAGTGTTCAACATATGAATATTTCATATACAGAGATAAACTACTCGGTGACAAATGATTGACACAGGGATATCGAAAATCGGGGTTAATGTCAACGTTCCGCAAATTTTTCGGTCGATATGATAGTCTTGTTTGCGATTGCTCTGTTTCACTAAGTGATATGTTGAATCACTTGTTCGATGGCGGATATTGAGACGTCTATACCAACTGTGACGAGGATTCGTTCCTCACGTATTTCATTTTGATTTGACTGTGGACTCACGGCGGGTGTGACCGGTGGACAGAAAATGCTTACCCCTCCATGGCACCTGATTCCACGTTTCAAGAGGTCCATGTTTGTCCATTTTTCACAGATTTGTACCCATATCCTGGACATCCTTAAGATTTATACTTTGGTATCTGAGATTTTTTATCCTGTTACATTGCTATTTAGTTTTATTATTTATTATTTTCTAAGAGACAAGATGTATACTTGTCCACCTCTGGAATTTCAAAGCAGTGGTACTAAATGTATGTTTCCTTGTTGTTTTGATATCGCCTGTTGTGTAGAGAACATATTTAAATGTAATCCTGTCTCAGACAAACGTAAGGAACATAACCTCTTTCTGTAACCTGTGTTTATCACTGTACGAGTTCCCTCCCTTTTATTGGCGGCATTGACCCGTTGAAAAGTTATGAGCAATAATATTGCAATTGCTTAACTATGGTATGAAATATTATTGTCAAACTTGATATGATTGATAGAGTCTGAATTGTTATGTTGATCAAAACGAGTGAAAATTCAGCGACAATTTAAAATATGTCTAAATAATTACTTTTGAAAATAAAGACGAATAAATTACAGATTATTTCTCTAAACATTTACGTTACCTTATATATGTATGCATGTAGTCGTTAGTTAAGCTTTATATAATTTGAAACAGAAAGTACTAAAGGTCAATCCTTTTTATGATTATCCAATCTTTAGAAATGAAACTACAATTGCAACGGTCTAGTGGGTAGAGCGTTCGACAGACAAGTGGAAGTCACGGGTTCGATTCCCAGAACTGGACCATTTCCCAGTCTTTAAATAAAATAGTGAATGTTTCCCGCCAAGCGAGAAGTGAAAGTCAGAGGCCTTCGGATGAAATTTAAACCAGAGGTTCCATGGCGCAAATGACGTGGTGTATAACCAAACCCTCACTGTAATGATGTCAGTCCATATCACATTCCAGCATGTCTATCACTACACTTGTGCTGGTTACATATATGTGAAAATTATTGGAAGTAAGCAAATGAAATAAAATTAAAATATAAAGGGAATTTCCAAATCTGAAATGGATTAATTTAGGTTGATAGGTATCATATTCTAAAATTACATTCTACTTGTGTTTCTATTTAAATTATTATCTTAATTTTATTTTTTTTCTATTTAAATTATTATATTAGCTGTGTATACAACTTTAATTGATATATAGTAATAAAAAAGATATATGCACTGTTTTAAAAATTCTTAAATCCCGATATATTTTGTGAACGTTTTTGGAGAAACCCGGGTGTGACACCTTTTCACTTGCATTTAATAAGCTCAAACTTACTATTTGTATTTGAACACCACACTGGACCTGACCTTATTTCTATACATTATATAGAAATATCAGATACTCATACCTGTGTATAACTTTTGTTTGTTATTGTACATCAAATACAAGTAGTGAAAACAGAAAAAAAACATCGATTGTTTTTTGGCAACCACAGTTAATGCCCTTTTAAAAACCTATTATTCTAAGACTGAGATGATATCATCTGCTAGTTTAACATAACTCAAATACAAAAAAGAAAATCCTGAAAAAGCTGTGATTTTTATACTTAGTTCATATCTATTTTTAGCATTTCAAACAATACAGTAAATTCCTTAGAACTCAACATCTGTCAGAATTTGAGTATCAATTTACTTCTGATCTTTTGAAATTCGTTATGGATTTTTCCTCTGGGAAAATATTTGCTTTATTATGAATTATGAATATACAATGCAGATTTAGTCAATATCGAAGAACTCCAGGCAATGTCATAAATCATGAAAACAGAAACGTCTTGTGTACTCAGATGATGGTGACATGTCTTACTTATGACGCTTCAATTCTGATTTCAACAAGTTTTTAAATAAGAAAACATGTTTATCAAATAAAGTACATAACTTATAAATAAATAAATATGCGACAGAGATATAAAATATCAAAGGATTATGTTGTAGAAATCTATAATTAGTATTACAACAAGGTACAAAAGTGTTTCCAGTTTTTAGGAGAACATAAAAACATAAATAACATTCAATAGAATGGACGTCTGGAAGTCCAGAGGTGTGATCAGATTAAAATTGTCCTTGCTGACCGGATATGCAGTCAAATTTGGATGTAAATAGTGGGTATGACCTGGTCATAAATAGTATTGATCATCCCAGGCCACAAACAGTATGGAGACCTCAGGTTACACAGAAGAGAGACCCTGGTCACAAGCAGTTGAGAGACCCCTAGTCACAAACATTATAGACTGCCCCTGTTCACAAACAGCATACAGATCCCTAGTCACAAAGAGTGTAGAAAACGCCTGGCCACAAAGAGTATAGTTGGTCCTGATCACAAACAGTGTGGAGACCCCAGGTAACACAGAATAGAGACCCTTGGCCACAAACAGTGTCGAAAACTCCTGAACACACAAAGTATGGATACTTCAGTTCACATAGATACCCCTGGTAACAAACTGTGTCAAAAACCCCTTGTGACACACAGTATGTAGACCACAGATCATACAGAAGAGAGACCCTGATCACAAACAGCATCGAAATCCCCTGCTAACGCATAGTATGGATACCCCAGATCACACAGAACAGAAACCCCTGGTAGCAAACAGAATAGAGACCTTTGGTCACAAACAGTTTATAGCCCCCTGTCACAAACAGTGTAGACTACTCATCAACAACTCATTAACAACGAATAATTCAAAACATCCGAGATTGAAATACATTAATGGCAAACAAGTGCATTCTGTCAATCGTATGATTGTCAAATATTTACTTTGAATATGAATCCTGATACCCCTGTAACAATAACTTACCACTTAGTTGTTTGCATATATGAAATGATTGTACTTTGAGTAGATTTTAACCTATCTGATCACGCGGGATATATATACACTAGATAACACCATTTACGAACAATTAAGAAACAAATTGGTTCTACTTCATTGTGAACTGTGTTTGAAAATGCTGTTCAGCAGACTCAATTGAACTTGCACATTTGTTATCATATCAAAACGGTTTTCATATACTAGTATTCAAAAGTATAATAATTTTGAATTACGGATATATTATGATATTAACCCAATAATATTTATCATTGATGAGTGATAAATGGATCCCGAATCTTTTGGACTATTGATATAACTCAAAATTACAAATTAAACAACTTTTGTTAATTTTCAATGAATCCAAACTATAGAAGGAAACAAACACTTGAGATAAATCGTTTTTCACAAATCGAACGCGCACAGAAAAATAATACTGAGTACATGTTCGAATCTATGTACGGTCATTTCATTTTACCAAACTTTAACTTCAACATTTTCAATCTTTGATAAAATGATTATTTACGGATTTTCAAAATCAATACACAATAATACTACAACAATTGACACAGGAACTTTCAACAGAGTATCAAATTTTCTCTTCCGTTTAAGATCTTTTCATGATCTTTGCGTCTGGTACCGTTTGTTTTTGTGAACATAAGCGAGACAGCGTTATGACAAATAAGAATTAATACATGTCTCACATACACAGCGATGCTAAAATTAGAATGGAGCTTTAAATCAAACTATCTTCAAAACTGAAAAACGATCAAAGCTGTCATTTTTTTGTTATAGTTCATATGTTTTAGCATATCAAAAATAACAAGCCCACTCAGCATCTGTCCAGATATTGGTGTCAATTTACTTATTGTCCTTTGAAATTCATGATCGATTTTATTATTTATTCATTAAAATGTAATTTATAAATAGATGAATATGCAACGCGGATTGAGTCAGTGATAGACAAATTGAAGTCAATGCTACGAGGCACAGTACTAATTCAAATTTGAATACTTGAATTTTGAATATTGAATAGTATATTACGTGACACTAAAAAATTCCTTGGTTACACAGCGGCAGCAAGTTTTTAATGACGGAGGATAGAATCCGACTACAATGTACCCGAGAATAAATCCCACAACAGCTAATCCAAAATAAGTTTGCACTTTTTATGTCCCCAAGATGATTTAATTGTATCCTGTCTTCTGCATTTCAGAATTATCAATACTTTGGTATCTATGTTTTTTATAATTTATAAATAAAATTAAACTTATATATCAATATACTATCCTGTTAAGAAACATTTTAGACCCTCTGCGTAACCTCATTAAAATGACATATTTTACTACATCAACACGGTCACCATACATTAAATACATATTTTATTACTGCAGTAAAACGAATCCCGAACCTTCATGATTTGCATACAATTTATCAGTTATAAATAATTTATTTGAATTCTAAATCATAATCTGCTGTTTCTAAAGCATAATCCGCTGTACGGTTTGAAAATGACACTTGGTTCAACTTGGTGCAAAGGTATGTTCAGACTTCATCCTCATGATACTTTCAGTTATATCTAATTTGGACTCCTTTGTAAATCTATAACTTTGGTATTGTACATGATATTTATCAACACTAGGTCATTGCCACTGCTGGTGGTCCATCGAAGTCCTCAAGGGTTTACATATACCCAGTACCTGGTATTTCGGTAATATTTCGCTCAGATACCACAGTTTCAATTCTAAACTTTTCAAAATCTAAAATATTCATTTTTACAGTGCGTACTCTAAGAAGGATTTGGAAGCACGGGCGTGAGAGCGTCAACTCATTTTTGAATTTGAATTTTGAATAGTATTTTACGCCACACTCAATTTTTCAAATATATGATGGGGAAGTTACAATTGTACCCAGGAAGAGACCACCGACCTTCCATAAGTAAACTGGCAAACGTCAACTGATAACGTTGTATTCTGTCTCTTTGTATGAACATACATTGAACAGGCTAAAGTGAATTTGCGTAAGCAAACCACAGTTGGCCGAATATTGAAATATCTGGAACTCGAATTAAAAATATCTATTACTACACTTGATTTTTATATATGGGAATACTATAAACAGCTACAGTCTAATCGGAAAGATTCGGTTTCAACGATAGTTGTGTAAGCGAAAGGACCTGGTCCAACACTATCTGGCTTACACCCTAATTAGCTGGTAATTATTTTTTTAACCAGCCGATATATATATATATATATATATATATATATATATATATATATATATATATATATATATATATATATATATATATATATAATTTTAATATATAAACATACACACACATACATACATACATACATACATACATACATACATACATACATACATACATACATACATACATACATACATACATACATACATACATATATATACATATAAGAGTCCATGGTTTAAGTATACAGTTTAACAATGTCTTCAAAATACGTATAGGGTGCATTGTACCCGTAATAAGCTGTATATATGCAAATCGTTACATATATGTAAAACATATAGTATTATCCATGGCATTCATATTTGACAAGTAATAAAAATTGAAAAATTAGTAATAACCGCATATTTTTGTAAAACGATGGCAATGGCCTTTGAAAACATATTATAAGCAGGTGTAAATTAATTACCTGTGACAAAATGTCATTTGATTCAATTAAACTAACATTGTTATGACATGCTTCATTATGTTTTGTGATAAAAGTCTCATGAACCCTCCGGGGATAATTAGTATACTGAGTAAGATAAGATGATGATGATGATGTAGTAAATCATGCCTTAGAGCCATCCTGAAAAGGGTAGTATGATTAACAATTACATGTGATCCTTGCAATACATTTATTTCGTCAGAGAGCGTTCGACTTGCAAGCGGAAGGTGGCGGTTCCATTCCCGGTACCGAGTAACAGCAACGACTTTAAAAATGCTGGTGACTATTCCACCACCAAGCGCCCGACACGAGAACTTGGTGTCACGTGTTTTTCGGAAATGAGATCCCGTGGCACATTTTGTATGGCGCGTAAAAGAACGCTCACTGCATTGGCGTCAGCACAGGCAAAATTTAGTAGCATTGTATCTAAAGCTTATGACCTTCTCCATAAAAGTGAAAATGCTTTGTAGAATGTAAAACCACAATAAAACAAATCAAATCAGCAAACACAAGGTTTTCATCGGAAAATACAACTAAAACACTGTGAAGTCAAGAACGATAACTGTGTATACAACATTGCTTGATCCTTTTGATATACTACGTAAATGTGATACTGTAATATCCTCAAAAGCTATGATAGGCATACTTCTACGGTGGTTACTTTTAGGCGGATTTGGAAATACATAAAGATTATTGTTTGGTCTTGTATGATAAACTTTCTGTTAAGGAGTTCCAAATCTGTTTTAAATTCGAGCTCAAATGTTGGAGTATTTGTTTTGCTCTTTTAAAAATAAAAGTATGTTTTTGGTATTATGTTTATAATATCAAATCAATTACGCTCCGATTTTTCTCTTTGTCCGCGAGAAAATCGATGTTCATGTATACTCGCAAAATGATGCAGAGAAAGTATTTCGTTATCGAATTATCGTCAATATAACTGACGAAGGGAATCTGTCTTGTTATTTTAACTTTGAAGTCTGCATATGAGGCACTCGTTTTTGAAAGACTTTAATTTCAACTTTTCAGTACCTTTAGAAATGATTCTGATCGACTATATGATTTTCAACCATCCATTCGTTTTTATCTCTGTTTTAATGTTTTCCTCTATTAATTATTTGAATTTTACTTTATTTATTCATTTTTATCTTTGTTTTAATGATTCACTAGGTGAATCAATTGATAATTACAATAATTGATGTCAATTTCACTTTGATGTGATCGATTCACTGGTTAAAGTATTGAAAGTTATGGCATAATAATGTAAATTCAATGTATTTATACGTGCCTCCCTATAAATCAAGGATAACTGCTATTGAATTAATTTTATCATATAACGATAAATAATAGTGTTAGACAAAATTGCAAATGTCATTTTCGCATATCGCAGTATTGGTTCCTTTTGATACTTTTAAGGGTAATTCTATTTTTAGAATATTCTAGAGGGCTTTTGAAAGATGTAAACACTGGAATTATTCTAAATAACATTACACATTACAAACAGTAAATCAGGCATGTGCAGCTTTGACATTTGGTTAAAATCATCCAAATTAATTCCATCCAATGAATTTACTTTCCGTCAAATTAAAAGATGAAATGAAGAACATGGGGGCAATGGATATAGTAAAGATATAGTCCAACTAACATATCTTGATGTTGCGGACTACGCTTTCAATTATCATACGGATGGTTGTACTCACTTTCCGGTTAAGACAAACTTAATTGTTAACGCTTTATAGTCCCATATGGATACTTAACCCTTTCATCCCTACAGACCACACTAGATTCGTTTAAACAATAGAAAATAGAGTTCCATTTATGAATATAGGGATGAAAGGATTAAAGGTATGGTGACAGATAAGAATATTTACTCTTGCTAGTTTTTTATTTCGTTATGCTGAAAGAAGTTTTATTCGTCCAGGTTAAGAGAGGATTAATTCATCAACCCCTGAAAAACAATGGACGGACTCTTCTGTAAATCAATGACATAGGTATGCCCAAATGTGTCTTTAGGGTTGAATGAGTTAAAGAGACTCTACACAATACATGATAATATATTGATATAGTTGTTCATTATCAAATCAAACCACATTTAAATGGAATAAATGAATTATTTAATTTACTGTGATTGTTTAACAAAGTTTCAGAGAAAATGGAGTTCAGTCTTTTAGATTTTACTCTGTCAAGTACTTACGTATTTCAGATTTTAGTAGTTTCGTACATAGATCGTTATTTCGTATATTACTCGTATTACATTACAGTGAACGATTACTCATTTTTACCTCCACAACTGATCAAAGAATCGATTCTCCAATCCCACAAATGGCTCTTCACAAGTTGTCCACCGCTAATGCGAGTTTCTAATATCATGTTTTTTAAAATTTACACTGTAACCGATTGATGCCACGCATGTCGCGTTTCGAAGGATTAATACTTATAATGATAATCAACGATAAGTGTAATTATCTTGTGTAACCTCTTTTAATTATATCGTTGCACACTCTGTCTAGGTCAGACAGTTTTTGTGCAATTACTCAAAATCTAAACAATAGTCTATAGTCAATCATATTAAACTATAGTTGATTTAAGATGATAAAAATTTGACAATGAAATGAAATATGAACATAAAAAGTGAAGATATCCATTTATCTACTCACAATAGAACAGGAAACATTTAAATATTCAAATAATCATACTAAACAAATACTTTAATAGTATTTATATTAAGAGAAAAAATAAAATAAAGTAGATAAATATTTCAATAAAAATCATTAATGCTGTATAGGCAACAATGAAATGTTAAAGTTAATTGTTAATGTATAAACTGGAAAAATGGATAAATATGGAATTCTTAATACCCATAGGTGGTAGCAGGTGTAGCGGAAGAGATACGGTACACGAGTGATCAGTCACGACGGGGGGGGGGGGGGGGGGGGGGGGGGGGGGGGGTGGGGGGGGGGTGGGGGGGGGGGGGGGGGGGGGGGGGGGGGGGGGGGGAGACACCAAGATATAACAGAAATATCTTGGAAAGTGGAGTAAAACAATAGCGAACTACGTAATTTACTTAAAAAATTACTCTGCCACTATGTAACTGAATTATTGATGGTGACGTACAAATAACGAACAAACTAACCGGCAGGATGTAACAGAACTATCTTTGATAGTGGCATAAAAAGAAAGAATTAACTAAAATATTTACCACCCCCCCCCCGCCACGATATGTCTGAAATATCTTTGAAAGTGGCGTGAAACAAGAAGTAAGTAACTAGTTAACCCCACCGCGATATAACTGCAATACCTGCAAGTGACGGAAAATAGTTGGTATAAAAGTGCTCATATGTAATTGACGATGGTATTGAAAAATTAGTACAATGAAATATACAACTCACAGGTTTAAGGACAAACTTGTATATAATATTTCGCTCACGTCGGTACTTAATTAGGTAACCTAAATAATTGATACGTTTTATAAACCTAGTATAACTACAGGTTAATCACTTCTATTTATTGAACAAGTAATACCTAGTCAAACTAAATGCAAAAATAGATCTAGTTTCGTCTGGAACAATATCACCGAATGGTATCAATACTTAAAAATACACCAAAGTCAAAGAATTGAAAATTTGTTGATGTTAAACTGGTGTTTAACCTCACATTCCAAAACATTTCATTTATATTGTGGCAAGGAGCAATGTTGACGGATGAAAATATCACAATCTTCCCAGGAAAAGCCTCGTGGAAGTAAACTGACAAACAGCAGCACTTAATCGGAATGTTTCCAGCATGGACAAAATACTTCCCGCCCAGCAAGCTCTCACGTCTCCGCCACGCATGCTGTACAGCAAAAAGTAATTTTTATTGATAAAAATAAATTTATACAAGTTTTATAATAGAAGAATCTATATGATGTATCCCATATCGACGATAATAATAGAATAATTATGATTGGGTATAGCAGAGAAGGTTCGAAACTTTTCCATTTGCTTTAAAAATACCTATAACAATGACTTTAACCCGATCAAGTGTCTTACGTTATCAATGATAATAATAGTAGGTTGTAGTTTAACTTCTTTAAACCTGCCCGCCACCATATAACTGAATAGCGGACATTTTTAAATGGTGGAGGAGAGTGTGACAGAAACACCATTTACAGAAAAAAAACTATAATTATCAGATCGAGGGGTGAATTGAAGGACAGATACCACCAAATATTTTTCCATAAGCCTCAATGCTAATTTACAAAACTTCAGGTCAATGTCACTCCCATGTTTATTAAATCTGGATCAAATCAGTACCCTGTGCTGAAAGATCAATATTTTTGATAACAAAATATGCAATCAAAAGTATAGATTGTCTTTGCATTTCTATTTCGAATTTTCACTTGTTTACAACTCGTATTATTCCACAACAAAGGAAATATCTGTTCTCAACTGACCACTCCCTTTAAATTTTCAACCGTCAACCCTATAATTTGCAAAGTACTTCTAATATTCAAGTATCTTTTTTATCATCTTAGTTTCATTTATTAATGGCAAAACTAATTTTTTCGTTTAATGACCAATCAGATCGCCGGGCTCATTTTACAGTCCGCACTGTAAACTTGGGTTTCCAAAATGTCTGCGCCCATGTTGTAAACAAAGCAGGTGTTTTTCCCTATGGATTTATTCATAACATTGCCAAAAATGATCATTTTGCAGTGTTTTAACTGCATTATCTGTACACCAAGCCCCCTTAATTATGAGGATGGCGACCCCATGTCACATGCCGTCTGTCTTATTCTTACAGCCGGAAGTATGTGCAAAAGGATTCAATACCCGCATAATTCCGATACCCACTGCTTCATTTATACCGTCTTAATTTTAACTAATTTGTTTAAGTCATATCCTTTATTAATAGTTGAAAACAGTAAATAAACTTCTTCAGAGTATTAACTTACATAGTGCATTCAGAATTTTTTGAATTGTAAATAAATACCGTTTCCTCAAACATGGCATATCATTTTGTGATCTAAAACGATTGGTAACTCGATGCTAGAATGATAATATGAAAAAATATATTCCCCATGCAAATTTAAGTTGTTGTTCGCCATATGATATCAGGATTATCAGTTTGGTATCACAATATTTGCAAAATCGGAATGGACAAACATAGAACTATGGAGAAATCCGAGATGGGATCAGATGTCTTGGGTGAGTCAGCATCACTGCCGACTGGAACACAATTCGGACGTCCATATACAGACAGGCTATGCACCCCTTAGCCAAAACCGATACAGACAGTTTATAAATCACCAACTGTCATGAAACTTACCACTCAAGACTGTGTTGTGGGTAACTATCTGAGAGTCGTTCACTAAAAACTTTCCACCAATCTATCTTTTTGCTGTTTTGTTAGATTTGTAAATATAGACATTGGAATGCGTGAAGTGTTGCTGTTTTACTGCGTGCTAGGTCGCTATCTGCGTTGATTTATGTACACAATAAATATTCAGCAAATGAAATTGATAATACAAAATTTCAGCTAATGTAATACTTAAAACTTGGAGAAAAGCTTTGCCGTTTGCGTTTAAATGGTAGTTTTTCCTATGATTAATGATATAAAATTTTGCAACAAATAAATCTCTATTTCAATCATAAACATGCTCAATCGATCTTTGGTTTGTGACATAGAGATATAGACAATATGTTTGTTTTTTATTTTGAAATATCAGTCAAACTGTATCAATTTTTATGTTTTTGATATTTCAAAAGTTTCCTTGAAACGAAATAATGACCGGAATACGTTTATACCAGACAACAGCATAATTTGATTGATTTACATTTCTATCGGTCTTTCGAGAGAGAAATCCTTTTGGATATATAAATGTCTAGACAAATTATTCATTTCCTAAATCAGGACATATATTTCCAGCAGAGACAATGGACTGTATTACTAGACAATATCCCAAAACAGCTGATGTTCTTGGTCATTCACCTGAGCAGTTAAATAAACCAGGTATTTTCCAGTTAATGTGGGTTACAAGTTACACCTTGGGTCAGTCAATCCTAGTTTTATCGTTAATTATATCTACTGGTGAAAAACTAGGTTTCACTTTTCCGATATCACATAAATACTCATAAATGTTATTGTAGTGCAATTACATCTAGTTTTTCTCAGTTAATCTAGGGTTTTCTTGAGAAAAACAGGTTAACTCATTTTTGTGATTTAGAAGCAGTTAGAGTTAAAAATAGTTTAGTAGGTTTTAAATTTTGTTGTTTTTCAGTTAATGTTAATGTGGGTTACCGAGAAAAACTTGGTTTAACTGGAGAAAAACTAGTTTAACTGAGAAAAATAGGTTTTGTAAATATGGGCATGACGTGTTGCTATTTATACTGGGGATATGCTATCATATACGTTAATTTATGTTCATCGTTTTGTATATTCATTAGAATAAATATGTCACTAATTGAAAATGATAATGCAAAATTTAAGGTAATGTAGTACCTAAAATTGGTGAAAAGATTTGTCATTTGCATAAAAATTGTAGTTTTTCCTATAATTAATGATGTAAAATCATACAACAAATTGAATTTTCATTTAAATCATAAGCATGCTCAATCGATCATTGGTTTTTGACATATCAATATTGACATTTTGGTTTTTTTTTATTTTTAAACATCAGTCAAATTATATAGCTTTCTATGTCTTTGAAATTTCATAAGTTTCCTTGAAGCGTATTAGTGACAGAAATATCCCGGATAATGATTTGTTTGATTTTTTTTTCTATGTATCCTTCCGGAAAAAATTACACTTATTTTCTAGCTCAGGCGATAACGACATAATATATTTCGAGCAGAGCCAATAGAGTCTGTTATTTTTAGAAAATATATGAAAACAGATTTTCTTGATCATCCACCTGAATAGTAAAATAATTTGTTATCGGAGCCAATTTCAAATGAGATCTAATTTTGGTTTACATTCACAGTGTAATCACGGACAGTAATAACAAGACTCATAGTGAAATTGATATGAATATGTTTTTTTCTTTATTTAATCATCTATTTATCTTCTCATTTGCTAATTAATTAATTAATTAATAAATAAATAAATTAATAAATAAATTAATTAATAAATTAATTAATTAATAAATAAATAAATTAATTAATTAATAAATAAATAAATTAATTGATTAATCAATGTGCCGTTATGTATGTTTATTTCTTTGTTATTTTTCTATGAAAAAAAAGTTTTATTAACGTAAAAATACAACTGATTGTATTTGTTAAAAATTAAGCGTCCCAAATTACGACACAATGGAGAAAACCAATCCATATTTGTGTTCCAATAGTTTTAAAACCTTAATTCAGGCTTTTAAAATTAAAATTAAACTTTGTGATGTTGGAGATGCAACTATGGTCGTGTTTTAGTAGTGATACAAAGTGACCACTTTTATGTCACTGTCGTAGACAGATTATTTTTATATAAAAGTTTGATAACAAAATGCTTCAGTGCAGGTTCGAGTCCCGATTGAACCCAAGCTGATTGTTGTGAGAAAGTTTGCCAGTTTACTTGCAGAAGGCCGATGGTCTCTCCCCGGGTACATTGTAAATATAATCGACACCATATCACTGAAAAATTGTTGAGTGTGGCTTTAAACACTATTCAACATTCAAAAACAAAATGATGTGAAAATCAAATGTGTTAATCAGAGAAAGTAAATCCTACTTATAACGCTACATTTACTACGTCGAGGTTAACATATTTTTGTCTTTCAAATTACGTTGGCTGGCGAATTATTGCATAGTCATGAAACAGAACCAAAAAATGTATCATAATATAAACAGATGTAGATATATGTACATGTATGAGGAATATGGACTATAATCCTCCGAAATTATATGTCTTTGGAATTTTGGAATATATATTATAAAAATCACATATGACAAAATATAAATCTTCAGGATGTTTAGGAAGATTATACAAATTTGATGAACATTGGACAAACTGGGACCTCTGAAAATCCAGAAGTTGGATCAGATTCATGGAGGAGTAAGTATCGCCTGATGACCGGGAGCACTCGCTGTGAGTCCAAAGTCACATTATAATGTAATATATGACTAATATAATATACTGGTCACAATTGATAAAGACGCCATCGGCAGGTAATCAACATTTCATTTAGTGAAACATACTAATTGCAAACAAGGTCACTTGTGACTACATCATATATATATACATATATATATATATATATATATATATATATATATATATATATATATATATATATATGTATGTATGTATGTATATATATATATATATATATATATATATATATATATATATATATATATATATATATATATATATATATATATATATATATAATGTACGCCTAATATCTGCAAAATTAATAATGATTGATATCTAGATTATAGATATGATATAATTTGATTATTATTAAAGGATGAATTACAGTGACAATTAACATGCCTGTGCGTAATTCAAGTAGGGGTTCAATATATGACTACAGTACTCTGTGTTATATAATTAACATTTCAATAAATACCCTGATTTGAAATGGTATTACCATCTATCTATTTATCCGTCAGCCGTTCATTTACTCCTACATTTCGGTATTTTTAAATATCAGTATACATGTGTTTTTTTATCAAATAATGAATTTAGTATGTTGCTAATGAAATTTTGTTACAAATACCCGGGGGGAGATCAAGGGCCTTTCGCAGGAAAACTAACAAACTGTCTCACCAAATCAGCTTAGGCTTCAGTGGGACTTGAAACCGAGCTGACTAGGCGTGAGAGATCTCATGGTGTAAAGCGTGCTGTTCTAATTACTCCGGTACGGATGCCGCTTTAACCTAACAATACAGCTTCTAAAACAGTTATCAAAATTACAACCTATGTAACCGACTCAATAAATAATAATATGAATCTCTGTTCTGACGCATTGTGGATCAAATTCGCAACATTTCTGTCTACGGACAAGGGGACGTGGTTATGTGGTTTTAAAGCGCGATGCCATTGGTTTCTCGACCTTGGATATACAATAAGCTCATTGATATTGGTAGGGATATATTGATATATAAATTAATTGTTTCTGTCAATATCAAAATCACACTGAAATGTAAATTAATTCTTAATGGTTATGATAATATATCAAATTGTGTTGTCACAGCCTCGGAATTTGTCACTTGAACAAATTTATAATGATGTTTGCGTTAATCATCAAAACATGACAAATAAGTTAAAAATCACCGAACAATATATTGCTGTGACGATATGCATATCAATAGTATGCTAGTTATTGACACAGTAGCATATACAATTATGTAATCCATAGTTTTACGTTTTGATCTGGTGTAGCCTAATATTTATTCAACATATATTAATAACGTATGGAAATCTGTGACTAAGTATCATAAATATATCTCGTCGAGTTATACATGTATGTATAAGTTGTCTAGATGTAAAATCAACATAACTAAGCCATTCATCGTTCTCGTTGAACATGACAGTAGAATATTTGTTTTCCCTTAGAAATTTAAAGCATTTAGAAATCGTGGTTGGTGGAGATGTCTTTTTAGACGGACATATCAGTTTATGCTAAAGGTGAAAATTTGCGGTGTCAAGATAATGTTGCATTTATTTCACTGTATTTGTGTATGGCATAAAATTGTCAAGTATATACATAAACATATGATTTGTGTGTGTGTGTGTGTGTGTGTGTGTGTGTGTGTGTGTGTGTGTGTGTGTGTGTGTGTGTGTGTGTGTGTGTGACCCTTCATTGAACAATCATAGTAATGATATAATGTTTAATTGTTGATATATGAACTTATTGATTTTGATTCATCTAATCTGTCGTGTAAAGCATATAGATGTGATTCTCCATGTTACACGGTCTGAGGCACCATTTACTATTACCATATCACATGGTAAGCATATGATTACACTAGCAAATATGTCACGCTCGTAACTTTACAACAAACTGTAGTTGTGAGTGATTTTATATTTCAACAATTCAAATTTTCTTATACATGAACGAAATATTACAATGAAATTTATTTGAAAATACACTTTTGTGTATTAGATCGAGATTATTATTTGGTTATTTAACAAACCCGTTTCACTTCCGCTGAAATTTCATATACCATAAATTAACATGGTATTCTGAGATTTAATTAATATTTCAGAGGAAATGAAACCGGCTGTGCTTTGCTAAATAGCCAAATTGTGAAGTAGATCACAAACTGCATAATTAATATTACATGTTCATATGTACATATGTATATCATATACATTCCGGTATATATATTTTTTACTTACAACAAAGTGGATAGGAGAGAGATTTAAACCTCGTTATCGCCGGATTTTCTTATTCAAATTAATATAGTATAAAGTAAGATATGATATGTCCTCGCTATAACCGATATTTCGTTATATATGGTATCGTTATAAGTGGAGTTGTATATATATATATATATAAATATATATATATATATATATATATATATATATATATATATATATATATATATATATATATATATATATATATATATATATATATATATATATTGGTTTTAATTTTCCGTATGTACGAACGTTTTCCACAATATTGTTGACATCATAATTAATGACCCATGGAAGTGTTGAAACCAACTTTGGATAAACATTTTATACTTAAAATCCATTATAAGATGACAATACGTTGAGGTGAGTTTCAGTTCACTTGTCAAAACTATCAAACTATAAAATAAATGTCATGCTTTTGAATTAGTTTCGTGTTTTGTGATTCTATAATGAATGTAGCCAAGGAATTAAGTCTCCAATCTTATCATTTAAATTTAAGAAAATGTATACTCTTAATCACCCCGAAATTTATCAATAAGAATACGCATGTTACGTCGATATGTAAATTATCTGCTCCGATTTTGAAGTTTAATATGAAATAATGAACGGACCTTCAATGCACTTTTTAATTTGCATAAAATTGTTATTCATACCTTGCATATATAAAACAAAGGAAATTTGATACTTAATCCTTTCATATAGTAAATCGTCGTCAGTCACGGATATGTATCGTCGTTGCAGATAAAATCTTAAATTCTTTTCAAGGTATGTACACACATTAATTTTGAAATACAGTTGACTTTGAATTAGCGATATAATAATAATAATAATAATAATAATAATAATAATAATAATAATAATAATAATAATAATAATAATAATAATAATAATAATAATAATAATAATAATAATAATAATGATAAAAATAATAATAATAATAAATACATATAAAATGATAACCAAGAATATATATAATCTGTGTGTTTATGTGAGATAGATAGATAGATAGACAGACAGACTGATAGATAGATCGATAGACAGACAGACTGATAGATAGATAGATAGATAGATAGATAGATAGATAGATAGATAAATAGATATATAGACAGATAAATAGATAGATAGATAGATAGATAGATTAGATAGAGAGAGAAAAATAGTTTTAATGGGTTAATAGTACATTGCCTTATACCTTAGCCAATTATATATCACCCTTTGTTTTCAACTTACCATCATTATCGTTATTTTATCGTCGTTTTAGTTTACTTTCTTCTCCGTCTTCCTCTTGTTCTTCATCTTCTTCTTCTACTTCTTCTTCTTATTATTAGCAGTAGTAGTAGTTTAAGTTTTTATTATTCATATAATATTACATAGTTGGTAGTATTACACTTCACTAGAAACAAAACCAAGTATAAACATTTAAACAAATCTTTGTTTCGTGTAAATGAAGTTAACATTATGATAAAATAAGGAAAAAGGAAGTAGGATTGCCTTCAAAAGTATATACTAAAGTATAGAATCTTAATTATTTAAAACGTGTAGTTTTAGGTCATGCAATAATAAATAAATCTAATATATATGTTGTCATATTTAAATTCATTTATCTGTTTGGGATTTTAGTGGTTATGGCAAGCTTTATTTAAACTTTTATCTGATACATTTTATGACTTTAATGTATTAATTGAGATACGACAAACACACTGGAATTAATACAATAATTTACAATTAAGGAAATACATTTGTACCTGAATTTTGTAGGCTAAAAGTTTTTATTCCTAACAACAAAACTTAAAAAAAAAACATTTTTAATATTTTGCTCTCAGATAGATTATTTATTGATTATTTATATATTCTTTGATATTGATGTCATTTCAGACTGCAAAATAAGTTTACTCAAATGATAAAAAATATTTTGCGGGGTTTAATTGGAAGCCAAAGAAATATGTTTCAGGGAGGTTGGATATTTAATTATAATATGACATTATATCCTTTTAATATACATTTTAAGAGGTGGTCACCGTAGACGGCAGTTTGTATAATTAATAAATCACTCTGTGGCTCTTTACCTAGGAATCAAATACTAAACACTTACCGCACTTACCGAGAGGTTAAATATTTTATTTAGACCACTGAATTTAAATCACAGTTCCATTCTTATTCTTCCTGACAAAATAATTTATTTTGCAGAATGAAGATCTCTAGCATATTTATCAACGTCTGGTGTGTATTCGTGTGTATAGAGAATATATCAACGAAAACCCTTACAAAAACATCGGAAAACAAAGAAGACCTTGATAACACAACAACTGATCAAGAACTGGAAATCGGTAATGGAATTTTAGACAAATTAAAAGAAGATCATGGACTTGAGGAATTAGAGTTTGAAAAAGTACAGGGTCAAAATAAAAATGAAAACAACATTACCGATTTAGGGGATGAAAAAACAACAAACTACTTTAAAAGAAAAATCAATAAGCAGAATGACGACGAACATGAAGGAGAGAACATCAGATCTGAAATACATGATGTTGATTTAACCAGGGATTTCGAAAGACTAAATATATCGGAATCAAATGAACAAATCGAAAAATTTGCTCTGGTCAACAGGAACGGGGATTCGAAAAATCTTACTATTGAAACAGGCGAAAGTTTTGATCCTGCAGTTATAAGAACAAAACTGTACAATGATGAAGAGGAGGACGAGGAAAATGAAGATGAAAATGACGAGAAAGGTGAAAGTGTTGATAGTAATGACAAACTGTCGGAATATGAAACGGAAGAAAACTTGAGGAAAATTCACAAACAATTGGTGAGGGCCTTACCATATATAAGTTTTGATAGATATCGAGGAATGAACAAGACAGATAATATTAATGACTTAGATATTGAGGAAACAACGGTCACGCCCGATGATGTTATTATCACTGTGGATCTACCTACTGTAAGTCCATATCTACAGAACGATGGTCAACATAACAATCCTAAAAAAGATATTATTGAACATGTAGATATCGAGGAAACGAATGACAAAAATGTAGATGACTCCATGTCTACTTCAACCCATGATAAGAAATTGAAACATAAAACTGACATTACAGAATTACGTAATAATGTAATGAAACATAATTATTTGTATGATGAAGCAGATAATGTACAGAGTAATGATGAGGCAGGTGATGGTGACAACAAGGACTATATATTAACGTCACCGCATGCTGATTTTAATACAGAAAATGATTCTTCGAAGGACGCTACTACATATAGTTATAATGACGAACAAAAACAGGAAATCGTAAAACTTAAACCTGGAATTGATTCTTTGCAATCCGATAAATCAAGTAATACAGAAACCGAGCAAACCACAACGGATAAAATCATGGATATATCTGACCACTCAAAGTCAGTATCAAAATTATCATTTAGTGTGAATGCTAAAAATATGTTTGATGATGAGAATCACAGGATTCACAACAGCAAAAGTGAGTCGCGTAGTCTTGACGTGCAACCAGTTCTGAGGGAAAATATCCCTCGTGATGCCGATATCTCGACTGCATCAAAAGATGGACATGTTTACATATCAAAACCTATATCATCTTTAACCAGTAATATCAATACAGGAAATTCATTTGATACGGTGATGGAAGATTCCCACAATGAAGATGAAAAAGATGATGAAGACAATGACGAAACTTTGAATATGTCAACAAATTATGATTCTATAGGTAGTTTGAAGGATGTGAGGTTTTCATCGAATCTAAAATCACTAGGCAACCCGTCAAGTATACAGAAAACTCATCATAGTCCAGTGACAAACCGAGGTCATTTTGAAAGTTCATCATGGCTGGATACAAACGATTTACTTGACGACACCCAAACAGGAAACAGAAGACACAGCCTTGATACTGACGAGTCAGCATTTGAAGAGTTTAAAGTTTTTCCAAAGTATAAACATCCTGTTTTTGTCTACCCATATCCTTCTGATAAACCAAAACCTATTTTTGACCAAATATATGATATAATAAACACTCAAAAAAGTTTCGATGCAGAAATTGAAGAAAAACATAAACATTTCGATGAAAGATCTGAGAGTGGCGATCACAGAATCAACATGTCGACGAATTCAAATGCTCGGCTTGAAGAAGTGAGGGATCCGTCGAAATCCGCTTCCATAAATCCCTCAATAAATGCAGAGAGCAATCGAGGTAGTACGATCACACAACAGGTCAATAAGGGGCATGTGCTTCTAAATGGCAAAATGTCTTTGACAAATTATAATAAACAACTTTATATTATGCCACACAACACAGAGAATGTGGATAACGTTCAAGATTTACCAGTGAAGGATGTTTCGATTTTGAATCATATTCCACCACAAAACCCAGTTATCGTGCCACCACTGTATTCCACAGACAATAAAGTCTTACACATATCTGATAATCAACAACATATTTTGGCACTACCTTTGAACACGCACAAATCACTCGATCAAGAAAATGAAGGAGTGCATAATAAACATAGAGAGAATAATGATGACGATGATGAAGATGCTGATGATGATGATGGTAATAATGAAAATGATGTCAATATGAAAATGTCATCAAATGATGTTTTATATAATCCTCCATTCAACATGGATGTTGCGACGACTTTAGCATCAACTACCGTTCCATTGAATATAGACAGAACAACAGACGACCAAAAAGACATTACAGGTCGACAGCATACAGCTTCCATTGTTAGTTCTGTATATCCTATCCAAAACCAAACAAACATCAAAGAAAGTAAGAACAATGACAATTTAATCACAATTTCGCCTTTGACAGACAGTGCGCAGTATTTGATAATGTCACAACTTAATACACCAAATGTTGCTAAACCGCTATATACATTAACTGACAAGGTATCTAACGATTTAGAACCTATGTCTGTAGTTCCTAGTGATAGAGATGTACATATTGCGATGGATGCAGATTCTTTAGAATTGCACGACCATGATAATGACGGTGATGATGATGAGGAGGACGGCCTATATAAGCCAACACCGATCGCTTCAGTCGGCCCGCTTAAAAATATGAAAATTTCGATGAACTTTGCATCTATCAGCCCACCTCTGACAAGAGAGAGAATTGAAAAGAACTTACCCACCACCCAAGAGGAAACCACTATCGCATCAGGAGGTATACAAAATAGAGAAAAGGTCGATCATCTTGATATTTTTCCAAATATAGAAAACCAATTATCCAGTGCCGCTGATAATGACATCCACATGTCTAAGCTCTTGAACCCATCATCCTTATTGCCCGATCTTATAAATGTCGAGGCTAATACAGAACCTCAAATTGAAGAAGATAGAAGTAGCGAAAATGACAATGCTAAGACTGATATGTCGATGAATTTCGCTTCAGTCGACCCATCGGTAAAAGTTGAAAAAATAAAAGATGAATCGGATCCTCTTTCAGGTCACATTTTCAGTCCAATGGATAAAAATAAACAAAATATATTCTCTCATGCTGTCATAAGTGCAAATGATGGACATGAAGATGAAGACGATGATGATGAAAGTTCTCAAATGGATTATCATAATATAAAGGAAGGAATTACTTGGTTGGGGTCATCATTGCATGGTGCACAGGCTGACAGTAGTGCCAGTGATTTTTCTCTGAGCTCACCTGGCAATACTGTCGATGAAAACAAGGATGAAGATATAGCAGATTACGTAAATGTTACAGATTTTCCCAATTTATCCATTGACGAGGAGTTAAACGATGACATGCACATGCCGCAAGATGAGCTCAGTGATAGAGAGTATGAAACCAAGAAGGATAACGGTAGCCATGACTATGACTGGTTAATGGACCTCGACATGGGAACTTTTGGCTTACACCCTCCACCGGCTAGCATACAACAACCAGAAGGAATAACGAAGACCGAGCTTGTTCCTTTACTTGATATTCTGGACGATGTTGTAAACAGTAAGACGAGTAGTGTTGAGGACACCGATAGTAAAAATGAGAAAGTTCATGACGAAAACTATTGGAAAAATAGAAAGTATATCGAAGAATTAGTCGCCGAATTTCCCGAAATGTATGAGATATCTAACATATTAAATACCGATGATACCGTAGAGGGAGATTCGGGTGGCAAGTTGAAGTCATTAATAAAAAATCAAGCAATTAGTCAGTTAAACGCTAAAAACGATAACGATAAAAACGAACTTAGTGACGAAAGTGAAGAAGAACAGTATATAGGGATAGATAATGATGCACAGCATGGAGAATCAGACGGTGAATCAGTCATTGGGGAAAAACCTGGAATATCATACAGTGATGTATTGAATAGAGGTGTCAAATACCTCGGGGGGGAAACTGGAACATACAATGATGAATTGAGGAGAGAGCATAATGTTGTAAATGCAAAATACGTGAGGTACAAACCCAATTCAAGTAAAGAAACAAATGACATGGATTCAACTGCCAGTAATGAACAGGGTCTTTTTGCAAACTCAGCACGTGATGCAGTTGACGAGGAATCCGAAAGTGTTGAAGAAAATTACGGGATAGGTGATAATGATCATACTGAAGAATTAGAGAGCGAAGAACTACATAGAGGATCCGATAGTGATGCACACCATGGAGAATCAGCTAGCCATGAACTGAATATGAAAACATCCAGAAACAAACCTTATAAAGGTTTTTATGGTCCTGAACATTACACGAAATCAGCTGGATACAGAATAGATAGAAAAACAGTAAGCACTGAACAACATGCAAATTCCGATAGTGACGCACTTGACGAAGAAATAGACAGTCATGAGATTACTTCAGTATCAAGTAAAATTCAACATGAAATATATGACAACAACAGTATACATAAAAAGGGATCAGCCAGTAATGAATACGGTGTGAAATCTGCAGCTGGCAAATATACAGTTTCCGACAGTGATGCACATAGTGGGGAATCAGTTAGTCATGAAATCAATGCAGTACCGCATAAGAACAAGTTTTATTTAAATGAAGAAAGTGACGCGAATAGCGCTGCGTCGGCTAGTTATGAAACAAGTGGAGAATTCGAGAACTATGATGGTGCTGATAATGATGCACATGGTGGAGAATCGGCTAGTCATGAGATCACTGCATTACCACAAGGCATTACATTTCATGTAGGTTCAAACAGCGATTCAAAGAGTGCGAATTCAGGAAGTTATGAAACACAAGGAATATCCAAAAGTGTAGGTGGGTATCACACGGACTCTGATAATGATGCACTTAGTTTGGAAGCAGCTAGTCAAGAATTAAAACCAGTTTCGCACAACAATAAACCTTATGGAGGCTCAGAGAGTGATTTAAACAGTGATGAGTCATTTAGTAAAGGAATAAGCATGGAATCGAAAAGTGGTGCAGGTTCCGATAATGATGCTCACAATAGGGAATCAGTTAGTCACGAAATCAATGTAGTACCACATATGAAAAAGTTTTATGAACATGAAGATAGTGATGCGAATAGTATTGTGTCATTTAGTAATGAAATAAGTGGAGAAAGCGAAAGTATCGAATATCATGCAGGGTCTGATAATGATGCACATAATGGGGAATCGGCTAGTCACGAAATCACAGATTTATCACATGAATATAAATTTAATGAAGGTTTAAGCGGTAATTCAAAGAGTGCTAATTCAGGAAGTCATAAAATAAAAGGAACATTCACAAATGTACGTGAATATCACATAGATTCCGATGCACTTAGTTTGGAATCGGCTAGTCATGAAATAAAACCAATTTCACAAAACAATACACGTTATGGGGGCTCAGAGAGTGATGCAAAGAGCATTGAGGCAGCTAGTATTGGAACAAGTAAGGGATCAGAAAGTGGAGAATATCGCACCGGTTCCGATAGTGATGCACAAAGTGGGGAATCTGTTAGTCATGAAGTATATACACATAAATTTATTGCAGAATCAGAAAGTAATTCGAAAAGCGTAGAGTCAACCAGTTATGAACTAAATGGAGAATTTGAAAGTGCTGAATACCATGGAGGAGGATCGGATAGCGATGCTCACAGTGGAGAATCTGTTAGTCATGACATTAGTGTAGAATCGAACACAAATAAACTCCAAAAGTCCAAGGGTGATTCAAAGAGTGCGCAGTCAACTAGCTATGGCGTAAGTAAGGAATCGGCTAGTGGTTTATATCCTGCAGATTCCAACAGTGATTCAATAAGCGAGGAGTCGCGTAGCTATGAATTAAGCGGAGAATCGGAAAGTTCAGAATATCGTGCAGGGTCCGCTAGTGATGCACATAGTGGAGAATCGGAAAGTGCCGAATACCATACTGGGTCCGATAGTGATGCACACAGTGGAGAATCGACTAGTCATGAAATAAATGTAATATTACACAGAAATAAACATAGTGGTTCAAGTAGTAATTCACATAGCAGTAAATCAGCTGAGGGGTATAGTAGAACTTCTGGTAGCAATGAGATAAGTGAGGAATCAGAAACTAATGAACAGCATGCAGAGTACGATAGTGATGCTCATAGTGGAGAATCGGAAAGTGCCGAATACCATACTGGGTCCGATAGTGATGCACACAGTGGAGAATCGAGTAGTCATGAAATAAATGTAATATTAAACAGAAATAAACATCGTGGTTCAAGTAGTAATTCACATAGCAGTGAATCGGTTGAGGAGTATAGTAGAAATTCAGGTAGTAATGAGCTTAGTGTGGAATCAGAAAGTAATGAACAGCATGCAGAGTACGATAGTGATGCTCATAGTGGAGAATCGGAAAGTGCCGAATACCATACTGGGTCCGATAGTGATGCACACAGTGGAGAATCGACTAGTCATGAAATAAATGTAATATTACACAGAAATAAACATCGTGGTTCAAGTAGTAATTCACATAGCAGTGAATCGGTTGAGGAGTATAGTAGAAATTCAGGTAGTAATGAGCTTAGTGTGGAATCAGAAAGTAATGAACAGCATGCAGAGTACGATAGTGATGCTCATAGTGGAGAATCAGCCAGCAATGAGTTTAACTTAGAACAAACTAATGTTAAGAATCATGAAAGTGGTGTATCGTCCTATGAAAATAGTGGAAAATCCACTAGTGATGAACTAAATGATGGTAGACACAGCGAAGAGTCTGCTAGTAACGAACTGTCCATTGGAATAAGAACATCGGACGATTTATTGAGTAGAGAGTTGATTCAAAGAAAATCTGCCAGTGAAGAAATGGATGATGAATCAGTGAGTGATGTACATAATTTAGTCGCTGATACACATTTTGAAGTGCCAAGTAATGGGAATGAAGAAGAATCCTTAGATAACGTACTTCATCCGGTCACTAACATTGTTGACAATTCAACAGAAGATGATGATAAAGTATCAACGACTACTATTTACAAAGGAGAAAGTAATCCGCGTGGACAGCCTGATAATCCTGATGATAAACCAAAGGAGAAAACAATCGTCAGACGGTTGCCCCCTATTACGGATAAAAGAAAGAAGAGGATACTGAAGATTTTTCAATATTTGGCAAAATTGAAGAATATGATGCAAAAGAAATCGCCACCACCAAGGTCATTTAAAAATATCCCTCAGCCAAATCCACCTAAGTCCATTGAAAATATTCCCAAGCCAATACTACCCAGATCCTTTGTAAATATTCCTCAAACACCTCCACCCAGGTCTTTTGAGAATATCCCTCAACCAATTTCACCTCAGATCCACCCGACTGATGATACCTTCATCCAACAGCAAACAATCCATTTTGGAAACGAGAAACATATTAATTATAATGTTGGAAGAAATATTGGTTATCACACTGGACAACGCACTGATTATGTACCCTGGAAACGACCAATTCAAAGCTATGGAAACGTAGATGATTATGGTACTAAAAGAAGCACAGACTATGTCCCTGGAAGTCGCGCAGGCTACGATTCTGATTATGGTTATGGCTTTAGGAGAATGAAAAATGCTGGTTATGGTAGAGTGAAAACTTATGGCTATGGAAATCCCAAAAGGTATGGTTTTAGAGGAGGTAAAAGTTATGGACATAGAGGTTTCAGAATTCATGACTCTCGGGAATTAAAAAGTTATGGATCTAGGAAATTTAAACCTTATGAGTATAAGAGACGCAACAGTTATGGCTCCGGTAGGAAAAAAGGTTATGGCCCTACAGAGCAAAGACATTATGGAACTGAAGAAGACGGATTTATTCTTCCTTTTTGGCAATGGGAACAACCATGGTACCCAACACAAATTCTACAAAATGGTTATTTCGGAAAAAGAAGGAAACGATATAACACATATGGAAGAAAGAAAAAAATTCCATATTCAAAATGCAGATATTGCAATCTTGACTTTAAAACAAAGGAATTACAACAAAAATCCCATTTTCTAAGTTCTCCTCATTTAAATTCTTATGACAGTGGAATTGGAAGAGGTATAAAATCATCAGGAACTCATTCTGATTATACAACTGTTGGAAATCATCATTCCCTTATTCCGGAAGCTCCTCACAGTCAGTACAACACAGGCTCATTTTATACTGATGGCAACCTATCTAAAGTTCATGGAGACTGGCATTACAAACGGGATGCGATTCTAACCAAAAGAAAACAGATGTATACGAAAAATATATATGACTCGATTCAAAAACGGCGACGATTATTAAATAAAAAGTCAGTTCAAATAAACTTTAAAACAGGTGACACCCACGACAATCATAAAGATAATGATAAGATGTTAAATGGTTACGTACATGGACGTCAGACCAAGGGAACTAGATTGGCCAAAACATATTGAATGAAGGTTTGTTGTATAAATCTATGAAATTACAATTCGAAAGAAATTATTGAAACTCTTTCATACCTAAATAATGGTTAGATGTTTCGAAAGAAATTATTGAAACTCTTTTATATCTAAATAATGGTTGGATGTTTTATCACTCCGGGATTTTATGAATCATTAAATCGTTGTGTGAATTTTCATACAACTTGGATTATCATAGTCTATCGTACAAGCAACATATCCAATGCTGCTTGGTTACAGATAAATTTAAATTTAAGCTGGGAATTAATAGAAATTGTAATGCAAGAACCATTTATCCATGCATTAAACCTTACTTAAATGTCAGTCCGCAGTGTCTTTATCATTTAGCCTTCAAAATACTAATTCTTGTTTCGTTGCGAGATCCCTGCTACTTACGTAGATCAGACGTTTTTAGGAAAATGTAAGAATTGTTTCGTTAAAAATATTAAATAATAAATATGTTATGTGTGTTTCCATTTGCACTATGTATTTAACTTCAAAAGTGAATTTCTATTAGCACCGCTGCTCATTGTCTTTTATCATCTTTACATGATTGTTACTATTAATGATATAATTAGTAGTGCTCATGGTAATGGTTTTGATAGTATAAGTGATAGATATAGAAATATTAGAGTTATTGGTAGATGTATCAGTTGAAGTAAGTGAAAGTAGATATCGTGACGATGGAAGAAATAGCTATATTAAACATGATTTATTAATATCATTAAACTAGTAAATACAAAAAAATATTATTTTTATTTCAGGTCTACAGATAGAAGATTATCATGACGCTTCAGTCAACCGAGCAGCATTTATAAGTGCATTCCACACACGAGAGCATCGACCGCGTGTTCCTATTGTGTTAATATTCCCGACACATACTCATATGTCTTAACCATCATGCTGTCGTTCTTCTTGCTATTTATTGACATCACTTTTTGTTATTCCATCAAATCTTATAATTGAATTATTATGTTCAGGTATCGACAGATTATAATGCTTAATTCAATTTCTTAAAGATGTGAGACACGTATAGGATAATATATACAGTTGTAACAAAGATCGATTGCTATAAAGATCTATCATAAGTATATGGATAAACCTTTAAATCCTATTTCATGCGAATTGAACATATTCATCTGCATAAAACGATAATGAGACAAAATATGTATTTTTCAAATCTATGCAATGTTTCTTATGCTATAATACATAAATATAACATTCATGAGAGGGTGCATATTTTCGCCCCGAAGAAGCATTGTCGACCGAGGTAAAGCCAAGGTCAACAATGCTTTCCGAGGTTTGAAAATATAAAGCACCACTCTCTCATGAATGTAATATTTATTTTCTTATACCGAGTGTTATATTTGTTGCTTTAACATATTACCATACATATTTTACATCTCAACTATTATCCAGCAAGGTAAAAATACAAAACAAATAGCCTACAAACGTTTTGGTTACGACGAAACGATCTCACTTGGACGTACCGTACGCACATATGTTGGCGCATGTGGCATTTTTAGAATGTCACCCTGGCTTCTTTATTTTTCTTAACTGAGCGGGTGACATTGCAAATTTTTATATCTCTCTCAACCAATCCGATTACCAGATTTTAACAGAAGGTATAACAATTCAAATTTATTGTTACATAGGTATTATTCTTATTTGAAATTTGATATATACAAAATAAAAAGCAAAAATGTAAGGAAGTCTTACGAAAAATATCATTAGCTTACCCCCAATGGAACGATTGATACAAAAACGGCCCTATAACATTCTTCATAGTTGTCTAAAAATGATATGCTGATGTATTATGAATTTTTATGTGTAGTTTGTTTTACTCATTATGTATCAAACATAAAAATCTTTGATTTTCATTGTGATAATGTTAAACTTGGTTTTCATTGTGATAGATTTCCTGGTCAATACCTGGGAAATGAAAGTACGATTCACGTCATTATAGTGAATGTCATTTGCATCTGAAGAAATCCAATTTCTTTTATCTATTGGTAAAGAAATAATTTGCAAAATCAGAACATTTTTGTAAATTATGTAATTATGTATATACCGCAAATCGGATTCCAGTTTTTTTCAATTCATGCGTTTTGACATCAAATGTCATTTGACAAGCATGTGATAAGTTTTAAAATAAAATCTTAATATTTTCATCGTTTTTGGTTATATTATAGATATGTGTACAAGATGTTTATACCTTAATTAAAACTCTCACACAAATCTCGTGTGATGCAAGTATATCATGTTCAAACGAAAACGACGGCAGACACCTTACAAAACGTAGCAAATTGCATGATAAAATGTTGTACGTAAACCATAATATAATGTTAATGTCAATATCAATAGATTTAAAAAGTTCAAAATTCCAAAAACATGCATGATGATAGTTTTGACTTGGGAAAGTTAATTATTTATATATAATCCATATATATTTAATGCAAGTCTTAATTTGTCTTATTTGCATCAGTAATGTTTTGAGATAATAAACAAAATTTTCATTGAAAAAAACATCAATTTCTCTTTTCGACTTTTTATTTGATTCTATTTTTAGATACTTTTACAGAGGTGGTGATGGTACTATGATCCAAGTATAACGGTACCGTTTTAATTGCTTAAACTGACTTTAGATTTTACCAGTCTACAACTGCACGGTAAATAAATATGAACTGTGTCACAAAATGTGTATCTCATTCCATTTTCTCCAATGTTTCTCCAATAAAGTGTGTAATTTACATTATCATTGGCAGTCTAACGCATATAAATAAATGTTTTTATAGATATTTAATAAATATTATAAACATGATACCGTTATATAATAAAAAGTTATATATTTTATTTTGGAAAGCAATGTAATACACCCTTATACATACTTAAAACATGATCACTTTAATAAATTACTAACAGAAATCCAATATATTTGTCTGTGGAATGTCTGTATCTCATTTTTCTAGAAGACAGCACTTTATGATGTTCAGAGCACATAAAACAAATTTTTTCAGGTAAATCTTCACTTCATAGCTATTAGCTCATTTACATATACAATGACTCCTTGGACAGTTACCATTATGACAATTTTCTTTGCACCATGTTTTCATGAATGCTACAGATCTCCATATTCCAAAAGGCAGACATTTTTTCTCCGTCTTTTGATTGGTATCTGATTTACTGTCTTCGACTGATTCATCGCTCTCATCACTTTCATCTTCGTCTGATTCAGAATTTAATCTTTCAACGGTATTAGATTTTTTCGCAATATTTTTCGATTGTGTAATTCTAATGTCTGCACAATTTATAAACTGTTCTTGTTCGCCGCAACCCAAACCACAGCATTCCTTGTCACAGCCCCAGCTATTCCCTGAAACAGTAATGTTCTTGTTAAATATTTCGAAATATAAAGTAGGTACTTAGGTGAAGTAAATGAATTGATATTAACGAAGCGTATGTAAATATGTTTCAAAAGAAATATTACTAAAATGTAAAAGATGATTTTTTTGCAAACAATATCACCGATCGTATTTGTCCCCATAGTAAAATGTTGTAATATGTGTATTCATAAAATATTTAAATTTATTAAATGATATAAAAATATCAATATTGAATATATGTGTAATGTCACACCAGTCAATACAATAAGTGCTACGTAAATTGAAATAAGATGACATTATCAGTGGTCACACTTTATTTTATGTTATTACGTTTGGAATATAGCATACCAACATATATTTCTCACTCTTAGCATTTTGCATTGATGTGAAGTTTGTCTGGTGTAATATGATATTAATATATACATTCCTGCTGAAATGTAACGTTTTGCTAGTAAAATATATCGCAATCATAAAATGTTAACATAAATCTTATCCGTCATGAAAAAGATAATGGATAAAACTTATATGATCGCAAATATTAAGTTAAATGATATAGTAATCACTATATGTTATGAATAATACATTCATCCCCTTCTTGTAATTGACATTGATGATTGCTTTTCTTTCAAGTTTGAGGCAGATAAGTAGAATAAGATATTACAAAACTCGGTACATAGACTATATAGACATATATATAGCTACCTTAAATTTGCCATCATTGTCAATAACTTTATTTAGTACAGTGTTATCAAAACTGTATCTTTATACAAATTGTTTTTAATGAGCTTCGTGAATACACGATCTTTTGTTAAATAGAATTTGTTTTCGGGAATTATGGGAATTTAATTCTAGCTCAATTGATGAAGTCTTATATAAATGATCGTCTTGAGCATTTGTTTTGGATTCTTTTGTATAACTATTCTTACTGATATTTTTTTTCAAATGGTTCATGTTAAATATATGGATGCTATAGATATGTGACGATATAATGTTATAATTATAACAAATATGAAGAAGGATATTTTATGTACACATGGATACAGGACTAACAGGGCTATCAACAAAATGCGTTTTCATGATAATGATTTATCTGTGACATTACAAACGTCACCTTATACTAATTGAAATCAATTTCTCGCCACGCCTACACACATTTGGTCTGCAATCCATACCAATTAAAATTTCTATTTCCGTCTATTAATGAATGTACTGATCTTTTTATTTAATGATTGAAGAAGGAAGTAAAAATATTTAAAAGATTTTACAAAAAATAACACTTTTTCGTGATTCTCTGTTGCAGAATTGATCACATAAATCAGATATATAGGAACACAAACATTGGTTTGTCGTAAAGCTATTTGTTAATCAATGCCATATATATTCAATTAAACAGTGACAAACGCCACAAAACACACCTGTGGACATCGATCATGATACGTAAATACCTTTGTTCACGCTGCTTACATTGTGACATACTTTAAGATGTGAAGTTCAGTAGACACAATAAATTGTCAAATTGGTGATGTTATAGAATACTGAAGGAACTACTATATTACATCATGACATCATAAAGTGTAGTGATTCATTAATTAGATTGACCTAAAGGTAAACCATATACAACGCCTAATTATAATCGGCATGACGTTAAAACTTATCCTTTATTGTGGATATCCTCCTCTTTAAAGTATACAAACAACAACATTAAAGCATCAGTAACACGAACTGATGCACAAAGAGATTGTTTGTTTATTTATTATTGTTTAAGTCCCACTGAAGAATATTTGACTCATATGGAGACGACACCAAATGCCGGTGAAGAGTTTCAAAATTTGGCCTATACTCAACACTTACAAACATTGAGCAGTGAGGGTTCTTTACCATGTCGACACCTAATGTGATACGGTACCTCGGTTTTTACTGTCTCATCCGAAAGACAGGAAACCAACCTGCCGCTGGATGGACTCGAACTTATGAAATCACGATCAAGAGTCGAGCTAGCTACCGACTGAGCCAGGCCAGCTCGGTGCAACGAAACAACAGCAATATTGAATAAGGTCAAGATAAAAAATGATGATGATGATGATGATGATGATGATGATGATGATGATTGCAAAAGAAATTAGTATTAGACATTCAAAATTAAAACAAATACATGTACCAAGAAAATAATAATACATGTAATAATAATAATAATAATAATAATAATAATAATAATAATACATGTAATGATAATAATAATAATAATAATAATAATAATAATAATAATAATAATAATAAAATAAAATAACAACAAGAACGATAATTATAGTAATGATAATGATAATGATTTATATTACATGTTTTCGAGTAGTTGAGCTTAGTACATATATCACCATCCATGATAAAAGGAATAAACTTCACCCATCAAGGTATACTGCTTTAGATATATTATATTATATCATAAATATATATATATATATATATATATATATATATATATATATATATATACATGTATATATATATATATATATATATATATATATATATATATTTATACATGTATATATATATATATATATATATATATATTATACATGTATATATATATATATATATATATATATATATTATATATATATATATATATATATATATATATATATATATATATATATATTTCGACCCCACTTATACTGAACCCTGTTACATTCATACCCTGCTTATTTAAAAGGATTCTGATTCCAAATTATTTAATTATCATTATAACTCTATTAATTTTCTTTTCAAAAAAATCATTCCTTTTCTCATTTCTGTTTAAATTATTTTGATTTTGTCTGTGGTTTTAAAACAGACTATTTTTACATTTGATATGTTTTTCATACAATCATTCAAATATAACTTACCTGTGTTATACTTCCACTGTAGTATACATTTGTCACATGTCAATTTTTCCGGTAGTTTTATCCGGAGGTATACGATTCCTTTTGTGTCATTCAGATTGAATCGTGTCCGATCAAAGGAAAACTGATTCTTTCTATCAGAAACCAATAATAGATTCTTATCCAAGCATTCCGATGTCACTGTAACATTGATGTTGTCATGGGGACAAAGACGAAATTCAAACCATCCAAAATGATTTGCTGTTATCATTACAGCCGTGTCAATAACATCACCAACAACATACCGACGGGAAATCACACCGCGACCATACATGCCTCCATCCTCATTCGGTCTTGGTACAGGAATATCATATGGATCTCCGCAAACTCCACATTTGCCATCGTTAACTTTCCATTGCCTCTGTGAAAAAAAATCAGTGAAACTGTAATCAAGTTGTGTTTTCATCATGCATATTCATTGAATCAATATATATATATATATATATATATATATATATATATATGATTGTTGATGCTGATGTACGAAATTGAACCAACTTTTTCTCGATTTAAACTTAAATATGTACTGACAGAGATGCAATATATATATATATATATATATATATATATATATATATATATATATATATATATATATATATATATATATATATATATATATATATATATTATATATATATATATATATATATATATATACAATAACCCCCGATATAGCGTCACCTATTGTTTTCCTGTTTTTGGCGGTATAACGGGTTTTGGCAATATACATAGGTTTACTATTTTCGGAGCGTGGTCGTTTTCATGTCTGTAATCCCTGTTGTATATTATATCCTGTTTTCAACTCACTATCGTAAATTCGGATATTTTGTCTATTGTTTAAGTTTGGACAATTGGCCACCATATTAAAATGGCAAAAATTAAACCGACCAAAATATGTAGCAGTACATGCTCGACGGCCGAAAAATCTAGATCTGTTTCTAACATTACCCGGAAACATTTTTAATGTTAACTTTCATCTTTTTTTTTTATTTTTTATTTTTTTTTTTTTGGTTTAAAATAACTCTTTGACAGACCGTTAATACAAAGGCTTTAAGGTTATATATCTCATCTACTCATAATTATTTGTTGACATGTGATAATTGCTGTATAAACATTCGACAGCAGATGGCGGTTTTGGCATTAGAACGAGGGAATTTTATAGGAGGAATTCCGTTCTTCAAGACATACCGGTGTTATTTATATATATAAAATAGAAATAATAGAGCAGAAAATATATTTAGATTTTAGAAAACGAAAAAAGTTTTTAATAGTGTATGTTAATCTAGAGTTACATTTTTAATGCATCTCTGTCAGTCCATATTTAAGTATAAATCGGGAAAAGTTGGTTCAATTTCGTACAAATGAATAAGAAAATATTTTTTTTATTTGAAGAATTCCATTATTCGACACCCTGAGCGAACAATGTGGTACTGGTTTAACAATCTTGTCAAGCAGTTTTGTGACAGATATCAATTCATTTTATTGTTTTTTATGTTGTTTCTGTTTTTTTTTTAATTTAAGCGCTGATACTGTGTCTAATCTATATATCTATACTTTCTAAAATGTACCGGGAAACTATTATCGTATATATATATATATATATATATATATATATATATATATATATATATATATATATATATATATATATATATATATATATTATATATATATACTTTCTTATAATATCTAAAATGAGAACGATTATCCTATTAATTTACATTTCATACGTACGAGATCAAATGGGATTATTTGTTCAAGAAGATGAAATAGTTGCCGCACTGTATTATTATAACGCTGATGCAGTGTCTTGTTCTCCAAGTCTCAATCACGACACAGTCTTATGTTGCCGCACAATTAACATTGAACATCATGTAGGAAGTCCACACGTACAAAAGTTACATAAAACAGAACACTCAGTGCTAGGTACAAAAACATGGATAATCCAAGGTAGATGATTTATGGTTAGGTCCAAGGTAGGCCATGGTCATTAATAAACACATTTTGTATGGTTCTAGGTCATTAAAACACAGGGCGTAAATGGAAATGATGGTAGCATAGGACGTTGTAAACATCAAAGCTTTCAAGTCGAAAATCGTGGACGGATATAATATTTTGATTACTTTTTTGTTTCGAAAACGACCTCCATCGTTGATGATAAAGTTAAAGTTGTTTACTGTGTTTACCGGTCTCTAAACATCTAATCCCACATCTCATGAATCTTAAATATAATACAGAAGTATCGCTGTTTTTATTTTCTCAATACATGTATTTGAGAGAGAGAGAGAGAGAGAGAGAGAGAGAGAGAGAGAGAGAGAGAGAGAGAGAGAGAGAGAGAGAGAGAGAGAGAGAGAGAGAGAGAGAGAGAGAGAGAGAGACAGACAGACAGACAGACAGACAGAGACAGACAGAGGGTAGGGGCAAGAATAATAGCAGTTTTAGCAATTTCCCTCTCACACATGCAAAAAGGAATAACAGGATTACACACGAGTTTCAACTGACAAGAATATCGTAATTTGAAAATATATGTTAAACATTAAGAATAAGTAAATTATTATGTTTTGTCAGAAAAGTTTCCACATACGTATTAAAGATTTTAATGAACATAAGGATGCATTAGTGAATAATGATTTATTCAATATTTTATTTTTTAACCTGATATTGTATATAATTATATTGGTAATGAAAAGATAATACAAACATACACGAGGACGTAAACAATCAGTGGTTGATTGACAAGACCTTATCTGTGACTATGTATAATGAAATTGACAGTTTATTTGATTGTTTAGGTCAGAAAAGATCGACATAAACTGTTACATTTATATGCATTTACTGAGGAAGTATAAGGTAATTAACTCTGAATGCGACTTGCATGTTAAATATCATGAGTTTATCATGCATTTTGTACAATAAATGTAAAAGTGGCGACAATTAGACCGACGTTTAAAATAAAACAACTCAATTGGCATATTGACATGATAATAACTACCCGATGACGGACATTGTTTTTACATAATTGATGAGAATAATACAGAGACCATTAGAGATATGAAAAGTATTTAGTTCAGGTATTTGATATTTAACACTGAAGTTAAATGAACCTGTCCAGCAAATTTATGCTAACGTTAAATGTATTCTTCTATAGGTGCTTTATTCCAGAATCAAAATCTGTCAGTCAGATGGAGCGGGCTTATTTGTTAACCCGGGTAGGAAATGCAGTTTATGTTCACACATGCTCAGTAACATTTGCGCTTAAACGTAAATACACGTGTTATTATTTACGACGACGTGTTACATTTCCAGAAACTAGTAGCTTTTTTCTGACCTTTAAGGTCTATCTTTCGAATCATTACTGAACAAGTAAATTATATTCTAGATGCGGCAATGTCCCTGTAATAGCAGGTTTTGTCGAAAATGTGTTTTTCGTACATAAATTTTTTTAAATAATAATGTGATTTAGGCATGAATTGTTGTTTTCTTTTTTTTTTCAGAATGATATAGAAAATGTAGAAAAACACTTGACAGGCTCTGCCATCTTCAAATTCGACAAACCCATGGTATTAGGTTAGCTGCAAAACAGGGTAACTCGAGTACAAAACTTGTGCGTTTAGGTACCTATCGACCCAATTTTCAGTAACCCATAAGGACTGAACCCCTGGTGACTACAGCAGAGTGTAGTGTACTATACAGAGTAGATCTAGTGTGCCACAGTGGAGTGAACTTTTGGTCTCCCATTTTCATCATATGTAGTTACGGAACTTGGTTTCTACATTAATAATAATAATAATAATAATAATAATAATAATAATAATAATAATAATAATAATAATAATGATGATGATGATGATGATGATGATGATGATGATGATTTGTAATACTGTGAATATGATTTTAAAATTACCTTAAATCCTCCGCAGTTTAAACCATTATCATCATAATTTATAGGCATTCCTCTCATTGCTCGCCATAAAGATGATCTTTGTGGTGGATCCAAAAGATAGCCATGTGTGGCTACGTATTGCACAGAAAAACACAAAATATATGCGAATTTTAAAATTGATGAAGCAAGCATTATTGTTTATCAGACAGGTTTTCTCCAGTAAGTGTAGAAATCAGAATAAAAGTAGGTGTAAATGTTATTAAATAATGTTATAATACACCTCGTGTCCCTGTTGTGGACATGACTAAGCTTCCCGCCTTTGGGTATCCTGCCTAGCAGACGTTGGTAGATACTTTAGATGTTAAGCAACTGCTATGAGGGAAATGACGATGTCAGACAATTAATATCTTACTATAGCTCCTTATTTTTAACGCAGATGATAAAATTTTGGGAAAATAAAATACCGTAACTTTCAAGCTTGAACTCTTTTGTACTTATTGCCTCTGGTGTATATTGCACCCCTCAGTGATCTCAGGAAGATTGAAGACTTTTAGAAAAATAGTTTAGTCATTTTGTTTATCGGTCTAGCTGTTTGTTTTAATAACGTTTTATAAAGTATCTCATTCATGTATTTGCTGTTATAACATGTATTCATTGGCTTGAGAAAAAAAACCTTGTAATGAAGAAGTGCTTAGATGTGGAAATTAAACCATTAGAAACCACCATCATTGTCTTTGTTTTCCCTATAGTCTCATATAAATTCAAAAGGTCAAATAATAAATATCCTGAATTTTGAACTTTTACTTTGAAGCAGACAGACAGGAATAAATATTTTCGACCCTGTAAGATTTTTATTTTACATTTCTTTCTGTTCATCCGGTTAAAATTTGCTTGCGGAAATCAAAGGGATATAATTTATATTTAAGGCTAAATGTTTTAGATTTGTTGTAGCGTTATTAATTTTGATGTCTCTGAATCTGTCTTGTCAGATGGTAACACCTACAATGTCTTAAACGACGGGTAAAATTTTAAAAGAATGACAAGTTGATCTCACGGCATTTAACATAGTCATATACTTTTGGTACAGAAACCCATTACACTCTGTATCGCTGTTGCAAATATGATTTTCCGGATGATTTATAATTACAAGATAGATTAAATATGGATCGTAAATTATTAGAATGTGATAGCTTGTGTCATATTTGTCACTCTATGTCAAAATTCAAACTATTTTTACTGAAAAAAATAAAAGGTCGTGTCCATCATTAAGTGTAAAAATCAAATCGATGTCCTACTTCAAAAGAATGCCAAGTAATAAAGTCATGTTTTACTTGTACACAGGAAAGGTACTACACATTTATTTGAAAGCCTTTCATTTCTAAAATGAATAAGCTGAATTATGGCAATAGGGTTAAATGTTTTAAATGTTATATACTTAAATTTGATTATGAAATCATCTCTAAGCAAATAATTCCTTGATCCCTATAAGGCATTAGTATGATCCGATCAATGTCTATTTTGTTTAACTTGTTTGTTTGCTAAATATGACATCATAGTTTACAACAAAACCATGTCCTAAAGGAATTCAATTAGTTTGAGAAACTTGATATACTAAACATTTATATTTATGCTATCGAGAAATAACATGGAACCATTAAAGTGACAAACATACAATATCAATTTGATTAAGACTTATATTTGAGAGTTTGTGGTCGATTGATTAAACGATCACAGTGTACAGTACCTGGTATTTCGGTATCAGCCGATTTTTTATACTACAACAATATTTCGTTCAGATAACGCCATTTAAATTAAAATATTAATTTTTTCAGTGGGTACTCTTAGGCGGATTTTGCGACACATTTAGATTCATAATTGGCCATGTATGTTACCACATTTGTCTCGGAAATATATCTATATCAAATTCGAGCTCAATAGATGAAGTCTTATTGACAGAAACGATCATCTGTGGCATTTGTTTTGGATTCCTTTGTAATACTATAATTTGTTCATGATATATTATTAGCAAAAATCTAGAATAGTTTGTATAGTACATGATGAAACATATAATGCATATATTAGAGAATCATTGTGTACAGTCATGCATATCCTGGTGAATTTTTAAAGTCCAAGAAGGATGATATTGATGTCTAAACAAAATGCTTATTTGTCACATTTAGACAACAAACCATTGTTTCATGAAATTATGCACGTTATCACCAATGCCTATTTCCTCTGAAGAATCAACGTCTTGGTCAACAGTCAGTTATGTGAAGCAGGTAATGTTAAAAGGATTGTCAAATAATGCAAAGTTAACATTTAGACTTTAATTACGTACGCATGCAGTTACATACCATGGCTCCAAACCATGGAATAACATTTACATACATTAAGGTGTCCAAAAGTCATTTGAACCTTTTTGTAGAAAATTATATTTCAAGTGCGAACGAGATAAAATACTGAAATCCTCTCTCAGATCCCGATACAGCAAAGTTTTAGTTGATCCAGGAGACTTTCCAAATTTCAAATAGTTGATCAGTTGTATGATGATCCAAACAGTAAAAACAAAGCATTCCAGTACGGCTATATTAACTAATTTAGGCTTAATGTTTATTAGTTTCGAATCGTCAAAATAGTGGGAGTGGGAATTTAACTTTTGTATACACTACTCGGTCAATATTTAGAATGGTAATTATATTATTTGTCAGAAGTTGTATGTAGTTTACCAATGTTATCTATTACTTCGAGTTTCTTGTTCAGAAGTACTTGATGATTCAACTAAAACGATTGTGACTAGTAATTTTAATATAAAAACACAGATACCAAAGTATTAATCTTCAGGATGCCCAGGATACAATACATAAAATGGTGAACAATGGACAAACACGAACCTCTGAAAATCTGGAGGTGGGATCAGGTACCATGAATGAGTTAGCATCTCTTGTTGACCGGTCACATCAAATTCAAATGACATAAGTGAAAAATAAATCCTCGTCACAATTGGCACAGACGACTCAACAGCCACTATCACTATAAAATACTGTTTCATCAGAATTTGACTGCAGAGGCGATATGACCAAGATATGCAAGATATGCTAACTCTTCCATGGTACCTGGGGTCCGTTTCCAAAATCCAACATGTTTTGTCTATTGTCCGATTGACTTCCATATGGTAAAAATTTTTATCTATACGTTTTATTGTATGACTTTTATATTCTAATTGCAGAATTCATATGGTAAAAGTGTGAGCCCCTCCCCGTCGGAAACAAATTTGAACAGATTCTTGTATTCAGAGTATGCAAAACGATAGATATGTTTTTGTATATAATTTTAAACGAAACATTTAAAATAATCATGTAGGCGTATTCACTTTCCGCCAAAGGTCAAATTCAACGAAATGAAACCATTCGTGAAGTTTTGACCGATTAGTTGAAAAAATAATTGCAGTTTGTAACATCAAGTTTGTCGTCTTTCTGGATTACCTGCGCAGACACGCTGATATACACAGAATACAACACGTCCACACATGGTGATGGGGAGGTGTTTACTTCAAATCGCGTCCACGAATACATTAATATTTTGTTTGATGTTTGATTTACTGGTGTTTAACGTCCTGGCAACCCCACAAAAATATTTCACAGAGACGTTGAGTAAATATAGGTTATATAGCATATATATTTGACAAAACAAATTACCGTGACATTTTAAAATATTTTGTAACAGCATGGATTGCTTAGAACTGGATAAATAATTAAATAATATCAACATGCTAAATTCAGACATTTTGTTTTCATTATTTCTGGACAAACTGACCGCTTGTTTAGACTTATCCTATTTATCTGTGCTAAGACTTAGTGACTCTGGGAACAATAGATTTAATTATACCAAATGGACTCAGTTTCAGTGTTAAGTACCTCCTAACATAATTATATGTTTTCTATAAAGCATCTATATAATTATAACTTAATTTCATGTCTTCATGTACATCTACCATAGATTAATTTTACTTTGCGATTACTTTAATGCCTGTTGACACATTGCCAGTACTAAAGCTATTGTGTAAGTTTTTCTTAAATACTAATGTAAAATTCCAATTCCTCTGTTCGGAAACCAGACATAGTACTGACTCGTTACTTTGTTTGGAGACCACGTATTCAACTGGTCACAAATCCAACTTGCATTCTATTTTCATCCAGGACTTATTACTTTTTATTCAATATTCAGGGCCAATTCATTATAATTCATCATTTTGGACAACATGTATTTGCATTTATCGTCATATGTTTTGAATTACTGTTTCATCGTTGATATTTCACATTAAAATCGAATCAACTTACAGTGTTCTTCCTGAAGTTGTGTCATTGGGTTGAACACAGGGAATACGACACTCTCTATTTACTTACGGCCCACAGCGCCACACACACCGACTCTACTCTTCTCGCCAACATTCCCTCAACCCGTTCATTACAACACAACAGCGGATACGACTCCAGCGACATCAACGACACGACATCGTCACACTCGACAACGTAACACCCCGACATTAAAATCAGTTTTCAAAATAATGTTCAGGTTTGTGGTTGAGTAACATGTGCTAAATGTGACATGTATTGATACAAACGCATTCTGTCAAATATATTTCGGTTTCTCGTCAGTCAAATGTTTGGTCTTATACGGAGAGATTACCAGCTGTAGGTGAATTTCCACACAATCTGCCTTGTGCTATGGACCTAATACAATCCTGCTGTGTTTATTTGATACGCAATGCCAACCAGGCTTGAATCATCTATACCGATTGTGACGAGAATTTACTTGATTTAAGGATATATTCATTTTCATCTGAAGTTGACTTGGGACTCGCAGCGGATGTGACCGGCCGACAGGGGATGCTTACTCCTCCAGGCAACTGACCTCAGCTATTGATCTTCCGGGGGTTCATGTTCGTTCAGTGTTCACGAGATTTGTCTCTTGGACTATCTGACAGTTAATACTTTGATATCTGTTGTTTGCTTTACCCTTACGCCACTTCGGAAAAGATACAATTGAAATAAAGTGTTAAGCAATTTTTGTTAACCAATATATCAACCCGTCAAAAGGACGACTTCAAAAGTTATATAACACTGCAGTTGTAATATAAACACTCTCCTATACATTTCACTAACAGATGCTAATAGCAGTTAATAAATTACAAACGCCATATAAAGACAAGGTCGTATTAACGAAGATAAAAATGTCCGTAATAATAAATCAAAACGCGATTCGTCACATGTCTGTGTCATGAGGCTTATTTAAGTAGTGTGTTCATGTATTTATAATTAACGAATAACGTGTTGGCTAACACATAAAATATTATTACCTAATATAAAGGATGGTTACGTTGAAATTATGTCATTTTATTTGAGGAATAAATTACCAGTGTATCTGTTCATTTCAAAACAATAGTTGCATTTTCTTTCAGGATGTTCATTTCCCAATCATCAAACAGTAAAATTAACATTTTCGCATAAAATCACGGTACACCGACGTCTCCGTATGTGTGAAGATTTCTTGTGTGGGACGTTAAACAACAATAAATAAACAAATGAACAACAAACGGTACTACCAGATGACTTTAACTACATCGACTAAAATAAACTTGACGCTATCTAAGTCGATATTTTCACTGCTTAGGATTTTCAATTAGGATTGAAGTTTTATTGGAATTAGTAGATCATATTTTAAACATCCCCTATACTTGATCATGACTTTCCTTATGACGACTTTCTCTATCAAAAGCTTAACACAGGTGTTAAATAGTACAAGAAGACTGGGATGACCTCTTCATTTCTTAAAGTGTCAAATCACACATACCAAAGTAATCATCTTCAGAATTTCCAGGAAGTATGGTGGCTGATTTCTGCCATTTCGCTTTTTCGCACTATGAAATTCGAAAAAGCGAAATGTAACACATTTTTGGCGCTTTTTCGTATTACTATGCTACGCGAAAAAGCGCCAAAATGCACGTGTAAAAGCAAAAAAAAAAAACAACATTAAAACGGCGCTTTTTCACCTCACATTTGGCGCATTTTCACGTTATTTTGGCGCCTTTTCGCCTACTCGCTTTTTCGCCCTCCGGTAGACATGCGCACATTTATTTTCATTTGCCATTTGCAAAGAGTGATGTCGTATTTGATAGGCCACATAAACGACACATATATAACCGACCGTTCTTCGATAAGAATGGATCACGAAACATTTTTTTCAAAAATCGTACACACATTTAGAGTAGAAAAAAAATTAGCCGACATTAGCTATACGTAAAGGTTTTCTTAACACTTCTATAGCCACGCAGAATTTACTAATTGAAGAAAAAAGAACCAGTGAAGAATTATCCGATATTTCCCCACTAAAATAAAAGTCTATTTAACCCCCAAAATAGCAATACTAGTAATTATAATATGAGTATGTATCACTGCTGGTGGACATATTGTCCCCGAGGATACTTGTCACTCGGTACATATGCATTTAATGGATAAACAGGTACCAAAAAATTGCACACTGGATGGCACGGCGCCCAGTATAAAAAGGTGTCCTTCTGTGAAGTCTATCGGGAGCACAAACTCGCAGAGATTGTTTGGTGCTCCTCGGGTTGTCCTTCGGGACATTAACAATTTAACATTTGTACAGTCAAAAGATGACCAGTTATGGTATAAACATAATGATGCTTATGTTCCCATAAAAATTGTCAGAGTCCACTTGACGACATTTTTGATAGTTCATTTTCAAATAATATACAAACAATTTCTGAATGTTTTGTCAAAAATTGTAAAACATGTCATATATTAATAACTGATCAAGTGTTCACCAGCAATCTGACAAATAAGCATTACAACACCAGAGGTTGGGATCATCTAGACTGCAAATCATCTAACGTTGTTTACGGAATTGAGTGTACCTTGTGTGGTTTGATTTATGTTGGCGAAACTAATGGGTCCTTAAATAAAAGAGTATCTGGTCATCGATTCGAGATTAATAATGGGGGTAACCAGATACTCTATCGACATTTCAACTCTTTAAACCATCCCATCTTGTCTATGAGAGTGCGTATAATTGAAAAAATATACCACTGGACCAACAATCCCACCTTGAGTAGACAACGTGAAGAATTTTGGATTAAACAGCTTGGCACTGCATATCCCTATGGATGTAACGATAATATCCAAAGTGTAGGCAATCTATCAAGTCCACTGTGTAATGGTGTTAATGTGATGGAACTTTTTTAATTCTAACGTAAGACGTAAACGAAGTCATGGACATCGTTCATACAACCGACCCTACATACATGATGTTACTTTTTCATCTCTTTTACCTTACGTTAACAAAAAATTGGGTCTTCATCACATTCGCAGCAAACTTTATTCTGTTCCGTTTACAAATCTCTCTAAAAATTTACAAATAAACTTTTACAAGAAGCAAGAATGAACCCCTACACGGATTTTTCAACCCCAGAATACATACTGAACTCCATTATAATGGACATCGCTTATCACAGACTGTTTAAGCCTGCACGCGTTACAAACGATGACTGTTCTGAACAGAAACGTCTTTTCCTTAAACTTAAATTTACAAATAAAGGCATAGACGCTTTAAATATTGGAAATGTTCTAAATCACAAAAATGTTCAGTCCTGTATTCCACCATATTTTAAACTGAAGACTACGCCTTGCATTTCATATAGCTATACACCTAGCATCGCATCCAAGCTATTCAATTACAAACAGGTTTTGCAGTGCCTAGACATCAACCATATTCTATACAACACTGTCATATGTTCACGTGCTTCATCTCCTTTCCAATACAATCCTATCGGGTATGTCATTACCGGCGACGTTTCTATTGTTGAAAATGAAAGCCTCAAAAATCTTGTTTTAAGGGGCCCTAAATACCGGGAGGCCCGTTCCTTTAATTGGAGTCAGAATTCCAGTTTAGTTATGGATTCTGTCGAAGATTATGCCAGACGATGGGCCAAACATGAAGACGTAGAACCAGATACTTTGTCTGAATGGCTGAAAGTCATACGATAGTTGATATAATCTCGTATTTGAATACTTAAAGGGAGTATGAAAACACGTTTTCCCTCTATATTTAATGATCCAGAAGTAGTAACTGAACTGGATAGATTACATGACCAATATGTACTGGCATTAGAAGACAAAGCCTCAAATAATATAGTTTTTATTTGTAAGGCACATTACTATAATTGTTTATTAGAAGAACTTGGGTTTAATACGAATTCTGGAAATCCTACATACACACATAGCTCACTTTCAAAGGATGAGATCCTTCAAAATCACGTGTCCGTATTACGCTCATTTGATATACCTACAACAGATTCCAGATTCACATTTTTATTGGATACCTAAACTTCATAAAATATAAAAATCTGGATACCAAAGTATAAATCAATAGGATGTTCAGGACATAGATACAAATCCCCATGGACAAAAGCTGGAAAAAGATACATGCCATGCAGGAGTCCAGCGACCGGTCAATGTTCAAGTCCAATGAAAACCGTGAGGAGTTATCGTCACAATTGGTACAGACTCAACAACCGCTTACGAAAAGGCAAATCAACATTTTACTTTGACAGAGCCGTTAAGGAGAAACGACCATAAAATTGCGGAACGTTACAGTTGCTTATTCCCTGTGTCAATAAGTCAGTGAGGTGTATGAAATCAGATGTTGGATAAGCAAAGATTAAAAATGTTTAAAAAGCTTTTAGAAAATATTTGAAGGAAACTTCAACAATACACAGTTGCTTTCTCGAAGATACAGTATCAAAAACAGCTTTTAGAAAATGAAGGCACACAATTTTCTCCAATTTACACTCAAAACCTATATCCTCTCACTATCTACATAAAAAATCAAAAGAAAGACTTTTCAGCATCATAGACAACTGTTTTTTCACTAAAGGTGGTACCCGAAAATTTAAATATCTAGTGATTGGCTATCAGGATACTTATTTCGTCAAACACCACTCTACACATTCTGAAGTTGATATAAAAAACATGCTGGAATTTCTAATAGACAATATATTTGTAATGTTCGGAGACGTGGTCTTTCAACAAACTGTCGGCATTCCTATGGGAACCAATTGTGCTCCTTTATTGGCCGACCTGTTCCTTTAATCATACGAAGCAGACTTCATTCAGAAACTGCTGAATCATAAAAAGAAAAAGGTAGCGATGTCCTTTAATTTGACATTTAGATATATCGACGACGTTTTGTCAATTAATAATGACAATTTTCATACATATGTCAATGTGATATATCCCAGCGAACTAGAAATTAAAGATACAACAGAATCAAGCACACACGCTTCATACTTAGACATGTTACTTAATATAAGCACAGACGGGAAATTAGCAACTAAGCTATACGACAAACGCGACGATTTCGGTTTTCCCATCGTAAATTTTCCACATTTAAGTAGTAATATCCCTCAGTCACTCGCATATGGAGTTTATATTTCACAAATGATCCGATATGCCAGGGCGTGTACAACATATGAAGATTTCATATACAGAGGTAAACTACTCATTGACAAATTATTGACACAGGGATATCGAAAACCGCGTTTAATGTCAACGTTCCACAAATTTTACGGTCGGTATAATAGTCTTGTTTGCGACTACTCTGTTTCACTAAGTGAAATGTTGAGTTGCCTTTTCGTTGGAGGTTGTTGAGACGTCTGTACCAATTGTGACGAGGATACACTCCTCACGTGTTTCATTGGACTTGACTGTAGACTCACGGCGGGTGTGACCGGTCGACAGGGGATGCTTACTCCTCCATGGCACCTGATCCCACCTCTTGGTTTCCAAAGGTCCGTGTTTGTCCATTTTACCGGATTTGTATCTATGTCCTGGACATTCTATTGATTTATACTTTGGTATCTGAATTTTTTTATATGAACAATACTTGACATTTTAATAAAAGTATACATACATATTATTTTGCCGTGACCTTTTTTTCTTACTTCTAGTATACTTTGGTGTTAATACATAGATATTCTGTATGTCCCGATTTAACAGTAGATCTTTATTGTCATTTTTATTCCAGATTTAATATAATTCTTGCGCCTGTCTACCGGAAGGCGAAAAAGCGAAAAAGCAAAAAAGCGCAAAAATAACGCGAAAAAGCGCCAAATATGACGCAAAAAAGCGCCGTTTTAAATGTTGCGGTTTTTCAAGTGCATTTTGGCGCTTTTTCGCGTTGCATAATAATGCAAGAAAGCGCCAAAATGTGTTAATGGCAGAAATCAGCCACCATAAGGAAGCAATATGCGAGTCTGGTGAATATTGGAAAACACGGACCTCTGGAAATCCAGAGGTGGGATCAGGTGTCATGAAAGAGAGGAAATAGGATACCTGTCTACCGAACTAGCTCTAAAAGTTGATTTACTGATTCCAATTTACGTTGTACTTTTGTTTACCGTTGTTTAATGTCTGAATATTCCTTTATCCGGAGATGAATTTGTTTTTCTTGGTATCCCTAATATATCAAAGATACAGATTATTTTCCAGTGTTTTCAATCATTCTCTGATTTCAAACTTGTTATTTTTTGCATACCTACATACTTTTTAACCCTTCTCGTGTAAGGTAGTGAAGTACAATTATGTTAACATTGTCATGATGCTGGCATCATTGACATAATTATAAAAGCATGCTTTATGAATAATGGATGAAAACTATCTCAAGTCACATTAAATAACTGTTACAGCTATCACTGTTCTGACGTTTAGCTTGTAACGTAAACAGAAAAATTATGAAGAGTTTAAAAGGTATCTGGAACTGATTTTTAAAAGGGTTTTAAGTATAAAAATTCAAAACGCACTCTACATTTTGACATCTGATGTAGAATGGTATTTGCATACAACTTTTGCACTGAAAGAGGTCAATCTATCAAGATATTGTCTTTTGTAACTATTTTTTGAGAGACCGTGTGTTGAAAAGGTTGTGCTTCATCAATTATATTTCGGACTTTAAAATGTCGTACAGATGTGAATGGAATAAATTTCCGTATATTAGGAAATGTGTTTTGGCCATTTCTCCATACGAGTTACGAGAAAACTAGATTCAATTGGGGGAAACCCATGTTTAAATTATAAATGTAATTTTGGCGACTCAGTTTGAATACATTGCAGAAGAAAACTAGGTTTTATTGAAAAATCTAGGTTTAACTGCACCGGGATCTGATTTAAGTTGCATTATCTAAGGCATGAGTAATTTTTGTGAAAGTGTAAAAGCTCATTGGAGATATCCAGGGTTAACACCAACCTAAACTGAAGCATTTATCTAGATGTTTATCACACTCTTTTTGATCTCACAAATACCACTGAAGTAAGGACCCTAGATGGTGATTATATGAAAGTATTTAACAATCATAATCATGAAACGATGATATACAATAGAATAGTAAGTCGATATTTCAATTTACCGTTGAAAACAGAGTACAGTTCTCAGCACCATAAACTTTAAGAATTATTAGTTCTGAACAAACTGTTCGAAAATACTTGACGTGAATTGAGTCCCGTTATCACTCATGAATACTCCACCTTTCAAAGATATTTTTCAGTTTTCCAATAACGTGTTCGCTAGACAAACTGTCTAGATGTGAAATTGTCTAAAAATTTAGAGAATTTTCTCAGAATCATCAAGTTTTATGGTGCCGGGCCCTGGTGTCAGTAACATCTATATTTCTTATGCTTACGTAGAAACCGAAACAAACTGTAGTTTTATTACGTTCTGACCATCTTCAGAAATGACTATAAGAGGTGGTGATTGGTGTCAGCTATATAAAATTTCAGGACGACTCGTAACAAAAGCAAAACTAAGACACACTTGGAGACACATCAAACCCTATGAATTAATAAGATGTGAACTAATGTATGAGTAGAAGTTGACCAAGGCAATTCGTACCAATGATTTACTGGGTACGATTGAAATAGACAATTTGAATTTTCTTGAGAAAAACCAGGTTTAATTCATGCTGACTCTAATTCAGCCATAAATACACTGACATTGATATAAAAATGCTACAGTTTCTAATAGAAAATATATCTATAATGTTTGGAAGCCAGGTCTTCCGGCATCCTGTAGGCATTCCCATGGGAACCAATTGTGCCTCATATTCGAAAACTTAAAGGAAGTATGAAAACACGTTATCCCTCTGTATTTATTAACCATGAAGTGGTAACAAAGCTGATGCATAGATTACATGACCAATATGCACTTGTCCCAGACAAAGCCTCAAATAATATAGTTTTTATTTGTAATGCACAATACTATAATTGTTTATTAGATGAACTAGGATTAAATACAAATTCTGGTCATCTTACATACACACGTAGCCCACTTTCAAAGGATGAGATTCTTCAAAATCACGTGTCCATATTACATTCTTTTGATGTACCTATAACCGATATTGATTTTGAGCTACCATATATATATTGGATACCTAAACTTCATAAAACCCTATTTAAACAGAGGTACATAGCAGGATCCAGCAAATGTTAGACCAAACCTTTATCTTTACTCTTTTCCAAGATACTGACAGCCGTTAAGGAGACATTTCACCAATACTATACAGTTGCTTATTCCAGAAGCGGTGTAAATCAGATATGAATACTTACAAATTCTAAACAACTTTTGAAAAATTTGAAGGCACACAATTTTTTCTCAAATTCATAGAATCAAAACATACGACTTTTTCTACTTTACACAACAATTCCACATGAAAAATTAAAAGAGTGACTTTTAAGCATCATCAACAACTGTTTTGTAACTATAGGTGGTACACGAAAATTTAAATATCTTGTCGTTGGTTATCATGATACTTATTTTGTCCAACTCCAATCTGATTGTAAACGTAAATACACTGAAGTTGATATAAAAAAGATGCTGGAATTTCTCAAAGAAATTATATTTGTGATGTTCGGAGACGTCGGTATTCTCAGGGGAACCAGATGTGTTCCTTTATAAGCCGACCTGTTACTTTATTGATACGAAGCAGACTTCATTCAGAAACTGCTGAATCAAAAGAAGAAAAAGCTTCTACATTTAGACATATTGACGATGTTTCGTCAATTTATAATGACAATTTTCATACATATGTCAATGCCATATATATATATATATATATATATATATATATATATATATATATATATATATATATATATATATATATATATATATTATATATATATATATATATATATATATCCCAGCGAACTCGAAATTAAAGATACAACAATATCAAGCACACATGCTTCCTACTTGGACATTTACTAACTATAGATACAGACGAGAAACTAACAACTAGGCTATAGGACAAACGAAATGATTTAGGCTTTCCCATTTTCCACATTGAAGTAGTAATATCCCAAATTACCTACATATGCCATTTATATTTCACAAATGATCCGATATGCCAGTCGCGTTCAACATATGACCATTTCATATACAAATGTCAACTACTCATTGATATATTATTGACACAGGAATATCAAAAAACGCTTGTGATGTCAACGTTCCGCAAATTTTATGGTCGGTATAACAGTCGTTTTGGCGAATACTCTGTTTCACTGAGTGAAACATTGAGTTGTCTGTTTGATAGCAGTTGTTGATACTTCTGTACCAATTCTGACAAGGATTCGTTCCTCACGTATTTCATTTGGATTTGACTGTTGATTCTCGGTGGGTGTGACCGGTCAACAGGGGATGCTTACTCCTCCATGACACCTGATCCCACCTCTTCATTTCCAGAGGTCCATGTTTGTCCAATTTTTACTAGATTTATATCTATATCCTGGACATCCTAAAGATTTATACTTAGGTATCTGAGATTTTTTATATTCCTTTATTCATACGAAGCAGACTTCATTCAGAAACTTCTGAATCCAAAGAAGACGCTAGCTGTGGCCCTTAATTTTACATTTAGATTGACGTTTTGTCGATAATAATGACAATTTTCATACTATAAACTAAAGATACAACAGAATCAAGTACACGTTTTCTACTTGAATATTTCACTATAGACACAGACGGGAAATCAACAACCAGGCTATAAGACAAACGCGACGATTTCGGCTTTTCCATCGTAAATTTTCCACATTTAAGTAGTAATATTGCGGATTCCCCTGCGTATGGTGTTTATATTATATCAATGACCCGATATGTCATGACCTGTTCAACATATGAACATTTCCTACCGAGGCAAATTACTTACTGATAAGTTATTGTCACAGGGATCTCGAGAATTGAGTTTAATGTCAACGTTCAATTTCACGGTCGGTATAATAGCCTTGTTTGCAATTACTATGATTCACAAAATGAAATGTTGAGTTACCTGTTCGATATCAGTTGCTGGGTCGTCTGTAGCAATTGTGACGGGGATTTATTCTTCACTTATTTCATTTGAATTTGACTATGGACTCACGGCGGGTGTGGCTGGTCAACAGGAGATGCTTACTTCTCCATACCTAATCCCATCTTTGGATTTCCAGAGGTCCGTGTTTGTCTTATATCACCAGATTTGTATATTTGTCTCACTAGTGTTCATCACTAAGATTGATACTATGGCATCGGAACTTTTTATATTAAACATACTAAGTATAACAAAAAAAATTAATTTAACTGCGCCAAAATCACAAAAATTAGTTAAACCTAGTAACTGTTTCTAAGTTTATGTATTTATGACAGCCACAAGACCTTAACTGTTATGACATCTTTTTTAAACATGCAATTCGATGTTCAATTCAATTCTAATCATTTAATTCTAATGCTTTATTTGTTTAACAAGGATTCCACACAGATCGGGGGCTTTTGCTGAATCTCCTCAAGTAAAAATAACTGTGGCAGATCTGATCTGGTGTTAAACACGGGGATATTTTATGAAAAAAGGGTGACATCTAGGTTTACCCATCAATGAATGAGTCTTTAAGTATACTAATCTGATGACGTATTCAAAATATCTTCCCTACAAAATATAACGGAAATCCGGTAAATATGAATTGGTGCATTAACAGTCATTCTTTTATTAAAATGACTAGTTCAAATGAGATTCTATCTTAAAATTATAATATATCATCAGCGATATATAAAGATGGTAGTTGTTTATATATCGCGCTGATATCATATTCTGCTGTATTCATTGTAATGTACTGATATATGGGTCTTTGCCAATAACTGTAATTTGTAATTTATAATTCGTATTTTTAATGTTATAATAATGATATATTGTTATATATATATATACATTAGCGTCGGAAGCAAATTGAAACTGGGTGGGGGGGGGGGGGGGGGGGGCTAAACCAACTTAAAACACACACACGCCAGAAACGTCTGGGGGCTAAACCCCAATTTTCAACACCTATGTCTATCTATGGCTAACCCCCCCCCCAACCCCCCCTCCGGTTCCGACGCCTATGTATGTATGTATATATATATATATATATATATATATATATATATATATATATATATATATATATATATATATATCTCAAAAGAACTGAAGTGAATACTTGTCTGTAGTATATTGCATCCTGCAAATTGAAATAGAAAGTGCCGTCACTCAACTCTCAGACAGACGAGAGAGAGAGAGAGAGAGAACCTCACAAAAGACGGATGTAAGTAGTGGTCCGATTTATTTACCGGATTTTAAATTTTATCATTACTTCGGTAGGGTTATCCGAGTGCTTGTATATTCGCTACTGTGTAATCATTACTGGAAACGCTGTAACTGACTTAACAATCACAGTAAACAGTGTATACAACGCACGAATGTTGGAACCAGATAGCTGATAGTGACATACTTTCTTTGCTAAATAAAGTTTACATTCGAAAGGTCAAACTCTTATCATTTGATGTCTGCTAAGAACATTACGTGACAATGGCGACGAGTAAGAATCTAGCTGCTGTCCTACACGGACCAATGGATATTCGTATGGTATGTTGAGATATAATGGTGTTACCGACCCTCGATGTACATTCTTAAATTCATCATTTCTGTTTGTTATTTGTGTCACTGGAGATGATTAATGACAATGACAAGAACAACATATCCATGTCCTGGTCATGCTAACATACCGTGAGATACCATATCTTCCCCGTTTAATGTATTTGCTTAAACGCTTACAATAAAATATGCTAGATCGAAAACAAAAGGAGGGAATAAGTAAAAAACTGCATTTTCAGAAAATTGCATATCGAGAGTACATGTATGTAGTTAACGCACCTGTCTGGTATCTGCACGGTTAACCAAACTGTTTATTATTTTATTTACAGATCAACATACCTGTAGCGGACGTAGGTTCTAATGGTAAGATCCTCCTTTGAAATACAAATACTAATACTGAGTAAGTTGCTGTGTCTAAATCTTAAGACAGGTGAAATAAAACATAATTAAAATCATGCCAAAGTTTAAATCAATGCACTGTTTCAATCCAAACCCGGCTTTCTAGACTATGATAATCGTCTCAAGCGAGATAACTCTAAGTCAAATTATGCCGACAAATAGGTCTACCTCGCAACAATATCTGTTCACTCTAAAGTTATATACATGTTGTAATAATGCCTGCTTCATGTATGTTTAATTAGTTATTTGGAGAAGTACATGTATATACATTTTGTAATAATGGTCAAATATATGCACTTTGTAAAATTACCCGTTTCCATATGAAAGCATTTCCCGTTATGTGGTCAATATATGCATATTATAGTAAGGTTCGATTATAGCTGATTGCATATAAATCGATTTACAGTTATTCGGAGAGAAAAACAAACATGTTGTATTAATATCTGATTCCATTTAAGTTTATTGACTGTTATGTGGTTAAATATATACTTTTGTAACAATGTCGGCACTTATATAAATTTGTTTTCAGTAATGCGAACAAATATAGGCATTTAGTAATAATGTCTGCTTCCCTACAGGTTTATTCGCAGTGTGGTCGAATTATCATGTATTTTGTAATAATGTCCGCTGACGTTAAAAGTTTTGTTTTAGTAATGTGGACTAGAAGTATATGCAGTAAAACCTGTTATAGTGGCCACCTCTATATAAGTATAACCTGTTTATAAAGGCCAGTTTTTCAAGTCCCTTGAATGCATACTTCAACGCAATTGAACCTGTGTATAAGGGTCACCTGCACATAAAGGTCAATATTCTTTGGTCCTTTGGGTGGCCCCTATTTACAGGTTTTACTGTACATTGTTATATTGTCTTCGCCCAAATATAATTTACTCATATACATGTATTCCGTGATATACTCGCTCTCCCACCTAATTTTACATTGAAGGAGGTATTAAACAACTGACTCCCAAATTCAGTTTTGTTAATTTTTTGTCTATTAATACTTCACTTTGATCTTTATTCAAATACAAACTGTGAAAAATATTTATCCGCACAATTTTGAGAAAAATTACATTAAATATCCTCCACCCAGGCATATCTAGGATTCTCTTGAAAAGTGTAAACAGGTCAACGTAATTTTTTGTTTACTGTGCCAGATATAAATATATATCAAAAACACGAATCAGTATAGGAAAAAAAAGTTTTCCTTATAAAATTACCAAGGGAAAATAATTTTGAATGTATATTTTTTACGGAGTGTCTATTTGTCCGGCTAACCGGACAAATAGCTCTCTGACTATTTGTCCGGTCACACAAAATGCGCATGTCATATCTTATCTCCAAGGAGCCCGCGTCATGCGATAAAAAAATTGGGGACAAATTTTCTTCATACGAAGACTAGAATAAAAAATTCGGACAAATAGCCTCAAAATATATCCGGTTGACAAATAGCCTCAGATATATAGCTTAGCCCGGACAAAACTCACAGATTGTCCGGTTACACAAATAGCCTTGGATATATACAGCGGCAAATAGCAACTGCCAAATACGGAGTGTCTATGTGTCTATTTTTACGGAGTGTCTATTTTTCATGAAGAGCTAAAATAAAAAAATGACAAATAGCCTCACAGATATATATCTGGTTAGCCGGACAAATAGCCTGATATATATCCGGTTAGCCGGACAAATAGCCTCACAGATATTTGTCCGGTTAGCCGGACAAATAGCCTCATAGATATATATCCGGTTAGCCGGACAAATAGCAACTGCCTATATTTTAATATCCGTATGATAAAGGTTCCAATGAGTATGAATATAAAAAGAATTTATCCACAGAAAAAAATATAAAATATTGTCAATAAAGCTTAACTATTGTGACACGTTGGTTACAGCGGACTCGGTATTTTTCTGGCATGACTAAAATTTGAAAAATAAATAAGTAAATACTGAATATGAATCAACCGATTAAATGTTAAAATTAGTCTTATGAAATCTTAAATGGAAAAGTTTCCACCATGACGTCACAATTATATAGCCGGTCAAACATGTGTGTGGTTATGACGTCATATCCATTGACGTCAGAAAGCACAATAAACTTACGTCATTTTTAACCAAATGCATTCCGAGCGTCCAGCGTTATTCAGATAGTGTTTAATTCCTCTTTTAGTTGCAATGTATTGTACATTCTGTCATATCATTATCACTTTTGTATGTAGTGTTATCTGATAAGCTGTATGGCATAAAGAATACAGTAAGCTAAACTACCAATTGTAGAACGGCGAAAACCAAGAAAGTTTTGTCATGGAATGTGTTATGTCTGTGTTATGTTTATGTTAATACTTTTGTATGCTGTTATGAAATAATTATGTGTAATTTATAAACATTAAAGATACCAAATGACATTAAATACGTAGATGAAATTCTACTTGATTTCCCCGCCATTTCATCATTTTTATACATGCATTTCTAAATGTTAATCAACAATTTCCTGAAATTTCTAGTATGCTACGCAAATACATGTATATCAGATGAGGTGTAAAACACAAGTACATGCATTTGTATGATTTCTGATTCTGTATATGATTTGAATTAATAAAAGTATGGGGTAAAGAGGGTATAACATGGCAATTATCTTTCTTTGGATGGATGAATTGTTGGATCAATAGATATATAAGTTGATAGATAGATAAACAGATTTAAAATTCCTTTGGTGCGTTTTTCTATGTTTCTATAATGCGCTATCCATTATTATATGAAAAGGATTGTGGACGTCGTGTGTAATTATCTTCCAGCAGTTGCATACTAATTAACATTTAAATTTGTAGTTTAAACGTTTTCTCATATTAATGATTGTTTGTACTAAACATCTGTACCTCGCACTCGGTCCACCTGAACTGGTCTGACGGCCATAATGTAAATTTTTTAGTAAAAATCCTAACCGTCTGACAATTTTCGCAAACTACGACTGAAGCTATTGTTTGTACTGATGACTAACCGATGTTCCGAAAATGTTAAAGATCCGAAATGTATAAAATCCATTTTGTTTACTAAAATAATTTCTCCCTATTCACAGTTTTCCTCTCTGAATTAATAGCTTATTTCATCATCATGAAGCAGAAAAGTCGTTTTTTATTACCCCTTAAATACCGTTACTTGATAAAATGAATTAATCGCCTATCAGAAAAAAGTGTTACGCATAGGGCACTTTCAAATGGCAGATTTAAGTATTCTAGTAAATTTATTCTGTTGACGTACATCCTGAAATTCATTTAATGTGTTTCTATCATCATCGTCGTCGTCGTCATCGTCGTCGTGATCATCATCATCCACCAATTCTTTATCTATTTTGCTCATCAAACTTCTTACACATATTTAACAAGGTATAATTCAGAAGTACTGCACAACGACCTATTCAAGAAGCGGAGTAAATCAGATGTGGTTCCTAAAGAATTCAAAGAATTGTTGGAACATTTGAAGTCTCCAAATTTCAAACATATTACAAACATTAAACCTTTTGAGTTTTAGACCCTTTACACAACAATTCCTCATCAAAAACTAAAAAAACAAATTAACATCTATTATGCAAAACCCCTTTGTATACAAAAATTGAAATCGCAGATATAGATATTTAGTATTAGGTCATAAAGAACCTTATTTTGTTAAGGAACACTCTGATTCCAATAACAAGTACACTGAAGACGATATTGTCAAGATGCTGGGGTTTCTTGTAGACAACATCTTCGTGGTTATTGCGGGAACAAGTTTTCCAACTAATTGCCGACATTCCAATGGGTACCAGTTGTGCACCTTTCTTGGCTGACATCTTTTTGTATTCATATTAAGTGGAATTTATACGGTCTTTGCTCTCCAAAGGAAACAAACAGTTAGCATTCCGTTCAGTTTTACTTACAGGTATATCGACGTCGTTCTGTCCATAACTAATTCAGAATTTCAGAATTACCTCGGCCAGATGTATCCTGTTGAGGTAGAGATCAGTGAGCCGATGGAGAGCAACGCATCTGCATTTAAACTATATTTACTCCTGTCTATTGGAAAGGACGGTCAACTTCACACCTCCTTTTATGACAAACGCGACGATTTCAATTTCCATATCACAAACTTCCCGTTTCTAAGTAGTAATATTCCATCCTCTCCTGTCTATGGCGCTTTCATTTCACTACTTATACGTTATGCCAGGACATGCTCTTCTTATGAATGTTTTATTGTGAGATCGAGGCGGCTCGCCATTAAATTATTTACACAAGGTTACGTTGTTGAACACTTGACATCTTTGTTTAAGTTTTATGGTCGATACAGGGATCTTGTTAAATATTTTGAAGCCCCCCTCTCAGGAATATTAGATAGTGTTCTAAAGCACGACAACAGACAGTGACTCTCTTTCGCCAAATGTGCTTTTCACCGAACTTAACCTTTTCACTAAACTTGACATTTTCACCGAAAATGGGTGTGGCATGCCAACAGAGAACGCCGACTCCTTCCGGACACCTGGTCCTATCTCGTTTGGGATTTGCAATTGCTTTTCATCTTGAGACCATTTGCACATCTAATGGACTTGAATTTCGATTATCAACTGGTACTTCATTCATTATTCTCGCTTCTGATAAAATCTTACAGTAACACAATGCTAATTATTAATGGAGATTGTTATCTAAATTTTATGATTTTTTTCAAAAATAATATTAGTGAACAGTTCTGAAGTTTTAAGGGAAATGTATTTTTTATGGATTAAATAAAAAATAAAAATATCATATTTTCTCTTTATCATTTGCAAGCGCTTATACCAAAAATTGAAAATATGATATTTGATTATCATGTTTTTACTTTTGGCATACCACTGTTAAAGGAGCATCAGCTGAGTGTGTTTTTTGTTTGTTTTTTTTTAATTTTCCCTTTTTACTACTTAGATTGACATATAATTAAAAAAGAGAGATATATACAGGCGTAACATTTCTTAAATTCCTATATATTTTGTGAAAATTACCTGTGAATCCCAGGTTGGACACTTTTTCAATTGCAATTGATTAACTCAATCTTACTATAAGTATATGAATACCACACTGGGCCTGACCTTATTTCCACAAAATATAGGAATATAAGATTTGTTATGCCTTTGTATGGGTCTTATTTGCAATTGTACATCAAGTATACGTATAAGTAATTAAGTAGAAAAAATCGAAATAATCGTTCTTGGTAAACACTGCTAATGCATCAAAAAGTGAAAACATAAGAAAGACTTGGGTAAAACAGTTTTCCTTATTCAACCGTTTGTCTATTTCAGAGGTTCTGCTGTCAACTGGGTCTGTCGGGATATGTGGGTCGGATATCAAGTATTGGACAGACGGGAAATGTGGAAGATATTTACTACGAGATCCAATGGTTCTTGGCCATGAAGCCAGTGGTACTGTTGTCAAAGTTGGACCAAATGTAAACAATTTAAAGATAGGTAAGCTAATGACTAATGATCGAATGTCAACGATATTTTACAAAGAAGTATACCCATACAGATATAAGAGATTGAGATATATTTGAAAGGTCCAAATGACGTTTATGATACAGGGAAAAGGTTCGAGTAATGTTTTATATGATATATGAAAAGGTCCGAATGATGTATATATATATTATAAACATAATACGAAAGTTATAATGCTCATGACGATATCGTTTCTGTCAATTAGACTTCATCAGTTGAGCTCCAATTTGAAAAGTATGTGTTTTTTCAAAAGATAAAGTGGTATCATACAAGGCCAAATTATATATCTAAAAGTATAGCCGAAATCCGTCTAAGAGTAACCACTGTAAAAAAAAATGACTATCTTAGCTTTAAAATTTTTTAGAATTTAAATGATGTTAACAGTGCCAAATATTACATTAGTATAAGATGAACATCTGGTACCGAAATACCAGGTACTAGGTTTATGTATGCCCTCGGGGACTCAAACGGTCCACCAGCAGTGGCAACGACCTAGTGGTTATAAATATTATAAACATAATACCAAAGTTATAATGCTCAAGACAATATCGTGTCTGTCAATTAGAGACTTCATTAGTTGAGCTCCAATTTGAAAAGTATGTGTTTTTTCTAAAGATAAAGTGGTATCATACAAGGCCAAATAATATATCTAAAATAATACCCGAAATGCGTCCAAGAGTAACCACTGTAAAAAATGACTATCTTAGCTTTAGAATATATGATATAGGAAAAGGTCCGAATAATTTTTATATTGTGTAGGAAAAAGTCCGAATGATGTATATATGGTATAGGAGAATGTCCCAATGATATTTATGATCTAGGGAAAAGGTCCGAATGATGTTTATATCATGGAAAAGTAAATGTATTGTCAATCTTATTTCAACAGATTATACAGAAATAAATCAAAGTATATGACATCTGTTAAAATATTTGTAAAGCAATATTTAGTTAATTCAAAACAGTCCTTAACAATTCAAATGAATAGTTTAAACATAATATAAGTAAAAATGCCTTCTTTAATTTCTTGTCTTTCTTTAACTGAAACATTATTGTTTTTTATATGATTTTAAGGGTTTTATATATTCATATAAATTATTACAAAATTAGTTGATATAATTGTAGAGGAAAAATGATATATATATATATAAACAGTTAAAATTAGAAACACAGAGATCATTTGGCAAAGTATGAGCCCTTTCACGTCTAATCTTATGATGCATCTAATGATTAGAAATGAACAGGCTCATGCTTTGCTAACGATCTCTCTGTGTTTCTAACGTTCACCAATTATATATATATATATATATATATATATATATATATATATATATATATATATATATATATATATATATATATATATATATATATATAATTCTGAGGCCTTCTTTTATTTGGCGGTCTTGTATGATACGACTTATATATATTTATCTTAAATTTAGTCAAATTATGAAGCCTTATTGAGAGAAACGATCGTAATGTGCATTTGTTTTGGCCTCTTTTGAAAAATTATAACTTTGGTTTGGTTAAATATTATCTAATATAGATACGTGTATATGTTTTGCACAATTTATCAGCGTGTAAAAATATAACTTTTACAAATTGTACAAATTAAAAATTTTATTTTGACGGTGTACGAATTATAATGTGTACAAAAAAGCACTTGTACATAATATATGATTTGTACAAAATTTGGTTAATACTGGCTTATAACTTGTACAATATATTTATAATATTCAAATTAAAGATATTGATTTTAATCTTTCGTGGAAAACATTGGCTTTACCTATCAATATTCATGAACACTTTTCAGTTGCCTAGAATTTAAAAGTGAATGTATTTTGTGGGTGAACATTATCTACTAATTATCCGTTACTTGTAAACGCCTTGTGGATTATATATTCCATCTGAAGTCAGTACAAAAAAATTGACCCAGCACCTATGCATACCTGTGCAAATGGTAGATAAAATGCTTCTAAGCATAACATCTGTACACGAAAGAAAAACTGGTTGCATTGCTTTCTAAAGGGAAACATGCAAAATCTGCAGTTAGAAATTGATCAGGATAATTATATACTTTCTTAGGAAATGTGATATTGTCCAAGTTGGTGTTACTGAGAAAAACTCATAAAAGAAATATTATTGTAGAAAGCAAAATGTGCGGTTGAGTTCTATATGCCATGGTTCAATGATTTACTCTAATACATAAAAGAAAGAAACATTGTGACAATATTTTGAAAATTTTTATAATGTTATATCATGTGTGATTGTAGAATAAATCATGTGATGCTTATTAATGTTATTTTAATATTAAATTTATGTTATCAGAAATTGTACAAGTTAAAGCTAAACTCTTGCTAATTCTGTATAAAGTATGTGTGTACGATTATTTGTTCACAATAAAACCGGTACAAAGTCAAAATGCAAATTATTTTGAACAAAATTATAAATTGTGCACACACATACACACACACACACACTATATATATATATATATATATATATATATATATATATATATATATATATATATATATATATATATATATATATATACTGAATCCTAATACTTTAAATGAATGTCTTATATAAAAATCAGAATGTTCTTCCCAATCGTCACTCTTTGTACAAATAAAGTCAATACTTTATTGATTTGAAATACTTTGTTCAATAAATCAATTTATATTTAATTCTATGAAAAATGGTAAATTAGAGAGTTAAGATGACGATTAATATACCTTAACATTCTCATAATTTCAAAAGAATGTATGATTTAGAATTCAATAATAATGAGTATGCCATACAAGCATTGAACAAAATAGACTCTCCGGTTTTTTTAGCAGTCTTTCCTTGTTTTTATATTGCAACAATATTAAGTGCGTCAGTTATTTATCTAGGTAAATAATATATCATAAATTCACATTTGTGTTTGTTTTATGTTCTATTTAACAATTTATTTTTGTGTTAGAAGTAAGTTTGTTTTGGTGGATCAAACATTGTAACAGTGAACCCGGGGAAAGACCCAGACCACCACCCGTTCGCCAATAAATTGGCCAAAATTCTAGGATAAATCTCAATTATTTTTTATACGAAAATTTAGCATAACGTAGTCCTCGGCATTTCTTAATGTTAACTACATTTACCTGGTTAAGAGAGAAAGTTTATTAGATTAATATGAACACATCTGATGTTTCCTAATAATAGAATTATACCATATTTAAAGGTTTTTACTGTATCTTTTATGATCTTATGCAGACTAGTTTTATAATTATTCGTGTATTACATTGTTGAGACGTCTGTACCAATTGTGACAAGGATTCGTTTGGATTTAACTGTGGACTCACGGCGGGTGTGACCGGTCCACATGGGATGCTTACTCCTCCTTGACACCTGATCGCACTTCTTTGTTTCCAGAGATCCATATTTGTCCATTTCTACCAGATTTGTATCTGTATCCTGGACATCTTAATGATCTATACTTTGGTATTTGAGATTTGTTTTTATATTCAGTTTTGGAAGACAAACATATATTAAAGCGTATTGTTCGCAGACATATCCATTTCAAAATTAGAGATTGTAAAGTTTCACTTGAAAGGTAATATCTTGCTAAACCCTGATCAGTCTCTGAGGTTTGTTAGGTTTTCTTTTTTGTATGTATTTTTTCACAGAAACCGCGAAAAAACATTTTTGCCAAACAACATTCCAGTAAGTTTGTAAGAGAGGAAGTGCATAGTTTTGTATTTTTGTTTTAAATATAATCACATAATAGTAAACTCTACATATGATAGACTTTGTGTCTTTTTCTGACAAGTCAAAATTGTACTCCGAATATTCCACCTCAGGGGACATTTTCCTTTAGCTCTAAAGAAGCGGAGCAATGCTTTCCACATTCGCCTTAAGTTATCTAATATGATTCTATTTACTCCCTACAACGAAGTCGGTAATTATGTTATTTCAGAAACTTAGGTCACCGTTTTTCGTGTTTGAACCGAAAAACTTCGAAAATGTTTGCGTGCAAAATGTAGAACTACTGTAATTCCAATTTCTGGGAATTTATAGCTTACGTAATTTGCAAAGATGATTATGTCCAAATGTTTCACGAGCATTGCCGCTTGAACTTTTGCTACACGTAATAAACATTTGATATAAAATTGTAGTCTCATTATCAAATATGACATCAAAATGAATAACAAGGTTAAATTGTTTATGTAACTCAATATTCTGAGATCATTATCATGTTAAAATAGTAATTGTCTCTTTCTTAATCATTGAAATTCGCATTTTGTATTTTCTGTTTGTGGAAAATTCTATAACACTATAGAAATGATAATAATAAAATAGAAATCTCTCTCTGTCTCTGTCTGTCTCTGTCTCTGTCTCTGCGTGTCTCTGTCTCAGTCTGTCTGTCTCTCTCTGTGTGTCTCTCTGTGTGTCTCTCTGTGTGTGTGTGTCTCTCTCTCTCTGTGTGTCTCTCTCTCTCTCTCTCTCTGTCTCTGTCTCTCTCTCTTTCTCTCTCTCTCTCTCTCTCTCTCTCTCTCTCTCTCTCTCTCTCTCTCTCTCTCTCTCTCTCTCTCTCTCTCTCTCTCTCTCTCTCTCTCTCTCTCTCTCTCTCTCTCTCTCTCTCTCATTAGTAGTTGAGATGACATAGGAATTCGAACAGGAGAAGGGCTTCCTGGTTGGCGAAGTTAAGACAAGATAAACGTTTTTGGAATGTGGCAAACGTGTAAAGTCCCGAAACATGCTAAAATGGCATTCAGTATGTTTCGTTTGTGTCTGATTTGGTATAAATGCATGCATTGTTATTCATTTTAACAAAATCTTTTGTAAAATATTTTACTCTTGTCTTCCATTTCTACCTTTTCAACTTTAATTTTTTTATTATTATTAATTTTCTTTTTGAATTTTAATATACCATTGCGTGATTTGAACAAAATGTGTCCAGTCCTATCCAAGTGAATAAAATATGTTTAAATCAACACACACACACCGGCCAAAATACTTTATTATTATCCACGTCTTTTTCTTTTACACTTCTTTCTTTCACTAAGGAAAATGTAATTTAAGATTATTTGTTTTACATATATATGGATTTTATTATATATAAAGGCTGTAAAAATAAAATTTTGAATAATTTTTGTAAATAAATTAATGAAAAAAGGTCAAAAATATATAAAAAAATTACACTAACAAAACATCTTAAATCACAGTTCTAGTGATACGCCGTATCAGGGGTATGTCTTTGAAATATATATCATGTGCAGTACTAAATAAATTGTTCTGAAACATAAAAAGGAAAAGTTTTATTTTATTGCCTTTATAAAACGGTTATTTTGAAAACTGTGTTTATTTGAAAGAAAACTTAATTCCATCGATTTCAATATATCCGGGTTCAACTTTATATATGGTTATGTAAATTACATGAATAAACCAGTTTGTGGATCAAAATATGGTAGAGTGCTTTATGTTTGAAAAATATAGGTTTTTAAGATATTGTGCTGATAGTTGCATTTGTGCAATGTATCAGTTGGTGCTGGTTGTTTGCATTTTTCATTTTCTGGATGTTTCCTCACACTTTGCCAACCAATCAAAACGTGGTATCTATACTTACCACTTAAAACAATAAGAACAATAAAATTAAATAATTTTACACGTCTAGGACTCTCAACTGACATTATTTTGTTTAATTAATTTAACTCTATTTTTATAACTCCTACCGGAGAATATGACTATGAGTAATCAACACAATTGTCTGGCTAATTGTGCACACAAAATTGCTTATTGTGTTCTAACACGTAACTTTCAATTCAGTTACATTCTCTAAGTTATTCTGTCTTTTGTGATTTTTCTAATTTACTGCACATTAAAATATATTTTGTTTACTCTAGTTAGGTTTAAATTGAATTTATTGTTGTCAGAGAGACGCCACATCAGCCTCTGTGCATTTTCATTCAGCAAAAAGTATACTAAAACAGTTAACATAAAGCATACTTCATCCCACGTCAGATATCAAACGCTAATTTTATGCAAATTATAAGAACATTACTAATGACTGATAAGATACACAAAGTTGAAAATCGTTATCTATGCAATCTATTTCAGTATTTTTTATGATTCCACCTAAGTTGGCAATATCTGTCAAGTGTGTTTTGAGTTATCACATATGTTTACTACATAACAGTGCTTTGGAGAATACTGTATTGCTCATGCTTTAAAGTTTGCTAATCCTGCCAGGGATGCGTGCTTGAAATGTGAAATAATTAGTAATAATTTAGCAAGTAGATATCTTTATTTTCTTATTTATTGTCCCAACTTTTGCACGAATTATTTTCTTAGTCACCAATAAATACCGGGATATAACAGTGGACATTCTAATTCCTTGGAACCAAAGTTCTTTTAATTATCGTGGGAGAGATAAGACACGCTCAAAGTCTTTTGTGTGAATGATATGTGCTTTAAGTAATCATTAATGAATTAATTATAACCTAACAAAGATATTTAACCTTATAATTATAAAATTTCGAACTTCAATTGTGCCAGTCAGAAGATTATAGATTGATGTATGTAGACTAGCGAATGAAAAATCCCTTTACTTATCTGGACTATGCCACATTTCACTTACTCATGCATTTCAAGTTTTCCCACCACATTAAATTTGTGTTTACTTCAGGAAACCGATACCTTTCTATTTTTGAACAATATTAGCTGAATTGTATATTATTGACTTTTTTTTAGATTATATATATTTTGTATAAGATGAGCATCAGACAATGCTAAAAAAATAAGATGTTTGATTGGATGACAGTAATAAAATACTGAAACTGCATTAGCATAATTGTGACCCACTCTACTGCCGATTGATGATGCTTCAGTGATTTTTCATTTAATTATAAAAAATACCAGTTTCATAGAACTACATTTCATGGTGATGATGATGACGATGATGACGACGGCAGCTGTGATGATGATGATGATGATGATGATGATGATGATGACGACGATGACGACGATAATGAGGATGACGACGACGACGATGATGATGGTGGTGATGATGATGATGGTGATGATGATGATGATGAAGAAAATTATGATAATGAACTAAAGATTACAACAGAAGAATGCTTTTGGGATATTTTATGTTATTTCATTATGCTATAACACATATTATATCTTTGATGTATATGGCCACATGTATCTTTTCTAGGCGATCGTGTTGCTATTGAGCCTGGGATTCCATGTCGTAAGTGTAGGGTATGCAAATCCGGGCGATACAACTTATGTCCAGATATTTTCTTCTGTGCGACACCACCAGATGATGGAACCATATGTCAGCTTTACAAACATGCAGCAGATTTTTGTTTTAAGTAAATATATATTATAGCCGTTCTAAGGATGAAATCCTCGTATAAAATAATTTTAATTCAAATGTAAATGTCATTTAATTACAGCGGTTACTGTTAGTACGGATTTGGTCATACATTTAGATTTAGTATTAAGCTTTGTATTATATCCATTTATATTTGGGAAAAATACATTTATATGTCAAATTAAATCTCAACTGATTGAGTTTTGTTTACAGAAAAGATTAATTGAGCATTTGTTTTGGCCTTTTTTTTTAGAAATTCATGCTTCTTAAAATTAAACGTAATTTCGCTGCAAAAAATAATGAACAATACCACAGAATATTATAAGAAAGAAGTTAATGGATTAATTCTCTTTATTTGCAAAATAAAATTAAGTAGATGGGAATTTCTTAAACCCTTTAAGAGTTATCGTTGTTTCCATTGTTGTGTTTTATATTATTCTTAGCAATGATCTTGTTGGATCTCCCATCACTATTTAAAACTTTTATTAGTAACCTGTTCGATGGAGGTTGTTGAGACGTCTGTACCAATTATGACGAGGATTCGTTCCTCACGTATTTCATTTAATTTGACTGTGGACGCGGCGGGGATGCTTACCTCTCCATGGCACCTGATCCCACCTCTTGATATCAAGTGGTCAGTTTTTGTCAATTTTTTACCAGATTTGTACCTATTTCCAGGACATCTTAGTGATTTATACCTCGGTATCTGAGACTTTTTAGTGAACTTCATTTTTCTCAATACAGTTCTATCATCTTTATATATAATTATGAAAGATATTTTGCAAAACCATTTATTTATGTATGTTTTTATTTTATCATGCATTTATTTCAACACAGTTCCCAGATCTGGCATCTATAATAAAATATCAGTGCCATCTTTTTGCCAGGTTACCAGATCATGTTTCACTTGACGAAGGAGCTCTTCTAGAACCTCTTTCTGTGGCTGTGTATAGTTGTCGTCGAGGGAATGTTCAACTTGGATCCAATGTTCTTATTTGTGGTGCAGGTATACATATACTTATAAAAATTTCTCAGTTCAAGAAAGAAAAAGAAACAATACTCCTCACAAAATAAGTGTAATAAACTTTAAACATACATAGAAAATATAATATTCGTATTTTGTCTATATAGAACATTCGGTTCAGATATTCAACACCTTCTTTGGATACGAACTAATTCATTAAGAACTTTATCATTCATTACATACTTTAGTAAGACAAAATCGATGTTAGAAGAGTAAGGACTTACCTAATTCAGGTAAAAGGTTTGGTTTTTTTTAAAATAAACGACCTCATTCAACAGAGAATGTTGAAGTAATGCACAGGTGTGTTATAAATAATCTTTTGAACGGGTCATTATCTGATCGAAACCGAAAACGCTTGATAGATTTCGTGTTGTATTGTTGTTGAATTTGTGTTATTCCGTAGTTCATTATATCATATCATTTACTATAAATGAAAACAGAATTCTAAACCAATGAAATTGAAATTATTATTTTGTTCTGAATCGGCAATTTACATTGTCTTAACAAAATGTTGTTCGTATGTTGATTCTATTAATTGCCGGGGATCTGTCCGAAGCTGGTTGCAAATTAAGAGAACATTATAGCAAATATTGTGTGTGTGTGTGTGTGTGTGTGTGTGTGTGTGTGTGTGTGTACGTTTCGTCTTAATAACCGTCATGTCTGTCTGATGCTTCCTTTTATATGTCTGATCTGGGCTCAACAGAATAAAAATTATCAGAAATTTCAAAGAGATTGATTTCAATGTTTAGAGCATCAGAATAAAATATATATAAATTCTCAGTTTCTCAATGATTTTTGCATATATGTTGATGACTTTCTTTCGGCTTGTCATCTTTACAGCATATACTATTTTGTCTTACAGATATTTTGCTATTATTTTACTTTAATGTGTATGTAGATAATATGGACGCATTTATTAATTTATAAAGGTTTTAAGACTTTGATTTAAGCACCTTTGTTGAAGCTCTAAATTATTGACAATGTAACATTTTGTATTCAATAATAATGACACTAAATTATTAAAATATCCTGTAAGGAGATCATGACTCATTTACCTCAGTAAGGTATATTGTATTTACTGATTTATAAGTTAGTATTTTGAAGATTTTCTATTCTTATTCTCCTTATTTGCGACTCCGAGTATTAATGTTTTTTCTTAAGGTCCAGTTGGTGTACTTACAATGCTGGTAGCAAAGGAAATGGGTGCAGCAACAGTAGTCATGACAGGTATCTTATAAGTAGAGTAATCGAAGTGTGATTTTTAGGTTTTGGTTAAATCATATACGAACATACAATATAATTCAAGCCACCCGTCCAATTGTAATAATAAAACAAAACAAAATAGTTCAAATAATTCTTTAGAGAACATGGTAAGTAAACGAGTTTATATTTTATTGAACCCCAGTCGCTATGCATTACACAAAAACGATATTCGATTAATTGGAATATATTGGACATAGGTCTAGGCGAAACTCCTTTTAGATTTTACTAATTGACTTCTCATTGTTTAAAAATTCAAATTTTCAAATACTTGCAGTTTTTTATTGTTGGAACAATCACTTTCAGACTACATGTATATGCAAGAAATAGCGTAAAGCTCATTATCAAGTCATTTGTCCTCATATATTCTGATTAATGTTTTAATGTACCTTTATTTTGTTTATGATGCAAATATTTGCAAGTCAAATTTGCTATTAATCGACATTGCAATATACGAATAAGTATTTGTAATACATTGAATTAATGAATTATTGTAAATGCTAATACATTCAATATTGTGATTATAAGATGAATAATACCTGGGCTATAAAATATAAGCTTTGTAGAATTAAAGTCTTATACTCTACCTTACAATTTGACAATTGTAAATTCAACCATTTATCGAAAATTCCAATAGCCTGAGGACATATAGTAATCTTTATGTCGATAAAGTCTAATGTTGCAAGGATGAAAATAAAACAACGAAATAAAAGGACTTCAAAGAATAGATTCTGTAGAAATATAAAGGGGTCTTTGTTTGATGTCGGCATTTATGTTTAATTCAATTTTCCATGGAACTTTTTTGTCTTTGTGTGGATCATTATTAGATTAAGCTTAAGCACTTAAGTTGTTTGATAATCCAGGCATCCCTGACATGCTTGCATCACAAATGAAGGTTGAGCGAATATTAAGTATGTTTGCATTGTGTTCTTTGATATTTTATGTTAGTTTTGAAACTCCTTGTTCTTATTATGTAATTTAGTTTGAGAGGTATTGCATTTATTTAAAAGGATTCAAATAAATCGCTATATATTGCGGAAATGGCCTAATATCCTTCAATGATAAAGTCAATCTGTAAAAGTAGTCAATTTTGCAGTCCGACAATTAACAGCAAAAATTAATGACACGGGAATATTTATACGAAAATAAAAAGTAAAATTTTCGACATAAATTCCTAAGTTCTTCTCGGTAACCTATCAAATTTTGATTTTGTACATGATGTCGTTAGTCAATGGTAATATAATTTGATAGACTGATACCAAAATAACCATTTACTTAAAAGTAGGATCATTCCTGCTTTTTGCTTTAAAGTGGCATCCGTCTCCATTATGCAGATATTGACGATTACAGACTAGCTTTTTCAAAGGGGATGGGTACAGATCACGTGATCAAAGTACGTACTAAGGATCCACAGGAACTTGCCAGACAAGTGGAGGGTGTAATCGGTTGTCAACCGGATGTAACTTTTGAGTGCAGTGGCACAGACTTCAGCTTTATAACGGGAATTCATGTAAGAAACTTTTGAGTTAAAAATAAAGCCCTACTCTTCACTTGAAATAATATCATAGCAATGGGATGAAAATAGATAGATAGATTTACAAAAAATGCATATTTTCTAAATAGAAAGTGGTATCATACAAGGCCAAATAATAAATGTAAATGTATAGCAACATCCGACTAAATGTTACCACTGTTAAAAGATGATTATCTTAGCTTTTGAAGAATTTAGAATTCAAATGGTGTTTTCATTGCGAAATGTTACTTCAGTATACGATTATCAGCTTATACCGAAATATCAGGAACTAGGTATATTTATACCCTCGCGGTGACGTCATTATTAAATTTTGATTGTGTCTGACGCCATAATATAGGAAAGTTGTTGATTTTGCCAAGCAGAATGCTAGATAAGCAATTAAAATTTCTATTTGATTTTAATCTTATCCTTGCAATATGAAGTATTATGGTAATATAACTAAAGACTTTATGGAGGTAAATTTTATTCGATGGAAACCCAAAACTTTTATTTATAATTTTGCAATATTTGAGTTTTATGTTTATTTCACATTACATTCACTACCACAAGAACCCTTGTTTAATAAATTGATAAAAGTGACACGTAAAGTCCAACTGTATATTTGGTGAAACGAATGTATAACAAAAATAACAGTATCAAATGCAATTATTCAATATAGTGTTATCCCACTGGTTACATTCAATTCATCATGATCGATACCATGTATGATATATAGGATTTAATAACATTTCACATCATATTTTAATCAAACATATCAATTTCACAGGATTAACGCGTGTATTATTGTTAGGTTTACGATATAAAAGGTGTCAGAACAGAACACTGGAATCACAGGTATAAAATTGGATTCTGTTCAAAATGAAATGATATGCCCATTAGATATGCATTACATCTACAGGTATATGGTATATAATTCGAAACTCTTGTGTCAGAAAGTATGATAAATGAGATTTAAAAGTGTCGATACAATGTATAGAATGAATATTGAACAAACGGCAGGTACAAGATATATCAATATAAAATAACAAACTTAGTTATACAATACAAAGTAAAACAAATCAACCTCCAGAGATATCAAGCACATGGTACAGGGAAGGTGTACGTTAAAGTATAAACGATTACAAAAAACATGTCAAAGTAATCAAAGGCAAATACTTGTGAGGTATCATATTTAATTTGGTAATATATATAAATTATATATTTTAGTATTAAGTATTTTTTATATATTTAGTTTACTCAGTCACTTGTGTAATATTGCAGTTGTCGACCCAGAAAGTATTCAAAGTAGGAGGTGCAAAGAGATATTTATTTGCCCGAGGAGGTATATTATCTTAGATCCGGAAAAAACATTTAATTTTAAAAGCTCTGTGGGAGATTCTACAGATACTTTCGAACACTAAATAAAGAAGGACATTTTTGTCTTATCTAAATACCACATTAGTAGCTTTATTAATATGATAAATACATTTTAGCGTGCGAAAGTCGGTAAAGAAACAGTTTCTAAAGATTTGGTAATATTGTATATAATGTTTCAATGCCAAACCTAAATGGGTTTGATACCCCGGCCCTACATGGATTCAGCAATGTTTCGTTTTATTCAATGAAATGTTTTAATATAACTATATGTGCATACATTTGTTTTCTAAATTCCTGGTGTAAGTGGCGATATTTTCTTTGTTTAACTAACGATTAAGCTTAACATCAAATACACAATTATCCTAAAACTATAAATGATCATACTGAAAACAATCCATTACATGTATATCTCCCAGATATAAACTACAAACAACTTATGTTCGATAAAGCGAACCATGTGACAGGTATAAACACGTATCAAACGGGGATAGACAGTTGGTCAAATCAGTTAGATGATCATTTTGATTTGTAAATACATGTACATGTGTACATCAAATATGCTAAAAACACGTGATTTTTAAATTCTGTTCGATTTACAGAGTACTGATTTTAGCATCTGATATTCGGACCTTCCGATGAGTCCTCCATTAACCGGTTACTGGTTGACAACCCTAATATATATATATATATATATATATATATATATATATATATATATATATATATATATATATATATATATATATATACATATTTGTGAAGTCAAAATTTCCTGAAGCTTTTGTTCTGTATACACGTTCCGTTTATGTATATTCGTCTTGTGTAGTTGCGTATTTATGTGTTGGTATGTATGTTCTACTTAGCGCATTACATGTTGAACATTTTATTCAAATTTCAAGTTTAATATTATTCCCTTTACCTCTTTTATTTTTAAGAAAAAGTAGGTGTCCTATAAATGCCTATATATCTAATTCAAATTCAATTTGCATAATTTTGCAACATGCATTTGTGTTTATAAACATTTTCCTCTTTTTTAAACGGATGATGTAATTAAATATGGATATAACTAAAGCCTTCTGTCTTATAATCGTTAAATAAAATATATGATATGCAACACTATGTAATTTAAATACATTTGATCACATTATCTAGCCAAAACTTCTATATTATCTCTGTAATGTAAAACTTGTTGTTTTGAAGTGTATGCAATTTACGCGTGACATGTGGATGTTCATATGTAAATTCCAGATAAATGCATGTAAATTGAATACCTAATTAAACATTTGTTGTTTTTTCTCACTAGGCGACATTTCCAGGTGGTTCAGTAGTTTTGATTGGTAGGGGGTCTGACCGAGGAGCTATACCCATGAATCTTGCTGCGTCGAAGGAAGTTGACATCAAAGGGATATTTCGTTATGCCAACTGGTGCGTACATATTCAGAATTATTGTATCCCAAAAAATTGTTGTGTGGATTAGCACATAAAATAGTAATCAAACGGAAATAAAGTTTAATATTTTAATGTATGTATATCAAAAAAACAATTGATGGATGATAACCAGATCTCCTGTTTATTTTTCTCACAACTGACGAGATACGTTGCATTTCAAAAGAGCATTCACTATGTATAAAAATTAAAATTATTTCTTGTTTGCATAAATTATGGTGTAAGTGTGAATGTGTGGTATTCAAATGTCGCATGACTTGTCATTTATATACTATGAGTTAAGCATCAACATATGAATTATTTTTAACCAAGTATGTGCTCGTTCATCAAGCCCTAGGCGTGGAAATTGAAAGTTACCAGTCTTTTGTTTCGGACTTAAAAACCGAAATCTCGAGTGACAGTCAGCTAACCACGTTCATAAAATTGTCAAAAATCTTTAAATATTTTTGTCTCAACTAGCGATGCTTTCTTAAACACGAGAAAATAACGAGAGAAAGAAAGATGGCATTAATACAATTACAAAATATCTTAGTAATCTAAATATCATGCACACAAACCCTTAAATCCTTATCATTTACTAAATGTCCTGAAATATAGAATATTTACATACCCTGAACAGATTTTTTGTGTTTAATCAAAAAGAAATCTTATACGTAATGACTGTAGATAACATAAGAAAGACTATAATGTTAATCTGTATGTACTGTGTTTGCTGATAGTAATGAAGATTTATAATTATCCTTATATTATTGGAACATTACATATTCTTTAATAGTAATTAATGAATAATACAAAACCTTGTAATAGATTAATATGTTATGTATTAATAACTTTTATTGTATTGTCAATAATTATGCTTATTCTGAAGTAGAATTCTGGTGGCATTGGCAAAATTTATCCAAAAATTCAATATGAATCTAAGATTGTGTTTTAATTTTATACTGCATGTACTTAGGACTATCTTATGTGATAAATGCAATTTTGATGAAATGAAAATAATAGTTATTTGTCATTCATTTGTGTAAGGTTTAATTCAATCAGCACTGCAATGAATAATTTAATTTTTTTTATTTATATTGTTTTATATTAACAATTTAATGAAGTATTTTAAATTTTCTATACACTTATATACTTTCTGTAATTCTATTCAGCAAAATTATACACTTATATACTTTCTGTAATTCTATTCAGCAAGATTTGGACATGTTTGTGTAATGCAGATAAATGAATAAGTAAAATGATAAAGAAGTAAATCGTAAATGGATTGAAAAAATGTAAAAAAAAAAAAACGAAATAAATGTTAAATGGATTTAAAATGACATGAAACCACCTACACTATAAAATATTAACTTACAAATTTTTGAAGATTGTTTTTGTTTCCATAAAAGACATTTCTTATAATTATCAATGTTTTGTATAATAACAAATATTTTATCAAAATTGCTAAACACGTTTTGTAGAGCATAAATGCTTACTTTTATACTTGGATTTTGGAATGCCTTGTAATACCACGACAAAAGTAGGAATTTACATTGTTCTAATATATGCTATTTATTGTATATTATAACTTGATAAATGCATTTATATGCATATCATATATTTATTATGTTTTAATTTAAATGTTTTAAGTTACTTATCATATATATCCTTCTGACGTAAAGATATGGTAACTCATAATTCACCTAAAATTGTATATAATCAATGATTATACAATGTGATTTCTTAATATGTCAAAGCTACTTATTTTCACAAAAGGTTCATTTATCATAGGAATTACCTGTAGAATTCTTCTTTATATACCAATATTTGTATTCCAACCTAAATGATACAAAATGTCTCCATTTGTTAGAACAATTTAATCCTAATACCCGGAAAGAATCTGATCTTAAAATGTCCAGTCGAAATAGTTTACACTGCTCATGCAGTACCTGTTAGTTTGTCGCTTTAATTAAATTTGACGACGTCGATTACAAACATCATTTTAGACACTTTATTTTAATTAAACATTGGTCTAACATCTGTGAAATTTTCGTCGAAATACCCTAAACAAAACATGTTCGTGACAGTTTTTTTTTCTAATTAATTAATATTGAAGACCGATCTTTCTGTTGTGCATGTACGTCACCATTAAAGTGTTGTATTTATAGCATTAACACTTCCATATAACTTTATAATTAATATTTCTTTATGTATTAGTTAAACATTGCCAGTGATCGTATGAATAATTGAACAGATACATTATGCTTTGATTAAACTACCCTTTACTGTTCTGAGTTTAGTCTCACTCTCTGTGTGAGACTATTGGGACGTAGATAAATAGTACATTAATTGAATTGCTCCAATTCAGTAAAGTGGTATCTGTAACTTCATAAAGTCATGTACATGTATTTAACATATGATATAGCAATTTTAATCCTCCACGCATTTTTATTAAAACTCGAAACAATATAAACTATGCAATGAACAACATACAGGATACACATAGTTATGTAATATACATCATATAATGTAGTTATATAATGGAAATACCAATACACAATTTTACATATTAAACACTGATTTTGTTTCCATTTTTCATAGCTACCCGACTGCTTTAGACTTTGTGGCGAAAGGAAAAGTAAATGTTGACAAACTCGTCACCCATCATTTCCAAATAGAAGATACGGTGAAGGCGTTTGAAACGGCCAGGTCACGTGATGCAAAAGCTATGAAAGTTGTTATTCACTGTAACCGGTGAAGAAAAGTTGGCATTTAATGTTGTAATTGGTATATTTATCAGAAATTGTATCATAGAAATAAATCATCAGAGTGTAGTAATCTGTCTTGTCATTTCTGTGTAGTAGGTTCACTTTATATACGTTTTTGCAATAAGCACTTAATACCCCTTTAAACAAAATTTAATAGGGCCATATTCCTAGGGTGTACGTTTTGTTGTTAATCGTTGGATGTAATTTATGATGAAGTCTACATATTAATGTAATTTTCGTGTTGTGTGCTTACAGTAATCATAATTGTTACTTCCTTATAAATTATTATAATGTAAATTTTTGCATTTAAAACTACATTCATACAAAAGGAATTCAAAGATTCGTTTTTGGGAATATAACATAAAGTGACATAATTTACAGATTTAAACCTTTATCAGTTCTATTTGAAAAGAGGGTGTTTTATCATTATTTTCTTGAAGAGTTCGACTAAGTCAGTATTAAAAATAACTTTGAAAGATCATGATAAATGATTCTTGAGAGTAGCTTATAGTATTAGCCATAGCCTATCATAAAAAGTCACAATATAAAATATCAAAGATATCTATAGAAAAGAAAGTGATGTGTCGTTTTGTTTTTGATTTAGAATCAAATTACTAATTACATAGACATCGTCATGTTTATGATGTTCCATTTAATACAGAATGTAGGAATCTAATTTCATCTGTCTATCTATCTATCTATCTATCTATCTATCTATCTATCTATCTATCTATCTATCTATCTCTACCTCTGAATGTTGTGAAAAACGTTTGCCTGTTTGATTGCCGACGGCCGGTGGTTTCTTCTCGGGTACACTGTAATCAGGTTATCCTCTCCACCATTAAAAACTGGCCGCTACCATATAACTGAAGTTGTTTAGTGTGGCATAAAACGCTATTAAAAATAAAAAAAATATTTTACCTACCTACATATATATCTATCTATCTATCTATCTATCTATCTATCTATCTATCTATCTATCTATCTATCTATCTGTCTGTCTGTCTGTCTGTCTGTCTGTAAATCTATCTATTTGTCTATGTATGTATTTGAATATCTATGATAATATATCGTTTTATCTATCAATTTGCTTATGGGTCTATCTATCCAGATTGAGTATATATATATGAACATCTGTATATTCATGTATCCTTCCATTCACCCATCCATCTGACGATGTATATATTTATCTGTCGCTCTCTGTCTATCTATATATCCACCCATCTATCCATCTGTCTGTTAGTTAGACTAATTGTCTGAATATTTGAATGTTGCTAAGAACACAACTATGAAGTCTTGACATTTTAAAAACTTCACAAATGTTTTGAAAATGAGCAGAAAAAGCAGCAAATGTTATATCATCTAATCTGTGATACAAATCATTATCCAACAGATGTGCAGACGTTTCTAGTGCTTCCCGAAACTGTTACATCATGGGGAGCAAAATTGTACCAATTAAATTTAGTTAATTTTTACAACTTCTGAAGCGATTTTGAAAGCCATATGAAAATATTATGGTGCATTCGTGATATTACTTTGTATTATCACAGGGTCTTTTGAGGTGAAGAAGCCCATTAAATCGTCAGGCAATAATTATGATGGCAAGGTTAAATGAAATTAAACGTTTAAGATGTTGCTACGCTCAGATTCTCATCTCAAATCGCATTCAGATTTTTATAATCACCACACTGAACAAGTTAGTCGAAAATCACTTTTGCTTACAATAACTTAACAAGAGAAGAAATTTGTTTGATGTTAGTGTAGATTTTATCTTTATTTTCGGGTATGCTCCGCTGAGAGAAATATACAGATTATTAGAAGATATAGAACACAGATTTTTGAGATAGCATAATGGTTAATTGTGCAGAACATATTTAAAATTTTACATTTGAAAATAAGAGACAGGTGGGAGAAGAAAAAAAGCTTTTGCGACATATGCAGAAATCCTGTAATATTGCATCTTTTTGCCACACAGCAAAGAGTACCGCACTGTACGAATTCTTTATTAATATCCATTTAATAGCTTATCTCTGCTCTGCGCGAAATATTATTACAATAATCATATTTTAAAGACTTTATCTCTTTATCTATCTTAGATTTTAATGTTCCATCGAAAATACAAAAATACCTCCATAAGAATGTTATTTACATATCTAAGGTGCTGAAAGCCAGTTTTCTTTTTATAGTGGAAAGAGTGAGATCAAATAGGTTTTGTAATGTTAAATACAAAACATCTCAGTGCATGCGTTGCATAACATGGAAATACAAAAAGCAGGTTGTAATTACACAGAGATAAGATATGCCTTTTTCCTTTGGATTTTGATGTATATACTGATAAACAAAGATTAACTTTAACTTTTACAGTCTGACTATCCGACAACATCATATAATTATGCATTATATTTCCATTCATGCTTGTGTTGAGATGCATAATTATATGGAGATACGTAATAACGTACAAATGCACTCTGTTAGTTATCGATACACACTGCACAAAAAGAACCATTTTAAACTGTATATGCATATATGCATATGTACAAATACAGAATTTTTATTTATTAGCATAGATTGCATCCCTTGTGATACATGTTCAGTGTTGTAGTGATATCTTTATACACATGTATATACATTTTGTCATTTTTCTGAAATATATTTCTTAAAAAAAAAACAGAATTAAGAACTTGTTATGAAAAAATAAAACACTGAATTTTATCAAGTGATAATTTATAAAATAGAATATAGCGTATATTCAAAAGAAACATGCGTCATTAAAATTTAGCTTTTATTGCAACGAAAACTAGATTCATACATCGTCAAATGTCATTTGGAATGAAAGACGTTTGCAAGAAACAATTAAAAATTATAAAATGATGTTAAAGTAACCTTAGAATAGCTATAATTCAAATCAAGCAAGTTACCCAACCGAATCATTACGGAAAATTTAACTTCAATATTTGAATATTGATTTAATTTGAATTTTTGTTCTACAAATTAATACTAAATAAATAACATATATATATATATATATATATATATATATATATATATATATATATATATATATATATATATATATATATTGGTTTTTAATGTATAATTACTTGTGTGATATATAGATATATAGATACATATATACACAGTAACAAATAAACAAAGATACAGAGATAGATACATATCAGATATACACACAAAAATGCAATGATTCACAGATAAATTTACCTAATATACATGTAGATACAAAGATTTACATAGATAGATACACATCTATATACAATGATACACAGATAGATAGAAAGATAGATAGATAGATAGATGGATGGATGGATGGATGGATGGACGGTTGGATGCATGAATGGGGGATGGATATTGTTGTTGTATTGTTGTTTAACGTTCCACTCAAGAATCATTCACTCATATAGAGACGTCAACAAATTCCGGTGAAGGGCTTCAAATTTTGGCTTATGTTCGGCACTTACGGTCATTGAGCAGTGAGTATTCTTTAACGTACCGACACCTACTGTGACACGGGATATCGGGATAGACAGACAGACAGATAGAGAGAGAGAGAGAGAGAGAGAGAGAGAGAGAGAGAGAGAGAGAGAGAGAGAGAGAGAGAGAGAGAGAGAGAGAGAGAGAGAAACCAAAGATACATACACACATATGCATGTGTGTGTGTGTTATGGATAAATATATTCAAAGATAGATGTGTAAAGCTATCATACGAATATAAGAATTATGTTAACTACCTCAGATGTAAAGTGAAGATGCCAGAATAAATTTGATTTGATACATTGATAAAATTCTGACGTGATTGTAATCTATCGACTTAAACTTTACATAGTTAGTCATTCGTATAGACTTGTGGTATGGTCTTATGTATCTTTGTTATCTTAACACCTGTGCATGACTGACATTTTTGTGCATGTATAAATATAAGTTTAAGTTCATGATTCATCTTTCAAATGATTTTCCATATATTTGTAAATTCAATTTATGTTATCGGCGGATCTTCTTCGGATTATTCAAGTATGCCTATCTATAGTAAAATCTATGTTATGTTTTGCACATATCCGCTTTTATATCGTAGGTCGGAAAATGAAAACCGTAAGTGGACTTTCTGATATGTCTTTTGTAATTTGTAGCTGGCATCTGGATTTGTAGAGGATGTTAATTGTATCGTACTTCAAATATAGTCTAGAATTCATTTCATCCTCATCATACAGGCGATTGGGAACTTAAAGACAAAATATTGTCCATCTTCTTAAATATTGGTAAACAGAAAATTACAAGTATTCAGAGTGTTTCCTTATTCAAAAATTTTGATGTATAATTTTGTGCCGGACTTTATCTTAATATGAATCACTATTCGAAGTACATAATCAATTTCCGATGAACAATTCACATTTTGTTGATGGTGGGATTTTAAATGTAAACTAACCACTGAAAAAAGACTACCTACCCTCGAAGTGGTCACCTTATGCTTTATTGTCTTTGATACAGATGTCCATTGATAAATACAGATGTTTCGTGATAAATGATTAACTTTATTGAAAAGCTAATCAATAAGTAATTAATATAGAAAATACTTATCTGTTAATTTGAATTTGAACTTGTAAAATACGAATGTTATGTAAATGTAATCAGTATATCTATACATTTTATTTATGGTAACGGAATTGCATTGAAAACATTATTGCAAGTGATTACTGTAATAATTTTGTATTTAACCGTTATAGTAATTTGATGTAACATTTTGATAAAACAAAGTAACAAATGACGTAATGTAAATATGGCGAAACCACAACAGAATATAATAATATACTGTAGTGTATTATAATATACTTTCATTCCAATATCCTTATGTTTCTTTTGTGAGTAATTGTTTTATCATGAACTTGATATTGAAAAAGCAATAATTTGCCATGAATAATTGATATCTAGTTTGAACAAATACGTAAAAATAGGAAAATATTATCACAGTTATAGGCCGATTATAAATATGGAAAACTACATTTCAGATTTAAAAGTTTAAGATGTCCATAATAAAAGAGGAAGAAAGAAACCAGAGAAAGGAGCAAAAGGGGACATGGATAATAACACAAACTCCTGTTTTAGTAGTATATTAGTTTACTTTCTATAATTCTACTACATCTCAAATTATATTAATAATACAACATTAACGCAAAATTTGATATACTTTAACCAATGTTATGTCTCTTAAAGTAATATTACTGCTTATAGAAGTGTAGCTATCCCTATGAAATGTTTTTACCTTTTTGGGTTTTTGCATTTTGTGTTCAAATAAAATTATTTGACCGAAGATGACTTATATTGTAATAAATATAAGATACCTTAGACATTCACATTCATTCTGAATTTCTAGTATAACAATAGTTTTGCATGTCTTAAAGTACTGCTGAACTGTTGATGTTGGAATTTGTTCTAGGAGTAATAACAACGAAATTTCAATTTGTATACTACTGAAAACACACATAACGATACAAGTCACCATCAAAGAGTCAATGCATGGGATTCAGCGGTATTTTCTTTCTTACTTCATCGCCAATACCGAATTTTATCCTCCGCGAATAAAAGCAACTATACAATACATATATTATATATATATATATATATATATATATATATATATATATATATATATATATATATATATATATATATATATATATATATATATATATATATATGTGTATCGTTGTTTCTATCTATCTATCTATCTATCTGTCTATCTATCTATCTAACTATACAACGATACACACACAGATATATATATATATATATATATATATATATATATATATATATATATATATATATATATATATATATATATGTGTGTGTGTGTGTGTGTGTGTGTGTGTGTGTGTGTGTGTGTGTGTGTGTGTGTGTGTAAGATTCAATCTTTTGCTGTTTTCGGGATGAATTGAATTTTTGTACTATTATATTCACCTCCTTTATGCAAACATTCGGACATTCATGTTACAATCAAAAACATAAAGTAATTCATTTGTCAATTATAATTATTATTTAATAATATTTTGTATCTATGACAAACAGCTGTTAAGCCTGACGGCCACATTTCAAGGTAAAAAGTGGAGGAAGTGACGAAAATGAAGACAAATGCTTCCTGAAATGTTCGATGCAGATTTTTTACCTCATGAATTCGATTGTACTAATTGCTGACTAATGTTCATTGCCAACCAATTAGAATAAAACTTGTATTCTATTATACACGAGATGGCCAATGAAAAAATTCCTGATTCTTGCATTGTAACAAGGAATCTCAATACCTGACACTGAGAGAAAGCAACTAAATGCAATTTCCCGTTACAAACAGTAGTAAACAGTGTTATTTGTATTATCAAATGTTATACTATATTGATAATTTCTTAGTATACTTCAATAAATGAGTACATTTCAATACATTATATATAATTTACCTACAATAGATTTAAACTGTTATACTTTCTATATTTACCACGTTAACATTAAATTTCATCACTCAAATTTCATTCTTTCAAAAAAGAAAAAGAAAATCAAATTATCGTAGGTATGTAGAGCCTATTAAGGTATATGGGTAGGTATGTAGGTACGTAGATCGGTGGTTAGGTAGGTAGATAGGTAGGAAGATCGGTAGATGGGTAGTTCTGTAGGTAGATAGGTAGGAAGATCGGTAGGTGGGTAGTTATGTAGGTAAGTAGGTAGGTAGGTAGGTAGGGAGGTAGGTAGGTAGGTAGATTGGTAAGTAAGTAGATGGATAGATAGGTTGATAGATCAGTAGGTAAGTATGTAGGCAGATGGGTAGTTAGGTAGATAGGTAGATCGGTAGGTAGGTAGGTAGGCAGATCGGTAGGTAGGTAGGTAGGTAGATCGGTAGGTAGGTAGGTTCGTACGTAGGTAGGTCGGTAGGTTAATAGGTAAGTTCGTAGATAGATAAATAAGAATTTAGCTAGATTGGTAGGTAGGTCCGTAGTTAGAAATATTGTTAAAAAAAGGAAAATATAATTCTTCTCTATCATTAGTTGAGAACTAATTATGATATATGTTATGTCCGTATATTTCAATCCTGAGGCGTTCTGTTTTTCACATTAAACGAATTTGGATAATGTTACAGTAGGTCTCCTTTTCAATCATAATTTTCAATAAAGTAGATGAAAGCTCCTGTACTCATTACGTAATTTTCTCATGTGTGCTTTCCAGTTTTCGAAACTTTGATTCATGAGTAATTATGTGTGTTATAGCTATCTGATAAATTTTGCATTTTGTATTTTTTTTCAAAACTGAGTGAAATATTTAATGTAGATAATTTGACGTAAATATCGATGTTTGACTAAAACTTTATTTATTTATTGTGATGGCACACACCATTTATTTTACTGTCATGTAGTGATATTCTCCCTTGTGAGCATTTATTCAGAATTAATAACTTTTCAGCCATTCCGCGTCATGTGATCCTTCTAGATAATATTGATTACGGTCCATAAGGCCTATCCTTTAGTTAAAACACAATATTAATATGTCTTGATAAATTGAATTTAAACATTAAACCAGAGCACGCAACGATAAGGTGCACGAAGAAAATTTTTCAATAATGAAAATGATGAAATAGAGGGCCCACGACATAAGAGAAAAAGCAATATCCCATTTCGTAATTTGTAAAGTGAAACTTTTATATTAGATTCAAAGTTTTGTGAAATAAATTTGATCAACAAAACAAAGTGATATTATTTATGTTTTTACAATAATTATAAATCGTGTCATTTTAATGGATTTCTATTCAATCTAAAAATTGTAAAGGGAAGATAGTTACAGGTTGTCGTAAGTTAATTTAATCTTTCTATATCAGAAAGTCAATAATCAGGTATTATAGATTACATGTACTTACATTTTTCTCTTTGGGATACAAAATTTAAAGTTTACTCTCAGATGTTAGCTTATAATTATCCTATTATTCCTAAATACATAAAGAAATTTAAAATATTATAAATTTTCGAATATTTTTAAATTCATGATAATTGTCGTTTCCATTGTTTCGTTAACATGAATTTATGACAAATATGGTAGCATTAATCTAGCACTGGCAACATGGATACTGGAAATCCAGAAACTTTCACGGGACTTTATCTTCGCGATACACAAGTTATGAATTTATTCGCAAGATTATATTTTCGCGATTTTAAATGCCCATTTCGTAATACTATTATCATATTTCATAACGCGATAATTATATTTTCGCGAGTGACAACTCTCGCAAAATTACGCGTAAATAAAATTATCGGGGTTAATGGTGTAGGGAAAACATACTTCTGTAATATTGACTGGCCTATTTTATTTAAAGTGCGTTATATCAAAGTTCCTGTTCTAACATTTGAGTATTTCTGTACCAACTTTTGATAATTCTCGGAAAAAACATCTTTGTCGTTGTAGGTAAGTTTCAAATGTTCTAAAATGTCCAATTTAGAAGTTTAACATTTTTGTTCAGATATGAAAAGTGTTAATTTTATAACTAAGATCAAAGTAAACAGATAAGCTGATAATATTTACTTGGCTTGTGTGTTCATATATTTTTCTTCAGATATGAAAAATGTTTATTATCTAAAATTCAAAGTAAATAAATTTACTGGAAATTCTTTAGATTGGCCCCTTTGCCTAAAGATATTTTCACCATTTTATTAAACAGGAACCTGATGAATTTTTCAATGTATAAGTGAATTATACGTCTTTTTTCTCTCAGACATAATTTATTCTCTCTGAAATTGTTTTATTTAAATACAAATAAAATGTGCAAAAGAAAAATTCAGTATAGTGGAACAAAATTTCCAGATTTTTACCTACCTAATACCTTATAGTTACTATAAAAACTTTTCATCTTTGCCTAATTAGGAATGTTGGATATAAAGTGAAAATAGATGATAATAAAAAGTTAGATAAGTGAAATGAAATCTTTAAGATATCAAAATTATCATTATCATTATTACATTAATAATTAGTATGATAGTTATTATTATTATTATTATCGTTATTATTATTATTATTATTATTATTACTATTATGATTATTATTATTATTATTAATATTATTATTATTATTATTATTATTATTATTATTATTATTATTATTATTATTATTATTATTATTATTATTATTATTATTATTATTTTATTAATATTATTACTATTATCATTATTATTGTAATTATTATTATTATTATTATTATTATTATTATTATTATTATAATTATTATTATTATTATAATTATTATTATAATAATAATAATAATAATAATAATTATTATTATTATTATTATTATTATTATTATTATTGTTGTTGTTGTTGTTGTTGTTGTTGTTGTTGTTGTTGTTGTAATCATTCATTATGATTATATAATTTGTCGTCATAATAACTTCATTTCTGTTGGTATAGAAAATTTTATGACAATTTCATATCGATGTATTATTTCAACGTTCCAAAATGAAATCACACCAAACCGTGTGTTTTAGACATGCACACACACAAGCATACACACATACACAAACATACATCGATACACATACAATCGGGAAATTATTTTTAACGCTAGGCACCTATCGATATGAAAGTAGCTCACCATTAGTAAAAAGAACAAAAGTGGATGGAAAAAAAGAAGAAAAGAGTGATGATAAATGAGGATGAGAAAGAGCTAGAGGAGGAATAGTACCAGAATAGGGAAGAGGATGGAGATTAGGATTGGAGACGTATTTTTATAAAAATCACATAAACCAAAGTAATAATCTTTAGGATATCCAGGAGACAATATATAAATCTGGTGAAAATTGACTTAACACGGTCCCTCGGAATCCATAGGTGGGACCAGGTGCCATTGAGGAGAAAACATCCCCTGTTGACCGGTCACACTTGCCGCGAGTCTAAAGTCAAACCAATTGAAATAAGTGAGGAATAAATCCTCTGCACAATTGGTAAAGGCTATCACCTGTATATTGTGTTTATATCTCGCAAATGACCTATGCCAAGAGAACAAGGACAAATATTGAAATCATTATACACGTTTCAAATGGGTTTTGTTTTTCTTTTCACGAATAAACGAAAGAAATTCATTGCAATCTTTCATTTGAAATATAAGTTCTATCTTCTAATGAACATATTTTGTGCATTCTGAACTGAAAATGAATTCAGTGAGTCATTTTCACATTTTCAGCCCAAGAAATAGCCTAGCTATAAAATAAAGTGAATTAGCTATAATAATTTCATGTTGAATCTTCTTCAAACGATTCAGCTTGTTTAGACAAAAAGCCTTTCCTCAATAAAATGACTACAGATAAAATATGACGTACATAAAGCCGTCAACTCACAAACATATGGGTAGGTTTATGTTGTTCGGAATGACTTTATGAGGGCTATTCTTTTAAAAAAACAATGGTGAATTCAAGATGTTTGTGAACTTCCATGATCTGTTGACACACAAAATATTAATTTATATGAAATGGCCATAAGTTCATCCGAATTTTCAGTTATAACAATTGGTAAGCGACACAATTATCACGAAGACGTAATAAATTAGTGACATACTAAATGTGACTTTATAGCTATTAAGTATAAGTAAGATATAAAGATATATAGTCATTTGATTCTTGCAATATGACCATTCTGATAAAATGAAAGACTAGTTGTTCTCACTAAGTCTAAAACGAAATAGCTAGCTTTTTACTGGAACTAGAAAAAACTACATGGAAAATAATGGTTTCATTGCATTACAACGATTTCCTTGTGATTTGACTTTAAATGTGTCATTCAGGTGTTGAAAGGCTCGTCAGGGTTTGGAGAAAAACCGGACTCATAGAAAAATACCCGAGAGTGAATATTTCCAAATAATGTTCCATTGTAGATAGAATAGGAGATATGAATAATCAAATACGTGTACTTAATTTGTAATAATTCTGTCATCTGATACGCATGATTAAGTTTCAATACTTTTATAATGCAATTATATAAATTTGCATATCGTTTTATACTTATCAACAATAACTCCAATATCAACATCAAGATGAAGTTTATCGCTTAGATGTGAATTTAGACATACTTTAAAAACCGATTACCTTGTACAATTTGTATTTTCAAGTGAATTAGCATTAAAATGACAAATGTTACAGACATTTCCATTAAAACCATAAAAAGGTATATTTGTTAGGATTTAACTTTTACATTAAGATCAGATATGAGTACATCTAAAAGCTTGATCTAGATCATAATTTAGATAATCTTTGGTTATTATGTGATTTGATTTTAAAATGGTGTTGGATTAAAGAGATAAGGGACACGTGTTGCAAAACATACACTTTTTAAACATAAATCAAAGGCATTTTTACAAAAGTTGTAACAAATTCAAAGATACATTCCATAGCTCACAATACGTATTTCCTGTTATGAGGTAAAATATTTGAAGTTTTTGTAGAGTGCGTAACGGCATTGCATCTTACACTTTCTTTTGTATTTGTTACAAAGTTTAGCTTACTTTTCTCAAATCAAGAATCTAGAAGATGAACACAACATAAGACGTACAGCTATAGAAAATGAAGTACAGAAGGTTACAAATATTATATATTATATTATACCCTTATAAATTATCATACAAGAAGAACCAATGTTTAAAATTGTTCCTTAGTAATCAATTCCTCAGAATGACCTTGTTTCAGTCAGATAAACAAATTTGTATAATTATTCCTCTGTGTATTTATGTTTAAAACTCTTGACAACTTTAGATTTAAATCTTCGACATTGATTTTGAAAAGATGCTGTAACATTGTTTTATTAATATAACCTTCAATTTTCATATATTTGAGCTTGAACAACGACATGGTTCTTATATAAATTTGTAGCCTAGGACATATCATGTCTAGGTTCCCATATGAAATTTGAACGATATATATATAGTGATTTGTATGATATCATTTGTCAAGATACTAATATGAAATATGAAAAATTAGTTATTTCATTTTTATCAAAATGAAAAATTATCATTTCAGTGTTCTTACATGAAATATTCAAGATGCATTATACTAAGGTTCTAAACTGAGCAAACAAAAGCTACAGGCACGTTGTAATTTAAAAAGATAATACAGGAATTTATAATACACATTGTAAATCATCTGAATATGACAGAATTACAGTGTGTCAATCTAAATACATGTTATTATTTTAATCTAGTAGTGAATGGTTGTTGAAGTTGTTGTTTTTTGGGGGGTTTTTGTTTTGTTAATTTTCATTTTTAAGATATTTGATCAATAACAAAATATATTAGAAATATTGACAATCATTTATCTTGCCTAAAACAATTCTTAATGAAAAATTGGGATATAAACTACATTCCCTGGTGTGTCATGGGGATAAGTTTTTAGACTGATTAAAGCATTTTTTGTATAATTAATAGCTATCTTTGTTTATGTTGGGAACTTGATAACAAATGCATTTCATTGTAATGCCTCGTTTATCGTACATTATGGTGAATTAAGGACAAATTTTAAACAAAATCAATTTTGAATCAATATTGATTGCACATATAGGAAATAGTAAATAAAAGAATCAACAACCTTCAGCTTAAGAAAGGTACCGATAATCAGTGTTATAGAAATAGTAAATATTTACTTGTAAGATAATGTTTCGAAATATATCAACCAAGTTCGTAAAACACCATTTCAATTGTGTATCCTGTAGAGTTTAGCAATATAAGAATACGACATCATAGATTGAGTAAATGGATACATATCTTAACAAACGAGACTTTGTATGAAAATATTACACAATTGAAACAAACTTGTAGAAATATTTAACGTTTAAGTCGTCCTTCCACATTTTCAAATACTTCCTCGTAGTATTAAATCAACGCAAGAAGAAATGTATCCATTGTTTTCCAGTGGATCGGTATACATACACACACACACACACACACACACACACACACACACACACACACACACACACACACACACACACACACACACACACACACACAGACAGATATATATATATATATATATATATATATATATATATATATATATATATATATATATATATATATATATATATATAGGTAAATTATAAAAGCAGATAAAGAAAGTTTGCAAAAAAAACTTCTTTAGCTACCACCGGTGTATAAATACCACCTGACTAAGAAGGACCGGTTTTGCTGTCCCCATTAGTAGTATTTTATTACAAATCAACTTCTTTGTAAAGACCACCTCCCTGTAAAGACCTGTTTTCTTGTGTCCCTAAGGAGATCATTATATACAAGTTTCACTGCACATTAATTACAAATAAATGCATAAAGATATCTATATTTTATTGGTCTAAACGAAGCTATAAGATTTGTTTCCAAATGTTTTCAAAATAATTCATTATCTAATTTATGATTCGTGCCCTCTGTGATAGATATTTTGACATGGAACATTTCCTAAATACCCATTAGGGAATGCATCAAGTAAAAAAATAGTTTGAAATTCCATTTCTCCCGATGGTAATGGGAAGGTATAATTATAATTCATCTATGTGACACATTTAAGCCATTACAAAAGTGCTAATTATGAAATATGTTGTCATGTTACTTATAAACCATTCTTGGTTGTATTTTTTTTATCAATCAAAGAGAATTTTTTCCTCTAAATATGGAAAACAACATTTACAACGCTTTTGATAATATTTATGGTAATAATGGATAGAATTGCATTACACTGTGATGTGCTAGTGACCGTGCAAGTTCGTGCACAAATGTCTGTTGTTACTTTTAAAAATTATCACCATAATTATACTTAAGTATGTTCATTTATTTGATTTTCAGTCCATTCTCCTGCAAAGCTCAACATCGTTTTCTTCTCTTTATTTTGATAACGTCATATATTACGTTTTTATGTTTACAATTTCTACAACTACATTTTATTAATTTCAGACATTACTATTTATACTTATGATATGAAATGCAGTTTTTTAAATTAACAACACCTCTAATAGTAGCACCACCACCACCACCACCAGGAACAACAACAACAACAACAACAATAATAATAATAATAATAATAATAATAATAATAATAATAATGATAATAATAATAATAACAATAATAACAATAACAATGATAAAAATTCGGTTTTTGAAAAAAATACCAAGTAAATAAGGACAGAAATACCACATCTGGAATATCTATACATTTTATAGATTTTGCAATACTTTGACCATGACAGGGACATATTGTTTCTGTATTCTGTCTGATATAAGTTTGATTTGAAATCACATGAGAATCTGAAATTATCTAAACTATTGATGACAATTTTAGATATTTAGAACAGAAATTGATGTCACGTAGACGTTGATTATGAATTTGATCACTGAGATTTAAAAAAAGAATTTAGCTGTTCAATCATCAATTCAAAATTCCGCTTTACGTTAAGGTACACATTATATCGAATGTTATCCATATTTCCATTATCAAATGGATAGAAATAACTGTTTTTGTGAAAGTTTAATCTTGGTGAGTTGATCTAGATACTGATCATCCTGTTGCTGGTAAAGTCATACTTTTGTATTTAATAGAAATACACTGATTTATATGTTTATGCAATGTCGTGTTGATACCTAAACTATTCTAATCAAACAAACTGAACGTGAGGCACTCTTATCAATTTACCGTTGTATTTCTTTTGATTGGAAATGTGTTGATTTTGGCTTCTAATTCATTATTAATGCGTAATATGTTGTGTAAAATTACTTTGGAAGAGAATATTATGTTTTAATTCTGAAAACTGTTTAATACTGTTTAATAATATCAAAATACTACTTGTTCATGACGTCATGGACACACGTTATTTTTCGTCATATTTCTCTGACGACACACCTTTTGGGTTGTCTACCCTGAATTTGTTCTCGAGGTGGCATTTCAAAGTGTTTTTAATATCATGTGATACATTCAGCGCTAGTAGCATATAAAGGGATAAATATGTGATACATGTAATTGTTTTTGTTTTGTATCCTTATCGTTCGGTTGCATTACTTATTGAACCTTGGCCCATCCGTCTTATTATAAATCCTTATTGTCACACATCCCCTTCCACAGTCTCCCCAGGTTTTTGTTGTTCGCTCCTGTTGCAGTTATTCTAGTGAAATTATAGGCAAGCGCCAAAAGTTTCCTATAAAAAACATTTTTTTCAATTCATAATAACACATTTAGATCCCATCTCTTGATTTTCCAGAGATTCGTATTTTACTATATTTTTTACCAGATTTGTATATACATGTATATCATGGATATCCTGAAGAGTAATACTTAGGTATCTGTGAATTTTACAACATATCTCTTGGAAAAATTGCTTGCTACTAAATTCATTATTAAAAAACAAGCTAACAGTAGTATAGTATTAAAGTAATACAAGTCTATATATCTGACTGCCATCATATTTCAATGTTAATGAACAACGTTCACACATATAATCTTAATGGCAATCGTACTATCAGAATAATAGTGTTATAAAACTCGATAGACTGAAAATATGATAACAATTAATATGTTTAGTATGGAATGGCGAGAAAGAAATACCCCATATCAGCACATTAAATAGATAAATTGAAAAAGTATGAAAACATTTTAGTTATTTTGATTTTCAAACAGCACGAGTACAATTGGATTGGTTTTGACAATTGTGTGGTAATTTTAGTGAACACATACGCATACCGTTTTATGAATCATTAGCCTTATCACATATGGTCATTGACAGGGAACTATCTCTCTTTAATAACTGCGTCCAGCTGCCGTACATATGAATTCATACAGGTTTTCGAGACAGGGGACAGATGAGTGGCTATTAATGAAAGAAATGATGCTTTGATTTGTGATTCATGGACTTGATATGAACGGTAAATTACGATCATTTGGCGATGTCCTTCTGTACATCAGTGCAGTCTGTCATCAAATGTGAAAATGTGTATCTGTAAATAAAAAATGCAAGTAGAATTAGGATATTATATAGACAAGATTGATAAAATAAAAAGTTTTACAAACCAATATAAATATAAAGCAGTATTCACGGTCAGTGTTAGATATATACAGTTTTGCATTTATTACTCTCTGTATTTGCAATAAGTGGTTAGTTAAAAATGCATGAATCATTTATATTCTACCTCAGAAAAATGGTGTTGGGTATTTACCTTATTTTAAAAATGTTAAATACTTAGGGTTTTGCTAATTTTTCTATAAATAATCATTTCCCTGTGAAAAACGAATCGTTAGTGTTACTTATAACATTTACTTTATTTAATTTTTTTATGAAAAAGGATTGGGCGAAAGTTATTACAACAGTACATATGTCCATTCCATACCGAGTATAACGTACATTAATGATCCTTTTAGTATGTAAATCCAGCCGGCGGCAGGTCGGTTTCCTGTTCTTCGGACTGAGACAGTAAAAACGAGGTCCCACGTCACAGTAGGTGTCGGCACGTTAAAGAACCCTCACTGCTCAATGGCCGTAATTGCCGAGCATAAGCCAAAATTTGAAGCTCTTCACCAGCATTTGGTGACGTCTCCATATGAGTGAAATATTCTTAAGTATGACGGTAAACAACAATAAACAAACAAACAAATCTAGCGTGTTAAATATGTTTTAGATCTAGAGTGTTACATATCATCATAGAGTAACGCACCATGTATAAGTTTTTTACTTGTCTCTCCCAAAATATTGCTTTTTCTTAAATTGATCTAACGAGAATCAAATCAAACATATCCCAATGTATTACCAGATATTGGTTTTCAGAGGTCCGTGTTTGTCCATTTTTGCCGGATTTGTATCTGTGTCCTGGACATCCTAAAGATTTATATACTTTGGTATCTGAGAGGTTTTTTATTACATCAAAATTTCGATATATTATGTTACTTAATTATGTTATTAAGTACACTTTTTATCTTAAATTATTTCCAGTTCTGGTGGAATTCATTTACAAATTTTAAACATATTTGAAAATAGAAAATTTCCTCTCGTATTAAATATTCCTGTATGCCAAGTTTACATCAATACATTAACTCTGGTATATCCAAATACAAAATACAGCCCAATTATTACGGACCTCAAATATGTCATGTTTGATCGTCTATGTAAATGGATGAATTATAGCCAGGCTGAAGCTGCATATCTATATTAGAATAATAGAAGATTAAATTTGAATTTCTAGCATCCCTCTTTAATTGTAATTGATAATTGCAATTATGTTATGTAATTTGGTTTAGTTGGCAATCTTTCATATTTCTATAAAACATGCGCAATTATTACACAACACAGTGCATGTCAAAGTGGGTATATTATATTAATACATTTTTTCAAATACTAATTACCATAGCGTTACAGTAGCGATGACGACAACGCAGAATATGTAATCTGAGTGCATACGTGTTATCTTTGAATGTAAAAATGAATTAGACATGGCATTTAAAATGATGTTTTATATGATTACAATTTTAAGTAAGTAAGTAAGTAAAGCAAATTATGTTAGTAAGATAAAAACAAGCAAACAAAAAAAGGATACTCAGCAAAGCATTTCGATATATGCTTAAAACTTTTATATTTTGTTTCGACAACTAGCCTGTCTCCTGTATTGTGATTATATATAGAGCCGTTGTGTTTGTTAACATGTGCTAATTTAACCTATAATTTAATGCAAATAGAAAAGTTCCTGAATACCCTTAAGTGGTAATATCTAAGTATTTATTTCCTTTGATCAGCTGTGTATATTGTTTATTCATATATCCCAAATGAGCTGATATCCTATAGAATGTTCAATTTACTATAAATTCAAATAAAAATTACTTTGTGAGGAGTTGTAATTGCAAGGATTTTACAATTCAAATTTATTATCAACATTTTGGAAATTATATTGTCGATACACTTACATTTTACATGTTCCACTATCTTATATGTCGAGTAATATCTTCCGCTATCTTACATGTCGAGTAACATATTCCACTATCTTATATGTCGAGTAAAATATTCCACTATCGTATATGTCGAGTAACATATTCCACTATCTTATATGTCGAGTAACATATTCCACTATCGGATATGTCGAGTAACATATTCCACTATCTTATATATCGAGTCATTTTCCGCTATCCTATATGTCAAGTAACATATTCCACTATCTTATATGTCGAGTAACATATTTCACTATCTTATATGTCGAGTAACATATTCCACTATCGGATATGTCGAGTAACATGTTCCGCTATCTTATATGTCGAGTAACATGTTCCGCTATCTTATATGTCTAGTTACATGTTCCGCTATCTTATATGTCTAGTAACATGTTCCGCTATATTATATGTCTAGTAACATATTCCACTATCTTATATGTCGAGTAACATGTTCCGCTATCTTATATGTCGAGTAACATGTTCCGCTATCTTATATGTCGAGTAACATATTCCGCTATCTTATATGTCTAGTTACATATTCCACTATCTGATATGTCGAGTAACATGTTCCACTATCTTATATGTCTAGTAACATGTTCCACTATCTGATATGTCGAGTAACATGTTCCACTATCTTATATGTCGAGTTCTACCTTTGTATTTTCTTGATGCATGTTCTTCTATTCTACATGTTTAGTTTGTTGCTTCACTCTCTTACACGCTGAGTTACATGTTGTACTATATTACATGCATGACCCATTATTTTATATTTTTTGTTACATGTTCTACTATATTACTCTTTGAGTTACATATTCTACAATATTACAGGTTGAGTTACATGTTCTACTGTACTGTACGTTGAGTTACATGTTTACTATATTACAGGTTGAGTGACATGTTCTACTGTACTGTACGTTGAGTTACATGTTCTACTGTACTGTACGTTGAGTTACATGTTTACTTTATTACAGGTTGAGTGACATGTTCTACTGTACTGTACGTTGAGTTACATGTTTACTATATTACAGGTTGAGTTACATGTTTACTATATTACATGTTGAGTTACATGAGACACTATTTTACATTTTAGTTACATGTTCCCCGATCTCATATTTTGAGTTACATGTTCAACTGTATTATATGTTACATTTTCATTTATAATAAATATATTCAATATCACCATGTGTGAATTTTGTTTCATGGACTATGCCAACATCACTATATCTGTATAATTCATGGAATTTTCCGTTATCACCATTTCCGTATTTTGTTTCATGGTGTTCTTCACGTTGTATTAGCACTTAGGTATTTGCACATTTCTTTTTGTCCTCAGATCTATACATTTATTCTTTGGTGTTCATGATCTTACTAATTCCTACCAAGTTAAAACTAAAAGTCCCAAACATGAGTTAGGGTCAGGTGTCATGGCATAAGCATATCCTGTTGACTGATCACACCTGCCGCGAGTTCAAAGATCATAATTGAGCCGGCCTGGCTCAGTCGGTAACGCACTGGACTCTTGATCGTGAGGTCGTGAGTTCGAGTCCAGTCGGTGACAGGATGGTTTCCTATCCTTCGGATGAGACAGAAAAAGCCGAGGTCCCGTGTCACAGTAGGTGTCGGCACGTTAAAGAACTCTTACTGCTCAATGGTCGTAAGTGCCGAGCATAGGCCAAAATTTGAAGCTCTTCACCGGCAATTGGTGATGTCTGCATATGTGCGAAAAATTCTTGAGTGGGACGTTAAACAACAATAAACAAAGAAACAAAATAAACAGATCATAATTATATGACGATATGAAACGGAGGAAAATATTTCCTTTGTAACACTGCCTTAAACTGATATTGTAATTTTTAACTGAAGAGATAACCTTTTAGCTTGATTTAGTTTTAACTACGAGCATAGAATATAATATATACTTATTTACTATTGTCAAACCATTTGCCTTTTACTTTTCACATTTTATTATTACTTTTCAGCGGAAAGAACACTAAATGTGTCCAGAAACACATATATATTAGGTAACGTATAAATAAATAATCCAATGTTAGAACAGCAGTGAGTTGGAGCGGACACTTTTATATGTTGCCTATTATTTCTCTTTGGGCTTGGCCTGAAATGTAAGTCAACTGTTATACTCAACAACGTAGATTGCATATTCTTTAATGTACATTTACAAACGAATGTCCTATCCTTCTTCATCCAGGTCACCTGAACTCATCCCTTATTATCTGGCTCCGTGTTGGTCCAATATTTATCATATTTAAATGTTCGCAGTCTTCCAGATGGTATCAATGGTATGCTATTTTTTATTTTCATAATTCATTCGAATACCCAATGAAGACTATACTTGGAGCTAAGCATAAGGTAATGCATAAAACCATTACTAGTTTTCCTTAGCTCACAAATATATAGGATAAGAGAAAAAGTCTGTTTAGGGGTAAAGGTCAGAGATGACTGAATATGTTTCCATTGGCGACAGTGTTGACATTGCCCTATATATTTACAGCGAATGTCGACCTATAAAACCTACATGGATCTATTCTGCGTCAAACCATAGTCTTCGGCATTATTTCCGTTACATCTGCATATTTTAATCCCTGTAGTTTCGCGATGAATGGACGATGAAATATGAAATAAAGATACTTACAGTACAAATTATGATGATCCAGTGTTTTCAATTCTGAATGCATTATTTACTGTGTAAAATATATTAAAAAATGTGTCCATTAATACAATACATACCAATACTTCCCGAGTATTAAGTTGTTTCTGGCCTATAAAATAACTCTCTCTCTCTCTCTCTCTCTCTCTCTCTCTCTCTCTCTCTCTCTCTCTCTCTCTCTCTCTCTCTCTCTCTCTCTCTCTCTCTCTCTCTCTCTCTTTCTCTCTCTGTTTATATGCTCGTATGACATTATTCACCGTTTTAATTTAGCTGAACAGATTTCATCTATTTATATCTGCTTGACTATTTATAGACGTATTATCAACCTAATGAGCAATTAGTATGTTGGTATTATATATTTAGGTTAATTATAGATTCACCCTTTTATCGTGATTTAGAAGTTGGTGCAAAATGTCAAAAATGAAATGCTACTTTCAGTCATTAGTTGAACAATCACATTGTTATGTAACTGCTACTGCTAATGTTGTCGACGTACCGAGAAATGTTTTATTTGAATATATATATATATATATTGAAAGTTATCAACCATACAAAAAGATTATAAATGCATTGCATCAGAATATAGTAGCATGTTTTAATGTTATACTAAAATAGACATTTTCTCACACATTCACTCATGTTCACATTGGTTATAGTATGAATCAAATGATGTTTTTATGTGTTAAGTAATGTTATCATAAGTATTCGCAATGTTATATAATTTTATCTTCTTGTGTCAAAGTAATGGTTTTGTTGTTATTTATAAAGATACATTTATCTGTTTTCTGGTAATATTCCATATATTTTAGACATCTTAGGATATTCCTTTTCATTCGACTCTGATATATAAAGTTTTTCATTAAAATCATTAGTAGACTAATTATATCTGTAAACTTGTCATTTCCAAGAATTAGATCCTTCTTTTTACAGTAATATTTTCTGAAACTTTCTCATTTATCCAAGCATTCATTCCATAAAGACGATACACAAGATCATTCATAAAAAGGTGACAAACAGTTTGTATTTCTGCATTAAAAACGTACATAAGTTAGAGTCAATATAACCAAACCTCTACAGATACGAATTTGGTATCAAATTTCCCTGGAAGACTGTACTGGATTCACTATAATTTTGTATTATTAGTGATTATTATTATTATTATTATTATTATTATTATTATTAGTAGTAGTAGTAGTAGTAGTAGTAGTAGTAATAGTGGTAGTAGTTGTAGAAGTAGTAGTAGTAGAAGTAGTAGTAGTAGTAGTAGTGGAAATAGTTGTAGTACAGTGGAACCTCGCTATTAAGACCACCTATCTGACTGACTCAAAGTGGTCTGATTAGTGAGGTGGTCTTTTAAGTGAGGTTCTATACTTCTTAATTATTTATCAAGAGACTGAAAACTTGTGGTCTGAAATGCGAGGTGGTCTCCTACACGAGGTGGTCTTTAGGCGAGGTTCCACTGTAGTAGTAGTGGTAGAAGTGGTAGTAATAGTAGTAGTAGTAGTCGTAGTAGTAGTAGTAGTAGTAGTAGTAGTAGTAGCAGCAGCGGCGGCAGCAGCAGCAGCAGTAGTAGTAGTAGTAGTAGTAGTAGTAGTAGTAGTAGTAGTAGTAGTAGTAGTAGTAGTAGTAGTAGTAGTAGTAGTAGTTGTTGTTGTTGTTGTTGTAGTAGTAGTAGTAGTAGAAGTAGAAATAGTAATAGTTGTAGAAGTAGTAGTGGTAGTAGCAGCAGCAGCAGCAGCAGTAGTAGTAGTAGTAGTAGTAGTAGTAGTAGTAGTAGTAGTAGTAGTAGTAGTAGTAGTAGTAGTAGTAGTAGTAGTAGCAGCAGCAGGAACAGCAGCAGAAGCAGTAGTAGTAGTAGTAGCAGCAGCAGCAGCAGCAGCAGCAGCAGTAGCAGTAGTGGTAGTAGTAGTAGTAGTAGTAGTAGTAGTAGTAGTAGTAGTAGTAGTAGTAATAGTAGTAGTAGTAGTAGTTGTTGTTGTTGTTGTTGTTGTTGTTGTTGTTGTTGTTGTTGTTGTTGCTGCTGCTGCTGCTGCTGCTGCTGCTGCTATCATTGCTGTTGTTGTTGTTGCTGCTGCTGATTTCTTGTTGAAGTTTATGCAGTTTACTGGAATACATGACCGTGTCAGGACTTCAAACGTTTCATGTCAACCACTGTTTGATTAGATCGATTCAAACGATCAATTCAACTTCATTGCAGTGAACATGATTATGAATACAAAATATGAATCTTTTATTTTATATGAATTTTTTATTGTTCATTCTTTCTTTTTATCACAACTCTGGACTTCCCAATATCTGGCTGTATTATCCATGATCCAACTTTACTGGTTCTTCTCTAAGGTTGCTGAAGGTGTTACCAGCTAGACTGTGATAAATATACAATATTTCCACAACTATTTCCATACTGTATTTTTGGTCATTTATGTCTAGACCCAAGATCGGATGTCCGGAACAAACCTTGTTTAATTATAGTTTGTACGTAAGATAGATCGTGTTATTAGTAATATATAAATATTATATAATGCACTGTACACCGGGCGATTGATTGATTTCAGGAAAACTTGTGTATGGTCTTATTTGATAATCAGACGATGAAACACGCATCTCGTTTAAAATAATAGATAAGTGTATTTTGAAAATCCTTCAATCTTTTTGTTCATAACGAAATACGCTTTAGTTATGAACGTAAATTAATTTTTTACCTTTATAATATAAACCATGCATTTTTGTGTAACCGACTTTAACAAAAATGTATTAATTCATTCTTTTTTCATAATTTGACATTTTTGTACTATATCAATGATAGGCGTTCTTCTGTTTAAAACCCACTCTTTAAAAAATATCCGTGAGTGAAAAACGGAATACGTACCATTCCAATGTTTTGAATTGATATTCTGAATCAAAATTTTACGTCAATGTAAATAATTTTTCGATACCTATCAACACAATACAAATTGGCCTTATCAACAAATAAAAGTTTTCATTTAAATAATCTTTAAAGTTTTTTCGACTTTACCAAATTTATTCCATTTTCATTTGATCACTTTATTGTATGCAATGTCAACTCTATGTTAGATTGATATCATTTATTCATTTTAGCGTTGTTCATGCGGCAAGGTCTTCTTTGAATTTTTATTTTTATCTAAATACATGTATTCTACTTAATAAACTTCCGTTTAAAAGTTTCCTTAAGTCATCAATTATAACGCTGTAATCATGTCCCATATACCAGTACTTATGCTTTCCTTAATTGTTCTCCAAAATCCTTGAGGGTTAAGTTTTTGTGATTGTAGTTCAAAAATTACCTTCAGGACTTGATATTTCAATTTGTATGTGAGCTTTACACAGTTGTAAATGTTTGTGTTACGTATATATGTAGATATCAGCTATCGGACACATCTGGAATCTTTACTTTGTAGAACTATCTTGTTTACACTCTGATATTTACCGGAGGTTAGGACGAACCGTGCATGTATATATGACATTATTGTACAAATTTTCCCTGATTCCATTTAAATCTGAATATTCAAATAGCTTATCAACAGTAGGCCTACAAGCTTTCAATGTATCGGACTGGTAATCATAAGTACATATCACACACGACCTATTTTTGTTTTAATAAAATGATTAGTGCAAAATTAAGGCAAACATTTACTTTGTACTGATTTTAGTAATATTTTTATTTATATTGGAATATTCAAATTCCTTATATGTATAAGATCGATCCTTTCAATTTGTCGAATTTTTATTTTCAAACACAGTACATGACAAAAACTCTTAATTCTTATATTATGATAAATATTCCATTAATAATGTACATTATCATTGTCCTATACTCAGTTTTATTGTTTTTTATATCAATTTAGAGTTAGAAACGGGTACCCACAATTAACTAAAATATGAATTTGTCATGTAACATTTTTATTCTTACATTATTCACATAATTTTTTGTAGATTTAAAAATCATGCTTCCTTCTTTGAATTACAGCTATCCATAGAATCCGTTAAGTCTACCTGCAGGCAAATCATCCATATCATAGACGACAAATCTTTACTGCTACAAGAATGTTATTGAGTTAACGCCACTTTGAAAGTCTGTAATAAAAAAATTCAAAGGGTTATTATATATCAATCTTAATATACACTAATTCTTATACCCAAAACTCTTGTTTATTAATTAATGTGGCAGTGTAAGAATTGCAGCACCTGTAGCATTTACAAGTTTTGTACAAGGACCTGAAAACCATTACAATTCGGCTCAATTGGTTTCTTTATGATTTCTTGTTGTAAAATCGCAGCTGATAAATAAAGAACACAAACGGCACGAAGTGCGATTGAATGAGTATAAGTGTGATGCCAAGAGAATGTTAACATTGTATTGACGTATTGTTGTTCATTTGTGTTTCAGTTAACAAATATACTGTCAATCCCATTAATATTTATTGAAACAACATTAATTTGACGACATATATGTATTACGTTTGTGGAATTATTTTTCATAATGATTTTCTCGTGCTTAACTATTCAACCCTTTCAACAACCCTTTCATTTTCAGTCTGTGTTCTAGAAGGCTTAATGTGAAATAGTATTATTTTTCTTTTGCATAAAAATAATTCCGAATATTTCAAAATCAATTCAATTAAAATGTAGCACGTGCATGTAAACAGATATCATATTAATAATCTTTGACAACAACCAATATTAGGATTGATATTGTACCTACAAAATGAACAAATGAAATTACTTAACCAAATATGTATGTGTCTGCGACGTTTATATCTATATTTTCAAACGTATTCAATTTTAGTTACATAATTCATTATTTTGATAAAGTAATTCGTGTATTGGCATAGCTTTGTCTTCCCAAATTCAAGATATTTTTCCTGATTACGACAACTTTCAATATGACTGTTCCAACATGTTATTTACTCTGTTGACCAAAGATTGACATGATCGGGGAAAATATTGCTTTTTACATAATTATGTACATTGTATATAGCAAAACTAAGTAACCATATTCCTGAACACATAGAAAGCAATAGATGTGTAAAATACATTAATTATTTCTATCTCACTAATTAACTATACACAATCTTACTGATACCTGCTCTGTGATTTGCAAGGAAAATGTTTGATATTGTTTTTCAACGATTTTATCAAATTTCTAGAAAGACCATTTAGCTAGATAATTTGTATTCTAATGCAAAAAACATTGAAATGTTTCGCCGTGCTTTAATTAATATGCAAAATTGACTGCCATTAAATGTGTCTTAACTTTATTACATGCCTTTAGGTATAACATTGAATATATTTATGTCCTGTGCGGCATCTTTTGTTAGTACAATATCTTACTAACAGTGTTTTTATCAGTTTATCTGGAATTATCAATGACCATAAAAAACTTCTTTACGGGGTCAACAGTCTACATATTGAGGTATACTTGTCTACAACATTTATGTCAGCAAAGGTGACCGACAGCTAATCTGCTACAAATATCTTTAATACTTTAAATAAGTACCTCATTTCATCTGTGTGAATTGATCATAAATGTTGTTGTTAGATTAGTTAGAAGATATACATATTTATAATCATGATTATCTTGTTAAAGTAGTAGTGTGTTATTTCTGCGGGTGATTCAAAGAGAAATTGATATAACGGGACATGGTGTAATATTGTGTATACATTCCAAATCCAGGAAGATAGATTAACAACGACGAAACTCTGAAAAGATTATGAAAATAAATAACTATATGGAGAGTAAATAAAACGTGATTAATCACAGAGATTAATCACAGAGAGGTTATCATTGAAAATACAATAACCGTTGCCACATGGACTTGAAACTAATATTACTTACTTCGTTAAGGAATAATTATAATATCTAATTAATATACAATCTATATATTTATATTTAACTTGTAAAAAGCTAGGTGATATATAGTTAAAAAAAATGTTTTCGTTTTCCTATTATAACCACTCTCCACTGTGTTAAAAAATTATATTTATACTTAGTACTGATGTGTGATTGTATTTGTATTAATAAGTACTGTGATATTTTGTGGCTATAAGCTGGAACATTTGTAATAAAGAATTGCATTGAATTGAATTTATATTCACTTTGATTTCACAAATGAAAAGCTTTTCAATTAATATCTTTTCTTATGCAAATATATGTTTGTTGTAACATGGCTGTTTATCATCATCGTCGTCGTCGTAGTGAACGTCATATTATCCTCACTATCGTCATCAACATTGTCTTCGTTATTATTACATTAATTTTCACTATCAATATTATCATGGCCCGAAGTCACCAAATTTACTCAATACTCAAGCTCAACTTTTATTTCGTTATTTTGACTATATAATCGCTTGTAAATTTGTGGGTTTGAGTAATTAAGAAACATATCATTATGTTTCATCATTTACATATAAATGTATGGGTTATACTTATGATTTTCATATGAAAGTGAATAAATACGTTGAGTACGGTATTCAAAATCTGAATACGTACTCACTGTTTTTTAATATTTCTGAATTTTTCTTCAAATTAACAATAATTTTGATAATTGTTTACAATTGTATGCTGTCAATATACAAATATGTCCAGTTACAGAATTAACCTTAAAATCGTGAAAAGATAGTTGAGCTTGAGTACTGAGTAAATTTGGTGACTTCGGGCCCATAGCTTTTCTTCTTCTTTTTCTTCTTCTTCTTCTTCTTCTTCTTCTTATTATTATTATTATTATCCTATAGCCAGTACCATTTCCGGTATTTTAGCAGATTATATTGAGAAATATGTGTCTAGCACAAACAATTCAATAGAGTAAAGAAATGAATTGAATGTTACAGCACCTGATTAAAAAAATATTAAAAAATTAAATCTCAAAAGTTTAGAAAAACAATCAGATCCATGAAGTGAATTGAAGTTTTATTACTTATTGGACAGGGACATAAAAGAAGGGAAAGCATAATATCTGTAATTTACGGAATGTCTTTCCTAGTCACGGATTCGGATTTTTTCTCGTAAAACAGAAAATTGTCGTTGAAGCTTCATTGAAAATGTTCAGATGAAAAAGATTAAAACGAAGAACAGAGATTAACAGGGAGATATAAATAGATGGTTTCAAGTTTGGAAATTTAATTTCTCTAAGCCTATTTCTCTTGGTTGTTTGTCTATTTTATCAAAGACAGAGTAAAGAAATAAAGAAATAAATTACTGTTTTCTGGGAAAGCCATTGATATTAATTTTTCTGCGATGCAGACATTCTAATGGATATAAGTGTTGTTTTGTAGGCAGCAATCTGACACACACACACAAATACATACACACACGCACACACACACACACACACACACACACACACACACACACACACACACACACATATATACATATATATATATATATATATATATATATATATATATATATATATATATATATATATATATATATATGCCTACACACACTCATACACACACAAATACACACACACGCACACACACGCGCGCACACGCACACACACACGCACACACACACACACACACACACACACATATATATATATATATATATATATGTGTGTGTGTGTGTGTGTGCGTGTGTTTACTTATTCCCTTGATAATACTAAAGTAGCTATAGGATAGTTTAACTCAGGCGAGAGGTAGGATGTAAACAATTACTAGTATATATGTAAAGAGTTTAAGAATTTTAATAGAATTTTGAATTTGAATTTGAATGGTCACACTCAACAATTTTTTCAGTTATTTAGTGGCGGTCCAGGCCGATTGTTATTGGTGGAGGACAGAACCCGCTTACAATGTACTCGGGAAGAGTCCACCGGCTTTCCGCAATTAAACTTGCAAACTTTCTCACAAAAGTCAGCTCTGGTTCCAGCGAGGCTCGAACCTGCGCTGACCAGAAGTGAGGGACGCCATGCTTCCAAAAGCGATGCTCCAACCACTCGTCCACGGAAGGAATAGAATACATACATGCAAAATGTACAGTTATAATTATGACCATCTGAGGATTCAGTTCTGTAAAGATTTTTTAATATTTTTCAAAATCGGGCAGAGTAGCTCAGTTGGTAGAAAAATAAATCCTTCAAAATGAAAGTCCCCGGTTCGATCCCCGATATTATTAGATTTTCAGTGGCGAGTTTCATCTCTTGTCCGCACAACTCTATGTCTAGATGGAAGATAAATGGTCTACGATGTGCAGTTTAAGGGGCGGATCCAGGATTTTTTGTAAGGGGTGAGAATTGTTTAATCATATCTAAATGCGAGCGCCGAAGGTGCGTGTCTTCAGAGGCGAGGAGTCTGGGACCATTTTGAATTTTTCAAACTCTTTCAAACAAATTACTTTTGCACCCCCCCCCCTTGAATCCGCCAATGAGTTTGATTCCTCTATCAGATTGTACAAGTGTAGTGACATTCAAAAAGCCGTTGGAAATACGGCTTACACTAGAAGGACACAGACATACACTAGATATTCCTCCCTACCTCACGGGAACGAGTGACAAGGCCCTAAGTAGTCCTGCTGCTCGTTAAATCAAGCCAAGGCAAGCCAGTTTAAATATAAAATTTCCAAACTGTCGTTGACCCGAGGTGCATACAGCCTTTCTTTGTAGCAGTTATTAGTTTTATGTTTTAATTTTGATTACTATCTCTTGTGGTTTGATTCTTTAGATAACTGATTAAATTTCTTCATACCTTGTCTATCAGTTTTACTTTGATCATTTGAGGTGTTCATTTCATTCGTTCACCTGGACTCTATATTAGAAAAAAATGGAATTTAATCTTTGACTACTAATATGACGTCATCAGTGGCAGGTTTCGGTCTACGCCATCGTATAGGTTTTGCCGATATCCTTCAGTAATCTTCATTCTGTTAACACCACTTTCTTCATAAACCTTCACTGAAATTAAATTTTCTGATGCTCCAATGTATTTAATGCTTATATTTAAATGTCGCACATCGACCAAACTTATCCCGCAATTTTTCTAATCAGTTTTTCAATCTCATTAGCATGCTCGTAAAGCAAATTTTACGAAAAATGTATTACATAAAAATTCAATTACCAACTTCAAAGACACCTTTATTCTTGAATTCAATAAACCACTAGTTCTGACGAGATATTTAAAACACTTTCATGTTATTGTTGATTTAATTTCTTAACATACGGAAGTTTGAGTCTGAGAAAGAAATTATCTTTCAATTGTTTATAATGTGAGTGAATAAACTTGTTTTATTAATATCATAATACATGTAATTCTTTGAAATGTTAAATTTTTCATATCAAACGGACTTTTAGACTCCGGTAAATACGTTCCGATCAGTCCGTTGTCGTCACACTATTTTTCAATTATAGTTAACAATAAAAAATCAATAAATGTGATTTAGATACAGACTTTGTCTCAGTACGTTTGACTTTTATACGCTAATTCCAATAACTCGCTGTCATGTTCATTTATTTTAAAATATGTACACTAGTCAACGGCTTTGTCATATGAATGTTGAAAAGAAAACGTTAACTTATCCCTCTTTTATAAATAAGTAGTTGATTTATTTACATGCTTATTTTACATTATTTATCAGACTCAGTGTCATGCTTCATAAAGAAAATTTGTCAAAATCACAGTATTATTCTCTTTTTATCTACGGGATCATTCTTACTTGGTTTGTTTATTTGTTGATTTAGCCGTCCAATCGTTTTGTAGGACATACAGTTGCAAGATTTACGTGTTTGTCCAGATAATCAATTCTGACAAGATAATTATCACAATATGTTTTCTCAGGAACACATTAGAACGACCACTTCGTTTTCAGGCCCGGGGCATATAGGTTAATTGTCCAATTTATTAACAACTCTTGTTATTTATTCAGCTTATTTAAGTACGAAACAAGAAAACTCTTTTGAGTTTCAATAATGAAAACCAAGACTAAAGTAACACAGATTTAGCATAAACTTTTTTTTAATTAAAAAAAAAAAACCAATCGATTAAATAAAAAACGAAACCAATTACAAATGCCAAAGACAGGTACTAACAGTAATTTGTAACGGTGTGTGTTTTTGTAATCGCTCGTGTCAGAAATAATCTCTAAAACACATACATGTTTTTAATAGCTCTCATAACACTTGACAAATTACGAAAATTTGTATACATATATCAGGATTACTTAGTCATGATCTGTTACTGTATTAAACCGACTAAGTAAAGCTAGTGATAATGTTCTACTGACTGTATAGAGATATTTTGTCAGCATTTACTTAAATTGTCAGACTTAATTTGCAACTAAACAATATCAGAGTGTCTCTGCCAATATTGTTCTGTCAGTGTAGTAAAAGTATTTCGATCAACTCGTTTAAGGTGATCTTAAATAAATATATAATTAGATGAATGAATAAATAAATAAATAAATGAATAAATAAATAAATAAATAAATAAATAAATAAATAATGAATAAATAAATTAATTAATCAATGAATTAAAATTTCGATTACAATTGTATTTTTTCAATAGTATAGATAAATTAATATTGTAAAGAACCAATTTATTTCATAAAAATATGTATCTATAATATTGTCATTTATTAAGTTTTAAACTGAAAACTATACATTTAGCATATGACAATATTACTGAATATCTCAATGGATACCACAAATTTTATTCTTCAGAAATTCACGTTAATGGTATTTTATTATACGTATTTTTACAGTATCACCATGACTACAATAGATATATTTTATTGCTTTATCTATAATATTAATCATGTTGAATTTTCTTCTTTGATGTATTACTCCTTTACAAGTGTATAATGCCGATCTGAAAAGCTACACCAGAAGTTATATTACGAGGAAAATTAAAGTCACAGGTAAAATTTATTTGCTTTTGATCAAATATGCAATTATTACATGCATATACAATTTGTTTACCGTTTACCTGATGACGGGGAAATATTAAAAAAAAAATAAAAAACGATATGACATACATTTTTCACAATTTATTTTCCACCACGACCAAAAATTACATGCATGTCAATATTTTTAAAAATTCACACAATGGAGGAATGATAGATTAAAAGTGATATAAAATAATAATTTCCAACTATTAATCGCCAGCTACCAAAAATGAAAATTGTGTAACCCATATAGGCAATATTTTGTGTAAGAAACTCTGAGGAAAGGATATATATATATTTGAAATCATGGATATAAAAGGAACATTTTATAAATAATTAAACAAGAGTAAGTTTGTGGCCATGGTTGATCTTAATTTTATAATTTTAGTCAAAATATCTATGAATATATATCTGATAATTTTTCCAAATAAAAATTATTGTAAGTGTGCATACCTCAAACACATATATACATGTACAGTGTATTTGTAAATATATAATGAAACTATTATAATGAAGGTCAAAATGTTTTTAGTAAAAAAAAGTTTTCAGTATATTGACTTTTACTAAAGTTGACCAAATTCATTACGTTCAGGATTGAAAAAGTGCGATCGAAGTGTTTATTTATTTTCTTTTTTCTTAATTTTTAATTAACTCAAACGAATCGATGAAAATAATTTTACTATACCAACAACACAATTTTGCATTAATATACATGTACTTCTGTATAATCTATCCAACAGTGCATATTATGTATAATGGAATGAAAATCTTTATTTAGTTATAGATAATCGTGCAAATAACATCATACCATGCCGTTCAGCTCTAGTCGATACTTTTGTTGATAAACTTTTTTTTAATTATTTCTGTTTGTTCATTTTTGTTGTTGTTTTTTAGGTTTTTTTTTGTGTTGGTGATTGTACCGTTCATGCACTTAAGTTACATGGGTGGCGGTAATTTTTAGCAGTATACAAGAAAGCTTAATAAGCCTAGATCAATGAGCCAGGAAAAAGCGCAACGACCTTCCGCAAATATTGGGAGGTTAGGATAACTGAACCGAAGTGCATCAAACTGAAGGTCAAAGGTTAGACTAATTAAAGCTCTGTACACATTTGTAATTTCTTGTTGCTGCTGAAGTGAAAGACCAAGCACTGGGGTAAGTAAACCGTCTGAGAGTGACATTATATGGTGTCTTGATTACCAGAGACAAACTTCAGAAAAAAATATAAAAGGTTTGAAAAATATAGACGAAATTACCTAGCGTCATCTTATTAATACAAATACTTGGAATACGGACTATGACCATGAATCAGTTTTTAGGAATTATTCTTTTGAGCAATGCATTGCCTCTTCTTTCCGTAGCGCTCACAATGAAAATGTAGCATAATAAAAGGTAATAAAAAAGCAGTTGTGACCATGTCCTTTAAACTATAAAATCATTACGCTATACCCTTTCAAAAAAGCGAGTAAGTATGCAAAATTTGAAAACTTATTAATAAGTGAATGATTTTTTTATCCGTATCCTCCCACAGGTCCTTCTGACTTGTACTCTCTTCTTTACTATACCCCGTTAGCTTTGTGAGGTCCGTTCCGTTCCATGTTTTAGCAATACGTACCCATTTCTGAAATCTTCCTAAGGTCAAAGTAATGTGTTTTTCTGTTTTGCGTCGGCTTGCTGATAAGTTTCTAATCCTTTTTAAAGAAAACAAAGAAAGATGTTTTTCATCATTTTTTCAACCGAGAAACCAAGTAATGTGTTTTTTTCGCGTATGTAAAACACTTTAATCTGTCATTAGTAATAAGACATCTATAACATGATATAGAGAAAATAATTCGGTCCTTATACTGCTTAAATGTTACATTTGGTGAGTGAAATCATTTACATATGCACTTTTTAACGCAAAATAGAAAAAAAAAACATCACTATGGCCTTATCACACAATATTAATTCTAATCTTGGTAAATCATTCGCTGATGCAACAAGGGGCAATTGAAATTACACCACCCCCTTTTTGTGTGAGAAAGATAGCGAGAATGGGAGCTGTGTAAATCCTATTCAATAAAACCAGTAACATGGACCTACATACAGTATAATTATGTGTACGTGTCTGGAAGCTAGACTATATTCTGTTAGGGTTCGTAAAATTCATAAATTTCCGTAGAAATATATATACCCCGCTAATACATTGTTTCAGGCAGAGTACATGTATTCATGTGTATGTATTCAGCTACTAACATATCATCTCTGGATCAGATAGACCTATCTGGATCACTAACACATCTTTGGATCATTAACATATATTGTCTGGATCACTAACAAATAGACCCTCTCTGGATCACTAACACATCTTTGGATCACTAACATATATTGTCTGAATCACTAACAGTTGGACCCTCTCTGGATCACTAACACATCTTTGGATCACTAACATATATTGTCTGGATCACTAACAGATAGACCCTCTCTGGATCACTAACACATCTTTGGGTCACTAACATATATTGTCTGGATCACTAACAAATAGATTCTCTCTTGATCACTATCAGATCCTCTCTCTCACTCTAGATCACGAACATATCTTCTCTGAAGCATTAAAAGAATAATTTTCTTCGGATCACGAGGAATGGGAAGGTAAACTGTAGAGTAGACGGAGATAGTCTCTAGAGTAAAACTAGTATATAAGTATTTTGATGACAAGCGATTCACGTTATGAACATGTAATTCAAAGCTAGTACCCATGTTATACGTCCACGTATTTATAGCAAAAGTCAAAGTTGGTACTGTAAGTACATCATGATGATAGCATGTTCTCAGATTTTGATTTACCCGGGGTTTTACCAAATAGTGAGAAAATGATAGTTCTCACTTTTGATAAAAATAACTGGTCACTCAAAAAGTTATAACATGACACATGTATAACTATAATTTAGTATAGATTTACATCAGCTGCTGTAGATATACAATAAAAATTGGCATTGCAGTAGAATGAAAGAAAACAAAGAGAGGGAAGATATTTGTTTGTTTTAATTTGGAAGTGTGTAAAGCAATGTTAACAAAGTCACAATAACCCATTTTTCGCTTTGTACTTGTAAATAGCACTGGTACTTGTGGACAGGACCTTCTTTGTGCCTCCTCCCAATAACACATTGTTTTCTAATCTAAATTATTTATTCTTTTCTTCATAACATGAAAACTTTGAGACACAACTGACTCCATCCAAATGCTGTTACACGGTATATATATATATATATATATATATATATATATATATATATATATATATATATAATATATATATATATATATATATATATATATATATATAATTCCTGGTATATCTAAAAATTACCATGTTTTAAAGAAAAATATAGATTAAAAAAAACAAGGGGTCATGGGCCTGGGGCACTAAGTGAGTATTGTCCACAAGTACCTGTAGTAAATGTTGGGACTACATTAGCACTCTACATTTTATACACTCATAGCCAGATTTGGAAGGGGGTGTTCTTTTCTCTGGATATTTACGGACTTTGACACTTCATGATCTGATGGAATAAGGATTTTTTTTAAAAAAATAAATCCAAATTGAAAGAGAATTCACTGTCTAAAATGAACTGGAACCAAGTGACAAAGAGTTGCTATCCCATTTTTTTATTTCTCTTTTTTTCATCATTATTATATTTAACTTTATTTTTCATTCAGTAAAGAATTCAGCCGATTCATCATTTAATTCCGATTTTTTATGACAGTTATAGTTAATTGTACATGAACAAATCTCGTTTCAGTAAATAGGCTGTTTCCATTGTTTGCTTATGAAATATTTATAAGGTACTATTTAAAATCTTCATGTTTCCAAAATTATTTGTCCACGGGAAACACCGGAAAGATGTCGATATATCAAATCTTGACATCACACATTGGAAAGTAAACAATCCCATAAATCCTGTTAGAAAATTCAGGGAAACACAAGATTTTTACTTGGGTACAAAACAAACAATTTGTAAACACTCTAAAGGGAGCTAACTGTATTCAACTATATACAGACAGGTGTGGATAGGTATTTCAAAGAAGTTTTAACTTCTGAAGACATTTGTGTTTCTTTTGTTTATTTTCTTTTTTGCAATTGTTGTTTTTTTAATGTTTCCTTTTGTTTTTATTATTTATGGTATATGTTTGTTGGTTGTTTTAAGGATTTCTACGTCAGGTTACTAACCAGGGGTGTGTTCTGATTATGTAGGGTACACCATAAAAATTGTTCCAGTCCTCCCTGTTGGGTCAGTTATTTGTTTTTTTTTAAAATCTTTTAAATATGCAATATAAACAGAAAGACAACGATATATTTACTTCTTATCTTAATTCAAATATATACCTGTACAGTTGAAAATTTTTGATGTCAGTTGGTATTTTTATTTTGATCATTCAGAATTGATTTTGAACAAAATAGGGACCGAAAAATTTGTATTGGGTTACTTTGCAGAAAACGAGGTGAACAGAAGACATGATCAATCATTGATAACCATGGTAATTTTTCCAGATCTTTTTAAAATTTCTTCGAACATGTCTGTAATTTTACTACTAAAAAGTTGACAAATGGAAATGGAGTAGAAAGGAAAAGGTACAAGACCATTGTTTCTAGTCTTATTTGTTGTAGTCTCTATTATTACTAATATTCCATGTTGTTTACTGTGTATAAATGTAAAAACCAGTATTGTATAATTGTCTAGCATTTCCTGACTTCATTCTAATCCTATAAAATATATTCTTCAGACAGATTAGATAGATATATTATTTCCAGTTTAACTATGGATTTTAACAGTTGTTTGTGTTCAAATATTAATTTATAATTTCACTTTTTACATTAGTAATATATTGGACCGATTTCATTCATAACAATAACTTTTTTGCAAACTTTAAAAACAAAAATCCTGTAAATTGAAAAAAAACTTGATAATTTCAGTTTCTCACATCTGGTAAATCATTATTATTGTCATATTTCCACAAATCACAATTTTGCCTGAAAAAACAAGAACACGAGGCAAAGAATCGTAATATATAGATAGAAAAACTAAAAGAAAGATATTTTTTCTGAAAATGCGTGTCGGTAAAAGTAGACTTACTTTAATGTTTCTTCATTTTATCTTGTCAACGGATCAAAGATTTATCATTTTAATCAAATATCCCTAACGGTACACAAAGGATGTCCATAAAAATATTACAAAATCGTTCCACTGGCTAAATGTTGAATCATATTATTACACCAGAAAATTATGACGTTTCATAAGCAACAGTGTTGGTGTATAAATTTAAGTTATTGTAGGCGGGATTAATGGGAAAGGATAATTTTCATTGGCTCGACGTAATCTCTACATCTACGGTCTAACAATTTTCTACAAATTCTATTGGCCCATTACTTATACTGCTGTAGGGGTGAAAAAAAAATACCTATTATGACTGTGTTTAGATTTAAGTTTGTGAGTAATTGATGAATATGCGTTAGTGTCATTAACATGATATCAACAATTAAATAGACACACAAACAATTGGGATTATACAGAAAACCAGATCATTCACAGTCCGTCTCTAATCCTTTTTGGATTGTTCATTTTTCCGTTCGACACTGGTATCATTCTACAAACCATATTGTCAGGATTCAAAGGAATAAAAGTGCGGATTGTTCAACGTCTGAAGGATTTTAGAAAAAGTGTTCTTTATAGCCTAAGCGAGAGAAGTAAATACTTGAATCAAACTTTCGACGTTGACTTAAGACACTCCCTATATCCACATTTTGCGTTGCGTTTACACACCAAAATGCAGCATTTTCCATACCAGTATTCACCTGAACATCTTGCGTGTCTGCGGAATTATCAAATAGGACTTCTGGCGGCTTCTAGTCAAAGCAATTCTGCTTTGTTCACAATTGAAAACATTTTGTCCCCCAGACCTCTACAGCACCAGCAGCCGACTCCGGTGGCACGTGCGACGCCATATTCCTTGCCGCATCTGACTCAGCTCCAAAGGGACTATTACGGTAATATATAATATTTTAGTTTATTTAATTCAAAAGACGTCGTTCATTATTGTTCAAAACAATATGTGCGAATTTTGGTATACATTTACTGAAGAAAACATTTCCAATGTAGGAAAACGAAGAAGTACATATATGTATATACATTCAAAGTAAAATTCTTATGCGTCTAAGGGCCAACATTTCATGATCAAATATCATTTTCTATATATACTTCAATCAAATATACGTAAAATTGCAAATTCACATGGCAACAACAATTATTAATGGTTCTGTAGAACCATAGATATACAACTATAAAGCACACAACAGTAAATTTCCATTACTTTTGAAATTCTTTTTTCATTTCGTTCTCTGTGAAAGCAAACTCGTAAAAGAGTTTAAATTTATATTATATTATATATGGTTTATATTCAACTCATGTTGCATGTTTCAGCTCGATACCAACAACCTTTCAGTGGATTTTTTAATGCATTTGATTTTGACAAACTTGGACAAAAGCGAAAAAGAAGACATAGAACAATATTCACGGAAGAACAACTAGAGGAACTAGAGAAAACATTTCAAAAAACACATTACCCTGATGTGATGCTCCGAGAAGAACTAGCGATGAAAGTTGAACTAAAAGAGGAGAGAGTAGAGGTACATTTATTTAAATTTCATACTTGTTTAATATCTACAATGTTATCGTGTGAAATTTGTCTGATACCTTTCCTTATTGTTGTCTGCTTTGTAATGTAATGTATTCTTTAAAATTTGAATTCTTTGATCCAAATTTGACATGATTTTTATTTACGCATGGTGTTGGGTTTCAACTAAAAGGATAAATAAAAAAAAAAAAATTCATTGTCGTGGATGCAAATTTTTATTCATGGTATCATAAAACTTAGATTTTTCCCATGTTCGCAATTAAGATTGATTTTACACAAGAGCGACGTGCCTCAATCTGGGTGAATGTTCATTTCAAGTCATAATTCAATTTATATCTTTCTCCAAGTGAAAAATAATTAAAATGTCTGAAATAACCATGACAAATTCTGTTGCAATATATTCATTTTGAAAATCAGATATTATACAGTTTTTTTTTTTTTAATTTTTAACTTATTTAATGTTCATTTATTTATCTATCTATTTATTTATTTATTTATTTATTTATTTATTTATTTATTTATCTATTTATTTATTTATTTATTTATTTATTTATTTATTCGTCTTTCTATTTATTTTCAAAAATGTTCTCATTAGCAAACCAATCATTAGATTGGGGTCAGGGAATATAATACACACATTTTACTGTAAACTTATATTATCAGAAAATATTGTGAATAAAACACGTTGTATTTCAATAAGAACCTCACCCAACATTTGGTTTCTTTTCGAAATGATTTTGTGAATTTCGAATTAAAAAAAATGATATTTTGCTACATTTTGTTATACAATGGAATCTAATTAATTAACGAATTTGCAAAACAAACGGAAAAAGCATTTTAAAAGGTATTTTCTACAGTTAACTAGTTGACATGAATTCTGTATTTCTTTTTCTTATTATTTCTTATAATTTGATATGAATTACAATTAACTTGTACCTATGTTTTTGTGAAAATGTGTAAGCCTCACTGTTGCATTTTTTTTATTGTTGTTTTCTATATCTATATAACATGTACCAATAGACCTGTCCTATGGTCTAAGGATTGAAATAAAGATAGTATATGATCCAGACAATCATCTAATCAAATATCAACTAGTTTTTTTGTATCATTATCCCCATTTAAAAAACATTTTTAGAGCATTGTGTTAAAATTTTAATCAACTGATGCTTCAGTTTAAATCAAAATGTAATATTATATATATATATCTTGGGTTCTGAAATTCAGAACATCATTATTTTAAAGAAATCATCATAACATAATCAAAATTTCATATAAATGGCCTTGACATTATTTTTCCATTCATTCATCCATCCATCCATCTATCCATCCATCTATCTATCTTATCTATCTATCTATCAAGTGACTAAATTTTTGTATCAAACCATATTTACATTCTTTTCGTTACCAAATATAAAATCAAAAAATATAAATAGAATAATTGAAAGGAAACGAACAAAAAAAACCATTAAAGATAAATAAAACAAACAAAATAGAATACACAAACTTAATTAAAAAACACAAACAAATAATATAATTAATTGAATAAATACAGAATCAAATCATTGAATTAGTAATGATAAGTACAGTAAACAAAGACACATTGTTAATAAATTTCGTTTTAAATGTTAAATTTCAAAAAGTCGTGAATTGAATTGAATTACATTTTCAATTCTATATCATGTATTTGGATTTCAACATGCTGCAGTATCTGTAAGTCAGATATTACAATAAGATTACTATCTCTATACGGTAAGTAATTGCTACCCTATATCTATATCTGTGTATTAAGTGTTGTAAAATTACAGCACAATGTTGACGCTCTATCAAATCTGTTCATCAGAACCTTTATCAGATGTTATATACGAGACGGACTCGAAATTGATGCCGAAACCAAAATGATCAAATAATAAGTCCCTAGTCGCCACAGTCTCCTGTTAGTTCCTATTTCTCACGTGTACGTCAAAGTGTTCTATGTAGAAATGGATTTATGTTGTTGAGATGATTTTTATCACAGGTATCTCTCTTAGTGGATTGGTCTCGCGATCTAAAGGCAAACAACCACTTAGCAAGTCATTAATAATGCTCGGTCTCTCTTGTAAAGCTCGAGAGCAGTTGGTATTAAAAACGCTAATAGATATGTAAGATACAGCTGATCGTATCACATATATCTCAAATAAACATTCATTTTATCTCATTTGTAGCTAATAAATAAATGCAAATGTACAAAAACTCAGTACAGTGAAAAGGATGATAATTAAACCGCCGACACCACTGCGGAACGGTAAATGATAGGCTGTATATTATTATACCCGTAGTTTGTATATTAGTTGTAGTGTATCCTGAGTTCATTTTTATTCATTTTTCTTTCATTTTTCTTTTTTTATTATTAATCCAAGGAATATTGTCATATTGTAAATGTTGTATTTACACCCATCCAGTAAATTCAAAATATACATTTCGACAAATATAGATATATATATATATATATATATCAATATATATATATATATATATATATATATATATATATCGACAAATATAGTGATATATATATATATATATATATATATATATATATATATATATATATATATATATATATATATATATATATATATATATATACATACGGTAGGACTTCGATGGGATGAAAACCATTTAAGACATACACGGTCATTATGAGTAATAATTAGTTCTAAATTTAACTTAATTTTCGTGAAATTAAAACATTGAGTATTTATGAGAAGGAGAAGAAGTATCATTGGGCAATTTCGTACACATGTAAATTTTGACTTCGAATTATATTCAGGAATTTTCGTTGTTTTTATAGAGGTGGGCCTAAATTTATTCAAAACATCGAGAAATTCGACTCATTTAAATTTGAATTAAAAATGTTTATAAGTAGCGTTAAATAACAGAATTATTCGAGACTTTGTGAATTGTTCAAAACATCGACAAATTCGACTAACTGAAGTTCGACTCATAGAAGTTTTACTATATATATATACATGTATTATGTTTACACATTACATAAATTTTTATCTGAAATATTATGTTTTCATCGAATAACAGTATTCTAAAAGAAAATAAAAAATTGGGACAACATTTAAAGTTGAAAGCAATTGACAGACTAAAGTATGAACATATGAATCCTAATAAAGTTAATACGATATGCTTCAAAATTTAAATTTTCACTTACTTTTGAAATTAGATATTTTGGTTATACCCAATTTAAAGAAGATTCTCGTATATATGTATGAAAGAAATTAATCTGACATGGAATTCCAAAGATGTGAGTGTGTCCTGTAAAACATTTTCCGTTACCAAATTCAACAAAGCCTTTGACTCCGGATCCATGTTCAAAATAAAATATTAAGTCGTCACTGTGGGGAATCTTGTACCTTTAGATTAATGTACGTGATACGAAAATATTTTAATATTAATGAGTTTCGTATTACAACGGAATTGACAATTTTTGATAGTAACATGAACCCCCAATTGATAACTTTTTTGTAAATATTTCTTTAATAAAATACTTAAAAATTATCGTAAACATTTTGGTTGAGCCTCCGTAAGCAGTAAAATTTTTATGAAGAAAAACTGTATGTGAATATGAATTGTTCTTGATTCATTGGCAACTATTATAATAAAGTGTGAGGATGAAATTGCCTTTTTGTACAAAATGTAATTTTATGAAGATAATAAGAATGCAAAAATCCAAAATGCAAAAATGCAAAACTGATCCAACAGGAGTCCCAGATCAGTCATCGATGCCACCGGCATAACCAACCCCAAAATAATAATACGTCAACACATGCAATAAATGATAATAACATTTAAAAATAATAATAATAATAATAATAATAATAATAATAATAATAATAATAATAATGGAAGAATAATAATAATAATAATAATAATAATAATAATAATAATAATAATAAATGATAATAAATGATGATGATGATGATGATGATGATGAATGAATGAATTGCAAATAAATGTTTCGATAAATTAATAATCAAACACTTTTTAGTGTATTAAAAGAAAAAAAGATATAGATTATATGTTGACATTATAACTCACGATAAAAAGATATATAGAAATCGTGACACTGGTCACTCAAACTGTATAAAAGATAGTAATATCAATGAAATTTGTTACAAACAGTATCATTTTCAATTATTTATATATTGTTTTCAATCACATTATACTTGACATGTTTACATGAAGAAAACGATTCGATTCTAGTATATATAATGTAGCACAATTAGATGACCAATTCTGAACACAGCATTTAAGTGCTGACTTAGCATCATTAGATGACCGATTCTAAACAGAACATTTAAGGGCTGACTTGCATTACGGTGAAGATTATAGTTCGTTATTTGAAAATCAAATCAACTACATTTATGTCATTTTTATCAGCCTAGTTATTCTCAAAGTTTACTAGGCTGTGTTGTGGCCACATTATAAAGTTCCTTGATGTTTTATTTTGGTAGGTTTGGTTCAAAAATAGAAGGGCGAAATGGAGAAAACAAAAGAGAGAAGAAGATATACGTAAGTCACGCGCAAATGATAAAACTTCTACAAGTCACACAGCAACAAACGGAGATTATGAAACTAAAACAGATGATAGTAAAGAAAGCTGTGATGAAGTAACAATTTGTGTTGATGATGACGATGGCCAAGATGTTGATGGACTTGAAATTTCGGCAAATGATACCAGTTGCAATGGTAGTTCTGATGAAAGCGAGGAGAACCCGGATGAATCTAGTTCTAAATGTGACAGCAGTATTAATGAGGGTATATTACAGTGTACGCGAGATGTACCCGACAAGGAGGATGAAAACATTGGGGATAAATATACAAGCGTGATACAATCAAACAGTATTGAAGTTAAAAATAGAGATGAGAATATGAAATGAATACAAGGGTTAATATATATTGTGTCTAAGTATTAAAGTAGAATTAACCTCATCAATGTGCTTCTGGTTCGTTGTGAAAGGCGGGTGTTGATAGTTGTATGTTCATAGAAAACCATATATCATTTCATTTTCTTCAGGGTACGATGATTTCAGAGACTGTGGGTAATTTTGTACTTGTAAAACATTTTCAAACCTTTTAGGCTTTGATTTTATTTTCAGTTGGGAAACACTTCCGTTGTCATTGTATAGGGTATGTGTTTGCACTAAAATATGAATGATTTAAACCATGATTCTGCTTGTAATGTTCTCAGTTTTTATAATGTAATTCCAGCCTCTAAATTGTAAAACATCATACATATTATAACGATTATATTTCTGAAAGAAATATGTGTCGTCTTTTCATGAAAATCATCTGTGACACTCTTATTTAAATAATCAAGAGGCGTACCATTACATGTGTTGCAAAATAAAGCCATGATAACTATAGAAATCGTTCAATTATATCATTCCAAAACGCTTCAAATTTATGGCCTTTTTGTTTCATGAGATTCGTGATGCTATCCATCACACAAAACAACATTTGTAGAATTTATATCATAAAATATACGGTAAAACTTCGGAGTAGGAATTATATATATATATATATATATATATATATATATATATATATATATATATATATATATATATATATATATATATATATATATATATATTACTTATGCAATAGTTTTGCAAACATTAATTTATGCTGGATTATTATGGATGAATTGATATTACAAACAGGCTTGTTTTATGACAAGTTCAAAGCATTTGAATATGTTTTTGTATTCAAAGGCCAATGAATATTAAGTTAAATATCCTCGCCAAGGGATAGAATCTGTGGCAAGGATTTTATTGAGCGTCAAGATATAGTGTAAAGTACCAGGTGACTCTGAATGACGAAATTTTTTTGTACTCGTTTCCGCTAAATCACAAAAGGTATAGTGTTAACGAAGTATGCTAATTCTGAGGTGATCCAAGAACTATGTACTTAATGTAAATGACAAACTTCATTTTAAACTTATTGCTTAGTTGACATTCATGGACATATCTTTATTCTAGGTAGACACAAAACGAAAATTAATGAAATCTAAATTTGAGAGGGCATCTATGTCAATACTGTATACTTGGGCATTTTTGTTCCTGCTTATTTTCGCCTTTTTACGAAAGCCAACATATTCGACCCGTCATAAATTCGCCCTAAATCAACAGTCTCTTGAATAGTATATTGCCCGTGCTTCATTATTTATTTGAAAATAATTCGCCCTCTCATATGAGGACAAAAATGCCGAAAATTAAATGGGTGCGGAAATTTCCATGTAGGCTACACAGCACTTAATACGTTTAGGTGCGATGTTTAACTTATTTAATTGTAAATTAAACGCCACTTTATTTGTTGTTAACTTTTGTCCAAATATTATTAAACGCGTTAAGTTCAGAAACCGATTATTATTCCGTTGTTTTCAATATGAACCGCTCGCTGCTCTTGTAAGTTCGTCATCATAGGGTTAGATAGCGTCAGCGTTTATTTGCTTTAAAGTAAAGTATGACGTAATATTATAGTGCTCTCTTCTATTTCCACCACGTGAAAAGGATGGCGTCAAAAGTTTGCTGATTTAAAGTAAAATAAAGCACTGGTAAATATCTAGAACGCTATATTGGTGTAACTTTAATGACATTTTTAAAGAAATTAAATCCAGGTTCACGAAACATTTCACATTTCCAATTTCCAAGAATTAACACGTATCCCCTTGACATATCTGTTTCAACCATGAAACAATGTGATTAATATTCAAATTAGATGTTACCGTGTTGGCGGGTCAACAGGTGTACTATCAGTATGTATTTGTCACATGTGATGCTATTTGTGTTATAATGCTACATTTGGCTCTTGTGTGGCAATCTGATCCCCTGTAAAATTTAAATGTATGTTTTTCTCATATTTATGATTTTGTTATCAAAATAAAAATAATCTATCTATCTTGCTGTCTGTCCAGTTGGCTTTCTTTCTGTCTGTTTCGCTATCCATCTGTCTGACCATGAATCTGATTAAACAATCTATAAATATTGATTTATAAAATGTTCTCACTATTATTAAAGTTGTGATTTTTTAGAATCATCATCAACGTTTTGTTTCAAAACTCAAGAAACTAAATTTTGCTTCAAGCCACGAACGCCAATACATTTTAAGACATAAAGAAACTAAATACTTTGTATCAAATGAATTGCACATTCCCTCTATCAAAATTAAAGAAGTATTATTAATATTATTTTAAACAATACCAAAAGCTTTGGAAAATAGGCCAAAACAATTTTTCAAGACGATCGTTTCTGTCAATAAGACTACGTCAGTTCAGGTCGAATTTGATATATACCTATATATCCGAATAAAAGGGTGGTATGATATAATATAATATCTAGGGTGGGCATCGTTACCCTCTAAAATAAACGAATATTTAATGTTGTTTGATTCAGGGATATCATCTCCTAAATAATACAAACTTTGATGATTAAAAATACAACAAATATATACCAGTATAAGAGACATGCATGTTTCCCCGAGAATGTTTGGAAGGTGTTTGATACTCACAATTAAAACAAACGTTTCAGGTTATCAAAACGCCATAAACATCACACAAAGGGCATAAAGAATCAACAAGATCAGTGTAAACCTCGTGTAGCCCATCTCAGTATGTACAATGCTAGTATGGACTTATAATATAAAATGAACCGATGCCAAAGTATTAGTCGTCAGGTGGTCCAATGATATAAATACTGTAGGAACGCTGCATCATTATAACCGGTTAAACAATTGCAAATACAAATTGTGGTTGATATTTGCAAAAAATGCCATAATCGCTAAATTAAGAATAAGATCGTGACTACCTCTGATATTTGAAGAAACCTAGTTATAACTGATAGAATGACTGTGTGTTTAGTATTTTTTTCAATGACCTTTTCAACCCTGCAGGCCACAATAGACTGGTCTTAATAGGTCACAATAGAAAATAGCATACCATTTTGATTTTCAGGGGTGAAAGGGTTAAGTAAATTGTCCCATATTACTATCTTTGTTCCTCATATGAATATTGTAGAATTCAAATTCACGTTATGAATACTGTAATGATTTTAATGATATATTATAAGTTACAGCATCAATTTAGAGTTACGCCTGATAGAAGAGCTCCGAGTTTGTTCGGAACGCTTATCTGTTCGGTATCTGTTTGCTGTATAGCCTGGGTTCCTGGCCCAATTTTACTTCGTCGTTAGCATCAGTGAGCCAGGATCCCAGGATATTTTCTGTACTGATCGTCGGTCTCGTGATTCTCTTTTTCTGCGAGCCTGACGTGTGTCTAACTGTCGGTCCATCTTAGTGATTGCATACGTCGCGATTTCTTAGTTTGACATACACTACCATTAGTACTTTGTGACAGAAGATTATTTCGAAGACAACAAATTCATTTTCACTATTCCCATAAAAATGAAATCAACGAAGGCTGAAAAGGGTTATCTAAATTACTGCTTGAAATGAATATTGTTTGCCAGTTTACATTTATACAGAGTATCCTGTTTCCTGTCAAAACTACAAGAAATACACGATTCTGAAATATATTTTTAGTTCTGATACCGTCAATGGGTCAAAATATTATAGGCGTCTGCTATAATACGGAAGTACTGAGGACTTACGTATACAAAATCATCGCAGGGATAGGAAGCAAGGACAGCGTTGTTCTAGATGAAATTGGAAATCTGCGATTGTCAAAGTCGCATTACTTCATTCTGAAGTCGTATATAATGATATGTAAATTACATAATTCATATGATGCATCAAACTATTTTTGGAAATACCGACCATATCATGTAAAAATAGATTACACTCATGCATTAGATGTGTCACGTGATATTCTATTTTCCTGTTAAAAAGGAGATGGATCTCTGCATATACTGGAATATAATATGTTGAAAACCGACATAAGAATAAAAATACCAAAAATGCACCAAGGACAAAAGGTTAAATTAACACTTAATATATACTTTAATTCCGACATTATTCATTACAAAGCTAGACTGCAGCACATTACGTACAGCTTATAGAATTAATCAATCTACATATAAACGTGGATTATCAGTAAACATGATATTCAATTGATTATTTGTTCTACACATAAGCAATAATATTATTAAAATATGTTTAGGTGGTTACGTAATGTTTTTAAAATTATGTAACTGATATGGCTGGAATATTTTATTATCTAAATACGAGTTTTGTTAACCCTGAAATAATAAGCAACAGCTGCGGCGTTTGTGTGTTACCTATTAGACCGCATTACAGTTAATCGTAAAAAATAATCTACTGTAACATACAAGACACACAATGTCATTCGTGATAAGGATTCTGTAATGTACATGAACATGTATATTTTGAAAAAAATATTTAAAGGTTTTTATTTTATTATATTTTTGGTAGTGAAATATTAAAAAGGATTTATCAATTAAGTAAATTTGTTAAATTTAATCAATTTACACTACGAAAAATAACACTCTTTACAAAATCAATGTAAACGGTGTTATTTTTACTGGTCCAATCACATTCAATATATATTCTTATCATTGAAGGTACCGAATGTAATCTATTTACAAGTATTTCAGTAAATGATCAGTCAATATTAAAACATTGATATTTATCTTAGTTGTATGTTGCATATTTGTGCAACACATCACACCGGTTTTTCAATACATTTAAACACAAGCATACATAAAATATGACGTCATTATTTATTTTATTTTCAATCAAGGACGTCTTATGGGCACTACGGGATATGGGGTGGGTCTTTTAATTGACTAAATCACTTCTGGTTACAGTTTGACTTTGGCTTCAACTAGCAGGGTATGGAATGTATTGATTAAAATACATCTTGTACCATTCCCGAAATGACCTGGTTTTATCCCACTGACATGCCAATTGTAACCACTAAAAGGTGATCTTACAGACCTGCAACGTGATGTAATTAACAGTGTTATGATGTTTAATTGTAATATTGTTAATAACACGATGGGTTTAAAATGACTATCAACTTAAAGCAATATTGTTTTACTCATATTGTCTCTTTACTTATTTTTTCAATATATTTTATTACCCAGACTAATTTATAAATGTATAATATTTTGATATCTGCTGGGCTTGGGTACTTGGTAAATGGGAAAGAAATAGATAAGGAGTTGATTGAGGTGCAATAAGGATGGAATTTGGAATAAGGATGGGGAGTGTGCAAAATAGTCGCAATATCTAGTCTTTTATTTACTATGACCGTTCTAACTATGTACCCTCAGTCACGTGATATGTAAAACTAAATGTAAGTATAGTTTAATTTCTGATTCGATTAAAAAATAATAAAAATGATGTCATATAAGAGTTATCTAATTATAAACAATTCATTTGGATAACATCGTACAAACTGTCAAAAGTAAAATAATAAACCATATTGGAAAGGGTAAAACCTAAATGCCTGGCTGAACACAGAAAAGTATAAAGAACATTCTATTCAGATCAACAGCAATTCAGTTCTGTTAGAAGAGAAGACTCAAGTGCAAGATGTGTACCAAACCCACAACGTTCTATCAGCTTCAGACTCCCGGAAAATATTAATTGAGCATTTGTTTGTTTTCTCGTCTTGCGCCTCATTTACCACTCATTAGCATATCGTTTTCATCCATGGATGCCAAGCTTTTGGATGCCATTTTGAAAAATAAAATTCCTGGTATATTGATTAGTATCAAATTGTACCAGGTTGATTTCAAGATACCAATCTAATTTTTGACGAGACAAATCAAGTATAAAAATTAAAACAACTACTAGTATTTTTGCCAGGTATTTTTAATAAATGTGAAAATGTCAATTACAACCTCTGCTGCAATGCCCGAGAAATAATTCTTAAGATATTAATAAAATTCTGGTTTCAAGTATATTTATTCAAATATTGAATTGATACAATATAAAAAAGTTATATACAATACAAAAGGGGTTAAAAAAACAAGTCTGCGAATTTAAATTCATCACCCTATTTCCAATCCGCTGTAAGATTTTCAAGATGGCCAGGACAAAGTGATAGGAAAGAAAGTAGAGTCAGAAAAAGGAAACGAGATATATGAAGATGCGAATTTTAATAACATTTAGTATTAATATTATGAGGGAGAGATAGAAAAAGAAAGAGGGTATGTGTTGCAAACGATACATTTTAATCTATAACTAATCTGATCGATAAGTAATTAGTCCTTATGAAATTACGTAAATTAAAAACAATTATTCTTGTATCTAAACTGCAAAGCAATTTGGCTATTTTAGATAGTTCTAAATTTAATCTGTTCGTTATACTGACTCGAAAGCTGAAGTGCATTTCACCCTGTATATAATTAGGAAAAGTATTAATTGAAAATCAATCATCATTTACGGACGCATATTAGAGACAAACTGATTTGAGGAGAATATGACGTATATATAATTGTATAAGCGATTCTAAACAAGAGATTGACAAGAAGTTTATATGATTTCCTCACAATCGATCTCATTTGTCCTTTTCATTTTAAAAACAATTATACGGAAAACATTAATCAAGTTTAATTATCAAAGTAATCTGAAAAGAAACTATTATCATAGACAGCTGGGCTCCTGTTTCAAACTCTTACTTTGTCTGAGACATGAAAAGAGAAAGAATTAAACAAATTAACATTAATTAGGTTTAAGAAATTAGATATCTTCTTTTAACTCGTTGGTCGGCACGGTGAATAAATTGGCCACTGTATATGAGATCAAGTTCTTAGTAAGTTCACTGCCAAAACAAAATATGAATTCCATGCATGCATTTAGTTGCTGTCCAATATAAGCCATCTGGAACTTGGATTAGAATAGACATTTCGTGTATTACTGCTTACTGCCTCTACCCTTGACGAGTTTGCACATAGTGATGTACACGAATTAGCTGATGTATATAATTTTCTCAGTTTAGTTTGGAGACAGGGGATGCTTACTCCTCCATGGCACCTGATCCCACCTCTTGGTTTCCAGAGGTCCGTGTTTGTCCATTTTACCGGATTTGTATCTATGTCCTGGACATTCTATTGATTTATACTTTGGTATCTGAAATTTTTATATTCAGAAACATTTGCGAATTTATGAATTCGCGATTTTAGACCTACAAAATACATTAATTTCGCGAGTTGAATGCAATCGTATTATTTAAAAATGTAGAATGGATATATACATACACTTCAGTAAAAATAAATGATTAAATTTATGTTTGCTTGCTGTGCATACATTTCATTAAGAAGAACAATTTAAACCAGTTGCTCAAAATCCGAACACAGTTACGTTTTATATAGGAGCAATGATTTATTCTGTAAACTAGGAAATGTTCGCCCCTCGTTGTTTTCGTTTTTACGATATAAGACATATTCATTCCGTCTTAAATTTTCCCTTAATTACCATAGCCTCATAGATGGCATGTGTGATCAAATCACATGCATCAATTATTCATGTAAAATTCGCCTCCCTTTTAAGGGCGAAAATATCGAACATTAAATAGAAGCACAAATGTCCAGATAAACAGTTATTCTACAGACTAAAATATAATGTAAAATTAGCTAGATATTTGAATTCGCCATTGAATCCTTGTTGCGAATTCACGCAAAATTCATAACATCGAAAATAAAAGTAACTGACATTCTGTTAGATATGTTACTATGACGTCATTATAAAACTTAGTATCTAACGTCATTTTGCCAATCACAGCGCTAGGTTCACAATTTAAATTGAAAAGTATTATAAACATAATACCAAAGTTATAATACATATTTTATATTTAACCCTTTGAATAGGGTACTTTGTAGTTGAGGTACTTGCTAAAACATCCAAAGATGTTTAAGACAGTAGTTATTATGCGATGTGATAATCAAATAATATCTATTCCCTACAAGATATTGACTATCTATTGGCATTAACACTTAAAGAATGTTGCATAGCCATAGTTTCAAAACTGCCAACGGCTGCTCCAGGAATTTTACGTACACGAATGGATGTGCATTCTTTATGGTATTTTGAATTCAAACTGGACAAAGCAAATTCATCATGAAGCGATAACGTGCTTTACGGAATTTGCCTTTGTCCAGTTGGCATTCATAAGCCCACGAATGCCAACTGATTCAATTTGGATGTATTCTTAATTGTTCCAGATTGCTAGTTATACCCTATTCAAATTCTGGAAGATAGTATTATTTGGTTATTTAATACATTTAAATCGACAACATTTTTGTTGAGTTTAAATAAAATTAAACAAGAAAAAGGAAATTTGCTATACTATTACTGTCAACTTTGACACATTCAAAATCCTCACCAATATTGTTAATGGTAAAATAGCCTTGTGTGAGATTACTCTGTTTTACTAAATGAAATGTTGAGTTACCCGTTCGATGGCTGTAGTTGAGTTTTCTATACCAGTTGGGACAGGAATTTGTCCCTCATTTATATCAATTGAATTTGACTGTGGATTCACGGTGGGTGTGAGGATGCTTACATCTCAATGGAACCTGATCTTACCGTGTGTGTACAATATCACCAGATTCGTATATATATCCTTTACATCCTGAAGATTTATACAAGGTATATGAGGTTTTATATATTTCTTAAGTAACATATACAAAAGATTTTAAATGTAACATTATATGAATATTTATGGTGGAAACAATGCATACCGGTCGATAATATTTATAAAATGAAACTTTACGACCCGACAGAAATCTTAGTTATTACAACAATATAACCTGTTGACTATCAAAGAAGAAAAATAATTGCGGGAATTAGGAATTCATTGGCAAAGAAAAGAAAATTGTTCCGTTTGACGTACATCCTTTATGAAAATAGAACATTTCTACCAAAGCTTATTAAAGATAAAAATAAAATAAGACTGTATATATAAATTTCTTCAAATGTATGGGACCATATCGATAAACAAATACAATTCATTCTCCTTCATACCTTATCAAGGTGATAGAATAGGATTTGTTTCGTCGTCCCGTGTGGTCTAAATGCATTTGTAGATCTGAAGTAAAACGTATTAATGAGATAATAATGACTTATTTATCAACAAAATGTATTATCATTCGTCAATAAATTGATATGTTATTATTTTCTTATTATCATGCTTCAATTATTGTTGTTACCATGGCATAACGCAATTCAGCTGCTGATAACATAGCAATTGTCGTACATGACACATGAATATGGCACGAAAAACGGAAACCGAAATTAGGCTTTTATTTAAATATAAAAATTTCAGATACCAAAGTATAAATCAATAGAATGTCCAGGACATAGATACAAATCCGGTAAAAATGGGACAAACACGGACCTCTGGAAACCAAGAGGTGGGATCAGGTGCCATGGAGGAGTAAGCATCCCCTGTCGACCGGTCACATCCGCCGTGAGTCCACAGTCAAGTCCAATGAAACAAGTGAGGAGTGTATCCTCGTCACAATTGGTACAGACGTCTCAACAACCGCCAACGAAAAGGCAAATCAACATTTCACTTAGTGAAACAGAGTAGTCGTAAACAAGACTATTATACCGACCGTAAAATTTGCGGAACGTTGACATTAAACGCGGTTTTCGATATCCCTGTGTCAATAATTTGTCAGTGAGTAGTTTACCTCTGTATATGAAATCTTCATATGTTGTGCACGTCCTGGCATATCGGATCATTTGTGAAATATAAACTCCATATGCGGGTGACTGAGGGATATTACTACTTAAATGTGGAAAATTTACGATGGGAAAGCCGAAATCGTCGCGTTTATCGTATAGCGTAGTTGCTTATTTCCCGTCTGTGTTTATATTAAGTAAAATGTCTAAGTATGAAGCGTGTGTGCTTGATTCTGTTGTATCTTTAATTTCTAGTTCGCTGGGATATATCGCATTGACATATGTATGAAAATTGTCATTATTAATTGACAAAACTTCGTCGATATATCTAAATGTCAAATTAAAGGACACCGCTAACTTTTTCTTCTTTTGATTCAGCAGTTTCTGAATGAAGTCTGCTTTGTATGAATAAAGGAACAGGTCGGCCAATAAAGGAGCACAATTGGTTGCTATAGGAATGCCGACAGTTTGTTGAAAGACCACGCCCCCGAATATTACAAATATATTGTCTATTAGAAATTCCAGCATGTTTTTTTATATCAACTCGGGTTTACAAGTTCGTACACATGTAACACAGTGTTCAGAGCTAAACAAAACAGATATAGTAACGATACTTTGCCATCTAATTATAAGATACTGTATACCGCGAAATGTTCGCTTCTGTTTAATCTCCGTAATTTTCATCATTAGATGAGGGGGTGAATTTAAAATGAAAGCGAAATTTTAAAGTTAGTAATTAAAGCAGGAACATACATGTCATTCATTATCCCATGGTGAATTTAAAACGGGGTGAATATCTTTTCTGTCGTGCAAGGGCGAAAATAACAAGGGACAAAAATTTCCAGCAATACGATAAATGGATGGATAAATATGTACATAGATATTCTACTCTATGTAAGAATGTTAATATATACATGTTTATAAAATCGAATTGGCGAATATGAAATCCAAATAACATACAACTGTGCTGAAATGATCCGCATACGGTTCGATTTGAGAAGCAAATGGCGTCTGCCCTCACTTGAATGTCAATTTGGTCAAATGACTTCCATTTTTTTCAATATTGGCTCAGTTATGTCGATATTGGCTCAGCTTTATCGATATTGGCTCAGTTATGTCGATATTGGCTCAGCCTTGTTGATATTGGCTCAGCTTTGTCGATACTGGCTTAGCTTTGTCGATTTTGGTTTATTTTTGTCAATATTGGCTTAGGTCTTGAATTTCATATTGTTTTTAAGGAAGTCCAGTATTAGGCTAATATTACCATAGATAATTAATACAAATTGAATGTTTAATTAGGTGGTAAAAATAGTAATTCAGTAATCGGTTATATGTATCATTAATTCGAAAAGTAACTACATAATATTACGAGATGTCAAAATATTATGTCAAACCTAAGGGTTTTATTGGAAAATGTAAATGATGAATCTATAGAAAGGAAATAATTGCAGCAGGTGACCAGGGTTTTATCTCGGTAATACTAGATTTAGGTGATGGTTGATTACCTTTATTTCGTTTAGTTGGTGTTTAACGTCACGCTCACCGCTGTTTCAGTTACAAGTTGGCAGTCAGTTATTAAAGGGGTAATTAGCTGTAATTACCAAAATATTTTTTTCAATTTTGTCTACTTTTAATACATGGACTTGTTGAGCAATAACAAATAAGAGCTGTACACAGACATATAAATCTTGTATTCCTATATATTTTGAGGTCAGGTCCAATGCTATATTCATATACAAATAGTAAGGAAGAGTTAATTGCAATTTAAAAAGTACCAAAATAGGGTTTCTCAAGCAATTTTCACAAAACATTGGATTTTAAGGTTTTTTATGCCTGTGTATATCTTTTTTTAGTTAATGTATATCTAATTCTAAGTAGTAAAATGAGGGGTTTGAAGAAAAAAACCACAACAAATGCAAATTTAATGGTTGAGGAGAGGTTTCAATGCACTCGGAAGACCACTGAACTCCCGCCAAAAATATGCAAATTTCCTTACGGAATCTTCTTAGAATCCAGGATGGCTTGAACCCACGCTGTCCAGATATGAGAGACTTCATAGTTTAAATTAAGCGCAATGCTGTAACTACTTAGCCACGGAGACCACTAGTTGACCGAAGTCGATACCCATTATCTATAGTGATCACGTAAGGCCGTCACGGGGTGCACTCATTATAGAATATCTTTATATTGTAATACCCGTGTCTTTATCTGATTCAACAGCTGATAGCTGTCATAGGGGTGAGGCTGAGTACAGTACTAAATGTAGCTCTGTATCGGATTAATATAAAATAATATGAATGTTTTGAATCTTAAACAATGTATCCTCATAAATCAAGATGGCCTTTCAAAATTTGTTCGACTTTTGTGTCTTCATTTTGTTCGATACAGTAGAAGTAATAAATTGATATTCAGCACTGTTAAATATCGTCATCATTGTAATGTTTCATTCTTTACATACGTTTCGAAGCCTCTGTCAATCCGAGGTTATCATTTACATATCTTTTTTTTAGTTTGGTGTTGGGTTCATTAATCATTAACAGTTCTCATAAGGGTTTTACCATTATGTTTTACAATCCCTACCACGTATTGTTTAGTACATTTGGACAAACCTCATAATATGTTTCGTATTTTCTGACAATTTTGAAGTAGTAACAAATATATCATTTAATATCATCCGTGATATCTCACGATTATATATATATATATATATACGTGTCCGTGCCATACCATTTCACATACTCCTCTGTCCAATCAAAGGATCTAATTCGAGTCGCATTGGTAAAAATCGAGTGTGCTAACAACTACGATACCCAGACACCCTACCTACCTACTTTTCTTCCTACCTACCTGCTTGCCTCTGTCTGCCTGTCTATCTAAATCTGTCTGTCTGTCTATGTATGTATCTATCTATCTATCTATCTATATATCTATCTCTATCTATCTAGCTATCTAGCTATCTATCTTTCTATCTATCTATCTATCTATCTATCTATCTATCTATCTATCTATCTATCTATCTATCTATCTATCTATCTGTCTGTCTGTCTGTCTGTTTGTCTGTCGGTGTTTGTCTATCTATCTATCTATCTATCTAACTATCTATCTATCTATCTATCTATCGATCTATCTATCTATCTATCTATCTCTATCTATCTCTCTGTCTGTTTGTCTGTCTGTCTGTCTATTTATCTGCCTGTCTGTCTGTCTATCTATCTATCTATCTATCTATCTATCTATCTATCTATCTATCTATCTATCTATCTATCTATCAATGCATTCAGCACGTGACCCAAAAGCCTGTCTTGATTTAAATCTCCCATGTAACGTCTGAAACGTATGGTTTAATTCTTATTTTTCAGTCATAAAAAATTAAGGTGTTTGCATTAGTGTTTCAAACATTAATAAGTATTCCTTTTGATAATAACAACTTTCATTCCACAGAAATAGATAACTTTATCGAGCATTTTTTTTTCAAAGTTATAAAAACTAGAATAGACATGTATTCGATCATATGGCGTCAAACACAGTACAAAACATGAAGGTAAATTGGTTCATTAACATTAGATAAAAAATGTCAAAAACTCATCATTCCCTGAAGAAAGAATGGGCTCTACTGTAAATCAATGACTCACACCAGTACAAATATGTCTTTAGGGACAAATGGGTTAATTCATCACCGGTATTCAGTATCCACCAGTATTTACGCACACGATCATTTCATACATAAGGTTACGCTAATTGATGTATCAAAGAAATACGGATCCAAACTCAACATGCTAAATTTATGCTGAAATCTTAATGTCTTCAGACTGGTATGGACATATCAAGGGAATATTTGAATCGGCAAATAAAGAAAAATATGGCACACGTTTTAATTGACCTATATTTTCGAGTTTACAGAAGGATCGATCGATCAACAGATCTCTTTAAAGATGACATGTTTTCCTGTCTTGCACAGATTTATCTGGTTCAACCATGATTGATAAAAATAAGATTTCATCAAGATATGAATGATCAGTTGTACACCAACTGCTGTATCCATTATTTATTTTTCAATGAAAATTGCTTTTTACAACAAAATATAGAATCTAATACATCGACAATCTTTATTTGGTATTATGATACGTCGATGTTGAACCTTTATACAAACGTTATTTAGAAAACCATCGGACATTTTGAACAATATTTGGAACTGGTATATAATGTAAAGACTAGACAAAGAAATAACATTGAAGAAATCAAACGAAATGTACGGGGGTTAAAATCATAGATAAGATTTGTTTGTTTGTTTATTGTTGTTTAACATCCCACTCAAGAATATTTCATTCATATGGAGACGTCACCAAATGCCTTTGAAGGGCTTCAAATTTTGGTCTATGCTCGGCACTTACAGCCATTGAGCAGTGAGGGTTCTTTAACGTGCCAACAACTACTGTGACACGGGACCTCGGTTTTTACTGTCTCATACGAAGGACAGGAAACCAACCTGTCGCCGGCTGGACTCGAATTCACGACCTCACGGTCAAGAGTCGAGCGCGCTACCGACTGAGCCAGGCCGGCTGTCATAAATAAGAATTACAACATCTGGTAAGTAAAACTACAGCACCCTTCAACGACGTAAGCATTTTATTATGTATGATGGGCAAATTGTATTTTGTTATCTAGATAACATGTCAATGTTCAAAACTGCAGTGTTGACATGTAACCAAACGAAAGAAAACCACATAAATTCATTCATAAATTTTCTTTGTTTTTGTCTGAAATATTTGAAATGGACTGTAAATCAATAAATTTTTAAAACATTCATGAAAAGTCATTTTAAAACAACTCTAACTTTATCTTTATAAAACTCTCAGATCTAGCAATTCACTGTGTATTTGCTCATGATTTTCAAAATTTTCTGTTTTCAAGAATCTGCAATTTTAACAAATATTACAGTTAACTTTCTTTATGTCATCATTTCGTCATTTTCTATATACACATATTATAAAGAGACAAAAATGTTTGTCATGTAAAACACATCAATATTATAAATTGAAATGATTGAAATATTGAAATCCATAACAAACGAAATACTGACATTGCAGGACATTAAAATTGTAATGCAATTGAAAAGGAAATGAATCTGTAATGCATTTATTAACAAAACTGTCGTTTCATATGGAATAAATAGAGAAAAATAAAAAAGTTTAATTTCTTCAATTTGGCATATTACTGTAGTAATTTATACAAAAATATTAGGTATGCACCAACATATCGATATATATATATATATATATATATATATATATATATATATATATATATATATATATATATATATATATATGTTTGTATATATATATATATATATATATATATATATATATATATATATATATATATATATATATATATATATATATATATATATATATCTGTGTGTATGTGTGTAATGCAGTTGAATGTGTGTGTGTTTGTGTGTGTGTGTGTGTGTGTGTGTGTGTGTGTGCGTGTTTAAATATACAAATTTAAAAGGTTCTTAAATTTTTCTGTGGCAACATTTTATACCAGTACACCAATTTTCTAAAACAATACGTTTTGGTTTCAAACAGAAACTGAATGTATTACTTTATATTAACAATCTATGTTGTTTTAATGGACTGAGATTGTACAGTTGTATGCATATTTTGTATGTAAAAGTATATACATGCATCAGATATAATCTATAATTTCTGGAATTGGAAAAGGGGTAAATGTGCCCTAGCTTCCTCGTCTTTAAGGTGATAGAATTATTATGTAAATGTGTATTACCTCAACCTTGAGTTTTGATACCCTGAGATAAATGGCGTTTTAGTCAGAACTAAGCAGATACTTGCCTGAAGAATTTTCAAGAGATTTTATTTTAATATAAGGGATAAATTAGGATTCTGAACGACATATCATATTCTGCTTTGAATATCCTGATTAGAGGTGTTCTAATAAACCGAATGCCATGGAAGACTAAATATGGTCACGTCCCGCGGATAATTTATTTATTGAAATCCAGATATCAATGAAAATATGAACAACGGTTCTCAAATCGTTTTATGAATCCAATTTCAATGAATTTATATAACTATCGTTCGTAATGGTTATATTTTGTTGTAATGAATGTCAAATTATCCCTGAGGCAGAAAGATATTTCGACCACACGGTATAGTGTACGGTGGATCTCTATCACTGGATTACTTGTAGTAAAATACAGAAAATGTTTATAATTCATAAATTCAAAATTTTCGTATGCCTCTAAGTGGTTCCGTTTACTGCTTTCGAGACCATAAACATTGTTGATTATTATGTAGTTTGTTCCCAGGCAAATCACATTACGCAACTTGATATAAATATGAACGGAAATGATCAGATAATCAACTGATCGGTACTTATTCATTATTTTAAACTTTAACTCAATTCCTGATCGTCGAAAATTTCGACACCGCTCGGAGTAATTACAAATTATCTTTGTCATGCTAAGAAAGAAAAGACTCTCGTTTTCGCATTACGACGTATTTTTGCGATTTAAATTATTATTGCTATCCATATCGTCTTTCCGGATAATTGGTGTTCTTTATTGCCGTAGATTTATTGGATGATACTAAAATTTCTGTGAAATTGCCAAGCAACTGTTTGATCTTACCCTATACTATAATTGGTAAATATCGCTATCACTGAAACTGCAAGGAACGTATCTGTAGATTGTGCGTGTTAAGACATCGGTTTCAAAATTACAGCAAATTACGCTGCTTCGTTCTAAAGTAAAATCGATTGGTTTGGATGTGCTAGAAATTCGCTAAAATGGCTGTACGCGGCTTTCAGTCCGATTACAGAATAAAAGCACCGAAAATTTTAACAACAGTTTTGGCTACAGTTTATGCTATCGTATATCTTATAAAAGCAGACATGATTAAGATTTGGCACTATTTTTGGAGATTTCTTCTCGATGATTGGGTTTGAAATGAAATTCAGTTTATTGTTACTCTGACTTTGGAATTGTGCGTGTTTTGTTACACATACATTTTGTACAATTTTAGTAATAAATTTTGTGAACCAGTTGTGAACCAGTTGTATCCTAATATCACCTACCAGATAACGTTTTTTTTCTAAATTTTAGTAATGTTCAGTGTATATTCATTCCGATCATATTTTGTTTTGTAGTAACTAATCAAATAACCAAGTTTATTATTTATGATTATTACAGTGTTATTCTCGTATTATGTGACGTAATCTATTGTCTGTAAGCTTTGACTACAATAGTGTAACAAAATAAATCGACTTCATATATTTTACATAAGGTATAATGTTACATATTTCCAACTAATTTTGAATTATAGCTAGAACATACCTCATTGCTGGATATAAAATGGAACAAACAACATATTAAGTGAATGAAAATGAAACTGATAATACTAAAGAGTGTTATACTTAAAAATAATTTTTTATATACTTCCGATGTGACCTGAATTGATACACTTTCTATGAAATATGGTTATATAATACAAAATATGTTAAACACATTTCAGAAATATTTGCGTTTTGTGACTGCGTGCAATTGCTTTCAAAATTTCAACTTATGTTCACCAGATCACCAGTAGAGCATGTGTTTCGCATACAAAAATGACAAAAAATGCGGCACATGCGTATTGATAGCTTAGACGCACGAACTGTAATTATATAATAAACAATAAAATATTTGACTGGAAATAAGGATTATGATGGCAGCTACACGTATCATCTTAAATCAAAATCAGAAATATTTTGTAACTTTATGTTATGTATCAGTAGATTTATGATATAGTTGTATCATTTTGTTTGAAGATGATCACTAAATGCTTTGGAAAATTTTTCGAACCATTTCCCAGATAAGGGGAAACTGCACATTAATCGATCCCGCAGACGCACAATTAATAAATTCATATGATGGATGCTGCAGTACGTTGCATCCTTTTCACTTAGTGAACGTTTGTTCTCATTCCACATCAAAGAACTTGGAATAACTGTCGGACCCGCCGTTACGTGATGCAGATGGCAAGAAGAGATAATCAGTCGATTTCCTATTCGCTACGCTTTGTATCTTTGATAAAACATTCAAATTAATTATTTTGTAGGTTTTGTTTCAAACTTGTTTACTATTCAACATAATGGGTAGAAATGGATGACAAGAGATTGGAGATCTAATGCTGACAATTAATGATTAATATCCTCAATCCATGGTGGCAAATCGTGTAGTATCAAAGCTAAATAAAAGTTAAAAATTCGAAATTTGTATTGCAAGTGCTTTCTATATTGGCGTATGCAAATTTGTTTAATCACTTCATGTTTATCCAAGCAAGCACCGAGAAAAACGCCATATAAAAGAGATATCCCATAAATCAAAAGACACATGAATAATTGCACATTTAATGTCTATTTTACATTCTAAAGAATGTAATATTAGGTAGATCAAAGATTTTAGGTTGTTACGTCAAATAGAGAATTTAGAATTTATCTACTTTTTCATTCTCTATTGACATGAAGAGACTTCACAATTGCATGTTTTATATTTCTAGCCTCAACGTGAGAGGAATACTGCGTTACAAGCTTTCCACCTGGTTTTCTTACAAAGAGTGACACAATATTACAATTCAGCATAATTTAAAAGAATTGATCTGTCGTGCAATGTGTATGTAAAATATTTAAGAAATCCTAGCAATCACAACAGAGATAATTAGAAGAAATCAATTCATTTCTTCAAATCTTGTCACTGTATAATGCTATATGTGAAGCATGTTATCTGGAAATAAGATAATAATTTAGCATTCTAATGTAATCGGCATTGAGTATAGTTTTAAAATGAAGTCTATCTTTGATTGGGAAATGTTCTTCATAATGTTTGTACGAATGAAAGAAAACATGTGCTTTTTGACGTCTCATCAACAACTAAAGAAATTGTAATTTGTTGGAACATTGTAGAATTTACGATGTCACTTCTGATTTGCTGCAAGATTTCTTCAATAAGCTAAGATTCATGTGTGTTTGGCCTATCACCTGTAAGGATTTCAATAATTATAGATGAATAGGAAACAATACTAAAACGAATTACCTCATTATATAATTCAATGGATTAATCTCATGGGACAATTCCACCATATTTTTTAAATTTGAAAATTCATATTCATTTTCAAATTTGGTTGATCATTTCAACTTGCATTTTTGCAAAATTATAAAATTTAGTGATGATGATGATGATGATGATAATGATGATGATAATAATAATAGTAATAATGATAATAATAAATTCAACTTCATTTTCAAATGTGGTTGATCATTTCAACTTGCATTTTTGCAATATTATAAAATATTGTGATAATAATAATAATAATAATAATAATAATAATAATGATGATGATTATAATAATAATAGTAATAATTAATAATTATATTAATGATGATAATAATAATAATGATAATGATAACAATCATGATAAGTAATATTGATAATGATAATAATGACAATTTAATTATATTCATGATTATTATAATTATTCTTGTTACTGCTATTTTATTTTTATCATTACTATTATCATTACTATTACAATTATTTTATTATTATTATTATTATTATTATTATTATTATTATTATTATTATTATTATTATTATTATTGATAGAAATATTTCTGCAGTATTATCATTATCTACTAGTAATATAATTTGAACATCAATTGAGAATCGTATTGATGATCAAGTTAGTTACATAATGTTATTTGCTTGTTTCTTTATTCAATATTAAATTCTTTAGTTACACTAAATGAAAGCTGAAGCTGATATTACATTTCATATAATGTGCATAGGATGTATTAGATAATGGACGTGCCGAAATGAATATTTTACGGATGTCCCGATGATAGTAATAAAATGTCTATGCTTTCATAAATCAATTCCTTCCTTCTTCGGTATCTCACATTTCGCAACTTAGCACCACGCATCGTTTTCTTTAGAACTACACTAGATTGCAAAATGGTTTCTCACTCAATATAAATTATCTTCTTTGAAGTTCTTTGAAAAAAATCGATAAAATCTTTCTAGTAATGACTAATCTATCACAGTGTGACATTAAAATTTGCGATATAAAGGAACCAAAATATACGATGTCGTAATTTATCGTAAACGCATCAAGAAATGAAAAGCATTTCATTCTTTCCAGTTTTATCTATATAAGCGGAGGGAAGCATACAACTTTCTCTGTTATCTTCGTACCCATTGTAACATTTTTCTCTGTATCCCACCGTGGATTTTATGGCTTAAATATTAAAAGCCTTATCAGAGTCAACTCATTATAGATAAATTTGATTATGTACCCGACACGCATTGTGAAGGTGAAAAGAAAGTAATTTGTGAAGAGTCGAGATAAAGGTTATCAATGTGGTCTATATGAATTACTTATCTGGTTAGACGCTTTGAAGTTGGCTATGAATTTTGATTCAATATTATAATTCTTATCAAGTACAAATTATCACGTCAAAAATCTCGTCTGGGTATTGACTGCGCCCGTGATTTGCATGTAAAGTGCCAGTCGTCTGCTGTACAGGTATCGAAAAAAGCAATATGGACAAATATTTCGTGTAGTTTATTGGAAAACACTCGTTATCCATGTATTATTATCTTTATAAGGCTTGAGAAATTACATTATTTTCTTCTTGGATCTCGTTTAAAGTTTTTATATTGTATTTTACGACAAGATAAACATAATTCATCACTGACAATGTCTCTCTCTATTGCTTTATAATTGTCTGGGCAGTGAAGTTGATGTCCAATGTCGTTAACACAATTAAAGAAACCGACTCTTCTGAAAAGGATACTATTGCAGTCAAAAGTACAATAATTTCAGTATACAACGCAAAAGATTGATTAATTCATACAATAAAGTAGATAAATTTATAAGATAAAGTCTATTTTATCCAAAACGTAAGCGATACAACGTTTCCTAATCGATAAAAGATAACGTAACTATCATAACAACTTTCTTATTGAATTTTACAAGAATTGACCTAAATGTAAAATAGAACAGACATATAAATTTATTTAATATACCATATGGTTTCATGTCTGTGATGTTTACTATATTCTTTATCTTCCTTTAGTTGCTGAAACAATACCTAATACGGTAACACCTTTACAAGCCAATTAATACCTTTGGATAATCACTAATCGAGTTACATTCCCTTGACATTTTATCATATATTTAATTGATATTAAACCGCCGCCATTCCCGACATCAATTCTGTTGTATTGCTGTTTATATGGACCAAGGGTTCCTTTACACAGTTTTCATTTTCTAGTATTTTTATCGTATTTATTTGTTTATCTATCATTTAATGTACTCATTAACATCAATTATAAAATATCTAACGGAGTGTATGGCAAAAAGAATGAGACTAACGAAAATCAATTGTTCACCGTATAAGAATAATAGTGCATTAGTATCTATTGATACAATTTATTATGCTCCCCGTTCCAATAGTTATATACAGGGAAAATATAACAATGTAATGCACAATGCATGTGGAAATAAATGTCAAAAGAAGCTTACAAATATGACATTTATAGATAAACAAAGATTTGGTAATTTGCTGCATTCCTCAGTTTTATCATATATAATACATCCAGCGACGTAATATGGAGATCACACAATACTATTTTTTTTTTTTTTCGTTTTTGCTAGAATATTGAAAAAAGCAAGAGAATATAATGTACTACCGGATACAAGCTTTCAGACAAGTAAACAATATATAAATAATAAATGACTTGAAATAAAATACATATGTGTTACTTGATATAATATTTCATGAATGGATGTCTATTTATATAAACGCTTAGTACTATATGTCTATCTATATAATACGCTTAGCACTATATGTCTATTTATATAATACGCTTAGTACTATATGTCTATTTATATAATACGCTTAGTACTATATGTCTATTTATATAATTTGCTTAGTACTATATGTCTAATTATATAATTCGCTTAGTACTATATGTCTATTTATATAATACGCTTAGTACTATATGTCTATTTATATAAACACTTAGTACTATATGTCTATTTATATAAACGCTTAGTACTATATGTCTATTTATATAATTCGCTCAGTACTATATGTTTATTTATAAAATTCGCTTAGTACTATATGTCTATTTATATAAACACTTAGTACTATATGTTTATTTATATAAACACTTAGTACTATATGTCTATTTATATAATACGCTTAGTACTATATGTCTATTTATATAATTCGCTTAGTACTATATGTCTATTTATATAAACACTTAGTACTATATGTCTATTTATATAATACGCTTAGTACTTTATGTCTATTTATATAAACACTTAGTACTATATGTCTATTTATATAAACACTTAGTACTATATGTCTATTTATATAATTCGCTTAGCACTTTATGTCTATTTATATAATTCGCTTAGTACTATATGTCTATTTATATAATTAGCTTAGTACTATATGTCTATTTATATAAACACTTAGTACTATATGTCTATTTATATAATACGCTTAGTACTATATGTCTATTTATATAAACACTTAGTACTATATGTCTATTTATATAAACACTTAGTACTATATGTCTATTTATATAAACACTTAGTACTATATGTCTATTTATATAAACACTTAGTACTATGTGTCTATTTATATAATACGCTTAGTACTATATGTCTATTTATATAAACACTTAGTACTATATGTCTATTTATATAATACGCTTAGTACTATATGTCTATTTATATAAACACTTAGTACTATATGTCTATCTATATAATATGCTTAGTACTATATGTCTATTTATATAATTGTTAATTGTTAACACTTTGGTGAGATATAAAAAACAGAAATAAAAATAAATCTAAATCGTTAACTTTGATTGTGACACTTTTTTGATAACAGTCCTCAGAACTACATAAACCCATTTAATATCGACAATTATGTCATATCACAAGCAATGATAAAAATGAACTCCATTGAAATACAATCTGCAAAGAAACTCTGTCAGTAATTACTGCATTGTAATTACGAATTATCGTTTGAACAACAGGTACAAATAAAGAGCCAAACGGGAATTAACGATCAGATAAACTTTACTGATTTTTTTCACAATGTGTTCTAATTTTTGTTTTAAAAATTTCCCTTTTTTTAAAACAAATATCAATGAATATGAATGAAGTATCTCAGAAATGAGTTTAAAATGAAATTAGAATATAATGTTTTCACAATCCAGACAAAGTCAAATGTTTTATCGAAGGGACTCAGCAATTGAAGAAATTCTAAGACAGCATTGCAAAAAGTGGAAAAACAGAACAGTAATTTAAAAAACCAAAATGTAATATTAAATCAAGATTTTCAGAAAAGAAAGCTTTTCTAAATTGCCAAATATGAAAATTGAACTATCATCATTGGCAATAAACAACATTTATTAAGAAAAATAAGTTTAACATGTATTGACCATTGAATGCCGAATATTTTGCATTCTGTTTACCATACTGTAGATTTGTTACTTATTCATTTTTTGTAATGTGTAAAATGTATATTTTTCATTTTTTTCATTAGATATATGAATTTGAATATTATTCTTAAATTTGCTTGAATCAAACTGGTGACAAAAACTATTTCTATTGCTATTGTACTATTTGCTTTATTTTCATTTACTTCTACAGTATAGACAAGGACGGTTTGTGTCATTTTATCAAATTTATAAAATATCTTGAAAAAATGGTTTATTTAAAATATCTAAATTCGTAGATGATTTACTAAAACGAGGAGATAAAGGTAGTATGATTTAAAACACTTGTACAATTGATAGATCAGTGACTGTTTTATATCATCATTTGGAAATGAACGGTAGCTTTAAAATAATAATAAACCAGTGTTTTCTTCTATTGGAATCCCAGACATATGTGCTAACAGGGCATAATATTTGTTTCAATGCTTGCTATATACACATTATACATTCTTACAGGGATTTAAACATCTAACATACGATTAAAGAAAATTAAAATAGGGAATAAAAATAGTAAATAGGACTAAGTGAATTTCGTGTTATATGATTGGCTTTATAAAATGATTTTTACATTTAGAATGGTTTAATATGTCTATCACAAGTTTAGAAGATCAATTTCGCAGTCATGATATATAATGTTCATCGGAGCATAGATACAATGTCTTACTGTTGCTATTTGTTTATAAAGTATCATGAATATAAAGTTAACTCATCAACTCTCCCAAAAAACAATACGCTCTTCGGTAAATCAATGACTTAGATCAGTCCAAAAGAATCTATAGGGGTGAATGGGTTAATATCTTTGAAGTCATTAATTGTTTTATAATTTTAAACTGTATTAGAAAAAGCAAAATAATGAAGAAACTACGAATCTTTACATATATTCAAAAATTAATTTTTAAAATACACTCAGCATTGAAACAAATATAAAGAAACGTGATTAGAATTTACGTATCTACTTATTTCTATACCTGTATATGAATGATGACAAAAGTGGAAAAAATCTTTATTAAATGAATAACTGGAATATACCTTAAAGTGTATTACCTCACATTATCACTGCAGATAAATATTTTTGAGGCTATACATGTATCTACAACTACGCTTAGATATATTACAAACAAAGTACAAACAAACTATAAAGATAATACAAACAAATTACATAATGTTTATGTATTTTAATTTATCTTTCTGTAATAGATTAATTATTAGTACGATTCATTAGTAAAAATCACAAAATAAGCTTGTAATTTTCAGAACTGAAAGGTTTATCTATGATTCTGAGCCACCACCACCCCTTTAATTATTAGTACGATTCATTAGTAAAAATCACAAAATAAGCTTGTAATTTTCAGAACTGAAAGGTTTATCTATGATTCTGAGCCACCACCACCCCCTCCTTCCAAACAAAAAATTAAGTACTTAGGTATATTCATTTATTTAGGCCCAGAAATATGTGACATTTCATATTTTTACCATAACTATTCATAAAGTATTTTAGTAAAATTTCAATTGCTCTATTTCAAAATAATATTTTGTTTGCAGGTTTGGTTTACTGTCGAAATATTATTTAACCAGTGCAGACATATACGTATCAAGGGGGTGAATAAATACCACGTGATAAGAACAGGGACTGACCTACACATTTTCATAGAAATGTTTTAAAATATAGATGTTCTTCCTCAGCATAAATTTCATTACTGCCTTGTTCTATATACAGATTTTGTGTAACTAATTGATTTTACATAATAGTGACAAATGCACTTATATCTAATAATATATAGAGACATCTGAAATATAGATGCCATATCAAGATATAATAATATTGGCGTTCTATTGTGTGAAAATCTTCCAACCGAGGATGATAATTGATTGTAGAGTAGTAATGAAAACTAATGAAATTCATAGACTATAAATACATTCCTCAAGGACAATATATACATTGCTCAAGGACTATATATACATTGCTCGAGGACTATCATATATTAAAGAATACATGTCCCTTTGTTTACTTTCTATATATTATTTTCATATAAAATATATAGAGGAGATTAATTAAAGCAGATTGCTAGAATAAAACAGAATCTTTTGACATGATATAGTGAACACTTTTAGAATGAAACAACTAAATTATACAGTATATTTGAATATAAATGTATTTTTTCAAAATATCGGTATACAGGCTACTAAATATGTAATAAGATCATAACTAATATTTGTTTGTTCTTATTACATATTTAGTAGCCTGTGTACCAATATAGACCTTATATTGGCTTTGTTTTGTTTTCAGATGTTTGCTTTTTATTATTTTATTTATTTATTTATATTTTATTTATTTATTTATTTTATTTTTCTTTTATTTTTTATTGTATTTTTTCAATTTTTTTTTTTGGTTGTTGAGATGACTTTTTTTCTACGCTTTGTCAAGCTTAGTTAATGGTTTTACAAATTAATATATTGATATATAGGTTCTAGTATTTTTGTTGGTAAATTGTAAATTTTATTTATTACTTGTGAATGTTTGATATCTATTGCCAAATTATATTTCCACGAATTTTAATCATTTGCTGTGTGTTTAACATAGTGATCGATTATAATAGTTACGTGCACTAAGTTTTAGGTTTGACACGAAAATTAATGCAATTACACATTGTTTAGGAATAAACATTTCAATTTGAACAACAGAAATGTTTTACCTTTTGTTTCATAATGTTCTGTTTTTCCGTTCCGACCGAGCTGTAGGTTGATTTTCTAAATATATGGCTATAAAGAACAAATCTATTAGCTAACTAAAATGCTAAATAATGTGTCAAATATTTAATTATGAAAAAGAAATCGCCTTTGATGTTGAGACAGAAGTGATTTAATATTCGTGTTTAAACAAATTGAAATAATGAACTTAATTAAACTACTTTTTTCCTTAAGATCAAATGAAAACACGAGATAAATGTTTGATATATTAACTATATATAATGTTTGTATCTAAGATCCGACATTGCATCGATTACACAAGGACATTATTTCTATTCATATTTACATCTGGTATTCTTTATTATGGTTAGTTTGATCAAAATATAACAGAAGGGATGCTTAAAGTTTTAGAATATTAATATGAATCAATATCTAAGAACTGGGAGTACCTACAGACAGATGGTGGATCATACATACACAAAGTTTGTCCATATTCTCCGTCATTGCTTTATTATAGCGCTGATCAAACAGGGTCTGTAACAGTTGTTCTGTAAATAAAAAGGCACATAAGTACCAGAGCAGTGATGAACATTTGTGTGTATTTGGAATATCGATAAATAAGTGGTAGGGACAGTCGGGTGGACGTAGAATATCAGCGAAAACTACCAATAAGCTGATGGACTTCTGGTTACGTAGAGCATCATTTGATATGCATAACTGAACTAAATGTATCTCTGGCGTTTAGTGGAATATCGATGGTTAGGTATTGATAAGGTTGTAGACCGAATTATAACCAAGGCACAATGGAAATGCTCAGATGGGTATGTCATTATTTTTAAAAGCAGGAAACACAAACAGGAAGTCTTTTCTCAAATTTCGTTGCTGGTGCTACAAACATGTGAAATAAATATTTGAGAAAATACAACACAATTTTGCATAAACCTGCGTATATATTATCATATATTTTATATCTATACACGTGTTGGTATAAACCATGGAGTTCTATTTGTACCACATGTGTTTGGTATTCACAATCCATCTCTAATGTAACCTGTATGTTGTGTCTTTTATAGAAATACCAATTTCCGTGTACTTATATATTATCTATGACAATTATCTCACTTGAGCAAATTGTTTTTGTGAAACGCCATGCCCCACGATCTGAGCCATTCATTTTTAAAGTTCCATAACTCTGGTAAATATTACCAAATATTGACCATAATCCTTAAGTTATCCCTTGTTTAATTGATATAAAGCACCACACCAAACTTGGTGCAAATCTGAGGAAACGAACTCAAGTTATTTAACGGAATCTTGCAAATGGAGAAATTAAGAACAATATGCCCTTCAACATCTTGGATCCCGGGTGCATAGAATACTAAAGAACTCATACAACTTACTCATGTGTTTTATACATGTAAAACATTGATACCAAACATACTAACAGATTTTAATTGACATCTGCTTAATTAAATCATTAGATCCCTTTTTAGTTCCACATACTAGGTTCTTCTGTAGACAAGACACATTAATGTGTCTGACCTTTAGGATTAAAGGAAACCCGAAAAAGATTTACGAGAAATTTGAGAAAATGTTTCAGAATCACTGAATTGAATGCGATTGATCAATACCTTGTTTCTTTGTACTATATGTGCCTATATGAATTATAGATGACATAACATTATATTCAGCTTGTGAGAATTATACATGATACACCAGATACGCATTAATCTGATAAGCTTCAAGATTACCTATCGTGAAAGATTTATGTTAAGTGTAAACAATGCTAACATGGAAATTATATTTAAAGTATGTACAATAGCTCGAATTTATCTAATTTGTCTGGATGGTGTCAAAAATGGCATTTGAATTGCAATGTGATATAATGCAATTCCTGAAAACTTTGCAACAAGAGGATATATAATCGGTAAAAAAGGGGGAAAGGGTGTAAAAGATCAAGGTTAGTTAGAATAATATGAAAAAAAGAGTTTGCGGATGACAATTGAAACATGTGATGACTGGTTGGGAGCCGAGTTGATTATGATAGGAAGAACTGGGCTTCAATGATAGCTGTACATATAAGGTCAAAGGTTAAGGGCATAGTTATCACAAATAAATCGTTTAAACGTGCGATTTCTCTCAGACTTTACGTTTGATCCAAACTTAGTTTTAGGGTTATCCGTGATGAGAAGATGGTAACCTCTGATATATAGTTTAAGGACCATGGTCACGACTTGTATACGGATGTGCAATGTGTTTGTTGAATGATATATAAAAGGTACAGATTCCATGTAACTTTAATCAAACAGGTTACATGTTTACAGATATAGAGACAGGAAACAACTAATTTGAAGATCATGGGCGCAAAGGTCACGTTCAGGGTTGAGGTGAATTACAAGTTTATACGATGACAATATGTAATCATGATGGAATGTATTTATAAATTTTTCATTAACTACGTAGTAGAATCAACTCTACTCAAAAGTACTTTGAATATAATATACTCGGTACATTTCTTGACATAACGGATTTCTCCTATAAATGTAATAAAGATTGCTTCCATATCTCTGCTTGAATTGTGAAAATAAAATCGCCTAAAACTAGGGCATATGTTTAAAAGAGTAAAAAAATGTTACTTATGAAATTATTGCCACAGAGAATATGATTGACTGATTAACTATATCCCTTGTACATACCACATGCATATCTACTACATAATTTAGATGAGGAGGTTGATACTGCAAACGCACTAAATACGACGTTTTATATAATCTTTACCAACTAAACATAAATAAACCCACTTTGACGAATGAAACAATAAAAAATAATTATAATATTTCGGAATATTGAGGAATCATTTTGGTTTTCCCTAACAAAATAACTTCCCACCATGCTTTCTTTCATTATCACAGTAACAAAAGAGCCTACAAAATTCTTGGGTGTTTACTTTGAGGTTCGCCAAGGTATTCCGTAGATTTGTATAACATAACGGTTAGTTGATAAATCTGTTTACCTACGTTTAAATTTGACATCTCACAGATTGTTATGTAGCTAGTAATATCAAGAGTGTAATTTTTACTTGAACTCTACTCAGTAACTTCCGATGATCTAGATATAATGGCACCGACTTCAAACAATGTAAGTAGAAAGCCTAAAATACGAATTATCGTGAAAGGGTTTATATATGAAAAAGACTTCAAAACGTCTTCGAGTCTGTAGTCTGTCGTGCTTTTTAAACACGTACTTGCGTCGTAGTTGGTGATGCAATTTTAAAAGACGCAATAAACGTTATTCTTCAATCAGAAAAAAATATTTTGTAAAAATAATTTTGATGATAAAATATAAATAAAATTTGATAAAAGTTTGCAACAGTTTTATCGTTGATGGCGAGTTTATGAGCATACCACGAACGAGCATACCAAAGAAGATAGGGTATTTAGTTTAACCTACGCGGCTGAGAGAGAGATAGAGAGAGAGAGAGAGAGAGAGAGAGAGAGAGAGAGAGAGAGAGAGAGAGAGAGAGAGAGAGAGAGAGAGAGAGAGAGAGAGAGATCCATGAAGACAAATCTTCAGATTGTTGTGTCAAGAGAGATAACTCTATAATGTTTGTCTTGCTTTACAGATTCTACTATATTATTTGATAATGTTAATTTTAGATACAGAAGAAAATTAAATTCCATTCTAATTTTTGTATAACCTGTCTGAGGGCTAAGGCGGGCACCAGGTCCTAGCGTAATAAGTTATAATCACTTTCAAATCTTTGAACATTCTCATTACAATTGTATTGTATTTTGATATGTCAGTAATGAAATAAAAACATATTGAACATTCTCAAATTTAGCTGCTTAGCCAATCAAATTTTAATCATTTTTTTCGCCTTAATTGAGTAAAGTTTCATGTTTAGACTCAAATAATTCTCTAGTTTAAAGGAATACAGTGGTGGATCCAGAAATTTCCCTCGGGGTGATTGAGAGGTAACACATAACAAAAATATAACTTTTAGATTTTTCTTACAAGACATGCACCGCAAAGATTGTCAGGATGCAAGAATTCACTAGTGGTTAAGGATACATGTAACTTTTTTGATAAAAAGCTTCATTAATAAATCCTTCAAAGATATCACATTTATAAATTGATTAACTCCGTCGAAATGGGTAACTATTCAACAGAAATAAGACAAGTTATAGGGTTACTGGTATGCTCCTGCAGTACATTTTGGAACTTTATTAGAGACAAATGCTAATGGGTCCGGGGTATAATTCATCAAGAAATTCTTAGGTATAACATAGGACCCATAAATGATGTAAATTCAGCAGGGGCTTCCGGAGTAGGCTATGATGTCATGGTGTATTTTGAAATTTTTGTGTATTTCATAAAAATAGGGATTGCAAATAAACCCCACCATCCCGACTGGATCACTCGTTTTGGTCGGCCAAAGTGTCCTTTACAAATTTAATTTGCAATAAATTAAAAATGAGCAATAAATTAAAAAACGCTGAGTATAATAAAGCTGGCCAATAATCATTATTACACGAGGTCCTATATATTATATTTATATTTAACAAGTTTTCTTTCGTGACAAATCTGCTAGTTAATATATAATCATGTAATAATGTCTATATACTCGCAGCGAATGACATTTGAGACACTGCATAGGTTATTAGATTTTATATACCCTCACTGAATCATTCCTTTACTAAAACAATAATTCAGAATACAGTATTAATTTCTCGAAAAAGTAACTTTTTCCGCTAGTTATCATAGGTCCCTTTTTTGTTGACCTGAAGATACACCGATAACGTAATTCAAAAAAATTTACCAACGCTGCTAAAACAATAACTTGAATGCTATGTACATCGCTGATAAAGTTTTTTCTCTCCATTACATATACAGGATAACCTTCTGCTTGCGCGTTATTCTGGGTGTGATGCGTCTGTGTCTGAATCCTTGGTATAAATATTACAGTGATTTTCAACATAACTGCCTTTGCAGTGATAGGGGTATCGTGTATTATCGAATTCAAAAAGTTTCAAAAGCACAAACAAATGAGCATACAATCCTTAATTATAGAAAAAGCAACAGTAAATCTTGATTGCGCGTCATATCCTTATATTTAAATATATTGTCGTCGTAAACTAATAAGGGATCAAAGAGTTACTTTCAGTTCAAACCATCGCGCTAACCGTTATTGGGTTCTGTAATTAGCGTTATACCACTTACTTCCTGCTATATTATGCACCAACGTCAAGCTGTAGACGGGCTTAAATACTGATATCTCGACTTTAAATGCTACCGTTTTCTTGAACCAGTATCTCGGTTTCGCTTGAAGGGTTATAATATGTCATTACTGTTTGCCGTTCGGTATAAAAGCGTGATGAATAATTAGTCATTCCTAAGAAAACTTCTCAGTTCTGCTACGTTTGTCTACTAGGAGAAAACTACACCGAAGAATGTATGTTATTTAAAATATTTTTAGCATACACTAAAAATAGCTTTTCCGTGCACTGTTTCCTGGAAAATTTCAAAAATTGAGTCTCTTGTAAACGTTTTCTAGTTCAAGCTGTAGGTAAAAAACATGTCTCTCACGCATAATCGCTTTGACAACGATAGGTGACACCCATGGGGTTGGGGTGTTTTCGACTTTCTACATATTCTGTCCTCAGGTTGCAATTTAACTTGTTCGGTTAGTACTATTTTAGGTCATCAATGTTAACTGTTGCTTCGTCCCGGTGTCGACCATGAGTTTGCATAGCAGACTTAGCAACTCGAGCTACCTCCTGTATCCCATATGTAAGAGTACTACGACACAATCTCGAAAAATGGTTCAGTTTACCACACTTAAAACAATTCTTACCCTTTGCCGGACATGAGGAAGTAGGTCTCTAGAGTTTGTTTACAAGTATAGGTACCCTTTCGTTTTCTATGGCTGTGGCCTGTTTTGGTCAGCCCCATAATGATTTGTCAGCACCATAATCACAAAAAGTGTTTGTACGTTCTGAATTTATAAAATTTCAGGGTCCTAAACACACGAAATTGCGGGAAAATCGGTAAAGTAAAATTCATACTTGCTGTGCTTTTGACAGTTTTGTTTCCTTTTTCCTCGTCGCCAAATGTTATGACTTCTTCTATAGAGTCATTGTCTATCAGTTCACAAACGCTTTATGGTTCGCTAACAGAACCTAACCGAACTTACAGATGTCGAACATATGAGCCCTTTTTATTTTCAGTTTGAATTTATTTAGTTAATATATAGATAATAATGTGATGTAATTTTATTATTATAACTGTCAGTACTAGAATAAGTTCTTTCGTGACAAAAGTATAATGATATACTCGCAGCGAGTGACAAGAAAAAAAAATTCATTCCACTGAAACAATTTCATTGTCATAATTAAAAGGAATAAAGTTGACATCGAGATATATAAAGCGTGTAAAACATATACAGGATAACCTTACCGATACCAACATGTGATAGGCTTATCGGTCACATCCATTTAGATATTAATAGCGCTAACATTGGGTTCAAAATACCATTTACCCTGTTCCCGACCGGGCTACTGATATTTAAAGCTTTTCTTGAAGTTTGCCGGCTACTAGGATGTTATTTAAAATAACAAAAACGTTTTCTAGTAAGCAGACAACTACATATTGTTCGTACATCAAATGGCAAAGTGATAGAGTCACAATTAGGGTCCTAAAACTTTGTCGAACATATCACAATTGAAATTTTTATATAGAAATGTGTGTTTTTATATGTCAGATTTTTTTTTTTTCAAAGAAAAAAAATGACTTGAAATAGAAGTTTGATGATAAACCTGTGAGACGGTCATATAAAACACAAAACAGCCCCTTTTTCCCGATATAAAACATTTGCAAACTGAACATGTTCAAAAAAGTATCACAATGCATTTTTTTTTCAGGTTCGGTTAAACTGAAATATAAAACACACATTTTATATAAAACATTCCAAACTGAATATAAAAATGCATAGGTTCGGTTAGGTTCTGTTACATGTATGTTCGGTGTTTAAACCCATCCTACATTTTGATAAAACAAAGTACTACATGAACAATGATACATGGGACGAATTTATAAGTCTATATGTAAGATGCATGGTTTTTTTTTCATTTATGAGGTGATTGACAAAATTCAATGTTTTTAATACCAGTAATCAGTTGATCATTTACCACCAAATAAATAAATGAGGTTTCTCGTACAGGCCTACATGAGGCCACATGTATCTACAGACAGGGTTTCTGCTGGTGTTCGCATTTCTGCATTTTGTGAATATTTTGCCAATTTGACAAATAAATAAATTTATGATTTGGCGAAAAAAAATTTGTGAATGCTTATAATATCCGCACTTCAAAAACTTTTCAGTATACAGAGCAATCCTGACCTGTAAAAATCTGAAGATAAACTTTTTTTTGTTTTGTTTGTGTCTGCCGATGTTTTGATAGTTCTGCAAATCACAATAGAGGATATGGTGTGGTAGGACATGGTGTTAATTAATCAATGACACTGATTAAAATGATTACTCAGTCCATCTGGATTAGGCTATATTTGTCCCTTTCGGGTAGGGCATACACAGGTAATTATTGTGATGTCGGCAAGTGCATTGAAAGCTATTGGGTTTTACAATTATTTGAAGCGACTGATAACAAGTGATTGGAACTGCGTAAAAAGTTCTGTAACTAGTATTACTTACATTTTTGTACTTTTAAAAGGTATATTATCAATAGAGTACAGCCATTTCTTCACCTATCTGTAGGTTGACTAGGATCCCAAATCTGAAACAGTTACACATGTTACATATAGACAGAGTGTTACATAAAATGTGCTTTTGCCACTCTTAATTTTATAGTTCTACATTTTTTTTATTTTATTTGTCCATTCCATATCTATATTAATACCATTTCTTCACCATGACTTGCCATATGATGATATATGGTGCTGACTCTATAGACAAATGAAAGTACAAATGAGTATGAATGCATAGTAGCTGTTAATATGATTGAAATTGGCATCGTAATATTGGCAAATTTTGTTTGTACATATATCATCCTGATAATATTGTGATATTCCAAAGAAATAAATTCAGTTTTTGCAACATATGTCAATCAAGTAATGTTCATTTGTAGTTGATTACCTGTACATGCATAATATCCCATCAGTAAGACAGATAGGTAATAAATGTAAAAAAGATATATTTCATGAGTTACACAACTGTGTATGTGTAAGAAGCTTAGATGTAGGTACATAAACTAAAGACTTTTTCCTGTGAGGGTGGCGATATAGATACGTGTATACAGTAAAACTTGCATTAGTGACCACCTGTGTATAAAGACCACCTTGTCCCCAATAGTGCTATTGCTATAAGCACTGGTTTTGTTGTGAACATAAGAGGGTGTTTATATACAAGTTTCATAGTGTAAATATTTTCATGATATCAGTGTCAGGATTTCAGTATCGCGATTTATCATGATGACAATATATGATAACAGCCCTAGATGTACATGTAGTTAGAGGTGTGCAATATTACCAGTGCACCGGTATATCGTAAGATGACAATGTATCATGATAGTTGTTCTCTTAACATTTCTTATCATTCTAATGATAAAATACTCAATAACTTGTTAATTTTTGAAAATCACAAAACCCAGATTTTTTTAACTGTTTAGCTTGCCGGGACGAAAGTTCAGAGAGCTAATGCCATAATACCATTGGCATCGTCATCGGCATCAGTCGAGAAAACTTAAACCTGGTCTGTAACTTTTTTAGCACAAGGGACAGGGCTATGATATTTCACATATAGATTCCTTATGATGAGAGCTTTCCTTTGGTACCTTGACGTTTGACCTAGTGACCTTGATCTTGGACTTTGACCTACTTTTGTAAAAATTTAATCTTGGCTATATCTTTTAAACCATGAGGGATTTAGCTTTGATATTTCACATATACATGTATATTTCTTTTGACCAGAGCATTCTTTTGGTACCTTTACTTTTGACCTAGTGAATTTGACCTTGGACTTTGACCTACTTTTCAAAATTTTTAACCTCAGCTGAAGGAATCATAATTTTACCAGTCCTTTGACCTTAAAACCTGACAGCTGTGAGTCAAATATCTATTCTGAAAATTTGCACCCATTTTGGTGAGCTTTGTCATCTTCTAACAACTCTTGTTTATTTAAGTGTGACATGTCCTTTGTACATTTTGATACTTTTCCTGACACTCAACATAATATCTCTTAGGTCTTTGATAAGTAAAAATACTCAACATAGTATCTCTTAGGTCTTTGATAAGTAAAAATACTCAACATAGTATCTGTTAGGTCTTTGATAAGTAAAAATACTCATAGTATATCTTAGGTCTTTGATAAGTACTCTGTATCTTAGGTCTTTGATAAGTAAAAATACTCAACATAGTATCTCTTAGGTCTTTGATAAGTAAAAATACTCAACATAGTATCTCTTAGGTCTTTGATAAGTAAAAATACTCAACATAGTATCTCTTAGGTCTTTGATAAGTAAAAATACTCAACATAGTATCTCTTAGGTCTTTGATAAGTAAAAATACTCAACATAGTATCTCTTAGGTCTTTGATAAGTAAAAATACTTAACATAGTATTTCTTAGGTCTTTGATAAGTAAAAATACTCAACATAGTATCTCTTAGGTCTTTGATAAGTAAAAATACAAAATGTGAGTAAATTTATCGATTTAACAAATTCCCACTGACTATGGAGGTAGTGCACAAGTAAATTGACTTGTGCTAATTTGCATATTATGCCAGTGTGGCACATTAACGCATAGTAAACTTACTGATGTTGGTAATTTTGAAAGTGACAACCAGGTCTTTACTTCTTCAAGAGTGAAGCATAACTTGCTGCTTACCAGGTTATTTCATCATAACCAAAAATTATATTTGATCTGGTAGATTCAACAAACACAGCGTCATTCTGGATAAGACAAAAAAAAAATGAAGGTGCTAGTTCTATGGAAGAGTGACTGATAACTTTTGGTAAACCTTTGATGTGAGTTATGATGACATTAAATTGTAAAAGGTGACATATGTGAAGTATTATGTGATGATAAAAAGGTATGTTATTGTAAGAATGCATATACCTGAACCATGAGAAATTAGATTGTATTAGTTAATTAAACAAGATGACCTTCTACACATGCAAACAAATCTTAAAACCAAAGTCACAGTTGTCTATATGTACATTTATCCATTTTGAATGATTCTGATTAGCAAAATATTTGCAAATTACATTTTTTCCACATGAACACATAGAAAATGTGCTTTTACATATACATAAATATATGAGAAAATTTACATGCTATGTACATTTACTTCTGGAGTAAAAGTTAACCACATGAATACAACTATTGTTATCACTCATTTCATTTGTCTTCTGCAAGTCAAAGACATACATGTACAGTACCAGTATTTGGATTTAATTTTATAAGAAATAGTATTTACTTTGTAAACTACATTATACATCAATATGTTTCAGCCTCTGTTGCATAATCCAAGTAAATCTGATATAAAGTGCATTTTAGAAAGATAATACTTGTATCATTTCAGAAAAGAGAACTTCATATCCAAAATCATCCTCCAGCAAATGTAAAACAAGATTTGATTGGCCCACCAGATACTGAGTCAAATATTCGACCTATGGTGTTGCATGTCCCTGAAAATGAAACAGGAAAACAGAGACGATATAGAGAAATGAGACTAGATGTAAATAAATGGAATCATGAATTTTGGGCCAGGCATAACAAATCTTTTTTCAAAGTAAGTTAGAATATTTAGTCATAATACTCATATCATATTTATTATGAATGCTCTATCTGTGTTTGTCAGCTGTATAAATTTACTGCACATGCACATGTATTCTAGTGACACAATTTTTGTGGTCTCTCACGAAAAGTAAGACATTCTTTTGAAAATTTAACCCTGTAATAAACATATAAACTACAAAATTAATTTCAGGAGAAAGAAGAATTTGTGAAAGACAGGTTGGAGAAAAAAAGAAAATTAGATGAATCTGAACAAGCACTGACACCAGAGGAATTATCAGAATTCTACAAAGCTTTTCTGAACAGAAATTACAGAGAACATGTGACTTATAACAAGTAAGAATTGGTGGGGGAATTGAATGTGTGTTTGAATTTTTAACCTGCTCACAATAGACAAATGAATGTCTAGTAGCCAATTTGCTCATTCTGTCTGTCCATCTTAAACATGTCATACACTAACTCAAAAATGCCATTTCCAAGTTATCCAAAATTTTGATAAAATGTTTTGATCAGTAATGCATGGTTTCCTTTCATTTTTTGCTTATTTTGGATACATGTATGTCTTTCCAGAGTTATGGGACTTAATGTGTTAAATCTTGGCATATTTCTTGCATGTCATACACTAACTTGAGAATGCCTCATCTGATTTATTCCAAATTTTAAAACAATTGATTTGTCACTAACTTGAGAATGCCTCATCTGATTTATTCCAAATTTTAAAACAATTGATTTGTTTGATATTTGTCATTCCAAATGTTTGGGACTTTAATTGTAGTAAATTTGGCTTTTTACTGCCATGTCATTGATGTCAGCCACCCCATTTTTGCTTCAGTTTTTCAGATTCTTCTATAAAAAATCTGCTCCGAAATTATGTTATATAATTATTCTGATTGACAAAAAGCATGATTTTCTTCATCCCCTTTTCATTTTTATGAATTTTTTAACAATGAGTTTTTATTGTTGTATGTTATTTTCATTTGTAAATTTTGAATAGCTGATTTCCATGCTATTTTTCTCACGTGCATTTCCATTGAATAAGCGGGGAACTGTAGGTCCAGTGTCTACTTTGCTTTTGTTTTTGACTCAACAGATAAGCGAATTCAGTAATATCACTATTGAATCATACAAAATCCTAACTGTGTTTTATATTTAAACATTTGTTTTAGAAAATAGAGTGATATACATAGTACTTACAAAAAGAATTTGTTCTTTTTTTTAAGGGAATGGTACAAGAAGAATGTAAAGCTTTTGTGGCCAGCCTTACAAGTATATTTAGAAAGTTTGACAAACAAAATGCTGAAGATGAAGAAAAATTGAAATGGTGGACTAAATAAAATTTTATTTTAATGTAATTGGTTTAAATCAAAGAAACAATAAAATGGATTTCCATTAAACAGTGTATGCTGTTGTTGTCAGTGCATAATCATAACATGAAGTAAAACATTACAGATTTTGTATTACTTGTGCAGAGGCAGACAATAATGACACCTGATCACACTTCTGAGTTTACTATAGGTTGTTGTATATCAGTTTAATTTTAGCTTACCTTGACCTTTGTTGTAAACAATATTTTAAAAAGTCTTATTCTCTGACACTATCTGATAGTGTGAACCAAATTAAGCCAACTCAGTAATTAGGTGGTCCCCTTTTAGAATTGTGCTCGACAACCCCTCCTTCCATCCAAGATGACTGTCATTGCTATAAATAGAATATCAGTATTCTTGAAATTGAAAATACTACTTTGTTTTTTCTTTTTTCAAATTTGAGCTTCATTGTTTATACTGTAAAAAACTTCTTTTTTTCTAAATTTTGATTTGTTTTGGAATTTTGACCAAATATGCAATGTAAGCATGAATTTGAAAAGTCTTTTTGACAGAATAGATGGGACCAAGTTGAGCTATTCTACCCTAAACATGATTGTAATAAATTAGTTTTGTTTGTTATATTGTTGCACAGAATTGTTCACTTATATGGAGATGTAACCAAGTTTACGTGAAGTGCCACAAATTTTGACCTGGTATTATATCACCCTATCAGATGAATAAGCTGCCAGTAGGATAGCAGTAATGATGAGAGCCTGATTTTCAGTCTTATGATCCTTAGTGTTACACATTTCTGATTTTGTAATATAAAAATATGTATGTATTTTTTCACTTATCAATGATGCTAATAACACAACACTATTCATAGAAGTGGAATATACAGACTTGACAAGAGACAATTGTAAGTTCTTGTTAATGTTATCTTTTGTTTTGTAAATGATATAAGATTTGGTCTGTGGTGGGTGTGCTGTGTCAAACCTGTAGATATAGGCGTCTAAATTTATGTCCATTTTGAAAAATGATATGCAATATCCCAACACATTAAATACATATAAGCAAATAGATGACGATAGCTATATTGTTGAACAATTCTTCGGTCAAAACTAGAACTATATTTTAATAAATCTACTCTTCTTGAACATTTTCGCTCGACTTATAAACCTGCTACTTTAAATGTAAGGTTTTTCTCAAGCATGGATTATGCTAATCATGACAGTCGAATCCATTTCATAATTGTATTTGACAATGTTATCAAACTTGAATATATTTTAGAGTTGGTCTGAAACTAACTAGTTAATTTTTTTTTTGAAGTTTGACTCTGAATTATGATTACCAATTTTCACCTTTCACTTGAAAGAAATTGATTTTGTATAAATTGTAATTATAGTAAGTTGTATGGACAGTTAACAGAGTTCAATGGTCCACTATAATACATTATTAATATCAAAGTTTGTATAACGGATGTTATGTTACACGTCTACATGTCAGCTACTTAAAATTTGTGTCTTGGAGGTAAATCTTATTGTTTTATGAAGTGTTCTCGTGACAACAATAAGTGTGGTTTATTGTTTACGTAAATTACATATCGAAATTGCGTAGTGCTCTCTTACACATACATGTACATGTATACTTGAAAACACGATATGAGACTAATTTTTATATGCCCGTCAGTTTTTACTATTATGGTATACCCTTGTCGTCCACACTTCGCAGGATAACTAAAAAACGCCTCAACAGATTTCAATGCATTTTTGGTAGTTTGTTTCTTACCATAAATGCAAGTTCCCTGTCGATTTTGATTAAATTTTAATTTTCTGTTGCTGAGTTACGGTCCTTGGAAATACGTAAATATTTTAAAATAACAGTTTTCACAGTTATTTTGTAATGCTTTAACATAGTGAGTTGATATTTGGTTGTAACTAGATGATTTACAGATCAAGTTCAAATTTGGTTCCGGTCGGGCGATTTTGTGTTCAGAGTTATGGCCCCTAGACTTGGTAAAAAAAATTAAAAATATCCCTTTCTACACCTTTTTTCTTTGCAATGCCTCTACATATTGATTTTATACTTGGTATATCATTGTATCTAAATGAGTTACAGATCAAGTTCAAATTTGGTTCCGATCGGGTGGTTTTGTGCAGAGTTATGGCCCATTGACTTAGTAAATTTTTAAAAAATATCCCTTTATGCGCCTTTTCTTTGCAATGCCTCTACATATTGATTTGATATTTGTGTGGAAAGTGGCACTAATGAAGTTTTTTCTCTGATCACCAGTTAATATGGATGTCAGAAAAAGGAAAGACGCTCCTCTGGCAACTAAATACCACATAAGTAGTAAAAATCGCATTGTTTGGCCCGATCTGTTACACAGAGTTGTCGGTCCTTGTTCTCCCGAACAATCTCTGTCAACGTCTCGAGTTTTGCCAGAATATGTAAGCTATTTGCTTTCTTGCATAAATTTTTAGTGCTGACATACTGGCAGACTTAAATACTATTTGAGGCAAAAATACTTGTTCAATGGATTTAAGGACAGAGGCTATATTTTTGTGAAAAGTAATATCGTAACTTTGAGTATTTTTATTTTATTCCTTCTGTGGTTAAAAGACCAAGTGTTTTGCGACTTCTTTATGAATTAATTAACCAAAGTAACAACTTGACAAACGTCTCTCTCTCTCTCTCTCTCTCTCTCTCTCTCTCTCTCTCTCTCTCTCTCTCTCTCTCTCTCTCTCTCTATATATATATATATGTATGTATATATATTGTGTACAATCCCTTTACACATGGTATGTCAAAACGGAAAAGTCAAAGCTCGTATTGCTTTAATAAACTCAACCACAAAACTACCTGGTACTAAAACAACTCTGAGGGACAGCTTATGATAGCAATATGTAAGTCCAAGTACAAAGTGCAGTCTACATTACTCATGTTAGAATTGATAGTTAAATTGACATAAACAAACAACAGATACCGCTTTGAATACTAGTATAGTATCTGTATTTTTAAATTCAGTGATGATTATTTTCCCTTTACATAATCACTTACATATGTTTTGCTAACCCGTTGTAATTCCCCTGATTAGATTAGGATATTTTGAACTTTCCTTTCTAAAGTAAATTGAGAAGTACCAATCAGTAATCAAAACTGAAGTCCATTATAACAGGACGAATTAGATGTGCAAATGGTCTCAACATGAAGAACAATTACGAATCCCAAACGGGATAAGACCAGGTGTCCGGAAGGAGTCAGCACCTTCTGCTGGGATGCCACACCCGTCACAAATAATCCATGGAAACCTTTCTAGTTCGATGAACGGGTCAAATTCAGTAAAAAGTTTGGTGATGAGGTCAAGTTCCCTGAAAAGCATGTTTGGTGAAACGGAGTCACTGTCTGTGGCCGTGATCCAGAATACTATCTAATATCTCTGAGAAGGGGACTTCATAATGTTTAACAAGATCCCCGTATCGACCATAACACTTCTTAAACGACGACTCCACACTCTACTCGTTGATTTATCCTCTTTCATTCCTTTATGTTGCTTTTTAAGATGCTATTCGACCACTAATATCAATATTAATTTTTTATTTTTGAGCTTTGAAATAGTTCTCAAACTCAACCGTGAATGGTATTTAGACAGTGTAGATTGGGGAGTGGTTTTGATTTATTTACCAAAGAAGTTTTTCTCTTGTTGTTGTTTATCTCGTACTATCTTAGTAATGGTGGTTCTATAAAGTTATGAGGAACGCATTTTGTCAACTAGGTATGTATTGGTATATACTATATATATTACTGACAATTTATGTCCTATGCTTAGCTTTAAAGAGTTATTCCATCTCAGGATTTCCTGAGATCCATTCAGTATTCACCAGATTTGTATATGTATCCTGGACATTCTGCAGATCTAAACTTTGGTATCTGACATTTTTATATTTTATCACATGGCATTTCTTTCAGTTCTATATTGATTTCCTCAAAAACAAAATTTCGCGGACTTATTCTTTTCAAAGGTTATTTTAACACGTAGTTTTGCCATTAATAACAGGAAAATTGACATTTTGTTCGTGAATTTCCCCGTCAAAAGTGGAAAATTCATTATCTATTTTGTGGGTTCGTAGTTAAATGATATCCTTCAAAATATGATTTGCAAAGACATACCTCACTAAATATAAATCAAGTTATTATATGTTTCCTTGATTTTTTTTTCAATTAGAATAATTTTCTTACTAAAGTATGTGGAAATTCTGCTTCCAAACTTAAGGACTTGTTTTGTCTCTAGACGCATATAATTATTACAACTATACAGTAATGTTCATTGTAGAATATTCCACAGGATGAAAAAGTTGTTCTAATGGATTTTATAAAATAGTGCCTAGAATAATTGATAATGATGGTGATGATGATGATGATAATGATTTACTATCAATTAATAATTATCACTTGTTGATGTTATTATTATCATATATATATATTTTTCCTGTCTGTATCCTTATAGATATGGCTTATTTTATAACACGTTTCTAGTTTTGTGTTTTGTGCTTGTTTCCGTGCGGAAATCCTTAACATGAGTGTAGCACATGCATAAACGTTACAATGATCTTTCCTTGAAATATAGTTTACAACAAACAGGCTATAAAAAGCACATACACTAAAGTATATTAATATGATCCTGTTTAAAGGGATGACTAGATGAAAGATGTCCATATAGTGAAAGCAATAACAAAGAATAATAAGATTTACTCCATTTTTATCTTCTATTTTTCTGTCATTATTTTATAAGACAAATGATTACCTCCAGAGTACGTCTATTATGTACTTAACCCACCAATATTTAAATAAATATCTCCACAATCTTATCTAAAATATCACAATAGACTATCTAAATAAAATTTTCGAAGTGTGCTCTGACAAAAAATTGCTACTGTAAATACCTAGTTATAAGTTGTCGTTATAACAATACAATGATTCGTGTTGAAAGTCCACATTTCGTATTATTGTTTGCTAATATCATTATCGCGTTTTGATATAGAAGTACATTGTACTTTTGTTGGTGATGGGCATTAGGTGTGTCTATTGTTCACATATAGTATACTCCATGACCTGGCCTAGATTTGACTGACCAAAGGCTGGTATGTAAGGCCGACAACGGATGTTCCCTTCTCCATGACACTTGATCCTTTTTTTATTTGTCTATGGCCACAAAACTGGTATGACAGGTCGACAAGGGATGCTTACTTCAACATGGCACCTTATCCAGCCGCTGGCTAAAAGGCTGGTATGACAGGTCGACAAATGATGCTTACTTCAACATGACACCTGAGCCACTACTGGGTTCTAGGCGACTATGACAGGTCGACAAAGGATGCTTACTTTTCCATAGTACCTGATACCATTTTTGGATTTTCCAGATGCCTGTGTTTGTTAACTATTTACTGTGTGACCAAGTGGTTAGAGCATCGCACTTTATACCAAGAATTATGTCACCTCTGATAAGCGGTTCCGAGTCCCTCTGGAACATGAGCTGATTTTGTGCGAAGTTTTCCAGTTTATTTGCGAAATGCTTGTACATGTGTTTTCTTCCCGATGTTGTAGCATAGTCTTTTCCCCTGGAAGAACGGGCCCGGGCTAACCCCCCCCCGCCCCCCCCCCCCCCACCCCCCCCCCCCCCCCCCCCCCCACGGGCCCGGGCCCAACCCCCCCCCCCCCCCCCGTAAAAATTGAGAGAGATTTTGGTCGCATGGGACCACGGGTAGCAAAGAGCATAGCGATTCCGGACCGTAGTTTTACTACAAATCTATCCATCCATATAAGGTCAACTGTAAATTTAGGTTAAAAATAACTGAAATCATGAAATCTGGTATTAAAATTCATTGAATACAAATTGAACACACTCAAGTCGATTTATTTCATTGATACAGTAAATTTAGAGTAAGTAGATATTTCTTAAAAAAGCATATCTACACATTCGTTTATGTTAAGTTATTGAAAGTCCAATATATATACAAAACACTAATACAAACCACACTATATATCCTAGGGTGTCGGATCTAAGCAATAGATACAAGTCAGAAAAAGAATATATAAAGCACTAAAATGACTAACAACACGGACAAAATAAATGTCAAATTTTCGGGACGGCCTGTCCCTTCATCAGGACAAAACGATTAAAATAACTTGAAAAAACGTACACATACACACTCACGCACACATCCACTCTCTCTCACACAAACAAACACAGCCGGAGAGTGAAAGAAATGCTACATTTTACAAGTACAGCGTGATAATGCAATAAATAAATGAAAATGGAAATCAAACAAAAGGACTAAACTAAGCTTAAACTACCAACGAAATGTAAATCAAACTAGATCTAAGTGAAAATAACAAGAAACTGCAAAATGAATTTGATCTACAAAGTCAAAATACGAAATTCAATCTGGTAAACTATACTCAATTTGGCGGAATCGATGCATAAAGGCTCGATCCATCGTTCCCAAACAATATACAAATTCATGTAATTGGTGGATTCGGCACAACACAAGTTCCCACTCAAAGGAAAAACGACGGTGGATTCGTGTTGACATCAGTTCGAACTCGAATTACACCGACAAACGGTACCAGATACAAATCCCAAGGTCAGACTTTTAAGATTCCAATACAAGAAAAAAAACAAAAAAAAAAAAAAAAAAACCAAAAAAAAAAAAAAAAAAAAAAAACTAACGAACTATGGAGGATTCGAGTTTCAATCAGTTTGAACTCGAATTATATCGCAAAAGGGTACCAGGCAAAATTCATTTTCGTGAAGTACATTAGCTTATTTAAAATGCCTTTGGGTCTGAAAGATTGAAGTATGTGCATCCAAAGGTTTTCTTCCGTCTTCTTTCCGCATCACTCCAATTTAGGTTGTGATCAATAACCACGACTGTCATGTCCTCCCATTTATGACCCTCAAATGCAGATGTCTTCAGTATCACCAACATATTGTTTCTGACAATGGTGGTTTCTAGATCTGACTGAATAAGTAACATTATAATTTTTCATCTTTCACATACAAAGTGTGTCATACGGTACTAAAATTTTAGTATGTACTCAAACAAGGTTTTTATATTTCTGAACATATTTTTTTTTCAAGTTAACAAAGAGTTTCATCATAATTTAAAATCGTTTGCCATCACACTACAAACATGTTCAGTTGCAGCGGCAATTTTCCCTGTTTTTACCTTAAATCGTGAAACGTTAATCAAGTTTGAGTACTGAATAAATTTGGTGACCTCTGACCCAGGTTCTCTACTCCACTATTACCACACCCATGACCATATAATCACACAAAAGACTGTTCACTGTCTGTATATAATGTATCAATATATAGTTCTCGCTACTGTTAATACCTGCATATCTGATTGATAGAGACGGTAAAATCATTTCTCACAGAACAGAGATCATTTAAAACCCCTGTGGAATTTCTATAAGTGCATGCAAGTATTTGTAGTGCGCGCATAATAATATGTTTTTTCCTCTACTCTGGTATACGAGGCCTTCCGAATGTGCGATTTTGTCCTCACACGCCGGCAGATATGTTATTTGAGTGTCTGTACACCCTTAAGAGAAGTATTGCGTTTAATCAGTTAATTTCTGTCTAATATTCCTATATATGACATTACATTAAATTGAAATGCATGTAACTGATAACTGTATCCTCGAAGGTCCATATTTCGACAGGCAAAACTGTCTCATCGCTTCGAAACGTTTATCAAGCGATTTCTGTCACAATTTATCAGTTAAGTGAAAAACCTCATTAGGTGCAGTATCTATCTGTGTAGTCAGTTTATTTTGAAAAACATTCTTAATTTTTCTATTCATGAAACAAGTTCCACTTAGCGATAGTTGGGCGGCACCGCCATTAGTGGGTCCTAATTTCGACGATTACGTCATATAATGTTATGCACACAATATAGCCCAAACAAAACACGCGATTTCTATCGCTTACTGTCCGTGCTTGGCAGACGATAGCGCCTTCGAGTTCATAGTTAGTGATTTGATCCATTTATCGTGCTACTGAATTTTTACCGAATAATTGAGCATACGTTTGTGGAGCATTCTGGTAGAAAATATATATTGACTCACTTGCGTCCACGCATTCTCAAAGATAAAGTATGTCAGGAGGAAGCAAATATTTATTTTTAAACTTATGTGCATTTACATACATGATCCTACAGGATTAAACGATATAAACAAAAGAAGAACGCTGTCGAAATTAGGACCCGGGCGAATTTAGGACACTCGACGATGTTTTTTTTTGTACAAGAAACATTCGGGTTACCATTCATTCCAAAATAAGCAAACCGAGTACAATATAAAAAATATCAGATACCAAATTATAAATCTTTAGGATAACACAGTTACTACCAGTCAAGTTTTTAAGGCGGTTGTCGACAAAAACTTGCTAAATAATTTATGATAAATAAGTAATCAAATCATGTAGGTTAATGAATTTTAACTGATTCATCGGTGAAAACAGATGTTAAATGTTCACTCAGAAACTGGCATACTAAGCAATAATGTGGCTATATACGTAAAACGTACATTTTAACACTTCAGATAACATGCAGGGGCATTTATTGCTGGTTAAATCCCGGGGACGGTAGCGGAAAACAAATAGCATTAGTGGATAGAACTGTATTTGAAAAGTGCAAACATGATTTACAAAAATAATTCGCAGAGCAATTTAAACGTCATGCTTTTGGAAATGAAGCCACAATAATTTTCTTACCAATTACGTGTACTGGCAATCAGTAATAACCAATCAAATAAACGGAATTATAGTGTGACCATTTCTCCAAAGTGCGAGGAAGGCTATACTTAAGGTACATTATCAGAATACGTTGTAATGTAGGTTATATACATGTATTCTTTTCCTAAATCATTCGAATGTTTCTACCTCTAACTCCAACCTTTGAACGCGATTCATGCTATCTTAGTAAGAACGACTTATCAGTTAGTAGTTCGCTTCTGTATATTAAATGTTCTTATGTTGAGCACGCTTTGGTATATCAAATCATCTGGGGGATAAAAACTCAATATGCAGACGTTAAAGACATTTGTTAAGTTTCGGTCTCTGTCTATAGCAAGTACAGTGTCCAATTAGAAAGAGTTTGTTCTTGATTTTGTGGTGTCTTTTTCAAATCTGTTGGGATATATATCGCAATCACATACGTAGGGAAGTTGTAAATATTTGTTTTCAAAACGTCTCAGATCATATGTTTAAATTCAACTTATAGGCCACAGCTAGCTTTGTTATTCAAATTAAGAAGTTTCTAAATGAAGTCCGATTCATATGAATAAAGGAAAAGGTCGGTCAATATAGGGGCACAATTGGTTCCCAAAGGAATGTTAACAAAAGACATTTGATAAAATAGACCTAATTTACTCCATTCTGAAGCTCTTCTCATTTTTAGATTAAAAAATAAAAATAAAGAAAATGAATACTGCATTTGGACGTGTTTTGCAAATTGTGTCATACAATTGTCAATAATGATGAAAAGAATTAAAATAAAACTTCAGAAGTGTCAAAAATTAGTTTGATTAAATGCTCAAATTTTGACTACTATTCCCAACATATTTTTCAGTTTTTGTGAGATTATTATGAAACCAGTTTTTATCTGGATGAAATAAAGAAAATAATGTGTTACTTGGAAAATCACTTTATTACAAACATCTATATAGTCTAAATAGTAAATAAAATTGAGTTCGAGTATTGAATAAATCTTGTGGACTAGGTCACGTCTCTTAACATTAAATATATATTGTCTATTAGAAGTCCCAGCATCTAATAGGTCTACCAAGGTAAACTGGCACATGTTTACAAGCAATAAGCCAAACTGAATCATAATCGGGGTTTTCGACAACAAAAATATTAGAGGTGGAGTAATGAAAGGAGTCACATTTTACCTGTGCATTCATATCTTTTTGAAAATAAACCGTATTCTTTGGGTTTTTTGATAGAACCTGGAAGTGTCATTTTAACTTGATAGACCATTTGTGGATGCCTGGGAATAATTTGTTTTATTCTACTGTCTGACGACTTGACCAAATTGTTCCAACTAGGTCAAATCCTTTCGCAGTAATAAGTGCATGAAATACATTGTAAATATTGCTTCTGTTTTAATACATACATTAAGGCCTACATTTTGAATTAAATATCAGAGCATACTTTATCAGATATTGAATTTAGCAAAATTGCATACTTGAACACAACAAAATGAATTATCTACACAATATATGTTCTATTCGGTTCTCCTTATTCAAGGTTAAAGTGACATCACAAACACGTCACCACCAACCTTCAGATGTATGAAGTCGCCAGTTTACTACGATTACTGCGTATACATAGAAAATAAAAGTAGTTCAGTTTCCCGGACATTAGCCAATCAAATCGCCGCTAGGCTTTATTATACATGCTACTTATGAAATGTTTATGTAATCTGTTATGAAGCTGCATAACGCACAGATCATATGATAAATATATGCATAGGGCGAAAGTGTAAAGTCGGACACCGTAGATTAAAACAAGATAATATCAAATATGGAAAACATTTAAAACAAACAATAAACCGTATAAACACTGATAAAGTATGAAAATAAATTCGTTTGAAATTTTATTTATAAATGGTTATCAACATCAATTTCAAGATCTTGCAACACATTTAAATTCTATAAATGGTCTCAAAGTATAGCTACATGCGTTAGAGATGACAATGCAAGAACCTGATTATACATTTTGTGTTATCACCAGTAATATATGTAATGGTATTCTACATATTTATATTGTAACTGATATTTTGGCGTCTCCCTGTCCGATATTTGAATTTCAATGCATTAACACTAATATAGAAACAACATACATAACACTTATATTTATCATCAACATGATGTATTGATTCTACCGCTGAGTCAATATCAGTTAAAATGTACAATTAGATCCAATCTTTGTTTGTAGCTGATTAACATGCTTAAATGGTCGTGCAATGGATATAATACAACAACATAAACTACAAACACTCAGTATGACGGACGCATTCATACTGGAACTTATCGGAACAGAGCTCACGCGGATTAAAATCTTCCAAATCCCGTATGAACTCAGCACTGAAATTTGCAATATAATTGCATTCAGTAAATGTCCTGATACACAGATTATACTATGATAATTTCTAATATTAAATGTTATTGCCATTTGTTCAGATATCAAATCCGTCTTCTTCCGAACACTTCTGGTTACAGGGTGTATGATATAGATAGGCACTTCCTCTAGCTCTAAAAACATTCTCTAGTTTCATTTCCTTATCAAACTTAAATATTAAATATTCTAATTGTCTGTTACATTCAAGCGGTAACTTAAATGTGCACCAGTGAGTATTAATTATTGGAGAAGTGACTATTCGGCAATATATTAATATGAATTCATAAATAATTGAGGTAAAGTTGGGAGTGAAATACAAATCCCGTTATAGGATTTTGTTTTTATGTGGATTCTATCACCATGATAAATCAGCATTGAAAAATAAAACATTGCACCGTCCTAAATCAGACATTTATATAATGCTTTGCGATGATTTCTGTTGCGTTATAACCAGTTTGTTTGACATATTTTGTGTGTATATATATATATATATATATATATATATATATATATATATATATATATATATATATATATATATATATATATATATATATATAGGCCTACTGTATCAGTGGAAATTTTAGCGAGTCACAAATTTAGCGTTTTGTCCTAAATATATGGTATAAAATTTTAACAAGAAGTAATTTTAGCAATTTTATGATTAAAAAAAAGATAATTCTTAATAACGATGAAGCATGAATTGTTTGTGATATTCAGTTTTAGCAATCTCAACAACCTCGCTAATATTGCCAAAATTGAATCCTCTCTAAAAGTTTCTGCTTATACGGTACATATATTACATACAAAATTTATTATGTAGTATAGATGAAGTGGAATTAGAAATTAGACGGAGTTCTAACTGGGTTATTCCATTGTAGAAAACCCACGATTTACTTCTTCGGAGTTGATTTCTAGTAATCCTTTGCGTAATTTCTCCAAAGTAAAGGTTTCAGATTCACTACATAATATAACAAGTTCAATTGGTGCTATTGTAATGGTTTTTTCAATTAACTGTATTTCTTGATTGTCTAAGCCAGTTTTACTCGCTGAATTTTGCCAGCCGGTTTCTAAGCCGTCTTCCTTATCTGGATCAAGTTGAATTAAAAGTTTTCTACGCAATTCCTCCATACAGTCGTCTTCTATTGGTTCCAAAGCTTTCAGAGTCAACTGAAATAATAAACGCAACTATCAAATAACAAATATGTAAATCATTCCTCAACGTTTAGGATTCATTCATTCATTCATATATATATATATATATATATATATATATATATATATATATATATATATATTTAATAATTATACTAAAATATCATAAGCATGTTTTGTTTCTAAACATACACATAACAAAGTTTCCAATTAAACCTAAATGTATTGCTAAAACTGTCTAAGAGTGAACACTGTAAAATTACTGTCTTAGCATGTGAGGCGTTCAGGTATGCATTTAAAATGGATCACAGAAATTAAATGAAATTGATGAAAAACATTTTAAACACAAAAATGCGGGAGTAATCCTCATTCCAACGGTTCATGCGACATACGCTCAATTTATTCACCACAGCATATGATACTATACAATTATTGCACTATTTTGTGTTTGATATGAGAATTTATGGAGTACAAAAATAATATCGACCTAGGCCTAAGGCCGAGGTTGATATTGCTTTTTGTACTCCGTAATTTTTCATATCGAGTAGTGCAATAATAGTTTTATTATATGATTTTGATTTAACAAATGATTGACATTAACAAATGATCATTGAAAGGGACATGGCAAGTTCTATCAATTCCTTTAATTTGTTGCACTTTTTCATACAGTCTGAGAAGTTGGCGCCAAATGAAATTCAGATGAAACAGTTTCGTGACGTCATAGTAGTGCCATATGATAAAATATCCGGTTTATAGTGCGATATCATTTTAAACGGTAGAGCACGTGATCGTCTCTGGACAAATGAGAGTACAGAACAAAAACAAAAATGTCATAAATCTATATATTATCATGACGTTATCAGACAATCCATGTAGGCGTCATAACCGGTGGTAACTATAGCTGGTCTGACTACAATCTGGTCATTAATTATTTAAAACGAAATTATATTTCAAGATACTGTAGAAGTTTTGTAAAGTTTGAATACACTTTACAGTTTATTGATGATAAATGCATACAAATAAAGAAATATATAAGATTTTTATCGCAATCATTTTATCTTATTCCAGTGATGCATACATTTCCAAAAGTGTTAAAGTATGTATTTACGATTTACTATTAGGATAATCTGTCTTATTATGTTATACAGTATAAAAAAAATTAATATATAATCTGTATATATACGCTTAATTACATACATATCAGGATATATATCATTTATTAAACAAAATATCAATTCACAGACTGTTTCAAATTATCACTTAAGCTGAAACAACATCTAGCTGTTTAAGGTTATTAGACATAGCTTGATATATAGAGGAAAGAGCTAGAATTATGCATTATTATTAGTAATCTGTTTGTTTTGGTTACATTTAACTTTTTTATTATTATTATTATTTATTTATTTATTTATCTATTTATTATTATCATTATTATTATTATTATTATTATTATTATTATTATTATTATTTGCTATTTGACTTCCGTATTTTCTTTCTCAGAAACTTAAAATGTGCCATCCATCACTGATGCCTAATTACACATAAATACAAATATAGGAATAAAGTCACTTTGTAAGATTTTCCCACTTATAATATTGGTAAAATTGATTTTGTTTCGATATGAAATCCACTCACAAGAATGTGAATTGAATTATCGGTAATGACGATTGATTAGAAATGAAACTTTGTCACATGCACCATTAAAAATATTGGTTATGAGATATAAAGAATACAGATACCAAAGAATTAATTGTAAGAATTTTCAGGAGACAATATGTACTAATCGGATGAACTGTTATCATCTAATACAACTTTTTGCATAAGTCCATGCAATGATTCAAAACGACCCCACCATTCCAATAACCAAAACTGCAATTGCGGGTCACGTGACCTCTTGTTGGGTTACGATGAATGAACTATCAGACATTTATTTGAAAATTACCACTGTATGCAAATTACAACATATCACTTCATTTGATATTTGACATTGAAATATTGTTTAACACCATATGCAGACGACAAATGGATATTCATACTACTTAAAGATGGACAGTTGGCAATGGGAAAGCCAAAATCAACACGTTTCTCGAATAGCGTGGTTGTTAAATTCCAGTTTGTGTCTGTAGCGGGTAAAATGCCCAAGCAGGAAGCGTGTTCTTGAATTTGTGCTGTATTTATTTCCTAGTTTGTTTTTGGATAAATCATATTTACATTCGTATAAAAACTATCATTAGTAATTGACAAAATGTCGTCAATATATCCAATTATCAAATTGAGATACACACTAGCTTTTTCTTCACTTGATTCAGGATCCGTTTCTGTTATGAAGTTTGCTTCATATGCAAAAAAGGAACAAGTCGGCCATTAAGGGGCGCAATTGGTTATCACGGGGGAAGTAAAGAATCAACAATCTAGTAACTTACTTTGGGTAACTCGTCTGTAATTTTCAGTTTTGCTTTTTGTTCACTGGATGAATTCTGATTCGATTCATACTCGCACATTATTTGACGAGTCCCATCTTTCACAGGCTCGAAAGTAAATGTACAGTTTGGTGATCTCCCATGCCATACCGCTTGAATGTCAAATTCCTGCAGAGACAAATCGATATAGTTTTTCTTTAAAGTATATATATAGAAACATTGAAAACAGATGGAATTCTGTAATACATCTAACCTTTGTTTGGCAGAACAGCAAATCCAATAATGACACATTTTAATAACTTCACTGTAAGTACATGTCGGTGTTCTGGATTGTTATACTCTCATAAAACAAAAATAATCCTGAAAATGGTGTCGTTTATTCATTTCCAAATTTGGTAAATTGATTTGTTTATTTGTTTATCTCACGATCCAGAGTCGAGCGCGCTACCGACTGCGCCAGGCCGGCTCTGGTAAATTGAAAATGAGTACAAACGACAATGGCATAAAGTGAGGATTGTGAATTTTATTTCGATTTTGTCCGCTTCTTTTCAATGTAAATCACAGATACCAAAGTATTAATTGAAAAAAGGGCATGGGACAAAAAACAAATCATGTTACAATTGGACATACACGAACCTCTGAAAATGTAGAGGTGGGATCAGGTGCTATGGGGTAATCATTTATTATAAACTCAAGATCAACACTATACTATTTACTACTATTAACAGCAATGATTTGGAGATATCAACGAAAAATCTGAAAACGTGATACAGCTCCAGTGCTGAACATGGGGAGATATATTTATTTAATAACTTCGGAAATTGAAAACAAATAGTAGGAACACTCAGTGTTAATCAAATGTTGAGTATAATGCTCAATGTAGTTTTCAATATTTTGATAGTCATATCTTATTCTTAATTCAATGAGTTTAGGAATAAAGAAAACATTGTTCTTCATTTCAACTTTATTAACACATTTTACAAAAGATTACAATGTCAATGTTGAAAATATAATATGATCTTAAATATAAACTTGAAATATTAGTTTGACGATTTTGAAGCAAATGCAATTCATTACCTGTAGAGCAAATATTCAACCAACCTATCAGCCTTTAAAGTGTTTTGACCGTTACTAGTAATTCAATTTTAATAAGTAATTAACAAACTTTAAACAAATAATTTGTTTTTAAATACCTACCTGTTTATTTTGTCCCCTCAGTCTCCATCCATCCGACAACTGACATAAGGACGTAACAATATTTTGTCCGCTGTTTTTTATGCTTATCGATTCTGATGAATCGTCCAGTCTTCTTTTTGAATTCCTTTCTGTTCCTTTCTCGTTCTTTTGTAAGAAGATTAAAAAGTGATTATTGAAATACAGTAGAACATCAAAATTCAATCTATTTAATTTTATTTACAAGCACTCAAGATTATAAATTTAGCAGAATGCATGAGCGAACATAAATATGTTTTCTTCTGAGCTTAACTGTATGTTTGGAGAGATAAAAATCAGGTTTATATGTTTAAATCTATTTAAATTTATCATTTAAATATTCGTGTTGGAATTGTAGTTCCAGCTCTGAGACTGCATACATTCATTAACTTTTCCTATCAATTACACGGCATGTTTATGTACCGGAAATATTACAAGAAAATCTGGTCTAATGGTTTAATATCAAATTTAAAGGTAGGTAATACTAATAATAATAATTAAATATACTGAGTTGGTGTAAAAGGGATAATAAAGACAAGTGTAAGCTGTGTATCAACAAAATGAATATGTCTCAAGCATAGCATATATATATATCACAGTTTACATTACAATGGTTTAGAATTTTCTACATCTTTCACGCAAATGTTAATACAAATTCTACAATCTAATAGAATTGTAGGTTCTTAAGACATACATCATATTTAACATACATATGACTTATTTACACAATACTCATTATTATTTTAGGATTTTCAATTTGTGTTCCCTTCGAAATTTCTGCAATGTTTGTTCTTACATCTACGTATTCCTACCTTGTTCTCAATTCCATATTCATTGACGCAGTATATATTGATCTTGTAAAGAGAGCAAGTCTGCAATAGAGAAGTAAATGCCATAAGTCTTACGACTTTGGAAGCATTTCGTTCTTCTTTGGGTTCACCAATAAGTGTATAGAGTGTAAAATGAAAGAGATTTAACACCACTCGTGATGGCGTCACAGCTCTCTCGTCATAATCTTCCAAAGTTATATCAGTCCATTCTGCCTGCTCGAAAATGTCGCTTTGACGTTTCCAGATCTTCCATCTCCAGTCTTTTTCTATATTTTCAGCACAATGAGGAAATGATAGTTTGACAGGTGTCTGAAATTTTATACATGGCTGACAAACTATTATGGGACTTAAGTGAGCCTGGTTAGCAGAAAGGTTTGGTTGTATATCATTACACCATGTGATACCCAATGTTATACGTTTTGTCTCAAGCAAGGCACCTTTTGGAATATTCAAAATAACACCGCTTATATCTAGTTCTCCACCATCTTTACCCACATCCTTGTGTACGAATACACTTTTCTTGTGTTTCAAACTCGATGTAACAAAAGACGTGGGTCTTCCGTCCCACACGGATTTCCGTTTAGTTGATTTTGATACAAAATCTTGTTTATCTGGATTTGTTGGTTTAATCTTTATTTCGTCCACAGGAACGACGTCTTTGGTTTTATCTTCCGGTGCATGGTTGCAGGAATCTTGCGTCAGTTGGTATAGATGAGACACAATAGTGCTCTCTCCATATACTTTCTGTACTTCTTTTCGAACACTCACTGAATAGCGTGGCTTATCCGGTGATACATCGTGAAGTTCGGTATTGCCTTCACAAATGATTTCACTGATATCAACAGCGCTGTCGTTACTATTGGATTTTGAGCGATCCTTCTTTGAATTCGTTTTATTTCTTCTATATTTACTTTTTTCTTTCAATTCTGGGAGATGTTCTTCTAGTTCAGTTATCCGATCTATTTGCAGTTTAAGCTTCCGGTATATAAAAAGATATAGGACTACAAATGCCGCGATAAAAAGGACCAGGAGCAGTGTTAAGATGACGACAACAGCAATCTGCAAAAGAACACAAAGATGTTTGAATTTGTATGTATGTATACGACCATATTCCAAGTTATTGTAATATATATTAACAATTTGGGGAATTTTTGAATTTTTTTAACCAGATTTTGAGACGATCCTTATTAAAATTTAGGTTAGATGCTAAGGAATGTTTTGACATTTTATGGGCCATCACTATATATATGTAAGTAAAGGACTTACGTATCCTCCGTCCATCTGGTCATCTGGTCAACTGTTTGCTTCCCTTTTACCTGAAATTTGAAAAATAAAGGTCTTTGTGAATCTACAGTGACTTTCATTTCAGGTTTGACTGGAATTTCCCTGTAAGTACATGTAATCAGTCAAAAGTGCTTTTAAAGACTGTGTCCATCGGATTGATTTGCTGTTTAAGTCCACTGTCGTTCAGACCTACATTACATAAATAAACAGTCACAACTAACTGGTGGATTTTCAGTGTTGTATATTTTGTATTTGCACCCACCAAGTAAATTTCAATTTACAACATGACACATTTCTTACATCGTGTTGTTCCACATTGATAAATATGCGTCTTATAGACACTGCTAGCTAATTTCTCCTGTAATACGATCCAGCGGATATATTTTCGTTGTTAAAAAGTGAATCTGATACTACACATGATGTTATGTATTGAAATCATTAAACCATATAGGTCAAATAGCAAAATACGACTCACACTCAAAAAACAAAGAATAGATTATAACTATGCTGACTATTACATATAAAAATGAGAAAAGACTGAGTGATGAAATGACAGATAGCAGATATCCTGGGCAACAATAGTATTAAGTATATATGTCTGAATTATATCAAGCACTCAGCTTTTTATGTTAAAAGGAATTTCCTTAATATACTTGTATAACTTGAAAGTGGGTTGAAAAAAAACATGACAACCATAGTGTGTTCGCGCACGTGTGTGTGTGGGGGTGTGTGTGTGTGTGGGTGTGTGTGTGTGTGTGTGTGTGACTTGCAAAGCTAAGGAGAGATTTGAGTTAAACTGGACAAGTTTTGAAATTTATTTTCTCTTGGTTAGGTATTTTAAAGCTATGTTCATAATATGAATTTCTTGTCTGATGTTCATCCATACATGTAAAAATGTCGGGTGGCTGAAGCTTGTAATTTTAAACAATTCACAGTCATTTGTAGTATAAACGACCGTCGTGAGATTTCTCTGTTTAATAACAGTTCTTTAGAAATTCAAGAAGAAACACATAAATTAGTTATCTTCATGGGAATTTTTCAGTAAAGTACATTGTAATAAGCATCTCTCAGGAATAAATAATTAGCACTCTCCCCAACACACTCTGATAGTATGTGTGTTATAGTGTATGTGTGTTATAGTGCATGTATGTGTGTTATAGTGCGTGTGTATGTGTGTTATAGTGTCTGTATATGTGTTATAGTGCGTGTGTATGTGTTATAGTGTGTGCGTGTGTTATAGTGTGTGCATGTGTGCATGCGTGTTAGTGTACGTATGTGTGTTATAGTATGTATGTTATAGTGCGTGTGTATGTGTGTGCGTGTTTGTGTTATAGTGCGTGTGTATGTGTGTTATTGCGTATGTATGTGTGTTATAGTGTGTGCGTGTGTTAGTGTACGTATGTGTGATATAGTATGTGTGTTATAGTGCGTGTGTATGTGTGTGCGTGCGTGTTTGTGTGTGTTATAGTGCGTGTGTATGTGTGTGCGTGTTTGTGTGTGTGTGTATAGTGCGTGTGTATGTGTGTTATAGTGTGTGTGTGTTTATAGTGCATGTGTATGTGTTATAGTGTGTGTATGTGTGTTATAGTGTGTGTTTGTGTTATAGTGCGTGTGTATGTGTGTTATAGTGTGTGTGTGTGTTATAGTGTGTTATAGTGCGTGTGTATGTGTTAGTGTGTGTGTGTGTATGATTGTGTGTTATAGTGCGTGTTTATGTGTGTTATAGTGTCTGTATATGTGTTATAGTGCGTGTGTATGTGTTATAGTGTGTGCGTGTGTGTTATAGTGTGTGTGCATGTGTGCGTGTGTGTTAGTGTACGTATGTGTGTTATAGTATGTATGTTATAGTGCGTGTGTATGTGTGTGCGTGTTTGTGTTATAGTGCGTGTGTATGTGTGTGCGTGTTTGTGTGTGTGTTATAGTGCGTGTGTATGTGTGTTATAGTGTGTGTGTGTTGTAGTGCGTGTGTATGTGTTATAGTGTGTGTATGTGTGTTATAGTGTGTGTTTGTGTTATAGTGCGTGTGTATGTGTGTTATAGTGTGTGTGTGTTATAGTGTGTTATAGTGCGTGTGTATGTGTTAGTGTGTGTGTGTGTATGATTGTGTGTTATAGTGCGTCTGTATGTGTGTTATAGTGTCTGTATATGTGTTATAGTGCGTGTGTATGTGTTATAGTGTGTGCGTGTGTTATAGTGTGTGCATGTGTGCGTGCGTGTTTGTGTGTGTTATAGTGCGTGTGTATGTGTGTGCGTGTTTGTGTGTGTGTTATAGTGCGTGTGTATGTGTGTTATAGTGTGTGTGTGTTATAGTGCGTGTGTATGTGTTATAGTGTGTGTATGTGTGTTATAGTGTGTGTTTGTGTTATAGTGCGTGTGTATGTGTGTTATAGTGTGTGTGTGTTATAGTGTGTTATAGTGCGTGTGTATGTGTTAGTGTGTGTGTGTGTGTATGATTGTGTGTTATAGTGCGTGTGTATGTGTGTTATAGTGTCTGTATGTGTTATAGTGCGTGTGTATGTGTTATAGTGTGTGCGTGTGTTATAGTGTGTGCATGTGTGCGTGCGTGTTAGTGTACGTATGTGTGTTATAGTATGTATGTTATAGTGCGTGTGTATGTGTGTGCGTGTTTGTGTTATAGTGCGTGTGTATGTGTGTTATTGCGTATGTATGTGTGTTATAGTGTGTGCGTGTGTTAGTGTACGTATGTGTGATATAGTATGTGTGTTATAGTGCGTGTGTATGTGTGTGCGTGTTTGTGTGTGTTATAGTGCGTGTGTATGTGTGTGCGTGTTTGTGTGTGTGTTATAGTGCGTGTGTATGTGTGTTATAGTGTGTGTGTGTTATAGTGCGTGTGTATGTGTTATAGTGTGTGTATGTGTGTTATAGTGTGTGTTTGTGTTATAGTGCGTGTGTATGTGTGTTATAGTGTGTGTGTGTGTGTTATAGTGTGTTATAGTGCGTGTGTATGTGTTAGTGTGTGTATGATTGTGTGTTATAGTGCGTGTTTATGTGTGTTATAGTGTGTGTTTGTGTTATAGTGCGTGTGTATGTGTGTTATAGTGCGTGTGTGTATGTGTGTGCGTGTTTGTGTGTGGTATAGTGCGTGTGTATATGTGTGCGTGTTTGTGTGTTATAGTGTGTGTGTGTTTGTATGTGTGTTATAGTGCGTGTGTATGTGTGTTATAGTGTGTGTGTATGTGTGTGTTATAGTGCGTGTATATGTGTGTTATAGTGTGTATGTGTACGTGTTTGTGTGTTATAGTGCGTGTGTATGTGTTATAGTGTGTGTGTGTGTGTGTGTGTGTGTGTGTGTGTGTGTGTGTGTGTGTGTGTGTGTGTGTGTGAGTGAGTGTTAGTTATACATTGACTGTTGATATAAAGTTGCTAAACGTTGTTGTACATGAAATATAATTCAAAGTCAAATAATGTGCACACAGTAAAAGAAAGTATAGACTAATGAATTCTGGCTTTGTGAACATAATTTGGCACGAATGTTTTGTTTTAATTGTGTACTTGACTTTCATATGACCGTCTTTACCTCTCAAGCTGGCGGATGTCACGGTTTCCTGTGTTGATAAAAACTACAGATTTAATACAAGTTAAATCTACATGGGCAACATCAAAATAATACACTATAGATTCAGTGGAATATCTAGTATCGTAACCCCAAAAATGTGTACATCTAGATCTAATTTGACAGGGAAACGTATTGTCAACAACAGTGAGAATGATTTATTTAGTTGTTTCTGTATAATAAAAAATAACATTAGATAAAGATACTGAAACAGAAAATAATTAATCAAATAAAACCAAAACAATCAACAAATTCTAGTCCTGGTTTTGCTTATTCGAAACGTGTTAAATATTTTGAAAATGCTTTTTTTAAATTTCTTACAAAGGTAAACTTTTTACCTGTTAGTTTAGGAAGAAATATCCCAAATTTCTCTAGGTGAACCCCACAATCACCCCTCGGTTGTCGATTGTTTAGAAAGATAAGGTCGGCGAAATAATGTCTTTGTGTTGTATCATACACAAAGTCTCCAACCGTTAATTCCCACACGCCCAAGTCGGAAAGTGAAGAAGGGATATCGCGAGATCCCATACTGGTGAAGTTGATCTGGGAAAACCTTTAAAAGGAAATTTCAAGTCAATACAGGTAATTTTGTGATTTACAAATTTTAAAAGAAATTTATGTTTAGGTTCTATTTAAAAAAGTATTTATAATAATGACTGCAACTAATTGATTTATTGGATCGAAATATTTAATTAATACATACAATTAAAGTAAATGGAGTAGAGTCATTATGGACATGTATAATTTAATCGATTCGTTACCTGGTCAATTTGACGGGTCAAGATTTGTATGTCCGTAGGTACACTAGGGATAACATATCGCGTGTAAGCAGGACATAACGTTTCGTGGGTAAAGTTGAAACGGGATATCTGCCATAAAGAGGATAAAGAAATGTCATTTCGTGCGTGAAGACTCTGAGGATAACATTTCGTGATATCAAGAACATTTCATGGGTAACGAGGATACCATTTCATACGTGAAGAAGAATACCGATACCATTTCGCGCGTAAAAAGAATACTTTTTCGCGCTTAAAGAGGATAATTGTTTGTTTTAATTTCGGTTTACCCCCACTCAACTTGTGACATTTTTCCAGTTATAAGATAGAGAAGATGTAGATGGGTAGAGACCGCCAACCTTAAGCTAGAAAAATGGCAAACTTCCCATATGAATACTGATAATCAGTTTAGGTTCCAAAGGAAACCGAACTGGCACTGACTAGAGGTGAGTTACGTTACGATGCTCTTACCAATTGAGCGCCACCCGTAGACTCACCCCAGTCCAGGGAATAACTGGAAGATTTTATTTACTAGGTTTTATACCATAAAGCTCAGTGTAACACTTTTTGTTTAAAAATCTAAAATTCTAAAATTCCAAAACGATTTTAGATATTTGATATTGAGGATTTTTAGTTAAAATTTCAATTATCTGAAATTCCCTCACTTTTCTATCTTTGAATTGTTAAGTGTTTCACTGACCCACATTAACAGTTCTAATTCTCAAAATAAGCGTTGTAGCTTAGTGTTACAGGTATTAATTTTTGTGATGTTCACTTCCTGGTAGCGTTACCTCTCATACCTTTTGAAGCTACAGGTAACATTGACGCTGAAATTATCCCTAAACTTGACAACGAATTACACTGAAAACCACTTAATATTTTTAACATTCGATTTATTGTCTGTTGACTAAAGTCGTATGTTTTATAATACACAGGAAATGTGAAAATAATACAAATGGACATACATAACGGGCACCTAGATAACGTACAGTTTTATTATTATACAGCAGCATATATAGGTTACTGTAGGTTAGCTTTCGCCACAATGTATTCAGAAATATTTATCGCTGGTGTAAATTAAAATGTTCTTTATTGCTACCGCCATAAAGTGTGTATCTACACCTATGTTATATATCTATGTTTAATATTTACATCACGACATACGAAGCCCATATATGATCAGTGTTCTAATATTATGGGCTATAAAGTTTGTTTTTGTACCTGGGGTTGTACACTTTGTGTAGATATATTTGATAAGGCAGACAAAATATTGACAAGATATCCCTAGGCATAAATATCCGTTGACTGAATCATAGGATAGACAGGAATACATAAGACAGTCACACGTATACCTGTTTTCAGATATACCATACCCGCTTCATTTATCGTAACTGGATGTACAATCATTCTGTTGGAGTTTGTCTTTGTATTAATGGCGTTTACGCCATACCCCAGCATTTTTCACTTATTTTGTGGCGACCAGTTTTTAACGGTGAAGTGAAGTGTTACAATGTACCCGGGAAGAGACCACCAGCACTGGCAAACTTCCTCAGAAAATCGGTTTAGGTTCTTTATTTTATAATGATACATGTTAGACCGCTCTATATAATTACTCTAAAGCGCTTTGAATAAAAACATATAAATGCATTAAAATTTGAAAAACTATACGAATTAAATAAGATTTATATATATATATATATATATATATATATATATATATATATATATATATATATATATATAAATAAATATATATTTTGAATGATAAAGAACATCTACAGTGGTTATGAATATACATATATTAATAAAAAGACTTGAGAGTACAGATTAAAAGTTCCAATCGGGCTCGAACCCACGCTGCTTAGAAATTAAATACTTCATTGTTAAAGTGCGATGCTTTACCAACTCGGCCTGGTAGGCCCAATGAGTTAGGTAAACAGCACAGCCCCTTGTTATTTTTTTACCTTTTAAAGAATAAAGGGTGCATTTTATGTGAATATTGTACAGGTATCATTTTTTTACCGTAACTATTGGGGCACACAGCGGCGGTGCTGTTCTGTGGTGTTATTTTTCTCAGACGGAATATTGAAACGTTGTTGAACTATAGTCTAGATTCAAATATTTGCTTTTTGGTTGTTATTTTCAAATTGAATCACACTTTTATGTATGTTGTTCATTTATAATTTACTTATATGTATTAACAAATGCGTATTTTTACTACATGTATGGGCAGTCCTATTTATATACCTTCGTGTAAGTATATGTATTATTTTTAGCTTTTACAAAACGTGTTAGAGAAAGATATTTATTTACGTTTTATTTCCGTACGAATATCGTGGTCAGTCAACCGAAGTTACTATAATCATTGTGTAGCTTGCATGCCAATCGTAACAGTACACCGTCTGTCAAACTTTAAAACATTAAAATTCCACATAACCAAATCCTTGCTCAACCCAGCAAAAATGACTTTCAGGTATTTAAATCAATCCATCCAGTATTCACGAGTCAAGCCCCACCATGACTACACAGTCACTTATAAAACACGTGTGTAGCCATTCTAACATATTCACAACATATCTGCAAATGACATTTTACATAAACTTATAAGATGAATGTAAATATAGGCTATCTCCCGTGTTTAATTTTACATACCTTTGATTTATCTGCTAATTACTAGATCCAAATGTCCATATTTTTCCACGGCTCTTCATTTATTGTTCTATCCATGGAACAAGTGATTTAGCTAAACAACTGACTGTAACGCCGACCTCACTTAGTTTAGCCAGGGGGAATGATTAAAACTTCCGTATGTGGTTTTCGTCAAACAAGGGGAGTAACCCTATGACAGTTGACCTGATTGTATGTTATTTGAACTGTTTTGCTGAACTTCAGCATTACTCAGATGTAGAAAAGGTATCAAATGCTGTTATGTTTGTTTGTATTTGTTAGTTTGTCTATATATCTGTAGACAACGTTTACAGATGACTCATTACTTGAATGTTGACTTAGCATTTATAGTATGTATTTACAGACGGTCATTTTCTTACGTGGACTCAAGCAGGAATGATGATCGTAAACAATTTCTGTATTTTAAACGCTTGGTGCGTGTCTCAGCATTGCCTTCACATAAATATTTTAATTCATGATCGACATGGTACATGGGAGTAGACCTAATGCTTGTGATTTTAAACATTTTTACGAGTTAATGGAACATCAACTCAGTTATGTTACGCTAAGTTGTTTATTGGGAACAAGTCAAAGCACATTTTGCAGTATGGGATTAATAACACATTATATTGACGAAAAAATATACATGAACGTGCATTTTACGAACATAAACTTTAAAATTGAAATTTCCAAATCAGACTTTTATTCGTATATTTTTGCTTTTTAAAATGACGAAAATATAGTAACAATTCGCTGAAACATATAGGTCTACAAGACGTGTTGAAATATATGCAAATAAATGTTGGTATAAACAACTAAATTGTTTGGTGTCCTATATGGATTTTAAGATATTATAAATTTGCTTTAGAATGCTACTTTTCAATTATTTTTTACCATTATACTCTTATGATAGAGTTGACATTAAATGCGATTGACTGGACTGTTAACAATTCTTCCGCATGATTAATATGCAAATGAGTTTTGGTAAAGTTTTCCTAACTGTGTATTGGCAAGTTGGACATAGAAGTTGCGTCATTCCTCAATCACGTGATTTTAACTAATGAGAAACTCGCGGCAGTCTTTGAAGTTGGGAACGTGTTTTACATGCACACGTATTGACCTAGAGATTTAAGGCTACTGATGGGAAGTACAGAGTAAGGGTACAATACTGCCCGGTCGCCTAGAAATTTAATATCGATGAAACGATGTTTATTAGCAGAAGAATTTATAATTATACCGCTGGTCTATGTAGTTTGTTGCACAATGGATATATATATATATATATACATAATTCTGTCCTGTTATTTGTATGCTTAGCGCCAGAATCTCTAGAAATCCAATCATTATCATCCTCATCATTATCATATATATACATACATATATATATATATATATATATATATATATATATATATATATATATATATATATATATATATATATATAACATAATTCTATGCTTAGCACCAGAATCTCTAGAAATCGAATCATCATCATCTTCATCATTATCATCATCGTCGTCGTCTTCGTGTTATTATTCCAAAATGTCCTAAAATATCATTTGACATTTTACATAAAGAACATTTCAACGATGCGTGTAGGTAGGCTAAAATCAGAGCATAGGGTAGCATATTTTCTATATTAGCTGTTGGATCAGTAAAGCATATGTCTGGCCTCTCTTCAGTAATGCATATGTCTTTACTGTTGTTTTTATCCAATTATTCATGATTAAAGCATTGTTTTTCTTCGGTTACCTTTGTATGCGCATTACAATAAGTATACAATCCAAAACAACAGCAGAACTATTAACCGTAAACATCGTGATGGTAAAGATGCGTCGTGGTCCCATTATCAGGTTGATCCTCCTTCATCGGTTGTTTCGATTAGATATGTTTCTAATAGAGTGTCCATACACATAAGATGTCACTAGTGTTGCACTTTCTACAGCCACATGGATGGCATCTCAGCTTCCCTGATAAGACATCCAATGAGTTGCCGTGTCTCTGCACCAGTGACACCGATGACCCGCAAAGCCCTCCACATAGACTGCCCTACGAATCCTCGGCCACCCACCTCTACAGGAAGGCACCATACTCTCCAGCCACCCAGCTGACAGTCAGACACCACTTATTCCGATTCCGCTCGTGGTCCTCCTCCATTCTCTCCTTCCACATCACGGTCAGCTCCACAGATGAAGACCAAATTACAATATCTGGTCTCTGGTTTGTGATTGCTATTTCCGGTGGGAACTGCATATGACCCCTGAGATCTGTCCGCAGCTGCCAATCACCCGCGGTACCCAACATTCCACTTCCTTCCACCCCGCCTTTTGAACTCTGATCCCCAGCCCTGATAAGGTTGACGAACTTCAGTCCCCTTTTGTCCTTCCCCGTCTCTTTCTGCTCCTCTCCAAATTATCTACAAGGACAGTCCTTGTCACGCCGCCATGTGTATCGCCCATCTGTCAACGCAACGGAACAAGAAGACAATATGTGTTCATAGTTGGCTGGCCTTCCGCAAAGCTTGCAATTTGAGTCGTTTGTCACACCCCATGTTGCCAAGTAGGCAGGTATTCAAAACGTCGTACACAGGTCTCATTCCATGTTTATTTATTCTGACGAGCTCCTTCCCAGTTCAGCCAACTTCTTTGTTTCCTCATGCCGATTGTTCTGACCATTCGTATGTGCTCCTTCATATTACGGACCACCCTCTCTACCAACTGCCTCTGCTCCTCACCAGACGTTGTTCCCTAACTGGTTTTGGATATTATACCAAATCCCTGTCTCCCTACTGCTACACTGCCTACGATGTCTCCATGTTTCAGGCGTGACTCTGCCTCTTCTACTGTCCTGTTTGCTGACCATTTCCGACCCGATCTGATGTTAACCCCTGCGCCACGTACAATGACGTTTTCCCTGTCTCTAAGTATCAGAAACTGTCTGACTTCCGTAACCTTTAACTCCTCCATGACTGATGTCAGGGGAAGTTGTAACTTGGCTCCCGAGCTGTACAATCCTACACTGCTGAAGGTGTTCGGGGAACTGTAAGCCATTTTCTAAGGTAATCACTTGCCAATCGCTCCATTGCTTCGACCGTCGTCATTGGTACATAGTATATCATGGAAGTACTTTCCAAGTCATTTTACTGGCTTCTCCGAGACTGTTAGGACAACCTCGTCTCCAATCTGAAACATCTTCCCCTTCTTCAGTACAAGGCTCCTTTACTTTGTTGGTTTAATCTTCATACGAGCCCAGGTGATGATGTCTCCGATCTCTTTGAGTGTCCATCTCGCCTCGATGATGGTCTTCGTACTGATTGTCATGTCATCCATAAAGGCTCTTACACGGATTTTCGTATTCCTGCCCTCATCCATGGTCCTCTAATTATCTTCTTCACAAACTTTACCATAAAGTTCATTTCCGCCGAGAACAGGATTACTGAAACTGTTCAACCTGTGACGATCACGACGTTCAGACGTTGCCACGATGTTGTGAAGTTCTGTACTGTGAACCTTAACATAACTTTCAATCACACGCTGAATCCTCTCTGGCACATGGTATCGCTGCAGTGTTAGTTGGACTAGTTTATAAGGCATTGAACCATAAGCATTGGCTATTTCCAACCATATGACTGCCAGTTCTCCTTTCACCTCCTTGGCCTCCCTGATTATCTGCGTAAGGATACTGGTGTGTTCTACACATACTGACACTTCTTCTTTCTGCACTGCAACATCTATGTACTTGTTATCCAGAATATGGGTCATTCTCTTTGTTAATATTGCGAGGAATATCTTCCCGTCGATGTTCAACAGGGATATAGTTCGGAACTGTTTGAGTGTCTCTGAATTATCCTCCTTTGGAGTCTAGTTAGCCTTGGACAATTCTTGTAGACTCAATACGGAATCCCGTTTGGTACAAGTGAAGATGCTACTCTCGCCTTCCTGATGACATAATTTACCTTGCACAGCTTTGGTCCTGATTCATTAAATACGTATTCTGGTTCTTCTGGATGAATCAACTTCTCGAACTCTCCCTAAATCCTCGTTCCTTCTCAGGTTACTGTGCATGTCCTTGTCTTCTTCCTCTTTCCTTCCTACTTTCATGGTTCCTGACCCCTTGTTTCCTAAATGTCTTGGTGTAAACTGGAACGGGTTGGTGGTAAATGGTGCACGTCCTCATGCTCGCTCTTTTCTTCTTCATCTAATTCTTTCAACTCTTTTAAAGATCTCCAACTTCTCTCTGATGACGTTCCTCAAATCTGACAATTCTGGTCTCTCCTCAGTAGTGCATATATGTCTATACTGTTGTTTTTATCCAACTATTCATTATTGAGCATTGTTTTTCTTCAGTTGCCTTTGTATGCGCATTAAAATAAGTATAAAAACCAAAATAACAGCTGTACGTAATTATATAATTACATAATTATGCCTTAATGATTTATATCACATCCTTATTTAATAAAAACATACACAAAGCAAAATATATAACTTTCAAAATGAAAATAGGCTGCAGAAAATACAGTTTACAATATTTTTGTTCTATCTTTAAATAATTAGTAAAAGGAACATTTTCTCGTATTGATTTCGCATCGAACTAGATATAACATGGATCTATCTTTAAAATGAATCATGAAAATATAGTTACGATTGGTATCTAGAGAGAACTTTATATCAATTTAGATATGTTAAATTCAATTAGCACTTCGACTAAACAGAAAACCTTTTATACTTCATTGTTGCATGACTTAATTTTACCATTGAGAGCGATAAATTGATTAAAATAACGATATATTCGGATAAGCAGTGAGGCATTCAATTTTAGTCTAGGTTTTAATTTAATGTTATACAAACTGAACTAATTTAAATATATAATACATAATAAATCGATTGCATGAAGACTGTTAACTAGTTTACTCAGTCTATTAACATCTATATTTGTACTTGTAGTAACCAAAAGGATTACATTTGTTTCGAGTCATAGTTGAAAACGTGATATATAGATAGAACAGTCACCTAATATTGAAAAAAGAACATTGAAATTCATTTGTTGTGTCCCTACTAAAGTATCAAACACATATATAAATGGACAAGTTTTATCATTTGTGAAAATTTACCACTTAATGCTACATCTAAGTACAATACATAACAAAAGTTTCAGTGCATACTTAGAGGGTTGGATGTAATTTATTGTAGAGGCGTGGATATTTCATTTATAGATTCATATACAAAATATTATGTTGCATTATGTAAACGTCGTTCCATTTCATCCCAAACATATTCTATAGGCGAAAATCCGGTGACATCGCAGGCCAGGGTAGCACATTCATGTTTTGTCGCTGTAGATAGTCGCTAACAACGCGTGCGGTATGTAGCCGTTGTGAATGAATGTAATGACGTGATGACGTACAATCTCGTCACGGTCTCATACGAGGACTTATCCGTCGATACCCAGGGATGCTTCTAGCGGTCATAGAAGCCGTTTGGAATTGATTACGCAAATGTGATGTCCATATATACGTATCTTGCCGAAGTGACATCACACGCGGGGGTCCTGATCTTGGTCGGTCCCGATCGGTGCCAATTTACTGATATCGTCTCCGTAAAGCATTTACAGTGTTAATATGGAATCCAAACTACCTTGCCACATTGCTTTGATACATTCCAGCTTCCAGCATCCCAATAGCATGCACACGATCATTTTCAATAATGCGAGGCATCTCTCAATCAAGGATTCATTGCAAATACCAAAGTTTTTCTGTTTCAATATATTGAACACTATCAATGAATGCAAGAAATTCTAATCGATTACTAACTCAAGTAACTCAAGAAAAGCTTGCTGTGGCCATCAAGGCGAATCGAACGCGATATTTAACATATTGAGTACTCAAACACACGTTTAGTGTATTAAACTTTGCCTTTAAGAATAAAGAGCGATCAAAGAATACTTTTTATGTTTTTTATTTAACTTTTAAGTATACACAGTTACTCTTTTCCGTGAGTATATATACTGTGTCAGTGAGACAAACTACACAGATCACATAAAGTGTTGACTGTAAAGTGTTGTAGAAACATAAAAGTCTGGGCACAATGCTGTGTCAGTGAGACCATATATACAACAGCATATGCACTGTTTCTGTACAGGATAAATCATAGGATAAGTGTGTACTCTGTGCATTGTTCAGCGACACATACTATGACAGTAACTCTCGTGTACTGTCTGTTTATGTGTTTTTAACAAGCAACAGAGTATGTACTTCCACACATGCTGTGTGCATTGCAGAAACAACATAATACAACTGTCGAAACATGTAAGTAGATAACAGAAGACAACATGATATGTAGTCTGTCTGTATATGTGAGTAAATGAAAGAAAACAACATGTGTAGTCAGTCTGTACAAGTGAGTGGAAGAGAAAACAACCTGATATGTGGTCTGTCTGTTCATATGGACTGGTAACGGAAAACATCGTGATATGTAGTGTGTCTGTACATGTGTGAAGGTAACAGAAAACAACCTGACATGTAGCCTGTCTGTACATGTGGGTAAATAACAGAAAACAGCATGATATGTGGTCTGTCTGTACATGTGGGTAAATAACAGAAAACAACCTGATATGTAGTCTGTCTGTACATGTGTGAAGGTAACAGAAAACAACATGATATGTAGTCTGTCTGTACATATGGGTAAATAACAGCATAATATTTAGTCTGTCTATACATGTGGGAAGGTAACAGAAAACATCATAATATGTAGTCTGTCTGTACATATAGGTAATAATAGAAAACAACATAATATGGAGTCTGTCTGTACATGTGGGAAGTTAACAGAAAACAACATGATTTGTAGTTTGACTGTACGTACGGCTAAATAACAGAAAACAACATGATATTTAGTCTGTTTGTACTTGATGGTAGATTGCAGAAAACAGCATGATTTGTAGTCTGTCCGTTCATGTGGTTGAAATGCAGCTAAGGACCTGATATGTAGTCTGTCTGTACATGTGGGTAAATAACAGAAAACAACCTGATATGTAGTCTGTCTGTACATGTGGGTAAATAACAGAAAACAACCTGATATGTAGTCTGTCTGTACATGTGGGTAAATAACAGAAAACAACCTGATATGTAGTCTGTCTGTACATGTGGGTAAATAACAGAAAACAACCTGATATGTAGTCTGTCTGTACATGTGGGTAAATAACAGAAAACAACCTGATATGTAGTCTGTCTGTACATGTATCAGTATCAGAATATATAACAATTCATGAAGTGTGAAAGAATCAAAATACGACAGTGAACTGTATACATGTAGGGACATCAAGGACATATACAGCATATACAGAATAACATTGCATGACAATAACTTTGTATATATAATCACTGACATCCTTTTTGTTAGCATAACTACCATACTACGTGTGATCAGATATTCGTTTTAGATTATGGTACATTATTTTACTGTTTAGAGAATCGCACAAGTAATAAGTATTTATAACCATGCCGACGGTAATTGACTATATGATCCATATATATCTAGCACAAATCTTTATTGCAAATCATATGAAATTAAAACAAGTCTTTATTATACAATTATAAGTAAGATAATTATGTATAGGTATATGCCTTGATAAAAAAATTAAATCTGAAATTACTAAATACTACTGTAAGTGTCTTTAAATTAGCGCCTTCATGTTCTAGCGCTGTAATGGGGTATACACTTATTAGCGCAATCTTAAATTCGCGCAATTAATTTTAAAAGCTTTGTCGTGTTTACAGAATGACAGGATGTAGAAATTTTAGCTCTGCGCTTGAAAGGCGCTAATATTACAATACTGCTAAAATAAGTACACGTACAGTATATGCCATAGTTTAGATACATATTGTAGGTTACAAAATAGATATATCAAACAATATAAAATCTCAGATACCAATGTATATATCCTCAGGATATCCAGGATACATATACAAATCTGGTGACATTGTGCAAACATGGACCTCTGGAAATCCAGAGGTGGGATCAGGTGTCATGGAGAAGTAAGTATCCCCTGTTGACCGATCACACCTGCCATGAGTCCACAGTCAAATTCAAATGAAATAGGCGAGGAAGAAATCCTCGTCTCAAAAACATGTATCCGACAGGTAGGCTAACTCAACATAGTGATCGCAAACAAGGATATTATATCGACCGTAAAATTTGCGGAACGTTGACGTCAAACACAATTCTCGATATCCCTGTGTCAATAACTTGTCAGTGAGTAGTTTACCTCTGTATATGAAGTCTTCACATGTTGAAGACTAAAAAGTCAGGTTTTTATGTGTATGTGCCTCAAATGATAACATCTGATGGAGTGTTATTGACAGAAACGATCATCTTGAGCATTTGTTCTGACCCCAGTTGTAAAACTATAATATTGGTATTGTTAATTATGTTTAAAGTATATATAATACACTGCCCTTGGGTACTTTTTACAAAATATATTGTAAATATTGCTATTTTTGTGGCAAAGCGTATGCACTGAGACAAAAACTATGCCCGCTAACCAATAGTAAATTCTAAATATAGTCTTTTATACTTTTAAGTAAAAATATACAGAATCTATGCTTAGATAAAAATCATAATACATACAGTCCATGGAGACATGTAATGAACGGATGAGGATATCTCAGAAAATTCAGAAAACTGAAACAATTTAGTTTAAGTACGCACTCAATTTTTGAGAATCACATCTGGGAATATTTTGCGTTTCGATTCAAAATTTCAATTAATAATAAATTAAAAAAAAAAACACACACACAAACACACACACAGATATATATAAACTGTATCACCAGTAAATACTGTGTTTCGTAAAACTTATTCATATTTCAATTAGTCATTGCCTAAATTGCATTATGGATACTTTGTATGAAATAATCGATTAGCTAATTTGTTTCAGCAAAACACTTTTTCCAAAATAGTGTAGTCCATTTTTGTTTTTGGTCGATTTGAATTTATGTTTTATGATTTATTTAAGGAGTCTTATAAGAAACGTGCCTAATCACGAAAACGCACTTAGTTAGAGGGTCCACTCCACAAATGGAAGGGTTCCGAGTTCGATACAGGATACCGGGCTATCCTAAGATCATACAAAGGTAGTAGTCATTCCTTGGCATAATGAATCAAATTTTCACAGGAAATGGATTTCTAGATAGCATAGTGGTAAGCGTACCAAATTCTCAACAATATAACCTGGGTTTAATACTCATATTGGACAGGGAGGTTTATGGAATAGCAAAGCGATTTACTCTGGTTATTCACTAAATAAAACCTCATCAAGGCAACATAAGAGAGATAGACCGATATCTATATAATGTTATAGATATGCTTGTAAATCGTTGTAAAATAAAAATATGTACTTTTATCTAATTAAGTCGCTCGTTCTTTCGATAGATACTTTACACGAGGTCCCAGGTTACAGCAGTTTTGACACCATTAATGCAAAAGATTTTGTCCATAGAAAAGATCAAAATGTTTCCCACGTCACGCGTTACGCAGTATGTTTCCATTTAAGTGAAACAATTCTTGACCGAGATTAAAAAAACAATACAACGTGAAATATGAAATACAATTGTACCTGGTGGACCCGTTGAAGTGGTTAACGCAGAAAGTCCCTCATATGGACGATATTTTAAACACATATAATCTATATATCTTTATTTGGTTCAGATTTAACAAGTTGTAAGTGTTTTATTATCAATGTAACCAGCGTGACATTTAAGTAAACAGGCTAGCATCCAACATCACAAATTGTGTTGACATTTTTTAATCACTGCACTGACACGTCGTTTGTAGAACAACTTTGGAATAGTTAAAAACAGGAAACGTTGAATTGTCAAAGTTATTTGTGGTATCTCGTATATAAAATAAAAAAATTAACGATGAAATGCTGTGAAAATATAAAAGCTGTTTATAATATTCATATATAATTTATGGTATTCCCCTTTTTGGTTTTAGTTTGATTGCAATTGTATGTATAAAAATGTACCATTTGTTCCTGACAGATATGTTGAGTTATCTAATGATAGTCGTGAGATCGTCTTTACCAATTGTATTTCCTTATTTCTTACCATTTACATTTTCTGGTAAACTCCGGTCGGTGTGTCCGGTCGGCAGACAATGCTAACAACAGCCCCCACCTTCGAATTTCCCAGAGCTCCGTGCACGTGTTATTTTCCGAACTTTGAAACGCTTTTGAAATGGTTTTTTTTTACATTTTCTTTTGTTTTATTACTCATTATATGTCAAACGTACCGTTTGTATTACATCTACGTCTGTTACAGTGGTCAGAAGATTATCTGCCATCAAATTAGCCTCTTGAAGAAAATTAAAAAAAGAGAGAGAACATGAGAAGGCGTTGTGAGAACCATTTCTATTCAATCTATTCAAAGATAACATATAAATATGTCTCCATATATTTACAGGTTAACATGGTTTCATATGTTGGTATTTTCGTATAGAAAGCTTTTAATGTTGCATGATATAACTTCAATACAATATACTTTAAATGGGTGAACATATATATTGCAGTGAGAAGTTGTTAGTGATCAAGTTTCTATTAATACAAAATTACAGCTCAGAAAGATGAATTCCTTTGTGTGTTTTCAGCAGATAGATCTAATTTGATACTTTGTTACGATGAGTATCAGATACATCCTAACATTTTCCTAACATTTGCATGAATTTGTAAAACATTGTAGCAACGGCAAGCTAAAATTTTATTCATTTACTATAAGTGTTATATGTTATTTGAAAGTGAATAAGAAGACCAATAAGGATTTTTTAAAATTGCACCCTAACTCTAAAAATAAAATTGGCATAAATCTATGTGACAGATTTTATTTGCTATATATCCCAGCAAACTAGAAATTAAAGATACAACAGAATCAACAGAAACACATGCTTCATACTCGGACATTTTACTAACTATAGACACGGACTGGAAATTAACAACTAGGCTATACGACAAACGCGATGATTTCGGCTTTCCCATCGTTAATTTTCCACATTTAAGTACTAATATCCCACAATCATCCGCATATGGAGTTTATATTTCACAAATGATCAGATATCCCAGGTCATGTTCAACATATGAACATTTCATATAAACTACTCACTGACAAATTATTGACACAGGGATATCGAAAACCGCGTTTGATGTCAACGTTCCGCAAATATTACGGTCGGTATAATAGTTTTGTTTGCGACTACTCTGTTTCACTATGTAAAATGTTGAGTTACCTGTTCGATGGCTGTTGTTGAGACGTCTGTACCAGTTATGACGAGAAATCGTTCCTCACGTATTTCATTTTAATTTGATTGCAGACTCACGGCGGGTGTGACCGGTCGGCAGGGGATACTCACTCCGCCATGGCACCTGATCCCACCTCTTGATTTGGAGAAGACTGTGTTTGTCCATTTTTACCAGATTTGTACCTTTATACCTCTCTGAGACTTTTAGGGGCCTCCATGGCCGAGTCGTTAGAACATTGCGCTTTAAATCATAAGGCCTCTTACCTCTGGTTCGAATCCCGCTTGGGTCATTTCGAATCAAGTGGGAAAGTTTGCCAGTTTTCTTGCGGAAGGTCGGTGGTCTTTAACCAGGTAACCAGGATTTCTCCTCCACAAATAAAAACTGGACGCCATATTATGACTGAAAGATTTTTAGTATGGCGTAAAACAAGAAATCAAATCAAAACAAATTTGAGACTTTTTATATTACGCTGTTTGGGTTTTGTAGTATTCGATTTCATTTTGATATGATATAATTTATAGGTGTAAGATTCAATTTATCATAGGATTTGTATGGATAAAAACTGAAAATTATATCAGAAAGAGGATAACACAACAAATCCATTGAATATTGTAACACATATGTAATCGACTCTAGAACTAGCCGAAATTTCGGTTTGAAAATGAATCCATCATTTTTGCTTAAGGTTTAGGTTTTACTTGGTAAATTCGAAAGATTCAACCATCTTTGCATCACAGTGCCTGTTATGTAGCCACCATGGATATCACTGTACGTGTACTTATTTTAGCAATATTTTAATATTAGCGCCTTACGCGCTAATTCAAGAGCACGCTACAATTTCTCCATCCTGTCATTCTGCACGACAAAGCGTTAAAATATGAGTGCGCTAAATACACATACAGTAAAACCTTTAACAATAATAAAGTGGTTGCATGAGTGGTTACTTTATGGTTACTTTATGTCAAAATGAACGACAATCGGACGATGGACGATGCATGGCGACAGTCAAAACATGATCCCGAAAGTTCACCAGAAGCCTTTTCGTATAATTACGTTACACTAACCGTTTGTGAAGTTTGTGATATTGAAATTGAAATCGTCTCTTTTGTCATAGAGTGATATGTGAAGTTGACGGTCTTTTGCAATCGATAGGAGTAAATCTAGGTAAGAAGCAGATGTGTTGCTCTCTGTCGTCTCATTGTTCTCTAGCTCTACAGGATACATCTGGCCGAGGTAATTCTGAAATTCTGAATTATTTATGGACAGAACATCGTCGATATACCTGTAAGTAAAATTGAACCGAAATGCTGTTTGTTTCCTTTGGAGAGCAGAGACTGTAGAAATTCCGCTTCATATGAATACAAAAATCAGAATCAGAGTGTTCCTTGACAAAATAAGGTTCTTCATGACCTAACACCAAATATTTATATCTGCGATTTCCAAAAATATTTCTCAGCAACATACGAGTTACATATATAATGTAGACATGCCAACATGCTCTCTCTTGTTACTTTGAATTCCCAAACATTACTTTGCCCTCCTTTGCTCCATTTTGAAGCTGATTATACAGCATAATGATGAAACCACTTATCTATATAATAGCTATTTACTTTAATTTAGCTCATATGAATTATTGATTGGCTATATATAATTATGCTCTCTTACCAGCAAATGAGCTTTTAATGTTAATGTTTATAGAGAAAATAAAATGTCAAAGGGAATATAATGTATAATATAAAACTGACGCCATGGCTATTACCGGACTTTATGAGATGACTTTTGAATGTTAGGATTCAGGTTAGCAGTTTCTATGCTTATATATGTGATAAAATAAAGCAGGTACGTACAGTCTAATACTTCTTGATGTTTGATTTTACATATGTTTTACATATATTTAAATATAAACCAACATATGATAACATCAATGATGTATGTATTACAGGGACCATGGACATAGAGCAGATACACCCTGCACCATGTTCGACGATTGAAGTTAAAGATGACGGCAAATCTCGTCCGCCGACCACTACATCATTAAGCAGAAATATTCATTATATGAACCATTCTAGCAAACTGGAAGAATTGTGCAGCAAGCAACGTGTCCGTATCGTTATGGCATCCACTTTTCTTTGTAGTGTTTCTGTTTCCGCCATCGTACTTGCTGTTTATTTCTCAATATTCTGGGAGCCAGATATAGCAGAGTTCTATGAGAAACTATCAACAAAACATTAAGAATAAGATGAAAAATAATAATGCAGAGAAACTGTTAATATTACGTTGAAATCGTCAGATTATCGTAGCATGTGACTAGAAATGGTTAATGACTTGAATTGTAGTTTTGACGATATATTACCGAATACTGAAATACGTTATACATGTTTCACATACTCCGGTATATTGCAATAATACTGCACAGCTACAGAAGAGTATAAACTATCAGGCGATTTTAACCTTTTTTGTTTTGTCGACCAATTCGGTCGATGAGAATAGGTATTCTAGAGAAAATTAACCGATTATAATTCAGTTTAAGTCCGTTCCGACTCAAATCGTTATTCCAGACAGAGACAAATATGATATGTCTGGTTAGATTGCTGGGGACAAATACAATGGTTGCCATGGAACATATAAAATGACTGACCGTTTTGTAGTGCCAGGAATTTATCCAAACTACTTATTAAAAAGTGTCACTGGTAACTGGTAATTTTCTTTGTCCCCATTAGCCAAATGACCTTGATTTACCTCAATAAAACTTAATCGTAAAATATCGCATTGTCAAAATAAAATATCAAATAAAATTCAGATCGTGAATATCACAAGTAATTTATCTATTTATTTATACATTTGTTGCTTTTTTTTTTCAAAATCTAAGTTAGGTTTTCGTCTCATTTGGAATTCGAATTCTAAAACAAGATATTCAGCGTTTAACAATATGATATAATATGAAATAATCCATGATTCACTGTATTCTTTTCCAGTTGACGAGAGACAATGTTGATTATTTCTATCTCAAAACAAGCATTCTCTTTACAGTTTTTTAACTTACTGAGGACATTTATTTACATTTAATACGCTGGGCTGCGAAGTCTATTGCGTTTTGCAGGTCATTCGGTTTTTAGAAATATTACAGTTTAATAATTGATAAGGCCTTGGAAAATTACAAAACTCTAATGAAGTTATAGAATCATTAAATATTTTTGTTCTGATTATTGAAGTTGATTCATTATCATTATCTTTCATAAAACATTTTTTCGCGATATGAGTGGTTAAGACATTATTTTTTAAGAAAGCACATCTATTTACATACTCTGCTTTTTCAGTCATACGGAATCAATTTCAGAGCACAATTGAAAGTTAGTATTGTGTTTCCGAAAAGTAGTATTTCCATGTATTACCGGAAATGTCACCGGAAGTTAATCATGTGTTAGGACACGTGTTTTGTAACTGCTAATACAGAACTTGAATATTTTAATTTGCAGTAAGTGTGTTTATTAGCGAACAATAATGTATTTGATTCCTTGTCAGGGGACTTAAATTCAGTGACCATCCTTATTGTGTTATTTGAAGATAATATTATATTCCTATAATTAACGTACTTCAACATACAGTCACAGGATTTACTTGAAGTCAGATACTGATTTAACATTTTTTTGTGTTTTCTAAATTTAATGTATCAGCCGGGACGCTAACATCGGAAGTAATATAACTAGAATTGATTGTGACATAATGGATGTTGATTCAATTTATTTTGTTAGAAAATTTTAAAATTGAATTATTAATACTTGTGTTTGAATATTGGCAGTTCTTTATAACTTTTCCAGTGAAAAACTGTATGTACAGATAAATCATACGAAGCTTAAGATTATTATGTATGTAGCGAATGTATGAGTTCGTTGTAATAAAAATAATTGAATATTTTTTAATTTCATATTTTTTTCTTTTGTCAATCTTCATCGTTAATTGGATAGCACCACCGCTCTTAAATTACAGTATGGTGAAAATTTATTTATTACGATAATCTAAAACTGAAAACTTTTATATTTGATTTTTTGAATGGTCCATTATGATTTTATCAAAACTTCATCAACTATGAAAAATTAAATAGTTTTCTTGATTTTACCCATTCTGAAAAAACTCCGTTACATTGATTTATAAGGGTTCTTTGAAAGGATGGTTCACCCTTTTGAAAAGTTCTGTTTAAAATGAAGATTATGATCCAGTCGTTATATTTATGAATATTTCCTGAAAATATTTTGTTTTTCTGACAAGAAATAATCGAGATACAATAGTTTAATTACGATAAAATTACGGCTATAGGACGCGGCCATGTTGTTTTTCAAACACCGTTTTTTCATATACACCACATGCATACATGCTTACATATTCCGGATCACGTTTTTTCCCTCAGGTGATATTAAAATGTCTGGTTTCGAATTTTAAAAAGTCAACTTAAAATAAAAGTTAAATAGTAATGAAATAAAACTTTTAAAATCCTGTTTTTTGTTATAAACACTTATTGATTGGATCCACTTTGCATGAATTAAAAGGTCTAGATCCACCCAGAGACATGCATAGCACGTATTACATACTTCTCTGGTCTATCCTTGTGTCGGGATTTATTTTTGTGTGTTTTGATTTTAGAGTTAAAGATTCCGAAACATATGTATATCATTATATTTACATACCGACTGCAATTCTCTTCATTGCAATTATATACAGCAATACATTGTATATTCTGGTAAATGCAGTGGCGTGCTCCGAGTATTAACCACTTTGCTTTTTAGCGTAAAAATACATGAACGAATTATCACATGTTTATTTCTTATATATTTAATCTTAAAAGCCATACATTAGGCGTACCACAAAACAAATAAAATCACAGAAAGAAATAGGAAACACGAGACTACATCTGTAGCACATTGTACAGCCTACAGGCCCATATCGCGATATATCTAGGTCATGTTATGACCAGAGCCACAGACCACCGTCTGGCACAGAAATGAAAGTTCGCTTCATAGTTACAACAGAAAAAAGAGAGTATGGCCTATTGCAACTTTGTCAAGCATCTCTTGATATACAAGTAGATTTGTTTGCCTTCACTGGATATTCCTATCAGAAACAATTCGTCACCCGCATCGTGTTCAATCAGCTCGTGAGAAATAGGCTTACTTATGTAGATTACGTACCAATCAGTCATCATAGTTCCCAGCTGATTGGTAAAAAAAATGTCAAATAAAATGGCTACTTTCAATTGTCATGAATGAATATTTGCTGTCTCACTTCTTGTAAGTCACACTCAAACTTTCTATAGTATATCCCATTAATAATATATCAGAATTCAAACGCAAATTAGTTGTAAATACATTATACAGCATACTCATGGGCGAGGTCATTTGCATTTTCAATTCTCTTCTGACACATTTAACCTTCCGGTTACCAAGAAGACGAATATTCTAAAATAACTTAAAAACAAATCTGACACTTATTCAAAATTTTCCATATCACTAGTTTCTTTCAAAATGATATAAAAATAATAAAATAAACCTTAATTCCATTTAGTATTTCCGAACAGAAAAGGGGAACTACTTTTCGTCTCACACAGCTGTTAAGCTGTTACGTCATATGAAAAAACTCCTACCGCAAAGCCAATTACATAGAATGAATTTCATAACCAGCTGACTACAGATTCACAGAAAATGGTAATATATGTAAATATAAGGATTGTTTTTTCATTTTTTTGGAATACATCGAGTATAGATGCAATGGATTATGGAAAAAAAATTAAAAGTGCAGCACGAAGTGCAGCACAGAAGTTTTTTCCATAATTCATTCCATTTATACTCGATGCAATCCAAAAAATGAAAAAAACAATCCTTAAATCGAAGCACCCGCTGTGACAGTCCTAATTCAGGAACGTGTCAAACACATGCACGCTTGGGCGCGGTGTATTACGTCGACTGGCTTGTGTTTTAATAAAGCTTTGTTTGATGTAAAGAATACGATTAACGCTTAGGTGAATCTCTCTCTCTCTCTCTCTCTCTCTCTCTCTCTCTCTCTCTCTCTCTCTATCTCTCTCTCTCTCTCTCTCTCTGTTTTGAGTGCTTGTCTGGCCAAACCGATCGTTAATGCAGTGATTGTAATAAACAGAATGTAACGACTGAATTATTCGGGTTACTGGCTTGTTGGCTATTCAGGAACGGTGTAATCTACGTCACGAAAACATCGCCCTCTATCTCGAAGCAGGACTTCCCCATACCAGCTTAATTTGGAACTTTAAAAGTTGATTACTTGTAAATGCGTGGTGCGATTATTTTTTTTTTCGGTTTTGGGATCAGGAAGATATTGTCTTGCAAATAAATCCAACTTATAATTAGGGTGAACCATCCCTTTAATTGTTGACGTTCTAAATATCTAAAAGATCGTTAATTCTAAGGTATTATCAATGCGGAACTTTAAAAAAAGGATTTATTTATCTTGACAATTTGAATTTGTTTTATGATAAATGTATTCGTCTTTATTCAAAGTTTTAAATATATTTTTTTCTGTTTGTTTAGACGAGATTAAATTTACATTTAAAAGTATTCATTACAGGCACTGTAATGTGCGGGATGACTTTAATCGCTTTACAGAGAAAATTTAGATTGTCTGCTTCCTACTTTCAAATTCGGGTTCAGTCCATAAAGAACAGAGAGATAATATCATGGTGATGTATCAAACAACATTATAGATATGAGACTGCGTTTAAAATAAGCAAAATCCTGAAATACATTTGATTGCAACTGAGAAAAGCGAAACAACTCGAGCCTTGACACTTATTGTAAATTGTCCAACATAAATCCTAACAATCAATAGATCGATAAAGGGGATTTTAAATATATATATATATATATATATATATATATATATATATATATATATATATATACATATATATATATATATATATATATATATATATATATATATATATATATATATATATATCATAACATTTATTATACATCCAGTATGAAGCATTCAAATCCCAGTGCTGATAGAAAATGAAGCAAATAGTGATATATGCATACAATCATGAAGTTCTCTTTCTTTGCTTGGTAAATCATGTCCTCGTGTTTTCACGGTTAGTATCTTGTGTAAACGTACATTCCGTTTGCTCTCCACTGACACTGGGGTTTATTTTTTTTTTGGCAAATACTATGTAATTTATATATTTTAAATGCTCATCATTGTTATTTTGAAGGTTATACACAACTAAAACAATGAATTTTAATTGCATCAAGCAATTCAAGGCGAAAAGTTTCCCATTACTAATAAAATCAATTTCAAGAAAATGTACGTGGGTGTAAATGCAATACATTAAACAGCCATAATACTGTAAACATAAACAGTTTTCAAGCCACATGATTACCTTAAAATAGTCAATGTGCCTGCTATTGTCCAGTTCATATAAGATGATTCAGAATAGGCCCAACTTGTCACACACTTAATTCATGGAGACTGGTCAATAAGGGATCATGTCACAACTGCTAGTCAACATGAGTTTCAAGTTAACATTTTTTTTTTTTTTTTTTTTTTTTTTTTATTTATTTAATATATAAACAAAATACAACATATAAGATAGAGAGACAGGTACATTCACACATACACACAACTTTCATCCAGGTCATATTATGATACATATATATATAGGAATTCTAATGTATATTAGTTATAATTTCTTTTACATTATTCCATTTGATGGTGAATTCTTTTTGTTTCATATTCACTGCATATTAATTCTTTTCTGCAATATAATAAGACAAAATATTATGCTGTAACTCATTGAGGTTCAGGTGTGAATTTTGTCTAGACTTTGTAAATATATAGTATTTTACAAGTAGTAAAATCACATTAATTGCATTATTATTTTTACCAGGAATTCCAAATAGAGAATATTATCTAATGAAAAATGTAAATCTGTATAACATGTTTTCAATCCATTGTTTTTAATTGTGTCCATATCTGTTGAGCGTGATAACATTGGAAAAAAATAAATGCTCTATTGTTTCTGTATTGGATTGACATAGACTACAAACTCTGTTTTGTTTTTATCTTGCAATCAAAAAGATTCTTATTTGTACCAAGAATTCTATACAATATTCTATACTGAAACCATTTTAGTTTAGGATCTTTTGTACACTGATGTAGAAGTTTGTAGTATGGTTTAAATATAAAATTGTTGTTTAAGTTTAATGAAGATTTCCATTTATTTTCATGCTTTGATATATGTTTTATATTTTCTAAGAATAATCATAAATGTATTTTGATCCTTGCATATTCTTAAGAATAATGCTAACAAAGTCTGGTTTGTGAGGACATTCAGTGTGGTCAAGACTTCCATCTAGGTGAGGCCATGGCTTTAATATAGATTTCTTTAATCCTAAGAAAGAGGTAAATGGTAGATTTATATTGTGGTTTCGCTTTAATTCTTCATATGGTATAAATCGTCCATTCTCTTTCTCTTCAAAGTTAACATTTTTGTTGGTTTTATGTTGTTTTACATCCAGCATTCCACGAATACTATTAATAACAGCGATATATAAAGCTAGCTTTATATATCGCTGCTAATAAGATGAAATTATTTGTGCATTATATAAAAAATGATGCAGACATTATAATTTCGATTTTTTTTCTGTTCATATAAACATAATTATGAATTTATGATACAATCCCATGCCAGTCTCTATTGCCATATAGACCGGAGTTTCTGATTTGCATACGACCTACTTATGCATGAATCAGAAAGAATTATGGGTGCTCTTTTATCAACTCTGTATTTACTCACAAGAACTTTTACAAATTTTTGTATTGCAGTAAATGGGTTAAAGTTTTGTTAGCAAACCAAAACTTTGCATATTCACAATTTAGTTATTCATGGTAAAACTAAAAACATTGCTGTAAAATTTAAATTTGATGTTTAAGTGAAATTTAAGAAATTTAACAAAACCTCAGTTTCAATGGAGAATAAACGGACTATAGTTACGTATTATTTAAACAAATCAGAATGAAAACTATAATTATTTAACCGGTAGTTATCGGTAGTTTGCTAAGACGCATAGGTATACGAAAATCATATTAGAATAAGTTTTCTATATGTGAATATTAATCACTTTACAAAAAGCACATTAAAATATGTATTCTGCGTATAAATATAAATTACTGATTTACTATTTTTACATGATTGAATCGATAGTTTACCTACAAATCTTGCTCGTATACATGTCGTTGTTTTGTTACACAGTTTGTCATTCATTCCTATGAACGCATTTTTACTTTAATGCATCTAACTCAGATGCAGCATCTGGTCTCTCTATCTGTATTAGATAATTTCGTAGCTTCTGTAGCCCTTCACCACCCACTTCAAATAGGTTTAGGAGTATTTCTGTTGGGCTCTCTCTTTGTTCTGCTAGCCATCGTATTTTATCTTCTGTTAATCCTATTTTTCGTGCAAGGTCCTTCCAATTTCCCGTCATACCTGGGAGTTCAACTTCCGGGTCTAGTAACATAATCAGTTTTCGACGCACATTTTCAACATGGTCGTCAGATTTTAGTAACGCCTTGGGAAATGTCTATTAAGGTAAATGTATAATCATTAGCATATAATTAGCTATCAAAATGCATTATATATTTCTATATTAACGTTTTGGATATCAAACGAAGTTTCTCTATATGAGAATGATATAAAGAATTCTGGTTATATTAAGATATTTTCCATAACTTTTATGATTGAAAATGATAGAAAATTGCATTGAGTTGTTATAGTTTTAATTGTTAGTATTTTGTATCAGTAGTACTTTGTTATTCCAAATTTAAAACAATCAACTTTTATTACAATTTATGCCATCAATCTTTTCCATTCTGATATTATTATTAAATTAATGTAAACTTTTTTCGAAATGTAGTTGTTACAACATCTCAATCTACAATCTGAATCAAAAGTTAGAACAAAAGTGGAAGGAAAGAAAGCGTACTTCGAATACTCCAAAACTGGGACGAAAGAAACTTAGGCTCACTTGACTTACATATATGTTTTAATATATTTACGGTAACATCAACCATACTGCTTGATTGGAAAGCGCAAGATAATCATTAACTGGAGGTACAGGCCTTATTGATCAATAGCATAAACGTTTGGTATAAATGATTAAGCTGTTCTCGTTTTGAAATGTCTACAGTGCACGGATTTACGATGGACACAAATTGATTGCTATTATAGCTCATCTGACCTTTCAATGAGCTTACAGTAGAATTTTTCAAGCAGCTTCGAATAAGAAATATACTAAAATATTTGACAACGTTTTATAGCTTGTAGCTCTTGGGACCTCGCTGTACCAGTTGTAAGATCATTGCGCTTTAAACAATAATACCTCTCACCTCTTTTTAGCGCAAGTGCGAGCCCCTATAGAACCTAAGCTGATTTTGTGAGGACGTTTGCCGCTTTACTAGCGGAAGGTCGGTGATCTTTTCCTGGGTACATTGTAACCCGAAAGGGGTCAACAATAATGAAAATTTCCACTTGTCCTGCAGGACAAGTAGTACTGAAATCTACTTGTCTGAATGCACAAATGACTTGTCCGAAAATCAGGTGTAACATTTAAAGATATTATTTTGTGGTTTTTTATTGAATTTTTTTTTGTCTTCAACAATTTTACTTGGCCGTTTGGACAAGTGAGAAGTAACATCCACTTGTCCGAATCCAAATGGACTTGTACCGGACAAACACTGACCCGGATTCTGTCCTCCTCCAAACACTGGCTGCCACAATATAACTGGGTAATTGTTCATTGTGGTTTGGTACCAATGTAACTAACAAATAGCTTGTAGCTCTGACATGACAGGGGTACTAAATAAAAATAGCAATTCGATCATTTTACCTGTACGACTTCGTCAGTTATCTTAAGTTTTGTTTTCTTTTTCAATTGAGATGTTTGGTATGACTCATATTCACATCTGATTTGCCTTATGTCCAACTTCTTTGGTTCGTAAATGAATTTACAGCTTGGGGACAACGCATGCCATATCAGTTCAAAGTCTAGCTCCTGAAATTACAGCTTCATTGTTTATATAAATATTACCATACGTTTCAGTAGTTACAATTATTGTACTCTGTTTTAACAAGCGATCAGAAAAAGTATGTTACACAAAGATAATATTATTATAGATTCTCTTTTTCATAGAACACCATGCTTGTGTGATCGATTATTGCACGTGTACCTTCCCCTTATGGGTAATTACATCTACGCAAGCAATTAGTTTATCCCATGACCATGCGTGGTAATTTTAATTACTGATTTTACATTGACTTTATGGTCGTTTTGAATAACAAATAAATTTAATGTTTTAATATTTTGCTGCTCAATATATTTTGTATGCAATAATATCATTTAAATTATAATTTACATTTTTCATCATTATACAATTTGCAGATATTAGTCTATAAGTGTACCAATAGTTGAATACAATTTTATTATTGAATAAGGAAAATATCTACTGGGTATGACCTAGGGCGGATTTGTTGTAAATAAACTTTGTTAGGTTTCGGTTTATGGTTTTAAACTACATGTAGTTTGAATATCGGTTATGAAACTGAAACTGATTTCCTATGGCTAAACAAATGAATGGTTTAAACTACCGAAATGGGGTAGGCTTACAAAAAGAAGTAAACGATTGCTCTTTTATATGAGATGTAAAAATAAAGGGGAAATAATACCAATTATACAAAAAGGAGCATTAGTCTTATTGCAATCTTTATTAACCCTGATTATGATGTCTCCAAATTTTGAATAATCAGGCGTACCCGCCGCGTTAATATGCTAAAACAACCGAAAATCACCCTATAGCAAGTTTCCTGTTAAATAAAAACATAAAAACAATTAAATGACAATTGATAGTCGATAAACTTGGAGTTTGGATTAATCGCCGTTTTAATATTGCAAAACGTCTCTCTGTCAGTATGGGTACAGTTTTACTGCCCGAGTACACAAAATACCTAAAAGACACATAAAAGGTATTCCGTACTAGTACTGGCACATGTTGTCGCCGCCATGTTGTTGTAGAACAAATTTTCATAAAACTACTAAACCACCCCATGAGACAGTTTGAATGGTTTGATAAACTAGTTTGGGTTTATGATAAAACAAATGAAAAACCAGTTTAGGTTTTAACCGGTATAAAACCGGTTTGTGTTAAAAAATGGAAAGTTTACTACACTGGTTCAAAACTAAAACCAGTTTCTGTGCAACATAGTCGCCCCTAGTCTGTAAAAGCACATATACACTAAACACTAGTATATAATTACCTCAATTTTGTCACCCTGTAAATCCCAACCCTCTGATAAGTTGGATAGCAACACTTCTATGTTGCTCCCATCGTCATGTACAAACAAAGGTATTGGACCGTCAGCAAGTTTTCTTTTTATTTCCCTCTCTGTGTCTCTTACTTCCTGTTAATAGATTTATTGATTTCCAAGTTATACATGTGACAATGTAACTAAAGTACACATATAAAACTTTAAGTACCCGCAATGCCTTAACGTGAACAGTGGTATCTATTAAATCTATTTTCCTTCTGCCGATGTGAGAGCCAAACGGGAACCTAGACAGGCTGATTTTGTTAGAATATTTCCGTAAAGGAAGTGTGAGTAGTAGTTTTATTTTATTGTAATCGGGATTTCTACTCCATCGCTAAATAATGGAAGCAACCGTGTAACTGAATATTTGCGTCTCAGGTAAAACACTATCTAAAAAAAACTCGCCAAACTTATAAGTACAAAGTTAATTGATGGATAGGTCTATAACAAAACTTGACATACATTCGACCTTGTTTACAGTGAATTCCCAAGTCTTAAAACATCGGTTATGTAATGGATAAATTACAAAATGGTATGAACCGTACACCCACTCGAGGGCCGAACATATGATAATGAATTTTAATATGTGCCTAAAACTCAACATGGATTTATTAATGTCGGGAAAGGGAATTTACGAATTAGCAATTGTTTAATTTGAAGGTTAAAATCATTTTGTTTTCTTACTTCTGTTCAGATGACACCTCGGCAGTGGAATAGCTAAAATCCATTCATCTTGAAATTCGTTCAATCTGAAAATCTATACGTGTCCCGTGAATGTCATTGTAAGCATGTTGGACTGTCCATACTTATAGTAACCAACCGGTCGGGTGAGCAGTGTGTTTTAGACAACAAAGACTCTCAAATCATGTATGCAAGTTTTCGGCTAATGTTTGACTCTGGTCTGATAATCCAGAAAATTTCCAAGACGGAGTTTCCGCATTTTTCCTGGGTACTTTCTCATCGGGTTACACAAAAATGACAATAATTTGGTAAATCATGTATATTTTGGTTAAGCTAGTAGTAGTCATTAATAATTGCTATAAAATGGTAGAAATATTTCTGGTAAAATCATTTCGTTTACTTTTCCTAAGATCCTTATTCGAATTCCCTTGTTATATAAAGGGAACAGTAAAGATAAAAAAATAGCATTACCTTTATTTCTTTACCATAATCATTGATGCAATAAATCTTTGTTTCATACGATGATCCTGGTACAAGGACAGGTGTAAACGCAACTAATTGTACAGCTTTAGCTGCTATGTGTCCAGATTTTGACTCTCCAATCAAAGTATACAATGTAAAATGGTGCAAGCTAATCGTTATACGTGATTCTGTAATGTGCATGTCACTGAAGTCGTCTGCTGTCACTGCCATCCATTTTGCTTCATTTAATAAATTCCCCTCGCGTTTTAAAACTTTCCAGTTCCATTTGTCAGTGTTTTGTGCGCAATGGGGAAGAGTAAGAACAACAGGTTTAGCAAAATGCATCGACGGTTCACAAATCACAATAGGACTTAGCCTGGATTCCTTTCTTGTAAGCTTCGGTTGAATTGTTTCATCCCAAATAATACCCATCGTTAATTTTATTGGCTTTCCAACGCTCCCGGGAGGAAGTTCCAGGATTACACCATTCATCTCAATTTTACCCCCTTCCTGTCCGATTTCTTTTTGCACAAAGATGCTTTTTTCATAATTGTCAGCATTAGTAGCAGACTCAAATGGCACAGAGGCAAGAGCTGACATTTCTTTGAAAATAGTTTCTCTTTTGTTTTTCATATACTCAATTTGATCATTTGGATCATTGAATTTCATCTGAATTTCATCAATCGGCTGCAAAGGTTTGCCTCTTTGGTTCCTTTCTTTGTTGTTGATTTGAGCAAGTTCATATAGTTGGGAAAGACGGGCTTTTTCACCATATACATTGTTTGCATTTTCACAAATGACTACTGAACATTTTGAATTTCTATTCAAAGCCTGCATACGTAATATGACAGCATCAGAATCTATTGTTTCATTTTCTACAGCATAGTCGCTTTTGGAAAAATAATACAGCTCTCTGTTTCTTTCTATTTTCTGTAACCTGTTCTCGTGCGATTTCAAACGTTTTAAAATCCTTAAAAACAGTAGTACCAGCGTCGTACATAAAATCGCTATTATCACGCACAGAAGAATGATCACGACTGCCTAAAATACAAAGTACATATGAATGTTTAATACAACGATGCGTACAATGAATATATGCATTTGCTTTGTATCTATGTAGTTTAGATTCTCCCGCCTGTAACACAAGAGCCTCGCTTTAAAATTCCATTCGAGACACACAACACTTTCACTTATTATTCTGATCTTTGGTACTTTTTGCTTTTTCTATACACCGTGTCACTAACTTAAAAAAGCCTTCGTATTTAAAATCAACCTGACACAATCAGCTTGTGAGTTTTTCTGTCATCCTATTATTATATTTATGATTTGATATACATTTGTACATCTGTTTATGGTTCTATAAATTTCTTTTGCGATTATACAAATTATAAACAATCTACAGAATATCCAATATGCACATACAAATCTCGTGATATTGCACAAACACCGACCTCTGGAAATGCAGAGGTGGGATAAGGTGCCATGGAGGAGTAAGTATCCCCTGTTGACCGGTCACATCCGCCGTGCGTCAACAGTCAAATTCAAATAGGTGAGGAAGAATTCCTCGTTACAATGGTACAGACGACTTCTGGGTGAAGTCTTATTAGTTTGAATAAAGGAACAGGTCAGCTAATAAAGGGAACTATTGGTGCCCATGGGAATGCCGAACAATTTGTTGAAAGACAAGGTCTCTAAATATAACAAAATTACTGTCCATTATTGATCATTGTATCCATATATTAGACACACAGCTCCCATATTGGGTTTAACAAAAACTTTTGAATTCATGTATTAGTTACACTCGTTTATATATATATATATTATATACAAATTAACTAATTGCACGAATAACAGTACAATTAATCATTTGGTACAACAAAAAATAACATGGGACGTAATACTGCTTACGGAAACTATAGATTTTTACAAATTTTGATAACTCAGTATCAGATAACTAATTTTCTTTTGTAGAATATTCTATCATGAAATGTATGCTTACCAGTGCCGGCTCCATGGCAAATCTTAGTATATACTACAATCTGAAATGAAACCATACAAATGTCTTTATATATCAATCGTCTCACGGTAATTATTTATCATATACAGTAAAACCTGCTATAGGGGCCACCTCTATATAAGGATTACCTGTTTATAAAGGCCAGTTTTTTCAAGTCCCTTGACTGCGTACTTCATCTAAATTGAACCTGTGTATAAGGGTCACTTCCATATAAAGGTCAATATTTTCTGGTCCCTTGGGTGGCCCCTATATACAGGTTTCACTATATTTTGTCCGTGCATGCTTGTCCGGCAAATTTCCAATTTGAAATTTAAATTTACTTTATTATACAACAACTACACAAAATCAGACTAAATTCAACAAAATCATTGTTATAATTACGACTGGGATTGTGTGTTAGTCTCTTTGGGTATGTTTAAAGGCCCTTGACCGGCGGTATACGCTCAGCAAGGTTGTTTTAGTCCGAGTCATATTTGGTCAGGAATTTCAAAATGAATTTGTAAAGCAACCAATCGTCAAAATAAAAATATTTAACTGATATAATTAAAAAAAGAAAAAAATTTATAAAAAATCTCAGATACCAAAGTATATATCAATAGAATGTCCAGGACATCCGGTAAAAATTGACAAACACGGACCTCTGGAAACCAAGAGGTGGGATCAGGTGCTATGGAGGAGTAAGCATCCCCTGTCGACCGGTCACACGCGCCGTGAGTCCAGTCAAGTCCAATGAAATACGTGAGGAGTGAATCCTCGTCACAATTGGTACAGACGTCAACGAAAAAGCAACTCAACATTTCACTTAGTGAAACAGAGTAATCGCAAATAAGACTATTATACCGACCCCAAAATTTGCGGAACGTTGACATTAAACGCGGTTTTCGATATCCCTGTGTCAATAATTTGTCAGTGAGTAGTTTACCTCTGTATATGAAATCTTCATATGTTGTACACGCCCTGCCATATCGGATCATTTGTGAGATATAAACTACATATGCGGGTGACTGAGGGATATTACTACTTAAATGTGGAAAATTTACGATGGGAAAGCCGAAATCGTCGCGTTATCCTATATCTTTTCTACATACTTTTTTCTTTGTTTGGTCGCTTCAATTTTTGAAAACACTCTTCCTACGGGGATTAATTTTTATTAGTCATGGACATGGATTTTTAATTCAGTATGTATAGGATACCGCTACGTTAAATTTAAGTGGTAAGTATCAACCATTTTATTTTAATCAGCTAAAGCCAGTGGACAAAAATATTTGTCTCAGAGTATAATTTTGTTTTAAATGATAATGTGCTTAACAAAATGCTTATATAGAGTTCTTATCTTCCCTTTAATTACGTTTTTAAGTGATTTGCTGTTTTCTAGCAATTTGAGTTTGAAGATCAAAAAAATGATTTTTACTCGTAACGACAATAAATACAAACGGAGTTGCGTAATATTCAACCTCAAATAAATAAGTTCAACATATGAGTGATGGTCATCTCGTATCTATCACAACTCATACCTAATGGATTGGTTGACTCATACCAATGTTTTAGCTGACTCGTGCCCATCGATTAACTCATTTGTGCGCATCGCCTGTTTGATTGTAGGTATACATGTATTTACCAACAAAGTAATTACTGCTATGCCATATGCATATGACATAAAACTCCGTCTATCTTGACATATTCGCATAAATTTCGTGTAACAAAAACTGACAGAAACATCTTATGCCATCGACAACGTCGTAATTTTCAAACGAAATTGCACTGCTTGTAAAAAAACACACAATGGCCATGTATATAGGTATAATTTCAACCTACTAACACACGTGTAACTTTGTCATTATTAACTGTTGAATATTTTGTTTTCTATTGTGAAAATTTACTTGGGTTATTTTTCTATAGTAGAAAATGCACCTGGGTCATTTTTCTATGATGAAAAATATTTTCGTGCCTTTTCTATATCCGTAAAAATGTTATCTGGAAAACTGGTAATTTTACGTACTGGTATGGGTCAATAGAACTTTTTGGAGTTGATTTTTTTCTATTACCGTTTGTCATAATAGTATGCAACTTCAGAGACCTTCCAGTTAAACATTTTACCTTTATATATATATATAACTTGGAGATGTGCTATCGGTTACTTTTATGGAAAGATTCATGGTTCAATAACGGGCAAAGCTAAATATGTATACTCGTGTAAAAATGAAAAATCTACTGTTTTTGATATATTTTCCTTGACATTAATGACTTATATCTGTTTACAGTACCTCCTGATATTGCAGTCATTGAACGCTAATAGTAATATTTTTAATTATTTTGATGCTAATGTTACTGATATGTGGTGACATTCATCCAAATCCAGGTCCAGTATCCACTAACTCTTCCTTTAGTTCAAATAGCTCCTGTGTTACACAAAATTGTCTCAGTATTATGCATTTAAATATAAGAAGTGTAAGAAATAAATTATCTTTTCTAGAATCTTTCAGTGATGAAGTAGATATTCTTTGTCTAACCGAAACACATCTTGATCCATCTATACCCGACATTCATATAAAATTGGAAAATTTCGAAAACATCTTTAGGAAAGATCGTAATATGTTTGGTGGTGGTTTGTTGGTATATTCAACAAATAAGATTAATATTTCACGTATTACCCAACTAGAGTTCGACGAAGATGAAATAATGTGGTTTCAGATTCAAATAAAAATCCCAATTCATTTGAAAAATATAAGCAAATTAGAAATAAGATAAATAACATGAAAATATATGCCAGACAACAGTTTTATGAAAACATTGATAATTACATTGACAAAAATACAGCAAATCCCCGAACGTACTGGAAGATAATGAAAATGTTGATAAAAGAAAAGTTATCTACTTCAATACCACCCTTAATAAACACTGAAGATGGTACTATCACTGATAATGAATCTGTCAAAAGCGAACTATTAAACGATTATTTTGTATCCATTTCCGATGTTGATGATTCTAACAAAACAGTTCACTATTTTGAAAATAAAACTAACGAATCGTTAAGTGAAATAAACTTCAATTTACAAGATATAATTGATGTTATTAAAAATTTAAAAGAAAACAAAGCCACAGGCCCAGACGAAATCAGTCACAGAATGCTAAAATTAGTAGCAAACGAAATTGCTTTACCACTTTCAATTTTGTTTAACGAATCATTGCTTTTAGGTATTTTCCCTGATATTTGGAAACTTGCACACGTAATACCACTATTTAAAAAGGGGGATTGCTCTTCCGTTTCGAACTATCGTCCAGTATCTTTACTAAGCTGTGTGGGAAAAATATTTGAGAGAGTTGTTTATAAATATATATACAATTACCTTTCATCAAATAATTTGATATACAAACTACAATCAGGTTTTTTACCAAAATTTTCCACAACCCACCAACTCATCGATATATACCACAGAATTCTTTTAGCGTTAGAAGAGAAATCATACACGGCCCTTGTTTTTTGTGATTTTTCAAAAGCTTTTGACCGTGTTTGGCACAAGGGACTTTTAACTAAACTTAGAGGCTATGGTGTCAACGGCAAACTCTTTTCGTGGATCGAAAACTATTTGATAAATAGAAAACAGTGTGTTAAATTATCAAACAGTATATCAAGAGAACGTTTGATCAAATCGGGAGTCCCCCAGGGTTCTATACTTGGTCCTCTTTTTTTTTCTAGTATACATAAATGATATTGCGTCATCTGTAAATTCTGTATGTAACCTTTATGCTGACGATACATCTTTGATATTTTCATCTCCAAACATTAGGGACATCGAACTTGCAGTAAATCATGATCTGGAGAATTTATTTCAATGGTCGAGCAAATGGTTAATGTCTTTCAACCCAGAAAAAACCGATATAAATGTTAGTCACTAATAGACAAATACCATTTATACCCTAACTTTGTTTTCAATAATGTATTGATACCTATTGTCGATAGTCACAAACATTTAGGTTTAATATTTAACAACGATGCTAAATGGACTTTACATATAAATTACTTATTAAAAAATGTTTCTAAATACATTTCTACATCGAGGAAATTGAAATTTCTGTTATCAAGAAAAAATTTGGAAAAAATCTATTTGATTTACATAAGACCTTTACTGGAATATGCATGTGAAGTTTGGGATAACTGTGGTGTGACTTGTCAATCAAAATTAGAAAACATTCAACTAGAAGTAGCTCGAATAATTACTGGTTTGCCAATTTTTACTAAAACAGAATTTTTATATAGGGAGTTAGGATGAAGCATGCTAAAAGAAAGAAGGAAATTCCGAAAACTTAGTTTATTTTTCGATATTCACAACCATAGGGCACCATCTTATTTATATGATATTTTACCAATCAATGTCGACCCCAATTATAATCTTAGAAACTATAACGATTATCGACTGCCTTTATTTCGCCTTCAATTAACAAATCAGTCATTTATACCACATACAACAAACCTTTGGAACAATTTACCGCAATCAACAAAAAACATTGAAATGAAAAACAATTTTAAGAAATCACTGCGGAACAGTATTTTTTATTCTTCAACTATACAAACCAAATACTATTTAAGTTATGGGCCCTGAAAAGCAAACATTTTACATTGTAAACTCCGAAACCGCGCAAGTCCCCTAAATTACGATCTATTCTGTGCCCATTTGATTGATGATCCATCTTGTGATTGTGGCTTCGCGTCTGAAGACATAAACCATTTTTTCTTTCATTGCCCTAAATATTATGATAAGCGTATTACATTGTTAACCGAATTGTATGGGTACAGTAATATATCTATTGAAACAATAAAATATGGTGACTCCTTTAAATAAAAAACTTTGTACAAGCGTTCAGAAATATATTAATTCCACTAAACGATTTTCTTGAGGATCCAATGGCCTATTTGTATACCTTTTTAAAAAAAAAAGTTATCTGTAATTTTTGGTTTTTGCATTTCATTTGATGGTCTTATGAGTCAATCAAACTGTAAATCATTTTTAAATGATAAGTAATATCGGGCCTGTAATGATTGCGAGTTTTTTCAGGATTGGATTTCAAGATTGCATAGGATTGTTAACAGAAGAAAGATTTTCCGGTTTGTGTACTTTCAAGACTTTTTGATAAGATGAACGTTTTTCGAATGCAGTCTAGTGTATACAGGCCTGATATGTTAGTTTGATGTTAGTTTAATAAGTTAGCTTTATATAAAAAAAATAGTTCTCCATTTCCGCATATTCGTTCTTTCTTTTGTAAATTAATTTCTGTTCTTTTCTTGTTTAATTTTGAAACAAATATAAATCCTGTTGTTTTAAATCATCGTTACGTGACATGTTAAAATGTATTATGTCGTATGTAACGGAAAGGACTTTAATAAGTTGTTATAACTTGTGTCCAATCCATTTGTTTAGAAACAATAAAATATGTTTAAATCTATATATATATATATATATATATATATATATATATATTATATATATATATATATATATATATATATATATATATATATATATGACATGGAATCTAGATACCATGCAGTGATAGATGCCAGATGTGAAAAGCAGCCTACAAGACAGCGACGACATTTGTAGTCGTTACAAGAAAGAATTCCAACATCTATCAACAATTACATTCTAGGAGAAGAACTGAGACAAGATATCATTGAATATTGTTAATGTAAATTTTACGAAACCGGAAACGATCTTGCTCGACATTCTGTTGAAGTCACATGATATGAACACTAACTATTCCGACAAAACTGAACGGAAAGGAACAGACAGAAAAAGGGTAACGGGTATTCATGATTCCTACGTTTGTTTGTTTATGTTGTTTAACGTCCCGAGCAGTGATGGTTCTTTAACGTGTTGCCACGACACCTACTGTGACACGGGACCTTGGTTTAACTGTGTCAGTCCGAAGGTCAGGAAACCGACCTGCCGCCGGCTGCAGATTCCTACGTAGTATAATGAATAATTGCCGGTGAAATACTTTCCACAATATGATGTACATTCATGTTTGACATGCTTTCCGTATCGATGTAACAGCTGTGACCGGTACACGTGCGATCGCTAATTAGGTGTGTTTGTATCATGTTATTTGTATCATTTGTATTTGTATTTGTATCTGACTAAGTGCAGTGTATGTGTGCACTAGTTTTGATTAGTATGTCTTTAAATTGTATAATGTGTAAATCGGTAAACGATATTTCGTGTAGTTCAATTTGACCGATCATGTGCCCTTAAATAGCAATTTAAATTTTTAAAACATTGTTATGTTACTATTCAACGTGTATCAAAAGAGAGTAAACATGTACAATACGTTACCTTTAACTCCTCCACTGAATTCGACTCGATAGGACTGATACCTGCAGTTTTCCTGGTTTAAGTATCACTTAACAAACAATAATCCGAGAAACTTATTTTTCTTTCTTTATCTCTATGCCTCTCCTCTGTATACATATATCAGTGTTTTCATTTCCCTCAATATTTCCGAATGGTTTAAGATGTACTTAATATGTGTACCGGTTACACTCTATATTAGAAGAAGGAAGTGAATTTGAAATTCCAATAATTATCAGCACCAATGACATTCAAGAAGATAAAATAGTAGGCGAAGCCCTCATATATGTAGAGAAGCTCAGATTTTATTCCCACTACATCCGGGGACCCGTACTACTAATGGTAAATCACATCGGGAATTTGCGCGTGACATAAACAAAATGTCGGAAAAGCAAAGTCATTACTTAAAAAGCGCATTGCAAATGAAGTAATAAACTACCACACTAAGAAACGTTTTGTAGACTGAGACTAGGCCATAACGACTAGGGTTGTACATCGAACCCGATCACAAAGCACCTCCATTATTCTGGTAATGTGAACTGTGAACTGCACGAAATGATGGATACGCTAGAATAGAGAAATGTATACAGCATAAAAACATGTTTGTGTATTTAATTCATGACTAATAAATACCACAGATTCTATGTAGGTTTTAGCACCAAGTAAACAGTCAGTCACTCAATATTTTATTTAAAACAATGAGTGAATGACGGGGACATTTACTTGATAAAAACACTGAATATTAATAGGGGACAACACGGCGGAATCCCCAAAGGGATCAACTGAAAATGTAAAATTGTTGATGAATGCCTTCGCCCTCTCCATAGGTTTACCTATGTATTATTTTAGAGGTCGAAGCCCTCATATATGTAGAGAAGCTCACATTTTTTATTCCTACTACATCCGGGGACCCGTACTACTAATGGTAAAAATTCTGCTCACATCGGGAATTTGCGCGTGACATAAACAAAATGTCGGAAATGCGAAGTCATTACTTAAAAGCGCATTGCAAACGAAGTAATAAACTACCACACTAAGAAACGTTTTGTAGACCGAGACTTTCCCATAACGACTAGGGTTGTACATCGAACCCGATCACGAAGCGCCTCCATTATTCTGGTAGTGTGAACTGCACGGAATGATGGATACGCTGGGATAGAGAAAAATATATTGCATAAAAACATGTTTGTGCATTTAATTCATGACTAATACCACATAGATTCTATTTAAGTTTTAGCACGAAGGAAACAGTCAGCCACTCAATATTTTATTTAAAAGTAATAAAACAATGAGTGAATGACCGGGACATTTACGAGATAAAAACACTGTCACTGAATATTAATCTCTTTGGTGATTCTGTCGTGTTGCCCCCTGCCGGGGGCAACACAACGGAATGTCCAAAGGGATTAACTGAACATGTAAACTGTTGATGAATGCCTTTGCCCTCTCCATAGGTTTACCTATGTATTATTTATTTACATGTATGTAGGCTGTTTTATAGTTGTTTACCGTCCCACTCAAGAATCGTTCACTCATATGGAGACGCCACAAAATGTCGGTGAGGGGCCTAAGCTCGGCACTTATACTGGATCCTCAGCTTTGTGAGAAAGTTTGCCAGATTACTTGCGGAAGGTCGGTGGTCTAACGAATCCTGTTTTATAAACATTAGGCCTACTGCAGTACAGGTCAGGCTAATCGTTGACGCCTATCATCTATCAGTGCAGATTAGAGAACAATTGACGGTGTAATTGTTTTATTGACACAATAATTTTTACCTGTGATCTCAACTATGAAGAAAATCAAGACTGATAACAATAGCCGAATCAGCAGGTGGCTTTTATGTGAAGTCGTTGTAAAGAATTTATTTACATTGAGTTTTGTACATTTATTCCCCGAATCTAATGTCGGAGCCGGATACCGAATATTCCGTTGTAATGAGTACTTTTTATGTACATGTACATTTGTTCCCAAGCGATTCTTGTCGGATACCGAATATTCCGTTATAATGAATGTCGTTGTAAAGCGGGTTCACTGTATATATCTATATCTATATATATATATATATATATATATATATATATATATATATATATAACTCCCTCTCTCTCTCTCTCTCTCTCTCTCTCTCTCTCTCTCTCTCTCTCTCTCTGTGTGTGTGTGTGTGTGATACTTTTGTTTATCTATCAATGACAATAGCACATTTTCTCTTTTGCAAATTAATTTATCGCATAAATAACTGTAAAATTAAGTTAAAACATTTTAATCTATAATTATAATAATCCATGTCATTTTGTATTACAACAATGTTACAAAATTACATGAAATATCACTATAACTGAAATATCATTCAGGAATGCATGAAAACCAACATTCTAGTAAGAATTCTATCAAGTACAATACATCATCAAATTCATCAGAAATGTTAAATACAATTTCTGAGTGCCCATCAAGGAAACTGAACGTGTTAGATTTTAAGGCAGACCTTTTTTTAGTACATTTTTGATCTCTTATCTTTATTTCGTTAATTACAACAAAACAAGAAAGTAACAGTAACAAAACTGCAGACACACAGCTTGAGTCAGACTTACAAGTTTCGCTGAATTTTGTTCACAGGAATAATAAGAAAAAGAATAAGATTATTCTTGATTAATTACCCGACCAATATATTACTGTTCCCCGTACTAGAGTACTACAGTGAAAACTGAAAAGTCTAAAATCCAAATTTTAAGCATATTCGGGGTATTAGAAAATGGAGGTCCATAAAGTTAGTCTTTAAAAGTGAAAAATGCATTGAGATTTAATTCTGGAAAGACAAAATGAACTGATATCCTGAAATGATTTTCCGATCGGTGATAATCGTGTGTTTTATAATTTATAAATATAAACATCCAGTACTCATTTATTTGGCTTATACTGATAAAATATTAGCTGCAATCAATAAAGATCTGTCAATCCATACCAATGTACGTATAAGGAACGTGCACAAGTAAAAACTTCCCACGATATCATTTATACAAGTATTCTTATGTGCAAATAACGATGAAAAGGTGATGATACGCTATAATTATTATAATGAAGATGAAAGATATACATTCTACAAAAATAATTCTAAAGCCTTTTCATATATGATTTAGAACAGTGGATACCTAATATTTTAAATTCAATGCTACTTTATCATTTTTAAATCGGTATTTGTGTGCTTGCGTGGGTGAGGGTGTTAATAACTTAACAATAAAAAGTCTCCAACTACATAACTATTCTTGTAGGCTGAAGACACGAATCAAATAAGAAACTGGTAGAGATAAGATGAGCCTTCCATAAATTTGTTTGTGTTTATATTCATTACACCTTTGAGTTTCCCTTTGTTAACTTTGCCCTGTAGTCTAAAGAAACTAAAGATATTTTTTATGAGACTTTCAGTGTTGAATATCGAACATTCTTGTGACGGTCAATTACAGGGCATGCTTACTCCTTCGTGGCAGCTAATCCCACCTCTGGATTTCCAGAGATCCGTGTTTGTCCAGTATTTACCAGATTTGTATATGAATCCTGGACATACTTTGGTATCTGAGTATATATAAACCTTTATATTTTGTGCATGGACTTCGAAATTATGTTTACATAATGTTTAAAGCTTAGAGACTTTGGGTATGTATCACATCTGTCCGATGCGCTGAATCATGAAAACTCTGTGTCAGGACTGTATTTTTTGTGCTATCTGCCAAATTCATGTATTATTTACTGTCGGTGTAACGTGAAAAAATTACCCGCCATTGAAAAACTACCCGGGATTAATATTCCACGTCGAAATCTTATCCGGAATCCTTTGAAATAATTACACGTTTAAACATTTTCCTTACTCGTACAGCGAATAAGTTACCCTCGTAGAATATTTACCCAAGTCATTTTTCTATTGTAGAAAATACACTCCAGTTATTTTTCTATAGTCGATAATATATCATGGCCATTTTTCTTTGGTATTATATATACCCGAACAATTTTCTCATGGTATCCGGGTCAAGTATTTATTGTCGAGATTTATTTTACCCGTGTCATATTTCTATGGTCATATAGACAAAAGGCCAACAGCCACCCAAGTTATTTATTCAACGAATATTACAGTTGAGATACATATATTGTCAAGGATCAAATAATAGAAGAAAATGTCATTGATTGCTTCCCATATTGCGTCAATAAGTGAAAAAGGTTGATTCTTTTAAATACAATATCTAATGATTGCTGATAGACGAAGCAGCTCAATACATAGTCATGTTATAGAATTCGTATACCACAAACTTCCATCATTCATACTTCTTCCCTTGTAGACTATTGTAAATCAGTAGAAAGGTGATGAAGAAAACAGTATGGTTCAATATTCTAAATGTGATTGGGTATGATTTCTACGTAGAATAATGACTGGATAGTTTTCTATGGGGTTACTTTTCTACATTACACTGGTGTTAGTAGGTAAAATGTCTCAAATTGTATATTTTTATAGTTAAGAACTTAATAGCATGATAACAAATGTAGCCTCTCCATATGTATTTTGATAATTTCCTCTCGTTCATAAAATAAGATATTTATAAAATGATTGATTCATCAAAATAAAAGTATGGTACATTTACTGAAAAAATACGTTATCTTTCACGTAGTGGCGCTGCTGCCATTGTGTAACATTAAAACTGCATGTTTTCAAATATGTTTTGTCGCCATACATTTTCGTCTTTTTGTAAACCCCTAATATAATAAAATTATAATACAGGTATTACTAGTCTACATATGTTGTTAATCTAGTGGAGATTTAAAAAGGACATTAACATTTTTACTTTTAGTGCGTATTTAGAAACATCGGGACGCCAATCAAGATTTGTGCCGTTTTATTTATATGAATTGAAATAAAGTAATAATAATAATAATAATAATAATAATAATTATATATATATATATATATATATATATATATATATATATATATATATATATATATATATATATATATATTTATATTTACAACTGACATACAATTACAGGTTCTGTAAAAAAATTGAATAGAATATCAAATCTTAATCAAATAATTATATTCCATTAAAGGTTTATCACAAAATGTATCACACATCCGCTTTGGAAAATGTCAACCTATCCCCAACACATTTCTGAAGAAGTCTGCAATAAAATCAGTCTCACATAGCAGCATTGTTATGTGTCCAAGCTGCCTTTTGTATGAACCATACGGACTGAACCATTTTCGTTGACTGCATTTTTTCTTTCGTCCATGATTTCCTGTATCTTTGATATCATAAAGTCTATCACCGTTTTCCAGGAATCTCGAACCTCTTTGGTATACACGTCTTGTAAGACTGTTTGAAAGCTATCGTCAATTGCAGGCCATAGTCTCTGTAATGTTAAATTAGAAGAGAAACGAAAAGTGCAAACAAAAACAATGTTAGAGGGGCATTATTGTGTTTACCAAAATAAAATATTTCCATTTTTTCTACTTTTACTACTCTATATATAATAACAAATACGAGTTATACACATGCATAAAACACTAACATTCATATATATATATATATATATATATATATATATACATACATATATATATATATATATATATATATATATATATATATATATATATATATATATATATATATATATATATATATATATATATGTATTATATATACATAAAATTTTCAGATACCAAAGTATAAATCAATAGATGTCCAGGATATAGATACAAATCCGGTTAAAAATGGACAAACACGGACCTCTGGAAACCAAGAGGTGGGATCAGGTGCCATGGAGGAGTAATCATCCCCTGTCGACCGGTCACACCCGCCGTGAGTCCACAGTCAAGTCCAATGAACACGTAAGGAGTGTATCCTCGTCACAATTGGTACAGACGTCTCAACAACCGCCAACGAAAAGACAACTCAACATTTCACTTAGTGAAACAGAGTAGTCGCAAACAAGATTATTATACCGACCATAAAATTTGCAGAACGTTGACATTAAACGCGGTTTTCGATATCCCTATGTCATTAATGTGTCAGTGAGTAGTTTACCTCTGTATATGAAATCTTCATATGTTGTGCACGCCCTGACATATCGGATCATTTGTGAAATATAAACTCCATATGCGGGTGACTGAGGGATATTACTACTTAAATGTGGAACATTTACGATGGGAAAGCCGAAATCGTCGCGTTGATCGTAAAGCTTAGTTGCTAATTTCCCGTCTGTGTTTATATTAAGTCTAAATGTCTAAGTATGAAGCGTGTGTGCTTGATTCTGTTGTATTTTTAATTTCTAGTATATATATATATATATATATATATATATATATATATATATATATATATATATATATATATTATATATATATATATAATATATATAATATATATATATTGTGAAAATAAGGTCAGGTCCAGTGTGGTATTCATATACAAATAGTGAGGATAAGTTAATCAATTGCAAACCTTGATTGCACAAGCAATTTTCACTTAGTGTATAGGAATTTAAGAATTTTTATGCCCGTGTGCATCTCTTTTTTGTTACTGTATATCAATCTTAGTAGTAAAAAGGGAAATTTGTTTGTAAGAAACACAGGTAATTCCCTTTAACTTATATTTTTTGTTGATTCAAGCACCCGCTGCTTTTACTAGAGTAACCTTAATTTTCTAAATTGGTTATATCACATAACGACATCAAGGGAATGACTTTGTTTGCCGTTGCCATATACCATACCTCGTGTTAAATGTCTCTTGTGGATTGCCTGAGTAGGAGAATGACAATGTAAATGTGACAGTGAAAAGTGTTACAAACACTTTGAATATGAACTTTCGATATAACATGGAAATTGAAACGTCTACCGTATCATTAAATATTATAAACATAATACCAAAGTTATATTGCTCAAGACGATATCGTTTCTGTCAATTTGACTTCATCAGTTGAACTCCAGTTTGAAAAGTATGTGTATTTTCTAAAGATAAAGTGGTATCATACAAGGCCAAATAATATCTCTAAAAGTATAGCCGAAATCCGTCTAAGAGTAACCAATGTAAAAAAAAATTACTATCTTAGCTTTAGACAATTTTCGAATTTAAATAGTGTTAACAGTGCCAAATATTACTTTAGTATAAGACGAACAGCTGGTACCGAAATACCAGGTACTAGGTTTATGTATTCCCTCGGGGACTCAAACGGTCCACTAGCAGTGGCAACGACCTAGTGGTTATAAATATTATAAACATAATACCAAAGTTATAATGCTCGAGGCGATATCGATTCTGTCAATTAGACTTCATCAGTTGAGCTCCAATTTGAAAAGTATGTGTAATGTGCCACATAATTAATTCATTATTTTACATGCATCATTTATTTAATAAAAATCTACTGATATTGAATTATTTTATGCTACTTTGGTACATATTTTCTTTATTCTATCTAAGCCACGATGACAGTTAGAAAGAATGGTGTCAGCTCTGTGATTCTTTGTAATAATTGAGATTGTTAATACTTCTACTCAGTTATTACAAAGAACCAAACAGCTGACATCTTGTTAAACATTATGAAGTCACCCTCTAAGAGATATAAGATAGTATTCTGGATGACGGCCACAGACAGCGACTCCGTTTCACCAATCATGTTTTTCATAGAACTTGACCTCATCTCCAAACTTGACTTTTTTACCGAATTTGACCCGTTCATCGAACTAGAAAGGTATCCATGGAGCATTTGCGACGGGTTTGACATGCCAACAGAAGACGCTAACTCCTTCCGGACACCTGGTCTTATCACGTTTGGGATTCCTAATTGTTCTTCATATTGAAACCATTTGCACATCTAATTCGTCCTGTTATAATGGACTTGAGTTTTGATTACTGATTGGTACTTCTTCAATTTTACTCTAAATATCTTCGTCGTTTAGATAAAATAAAGAAAATATCCGATTAATGGTCGATTACTCTGTTTCATTGAATGAAATGTTGAGTTGCTTGTTCGATAGAGGTTGTTGAGGCGTCTGTACCAATTGTGACGATAATTCGCTCCTCTTTTATTTCACTTGAATTTGACTGTGGACTCACAGTGGGTATGGTCGGTCAAGAGGGGATTTCCAGAGGTCCGTGTTTGATCATTTTTTACCAGATTTGCCTATATATCCTGGGCCCAAAGTCACCAAATTTACTCAATACTCAAGCTCAACTTTTATTTCGTTATTTGGACAATATAATCGCTTGTTAATTTTGGAGTTTTATTGAATAGGAAACATATTATTACTGTCCATCATTCACATCTAAATTTTTGCGTCACACTAATGATTTTCATGTAAAAAATGAATAAATACGTTGAGTACGGTACTCAAAATCTGAGCACGAACTCGAACTATTTTTAATATTTCTGAAGTTTTCTTCAAATTAACAATTATTTTGATCATTATTTACAATTGTATGCTGTCAATATACAAGCATGTCCAGGTACAGAATTAGTTTGGTGGTTTTTTACCTTAAAATCATGAAAAGTTAGTTGAGCTTGAGTGCTGAGTAAATTTGGTGACATTTTGCCCTGGACACCCTGAATAATTATACTTTGGTATGTAAGTTTCTTTTACATGTTTAAACTGACAGATCTAGATTTCAATATCTAGAGCTTATGTGTGCAACATAAAGACTGCACCTATATAATTCCACAAAACATGTTTGCTTTAACTTGAAGTTTTTATCAATATTAGTACACAGTTGTCATGTTAAGCGAAAAACCTCTACCTTTGTCGGATCAATATTGTCAATTAACATATTTAATTACGTCTCAAACAAGAATCAAACTTACATAAAATGTCTTTAGATAAATAGGAATATTTGCTAGAACCAAACAATTTCGGTAATAAACTCCACTTTAAACATATTTTTGAAATATTTTTTCCCCATATAATGCCTAATGTTACAGATAAGGCGATCCCTAGATCTACGGCAAAAGATTGTGCTCTAAATTCTGTGTATAAAAATACAATATATGAAAATAAAACAAAGGAATGTTTTTTGTTTTTTTTTTCGCTTTCTTTAAGAAATTCATGTTACAAATAAAACATTGGAGTTGCTGTAATTTTAATTATTCAATCTTAACCTTATCAAAATTTAAATCGATCACAACAAAGCAGGTACGTATGCAAATGTTTGAATAAAGAATTGAAAATAGTTTTAATATTGGAGTACTTCGACACCACCACCACCACAATTATATGAACGTATTATTTGTACAAATAAATAACATGTGCTTTCGGTATTTTAGGGATTCTGAATACGTTTAATAGCTTATCATAAGTAATAATTTTTGTACAATATCTTATAACAAATTAATCGTCTGAAATCATTTTGAGTATTCACTTATTATACTACAAAGATGACGTCTTCATATGAGTGAAATATTCTTGAGTTGGATGTTAAACAACTATGAAAAAACAAACAAACACTAAAAAAGGTCCTGCTTTGGTATCTTGTCTATCAGAAGTTTTTTTACAGCGAATTTTCCTCATGACAAGATTTGCTATCTACCCATCATTCCCTCGATATATCCAAAATTATAATTTGTTATATCACAGAACCTCTCTCTCCAAATGTAGGCCTAAATTAAACTATAGATTATAGATGTACCAAGGTAAAGTGGCACATCCGGGTTCTGTTCCCCACACCCCAGACTTAACAAATAGTCGCCACCATATAACTGAATACAGATACTAGATGTGGCGCAAATCACAATTTAAACAAACAAAACTGCATATTAGTATAATAACGACGATTACTTAACGGTTTCATGAGTCGGTTAATAAGAGGATAACTTATACATTTGTATTGAACTAAGGCTTAAATACAAAAATAAAATGTTTGTTTCTCTTTGCGCTCTAGCACTCTGTTAATATTCATTTTATAAAATGGAATATTTTGAACCCACAAAAGTCCAGTAGTTCACTGTCTTAACTTGCTGTATATATTGGATTATTTACATGCCGTTCATGAACTCGAACTCGGCTCCTTGACTCTATTACAGTTTCACTTATAAATATTATAAACATAATAGAAAAGTTATAATGCTCAATAAAAGTGTTAAACTACAGTAAGATGGTTTACAATGACATAAGCTTGTTATGTAGGTATAAGATGTATCTATATTTTAGAGAAACAGATACTGCAAACGTTGAAATTTACGCGTGGGGGTAATTCACACTAAATACACGATGAAGTGTGTGTGTGTGTGTGTGTGTGTGTGTGTGTGTGTGTGTGTGTGTGTGTGTGTGTGTGTGATTTATCCCCGCATGCCAGTCCCTCAATAAAAAATCATTGCGCTCCAGATAAGTTCGGGACGTTTTCTGAGCTGTTGTATTATTTTAAAAACGTTTCTCATTCAAATTAAACGCAGTTCCTTCTATCAGAAACTTGCATGTACCGCATCTAGTTTTTATACTTTTAATAAATTTTCTTCTGATTTTATTTTTGACTTCCTGTTTACTGATGAATAGGAATGTATTAACTTACATCATGCTTGGAAGATTAAATGTAAAATGAAGTCAATAAAATCATTGATAAAAGGCAGCGGGACATTTGATATTCACATTTAGATACACGTTATGACGAAAATTAAATGCATTCAATTTGCCTAAGATATATCTAGAAAATGTAAAAATGAAAATCAAACAAAATTCCACGGGATGTCGTGTTATTTAAATATCAGCATAGATACATGTGAGACTATTATATCCATTTTATTTGAATCAGGATTGAATACGTTTCGGTAATCCCAACTGGTAATTCCTAAGTGACAATTCCCATGGAAAGGGGGAAACCAAGGTCAGACTTGTGTCTGTCACAAAGATATCTTAAACAGATTTCTATCCGTCCATTTGCCTAACTTGTAAATTAACAAAAATATGGCTTATCACAACAGTAAATCTAATGCTGTTCCCATTGATGAAACATTTGATCAATCATATAGTTTTATGAGAAGTGCATACACAATACGTAATTTAAAATCACGGTGTATCTCTCCAGAAAATGTTAAACTACAATAAGGTGGTTTACAATGACATAAGCTAGTTATGTAGGTATTCGATGTATCTATATTTTAGAGAAACAGATACTGTAAACGTGGGAATTTACACGTGGGGGTAATTTACACTAAATACGCGATGAAGTGTGTGTGTGTGTGTGTGTGTGTGTGTGTGTGTGTGTGTGTGTGCGTGTAAATTATCCCCGCATGCCAGTCCCTCAAATATGCTAAGCGTTTTAAAATATTTAAGATAGGACTGCTCACAGTAAGTTGGCATCGCGTAAAAGACACGCGGCGTGTGAATTGCATAAGAAGAAAATAGCGTAATTAACAACACGCGGAAATATCTACGTTTACAGTAATAAATTAAAAGAGCAAAACAACAACACTGGGTACGATAGATACCTCCAACATATGTGGCTTGACATTGTTTTGGACATGTTTATTGCCGACAAATATCACAAAGAAAATCCACAAAAAGTTTGAAACACATCAATGGAATCAACAACTCGCCCTATGCCATCCATAACAATCATCGCATGGTGCTGTAGATTCTCCTCGTCCACTACGAATTTTTGTCCAGTGTCAAGCATCTTGCTAAACACATTTTTTGGGGAATAAATATAAGAAACAATTGTCAGATTGAAATTAGGTGCGTAGAAAACTGAACGTATAATATAGATCAAAAATCAGCTGTATTAAATATTTTAAAAGATACTTTCACTTGCAATTATTACGTATCGTTGGCATAAATCTATTCTAAGAGATTAAAAAATAGTCAAATCAATCACAAGCTACATATAAATACATTATATACTATAGCCATTTTGCGATTTCGAGTATTCCGACTCGAACCGGTTCAAATTCTAAAATTTTTCTGACTCTGGTAAGTCCAAATCAAATTTTCACGCGTGGTAAAAAGAACGTAGAATATTCATCAGATAGGTGAGGTAAAGGGGAACGTGTTCTCATGGTCAAAAAGGACCAACGTCATTTCACAAACCCCCCCCCCGCAAATTCAGTATATACGGTATCCAGTAGACACATTTTCAAAGAAAATGGTAATAAATGTGCTTTTTCTGAACTGGACTTCGGTACTATATTGGAAAAATGGCAATGTGCAGCACTTCGTGCGTGAATTTTTTTCCATAATGCACTGCCATTATATTCGAAGTGACGTGAAAAACAATCCTTAATTACCTATTAAAAGAGCAAAACAACAAATAAGTGTCTTGACAATGGAGACATATTGTTCACATCCACAATTTCAGCCGAATCAAAAACTCGCCCTATGCCATCCATAACATCGATGATATAATCGTCCACTACGTCTGTCCAGTGTCATGTAATTTAAAGCCTCGCAATAAAGATTGCCGTGCGTAGAAAATGAAAGAATCACATCGATGCATTTTAAAAACACTTGCAATTATACGTATCGTTGGCATATATTTGAAGAGATTAAAAATAGTCAAATTAAAACATATATATTTATGAACTCCCGAGTATTCCAACCTGGTTGTATTTTTTTCATTATCGAACAGTGAATAGAATATCATGAATGAGGTACCGGGAAACTGAAATTTCACACAAATACAAGAATATACGGAGCATTGAAATGTGCTTTCTGAACTGGAACAATCATTGCGTATACATGTCCAAACATGCCTAATTCATAATGTCGGGAATTGTATTATGAAAATATAACATATTTATATGCCGGGATAATGAAATTCGAAAAATTATTAATTTGTTCTTTTAATTTAACCGGAAGTAGTATGAAGTTCATTATAGATCTAATGACCGGAAATTTGTAATTTTGTAATTTTTTTTTTTAGTCATTTTTATTTTGTATTGAATTAACATATTTATATATGTTAAAAATATTAATGTTAAATTGTAGGTGTGTGTAGGATTTGTGTGTATTTTTTTTTTTTTCATTTTTATTTTGTGAATTTATATACGAACATTGGGTGTAGTTCATGTGTGTATTTTTTGATTTAATAAATTAGTTCATATTTTGAATAAATAATTTCTTTGTTGGTTGTTGGACTGAGTCATCGCTCGTTCCGTTACATCAAAATGCATTGGGGAAAAGTAAAAACAATTACAGCAATACAAACCTGAACTTGATATTTGTATCCAATGCATTACATCATGTTTTCACTTTTTGGTTAATTTTGTAAATAGAGATTCTACAACGAGTGTTAGTTGATTATCATGTTTATCTCGAGTAAGTTCATTTTCAAAATTTAAAAATTAACTAAAGAGAGTTAGATAAACGTGATAATCAACTTAAATTTGTTAAATGAATCTGTTTCTTCCATAACTGAAAACATACCTAGAATGGAACATAATTAGCCTACATAACATCTAGACACCATCAGGCTCGGGACGCTTATAATCGCGTCAAACTTGTATCTCTAGTTCCTCCAGATACCATCAATATGTGAGCTTATAATCTTCAATAACAGACCTCTTTCTTTCCAATGACTTTTATCGCCAGTGAAAACAGGTGAAATTGTTATTGGTTTATTTGTGTTATAAAAGTGTTGGTATTCCCTAAAGCCCCTTTCACACATTCATGGATGAGACACCGGATCCACATGGGCCGTCAATCCGACTCTGTCAGACTGATCCGGGGGAAAATTAAACATGCTTAATCTTTTAGCCGGACCTACACGGATGAAAATCGTCCGTATTGCTCCGTGTATGTACATCCGTATTACAACCGAGAAGGTAATGTAATGTAAGTAATGTCCGGGGTCATCCGTGTACGATTTGTTTCTACGGAAGAACACGGACATCTACGGATTATACATGAATTGTACCCGAAAGACCGTGAAAATCCGTGGGCGTCCGTGTAAACACTGAGTATCTGCGTAAAACAACCGTGTAAAGACCGGCATAAACCGTAATTTTGCGAGCACTCCGTGATCATCCCTGCATGTCGGGTGAGTTCTCTGGGGACGTCCGGGTAGCTACTGTGATTATCCGTATAGAGACCGGCGTTATCCGTGTTAGCATCGTGTTACGACCGGTATCACGACGTCAAAGAACCATAGGACGTCGGATGGTCCTGGATGATCAAAATGTATAATCCGTGTGGTTCGGCGTATCAGTGAATGTGTGAAAGGGGCTTTAAAATGTTAACAACATGACATTTACAAACACCCACACCCACTCTGTCTCTCTCCGTCTCTGACTTTATTTCTGTCTGTGTGAAAGGGGCTTTAAAATACTAACAATAAGACACATATTTACAAACACCCACATCCATTCTCTCTCTCTCTCTCTCTCTCTCTCTCTCTCTCTCTCTCTCTCTCTCTCTCTCTCTCTCTCTCTCTCTCCACATTATCAATTGAGGCATTTATAGCATTCATCTATTTTTATATCACCTTGATATTAAGTTCCTTTATATCCTTTTGCTTACTGTACTACGTTTTAATGGAGAATAGCATTTACGTTTCATGTTTGCTTTAGCCATTAATGAAAATTCCGACAGAGCATAAAGCACCTTACAGGTAAAGGACAACGTGATACTGTGTTAATAATGTACTTGTACGTCATGAAGTAGAAATTATAGCTCTTTACGATTCTCTTGTGTTGTTTAAAGTTAAACGTTTATTCTGATTGGTGTCATGTATTACTTCTAATCCGTCACCGGCAATGAACGGTCAATAGGTATATGTAAGTTTAACTTCCGGTTTAATATGCATTTCATTGATATTGGAAGAAATTATTATAATTAATAAATGATAATGTGATAATGCCTGTATATGAACCTTTGTATATGATTTACAGTGTGTATGATCCAGGATGTGACAACTTCAGTTTGACTTTGTTGCGTGAATAAAGAAAGAAGAAAATGATAACAATACAAACGCTACATGGCACTTAATCCATTTAGTAGAATTCGAGTGATAAAATCATTATTTATTATTTCACAATTTCATCATTTACTCATTTTCCTTAACGAATCCGGATATGGCTTTTTACAGTAACAGATTGGAATAGATCAACCTATATTTTGAAAGGTACCAAAGGGAGTAACCCTAATAAATAACTTGGTAACGCATTATAAACATTCGTTTTACATATATCTAGACTTCTGTCAATCTTTTGAAATAACCTGTATTTTTTTTAATCTATTGGAATGGTATTAGCTGCAAAAATATATGTTTCTCATGTAAAAGATCAAGTTCAATATACTGAAATTCCTATTTGTCTTAAATTGAGGAATAAACTATTATATATTATTGATGAATAACAAAATTTGACTAGGCAAAAAGAAGTGGTGCAATATTGGCCTGCTATATTATATATAGACTTTCCCAAGGTAAATTTTCCACATTTTAGTAGTAGTAATATCCCACAGTCACCTGCATATGGAGTTTATATTTCACAAATGATCCCAAATGCCTCTGTGCTCAACGTATGAACATTTCATATACAGATGTAAACTACTCATTGATAAATTATTGACACAGGGATATCAAAAACCGCGTTTGATGTCAATGTTCCGCAAATTTTACAGTCGGTATAATAGTTTTCTTTGCGATTACTCTGTTTCACTAGGTAAAATGTTGAGTTGCGTTTTCGTTGGCGGCTGTTGAGACGTCTGTACCAATTGTGACAAGGATACGTTCCTCATGTATTTCATTTGGACTTGACTGTGGACTGCGCCGCTCCGCGTTACCTTGGTAGACCTATAATCTATAGTTCGATTTAGGCCTTTTTTGAGGGAGAAGTTCTGTGATATGACAAATTATAATTTTGGATATATTGAGGGAATGATGGGTAGATAGTAAATGAAGTTGGGAAAATGTTTTACATGCACAAATATTGGCCTAGAGATTTAAGGCTACTGATTGGAAGTATAGTGTAAAGGTACAATACTATCCTGTCGCATAGAAAACTGATGTTTATAAACACAAGGTTGTATAATCATGTCGCTGGTCTATGTAGTTTGTAGCCTAATAAATAAGCCATCAGTTCTCACGTTAGGCCGAATGTCCGCCTAGATTTTAAATTACTTTTTTGTAAAACATAATTTTACCAAAATAAGAAGTAACTTAAAATCATTGTAGGACTTCGACCTATACTCGTGTGTGATATAAATGGTAAAGAATGTGAAAGAAGTCGTGATGTTTTCATAGTCATTACTGTTCTTATTTGAAATAAAATTGGGTGATTCACGCAGGTTTTCGCTAATTTCTCTGGGAATAACTTGCATTTTCTCCGTAGAAAGGCTGATGTCATGTGACAATAAATTAAAAGTTTACATGATAGTGGTACCCTTTATTGAAATTAACCTGCAATATATTTCAAACATGTGTACAAATTGTAAAGTTTTCAGTATACTGAGTGTATTATTATACATCATTAAAACTTAACGATTACCATCAACTCGTATCAGTAAATCGTAGGATATTAATAGATATTACAATGGTTTTTTGATCTACAAATACATCTGTCAATTTTTTTTTCATAACTGTGACGTTTTATTTTTGGTTTTTGTTTAATAATATTTGTTCGTCTTTAATTTTTGGGATTGTTATCCAGCTGAACATTTGTTATACGAGCAGATATCACTTTTGAGTATTCTGAGTCAAACAAAAGCTTGTTGATAGTGACTGTTGCTGTACTAAGCCCAAACTCCTACGTCACTGTAGACGCAATACAACAGGAAGTGACGTTAGTTCAAAACAGAAATTGGTAATATACAAGGTCAAATAATAAACCTAAATGAAATCATAAATCCATCTTAAAACAAGAGCTAATTGCAATGGGTCAATTACATGATGTCCCCCAAACGGTGGAACAAGTCGTGTTGATATCAACCAGCATTTATTACATACCAATCTGCAATTGTTCATCACAGGTTTTGGGGAATAAAAGCCATAAGTCTGAAATTGCAATCGTTGATACCAGTAAAATATTGACTAATCAGAAGCCCCGGTTTATCATAGACGGCAACAAAACCAATGCTTTTGAAATTGCAATCTCTTGATACACAATGGTTCCAATTTCATCAAAATCTGACAATGTTGAAATTTCGACCAATTAGAAGCTTCGGTTTGACATAGTCGGCAACGAAACTCATATGAATGAAATCAAAATCCCTTAATACTCCTAGATGTCAAATTTTCATCAAAATTAGACAATGTTGAAATTTCGATTAATCAAAAGCCTTGGTTTGTCATAGAGGACAGACACCACCAAATATTTTCCCATAGGCCTCAATGCTAATTTACAAAACTTCAAGTCACTGTCACTCCCATGTTTATTAAATCTGGGTCAAATAAGTACCCTGTGCTGAAAGATCAATATTTTTGATAACAAAATACGCAATCAAAAGTATAGGTTGCCGTTGCATTTTTACTTCAAATTTTCACTTGTTTACAACTCGTAGGATTCAGCACCAAAGGAAAATCTCTATTCTCATTTGACCCCTCCCTTTAAATTTTCAACCGTCAACACTATAATTTCCAAAGTACCACCAATATTCATGTATCTTTTTTATCACCTGTATTTCACTTATTAATGGCAAAACTAATTTTTTTTCATTTAATGACCAATCAGATCACTGGGCTCATTTTAACCTCCGCACAACTTTGGGTGTCCAAAATGTCTGCGCCCATGTTGTAAACAAAGCAGCTGTTTTTCCTAGACGGCAACGAAATCCAATATCATTGAAATCGCAATCAATTAAAACCCATAAATTCCAAATTTCATAAAAATTACTCAATGTTGAAATTTCGACCAATCAAATTTAGCTGAATCTCTCAATTGAACTTCTGGCTTTTGTTTCTTAATTCGCGTGATTAATTATTGAAAACTCTGTTCATATAGCACTCTCTGGAATATGATTAAATTTGGATAAAGTTGTATCGCTTGTTAAACGAGGGTGCTACTGAGTCTTGTCCATTCAAATTCACAAATATAATTTTACAGTGAATAGTATAATAATATGAAGATTAGAACTAAGAATGGTACATGTTCATGTTTAATCAATAACCACAGGGAGTATGCCTCAAGGGATGTCATGAATTATAGATATATCAGGAGAACAGTTCCAAGCCTATATTTGTTGATTCAAACATTACTGCATTAAACATGAAATTTGCAACTATTGTTTTCTTTTTCGATAGACAAGTGACAATCGTATTAAGATATGGTCTTATAATTATTGATTGCATGTATGTGTATGTGTGTGTGATAAATAGTTTATGAACTGCACTATATTTACATACAGAAAGATATGTGATCTGATATTTAATATGTGAGCAGAAGTTTGAAGACAAAGCCATTAAATCCGAGGAATTTTCAACAGAATATTTATTATGACCTCACTTACACCCACAGTAAAGAAAAATGTAAGAAGCTTAAGGTAATTAAATTGCTGTCTTAAAATTATGTATAGAATATAAAAAATGTCAGATACCAAAGTATATGTCATTTGCATGTCAAGGATATAGGTACAAATCAGGTAAAAAATGGACAAACACCTATCTCTTGAAATCAAGAGGTGGGACCAGGTGCCATGGAGGTGTAATCATCTCCTGTCGAAGTTTTCTGACATAATTAGCTGGGAAATTTAAGCTTAAACATTTCCCCAGTGGAATGACCCATAAAATAGTCGTATAAATATCTTGATAAGTGAAATAGTAAAATGACATAAAATATCTCATCAATTTCTAAATCTAATCTATTTGAAAATTCTGAACATCAATAACAAAACTTTAGAAGTGTTATATAAAGCTCTACATTTTAACATAAGAACATCGACTGTCACTGAAATGAAACGTAACACAGTTAATTGAAATGATAAAAACATCAAAAGACGAAATAAGGAAGAAACAGAAAATTGATATTGATTGCAACATTGTTCATTTAATTCTCAATTTTCATTAAAAACTAAATTTTGTGTGTTGTATTTAATATCAAATGAACTTTGAAAATCAATAATGCCCATGTAAATCGTACCCGTGCCTAAAACGACTGAACGTAGTTTACCCTAAAGATACATTTGGACTGGTCTAAGTCACTGATGAACAGAAAAGTCCATTGGTAGATGAATTAAGATTTAAGAATTTATGTTCATTCCTGCTAATTGCATATCTGACAGTATATATATATATATATATGTGTGTGTGTATGTGTGTGTGTGTGTGTGTGTGTGTGTGTGTGTGTGTGTGTGTGTGTGTGTGTGTATCAACATTTCATAATCATCACGTATAAACAATGCTTAACTGGAACCATGTGTCTTATACATTAGTCCGCTTAGTCCAATGTTTAATCGGGCATCATTAGAAAACATCTAATCACGAAACAGATATAATAATATGTTTAAATATATCACTTTGACAAATTATCTGCGGAAAACAAAATTCTACTAGTTACAATACGGCGATAATTTTTTTTATCTTTTTAATGTGTTTTATTTATAATAAGAATTTTGTTATTACAAAACATATACACAAATCATGATCTATTTTTTTTATTTATTAAGGGTTTAGCAAAAATGAGAAAATGGTTATATTAACATTCTCTCATTTGTTTTGTAAATCCGTGGTAAATAAATACAAAATCGAAACATGATACATAAGCCTGTTACTACTTCATAAAACAATTTCGAAATAGTTATTTTAGTTAAGATAATACCAAACATAAGCTAACTTTCCTGCTTTGTAACTCAGTACACTCGACCATATTGCTATACATGTACACACACACACACACACACACACACACACACACACACACACACACACACACACACAGATATATATATATATATATATATATATATATATATATATATATATATATATATATATTATAACGATTTAACGATTAAAATATGTTTGAAATAAAGTAATTTATTTATGAATGATTGAGAAAGAAATCTGGAATGTGAGTTTGCGTGTATGCCTGTGTACGTGTGCCCATGTATGTACAGTAAAACCCCTTTATAATGCATCCTCTCATTTCATTTGCCACCGCTTTATGCCACCATTTATGAAAGTTTACTTTTCCAGTTTTCTTTGAAGGTTTCCTTCAACCCCTTTATAATGCTATATTTTGACTGAACAAATGGTGGCAATATAACGAGATTTTACTCTATATATCAACTTTCTATTTGAAAATGATTATTGAATAAGTTGGCCATTTTCGCAAATCAAAGAAAATAATTGAACGTGATTATGTGATTATCGGAAAAATCATCCGCAAATATTTACAGAATGACGACATACATAATTGTCATGCATTCGGTGTAAATCAATTTCAAACGTGTTGTTTCATTCTTATGGGTACCAATATTTTGTACAAAGTTTTGTTTTGTTACCTTAAATTGTAATTATAAAGAAAATACATAACTGATATAATTCATATCTAAAGATACATAGTGTAACTTACTTGGCATATATTTCCAATCCTGTAGCAACAATATCTTCCTGAATTAGACCCCAGCTATCCCGAATTAATTGTATTTGGCGTTCTGTAAGTCGCAGTTCAGATTTTTGGGGTTCGTTTTGATCAAGGGTTGGTCTTGAAGAACCACATCCCATTGTTTGTCAAGAGTAATTCTTGATTCAACCAAAATTAGCTACTTCATTGTTACGTGTTTAATTGATGCTGCCTTATACACCTTTAAATGTATTCATACCTCTGTACATTATCCAGGTTTATCTTATCATCATTTCATATATGTCGCTATGGTTCTCTGGGATACGTCCCTTTGGGATTCAAGTAATGGCTCGTATGTAAGACGAAATGACTGATACATCATCTTACAGAGATATTAACATATGAAACATGATAGAATGTCTATCCGTTGTTATGAAAATATGATCAATTATACATCCCCGCTTCATTATTCACTTGATTGGTTAATGACTTTCATCCTCCTCCCTTAGATACCCGTAAATCGTCTTTAAAGTGTACATTGAAATGGTAAGCCGATAAAGGTACTTAATGATGGCAAATTAAATTATAATATCGCAGAGGCAGATTCTATCATATCCACTAACCTAGACTCTTAAAAACTATAAAACAAGGTCTTACATCCCAAGGGAAAGAATGAAAATTGATTACAAATAAATTATTTATCTTAGCGATATATATTCCATTTGCGCAATAGAATTTTAACACATTAAGGTAAAGCTAAATGTTTGCTGTCCTTCATTATCCCTTTTGTCAATACCCTATAATGTCGACTATCAGACTGATCGATCTGATAGGATAAAATAATACTTCACTGCGGCCGATGATTGTTGATGTGAGTTCAATATTCATTAACAATTCTTTAAAATTTAACTCATTCCCAATTAAAGCCACACATTTTACTAACGGGATGGTACCTTATTCTGGGATAAATGTAAATACACCATTAGTAACTACATGTGAGCTGGGTCAGTCACGACGTGACACAATTATCGTTATCTATGCAATGGAAAGGAAATGTTCTGTCAAAATATATATGAATAACTTTGCTTCGTTAGTTTACAATTTCATTGATCAATACACTTCTTACAACATAATGTTCAGTGATGAATCGTTATAGCAACAGCAGTATGTTGTTTTTTCCCCGGTGCGTTGACCTTTATAAACTTGATTTGAATAACAACTTCATTTATCATCTATGTTACGTCGGTAATCATATCAAAACCTGCGTCTTGGAAGTTTTAAAATGATAGAGTGCACCCTCTTTATAGTAACCATGTAAGTTCTTTGGATACTTTGTCGTATTGAAATTGCTCTTATATAGTTAGATTGTTTGCATGTTATTATAGACCATAATTTTTCAGATATATGGTGGTAGACAGTTATATGGTGAAGCGAGTTATATGGGTGTGACCAGTTATATGGGTGGTGGGCAGTTATATGGTGGTAGCCAGTTATATGATGGTAGCCAGTTTGAAATGGATTTTGGTATGTTTAAATGGTGTTTTACGGCACATTCATTATACATGTATATCTAAGTCACATGGTGGCGGCAAGTTTTAATGGCGGAGGAAAGAACCAGGTTACAATGTACCCCGGAAGACGCCACCAGCCTTCTGCAAGTACAATGGCAAACTTTCTCATCAGCCTAGGTTCCAGCAGACTCGAAACCACGTTGACTAGAGGAGAGAGACTTCATGGTTTAAAGCGTGGTACTCTAACCACACAGCCACCAATGTCCCGCTGTCATAAATAAAAACATTGCAAACGACACTTTAAAAACTGAATGTGGCTAAAATAAAGATTAATGTTGTAATAAGCATCCGACAAATGTTAAACTTTATTTGAATTCTGCATAATATTATAATTAAAATACAATTTTTCAATTCCATTGAAAACACGTTCTTTTAAAACTAACAACGAATAATATTTCCAATGCTATATGTTCCATGGCACCTGATCCCACCTCTTGGTTTCCAGAGGTCCGTGTTTGTCCATTTTTACCGGATTTGTATCTATGTCCTGGACATTCTATTGATTTATACTTTGGTATCTGAAATTTTTATATGTTTCCGTCACGTTTTTTTTTTATTAGAATGCACGTTCGTTCTGATTTTACTGTCGGTGTCGGATGTTGTAAATTTCATAAGTATACCGACGGTAAATGACGTTATGTGTGTTTCTTCTCGGCAAAATGCTGTCGATAGGTGAAATTGTCGAAATAAAGACGCCCGTTATAAAGCAGTCCGAATGTATCAATTAATTTGTCTTTAGGTAGCGTGCGTGTGTGTCTGTGTGTCTGTGTAAGTATGCAATCCAATTTGTTGCTGAATATCAACTGATAATCAATAGATAGAAATATAAATTATGTAAGAAAATTGCAGATTGCAATACAAACCAAAAGTGCTAAAAATAATTCCATAAATGTATTCAAAATGACTACTTATCCATCAAGAAATGAAGCCCCGACTGTTTATATAAATATCGAAGTTTGATTATGTATAATTTATCAATTAAATAATTCATTACGGAATTTGAATTCGATATTCTATATAAACAATTATGAATAGAAATGCAGTTATTCGATCATACTAGCATGTTTTAGTATCTGGGTTTAGTGAGTGGTTAGCAAACACAATACTGAAAGTATGACAGTTGTCACGTCCTCGTGTTTATATTCAACATCTATCAAGATAATTAAAATTGAAACCATTACATGATCACATGATAAAGTACGGGAAACAAGTATTATTGAATATAGAAAAATAATATCAAAGTTTAATAGTGTCACTGGTAATCCCGCGTTCAACTTCAAATAGTATATGAATCGAGAATACTGTATACAGGGAATTTTTTTACCCTTTCACCATCATCATTAGTAAGCGAATTCAACACTGGTCAAATTAAACTCTATTTGTACAGGGTATCTATTATATATTTCATTTTAAATAACACGTATAATGTTATTTTTAAAAACTTTAATGTGACCATGCAGAAAGCACAGGTATTAATTGTTAACTAAGACAAAAGTGAAATAAAGTCATATCGTAAATTACAATTTTCTGGGCGAATTTAAAACGGAGCGAAACCGTTTGCATGTGTAGTAGGGCTAAAATAACACAGCCAAAATAACCCTGTATACAGTAGATGAGTTAGTATGAAAACTGTATTAATGATTTGCATAGAAAATAATCTCATAAAGATGAATTTTAGTACAGAGAATGATATAGGTCATATTATAAAATTTGAATTTACTGGGTGGGTGTGATTACAAAATCTACAACATGACAACGCATATCCAATTTGAATTCCATTGATATTAATTACCATTAGTTGATATAAAACATAATTATATCCTAATAAAAAAATAAATGTTGAATATGATATGTTACTATGGTTAAACGACTGATTTTGACAAAACTTTGAGAAAGATAAAAAGTTGCTAAGATGATTTAAAATAACACCAATACCAATGAACTTATTGTATAAATCGTAAGAGTGTTAATAGTCCTTAAATAATGCCAAGTTGTGTGGCTGGTAATCTCATTTATTATGCATCCTGTGTGTGTTCCGAGATTTGCCGACACAACATGTGCAATGACCCAGATATGTTTTAGACGTGACTTCGCAAGCATAACAGGTCTTTTAATTCACACCAATGATCGAATTCGCCTCCAATATTTATTCTGGATTTGTTATAATTTGCCTGAGCATATTTTCTATTCCTCTTTCTCTCAAAATCAGCGAGAATACGTTTGCTGACTTTCCTTTTATCAAATTTTGTCATTTAAAATCAAATGACGGTTTTGGCAGTCTGTAATGTCGAAGTAGGGTTAACTTTATATATAATGAAAGGGCGGACATAACCATCGAGTCTGGCTGGTAGACAACATTTCATTTCGAGTGTAAAACATTAAAATTTATCAAAATACCTGAGACAATGCAATAACCGTTTTATTTAATATTCTCTATTTTAGTTAACAGATGGGAAATTTTATATATAATCTTATTTTAGTGAAAATCATACATACTATCCGTTTAATTTTCTAGTCTGCGGCAACTCAGTTTACCCAGCTTTTCCAAGAACCTCCCACCTTGTACCTGTTCTACATCTAAGTTCATATACGCTCCATGTGGCCATCTTGTGACAGATGATTTCAACATTGTACGTAACAGAAAACTGAGAGATCTTTTATCAAAGGTCCAAAATATAGGGGACCTGTCTCGTTTACATGGCGCCAAAATTTTGAAATTATTATGGACGCATGTGAGGAGTACGCCATACGTTGGCTAAAAAAGAAGATGTCGAACTTGATACTGTTTCAGAGTGGATTAAGTCATTCGGTAATGATCTTAAACTAAGAATTCGACGACTTATTCTGTCAACACAAAACACAAAATTCATTTTTTTGTGATCCTGATGTTGTCAGAGAACTTTCCCGCCTCCACGAAAATTTTATCATCGTCCCTGCTGACAAAGCATCTAACAACTTCACATTTGTCTGCAAGCGATACAACTTCAGCATTCTACAAGAGGAAATTGGACTCAACACACTTTTTGGAAACCATATATACACTCTCACCGACTTCTCTACCTCTGAAGTGTTAGATAATCATAAACCCGTTCTTACAGCGTTTGGAATACAGACAAGTGACGCGAAGCTTGAATTGCAATACAGTTATTGGATTACAAAGATGCACAAAAATTCGTATAAACACCTATTCATTGCGGGGTCATCTATGTATTCCACCAAGCTTTTTACTCACGGAACTTCTTACAAATATTAAACAAGGTCTTCAGAAGTACTGTACAACGGCCTACTCAACAAAAATCAATTGTGTACAAAAGTGGAAATCGCAGAAATAAATATTTAGTGTTAGGTCATGAGGAACCTTATTTTGTGAAGGAACACTCTGATTCCAATACCAAGTAAACTGAGAACGATATTATCAAGATCCAGGTTTGTGGTGGACAAAATATTCGTGGATTTTTTGCCGGAAGAGTTTTCCAACATATTGTCGGCATTCCAATGGGTACCAATTGTGCACCTCGTTTGGCTGACATCTTTTTGTATTCATATGAAGCGGAATTAATACAGTCACTGTTCTCCAGAGGAAACAAACAGTTAACATCTCGGTTCAGGTATATCGATGACTTCCTGTCCATAAACAATTCAGGATTTCAGAATTACCTCGGCCAGATATATCCTGTCTTATATAGATTTACTCCTGTCGATTGGAAAAGACGGTCAACTTCACTTCTCCATTTATGCCAAACGCGACAATTTCAATTTCCATATCACGAATTTCCCATTTCTAAGTAGTAATGTTTCATCTTCTCCTGCTTATGGCGTTTTCATTTCACAACTTATACGTTATACCAGGGCATGCTCTTCTTATGAATGTTTTATTTTGAGAGCGAAACGACTCGCCAATAAACTTCTTAAACAAGGTTACGTTGTTGAACGCTTGGAATCGTCGTTTAAGAATTTTTATGGTCGATACGGTGATCTTCTTAAACATTATGAAGTCCCCCTCTCAATAATATTAGATAGTATTCTGGAGCACGGCCACAGACAGTGACTCCCTTTCGCGAATCGTGCTTTTCACCGAACTTGACTTCTTTACCAAACTTGAACTTTTCACCGAATTTGACCCGTTGATCGTACTAGAAAGATTTCCATGGAACATTTGCGACGGGTGTGGCATGCTAGCAGAGGACGCTGACTCCTTCCGGACACCTGGTCCTAACCCGTTTGGGATTTGCAAATGTTTCCATGGTGGGACCATTGCACATCTAATTCGTCGTGTTCTAATGGACGTGAGCTTCGATAATTAATTGGTACTTCTTTATTTTTACTTTCTACATCTATCACATTGTTGAAACACATTTTACTTTTGTTGCGCCGAACCTGTACAATGTTTGACCAAGAAAACAAAATCGTAACCTACTTTTAATTTTTCTTTATTTACAATGATTACACTTTATTGATTTTATATGATTGGAGATGGTCAATGATATGTTCATGTTATCATATATGTATATGTAAACAAATGTATGTAACAATATGATATACAAACTAATGCATATAGCAATGCATAACAATAATTCCTGGAAGATCCTGATATAAAATGAACGGTATATTATTTATGGTTAACCAATACATAAAAGTACAGAAATGACAGAATGATCGAAATGCGTAAATACTGATTCCGAACTGAACTAGATTAAGGACAGATCTCATCACGCAATAATGCGTATACATTTGGCATAATAATATATTTACACAGGATTTTTTTATTTCTATGTACCAATAGCTACATGTATTTTGCACCTAAAAACATCTACCCAACACACACACATACACACACACAAACATATGTTTATATTATGTTATTTTGCTAGTTTCGCCTAGTTTTGTTTATTTTGCTCTTGTTTTATTCACATTAATTTTGTTTATTTCTTCAATTTGGAAGCTTAATTTTATACATTATTTAGTTATGTTTGATTTCGATTTTAACTATGTAGCATGTATCATCACACTCGTATTCCGGTCGTGTGCGTTTCCGTGTGTTATTTATGTAATTTTAATCTTTTCATTCCGAGGAATGGACAGGTCATTCCGAACATTTGACTGCATTTTGTCCCGTGTCGTTGGCCATTATATAAGTGCTTTTTATAATTCGTTTCATGACTTGTATATATTTGCTTAGATCCGACACCTTTGTTTATATAGTGTTGTTGGTTTCAGTGTATATAGATGGATAAATAAATAGATAATCAGTCGGACGGTCAGACAGACAGATAAACAGGTAGATAGATAGATAGATAGATAGATAGATAGATAGACAGATAGATAGATAGATAGATAGATAGAGATAGATAGATAGATAATAGATAGATAGATAGATAGATAGATAGATAGATAGATAAATAGATAGATGAGACCAGATTTTCAGGACACTGTCAGCATTCCCATTAGAACCAATTGTGCCCTTTATTCATGTGACACAGATTTCATTCAGAAACTGTTGAATCCGAAAAAAATCTAACTTTGGTCTTTGAAACTTTGATATGCTGACGATTTTTTCAGTAGTGACAATACCTATACCATGATACGTGTTTGAATACAAGTCAACATGTCCAAGCAAATTAGATATTAAAGAAACCGCGGAAACCAGAAAATACTTCCTACATTGACATTTTACTTATTATAGACAGGGACATACTACTGACAACACAGTTATACGACAAACGTCATGATTTTGTCTTTCATATAATCATATTTCCACATTTAAGTAGTAGTATCCGTTTTTCTCCTATATATGGTATTTATTTCTCGGGAAATACCTGTTCTTGTTCTACATACGAACATTTCATATAGAAGCAAACTACTTACTGATGCTTTGTTCACACAATGGTGTGAGGGATTTCGAATAGCTTTTAAAGAAAACAGTTTGCAAATTTTACGGTAGGTATAATGACCCAGTATGTAATTACAGTTTCACTATCTGAACTGACAAATTATCTGTTCGACAGTAAGTGTTAAATTATCTTTATTCCCACTTTTGACTGTGAAACTCGGGGAAGATGTTACCGGTGGACAGGGAATGCTTTATTTTCCATGGCACGTGATTCCTTTTTTTGATTTCCTGGAGGTTCGTGTTTGTCCAATGTTCACCATATTTGTATGCTGTTTCTCGAACTCCCTGGCGTTTAATAATTTGTCATTTGTGATTTTAATAGTCATTAGATAGATAGATGGATTGATAAATAAATAGACAGATGGATAGATAAATACTATTATTCAAAACACAAAAACATTTTGTGATTTTGTAATTTTCAGTTACATAATATTATAAAGTCTTCCGTGGGATATCAGCGGCTGTAACTGTTCGGCTAAGGATTATATCCTTTAAATAGATTTTCCAAGATCTTCGTGCTCAACAAATGTTTACTATTCTTTATACTATATATGCCTATATTGTCATACACAATATTGACTAATGTTAATGTTCTATCAGACACATTTTATAATGTGATTTCTGTTTAAATCTCGAGAAAATTCAGTCATAACAATTAATCATTCACTTCAATTACCCAATAAACAAACACTTGCACTAATGGAGGCCACTAAACACAATACGACAGGATGCCTGGGATGATTATTACATTTTCACATTAGTTGGTCAAGGGGTATCATTAATTTTACACATAATAACATTTTGTTTTCAAGTAGTGTTGATACAGTGAATTATTCTATTATCATTTCAACTGATTGCTTTCACAATGATTTAGATCTTTCATCTCGTGTCCTTCTAGCTCGCCTGAGCCGATGGCTCCAATGAACTTCTGTGGTCGCACTGTCCGTTGTTATTTATTGTCGGCATTTCCGTAGTCTCTGAGAGGGATTTTGACAAAACGTTACAAGAAGCAAGCACTTACGATCCTCTACCAAGCCAGATGGGCTCAGGAGTGTATCCAAAAAAGGGAAGAAATCGGTCCAAGAGCGCATCCATTTTTTTAAAATCTTCTCCAGAATCCCTGCATGAATTGAAGAAAACCAAATGTGTGATTCAAGTATATTTTTTTGTAGACGTCAGAATATGATATCCTTTAAGATTTTCTCATATTTTATCAATTTGTGTGAATTTTGTTTTATTTTCTCCCACATTGATTTAATGTGATACTTTCATTTTATGTTTACCTGTAATAAGGGGAAGCAATTAGAAATATTTTATCATAAATTCCTAAGACTGAAAAAATGGAAAGGGGATTTAGATAGGACATGTTAGGAATAAAATACTTTTGGTCGCCACCGGGTGTTGTCGCTGTTGTTTTGTCGGATCTGGTGTGGATCCGGGGTGTGGCAAAATAGGTATAACGTACTCTCCTTTAAGAACATGTTCTTCAAACCATCTGCATACAGGCATATGTGATCTAGAATGATGTGTAAAGAAGTATTGTTTTTTCTGGTTTTCTTTGTTTGTTTGTTTGAAATAAAAGTTTTACACGTTTTTGGCGTCTTTTTATCATGTTCATTCAATTTGTGTGATTTCTTTTATTTTACCCCCTTGTTTGACTATCATGATGCACTCATTTTAAGCGTTTTTTATAGTTAAGGAATAGAATGATTTTGTGGCTAAAATGTAATTTTCTGAGTTTTCTAACCATAAAGACAGGTGAGTGATTTTTGTCAATTTGGTTTATTAGGATGCAAACATTTTTCTAAAATTTGAGCTAACCTTATGAAGTCTAAATGACCACGTTGTTGTTGTTGTTTAAATGTCCCACACAAAAATATTTCAGTCATATGAAGACGTCACCACATGCCGGTGAAGGGGCTTCAAATTTTGGCCTATGCTTGGCACTTACGGCCACTGAGCATTGAGGGTTCATTTACCTGCCGACACCTACTGTGACACGGGACCTCATCCAAAGGACAGGAAAGACCAGGCGCTTCCGCCGATTCTCGATCCTCCGGTTGCGAATTGAGCATTCTACCGCAGAGCCACGTCGGCTCTCGACCACGTTGTAATGAGCATTTAGTATTCTCCCCCAAACGTTTAACTTTAGTTTCGTGTTCATATTGAATGCCATAACAGATACCATAATAACATCACAATTATTGTCACCATAGAAAAAACGAAATGATCTTATTGTTTCTATCAAACTTCCTAGAAATATAGTTGGAGGTCTCATATTAGAGCTTTTCGAACAACAGAATTCATTCATCCGAACAAAAAAAAAACAAATGAAAATAAACGAACAACAAAATCCACCATGACAGTGGTTTACAACTTGAAGATGAAAATACTGGTAAACTGTTTACATATAAGTAACCGCCATGGCGTACTTCCCGGGGACGTGAAAAGCGGGGAAATGGCTTATTTTTATTATTATTTTGTTGTTGTCGTTGTTTTATGTAACTCGAATAATTACAGCGCCCTCTTCCAGTCAAACTCCACCTCGTAGTGAGCGGGATATAATGACTGAATTATTCGGGTTAGGATAAATGGGGAAAATCAAGATTTAAGATTGCTGCAAAATTTAGAAAAATGATGAATTCCTCCAATTGAAAATAAAATCTCATCCCTGATTTCCACACTTTCATTTTTATCATTTAAGCCATTGAAATAAAAAACAAACAAACAAAATGTATGTACAATAATAAATGGCTGTAATGTAAACAGTGGCATACTATATCCAGCGATATATAAAGCTCTATATATCACTGCTATATCAATCCTTTATTCTGTAATTATTTATTTATTCTTTTGTAACAACTTTTAATCTATGAGGAATGCAATTGTCTAAAAAATAAAACTTGTCTTATAGATCTAGACATATAATGTCACTGTTGTGTGCTCCTTGTCAGAGATGATTTTTGTTTTACGATTGCAGTGGTAAATATTCTGTGTTGTCTGTCTGACAGTAACATATTTATGTAGAGATCAGGTTACTTACATAATTGCTACCTTTATTTACCTGACAAGAATCAATATCATTACAAACAAGCAGTATAGTTGGCAGTGTTAGTCTGATATAAAGGCAAGTATTTGGGTACGAATTGGATTAGGCGTTGATGTGTGAAATATCAATATAAAGAGATCACAACATCGAAAGTCAAGTGCCCGATTCATTTTCTACCAGAAACGACGAATTAATTGTTGATAATAGTAAACAGGGAGATATCAAAACTTAGGTGATGGATATGCAAAGCGATAATCTTGATTGACAAAACAGAAAATATATATCCAGGTATCGTTTACGCTTAGTATGTCCTTTGGGAATATTCCGAAAATATCAAAGTGATTGGGTCTTTCAAAACTACAGAGCTAAAGAACCAGTGATTGTATAATAACGAAAGATAGAGAGAAGCTCCAGCTATCATCATCTATTGTTAGTTGAATCTATTTTCCAAGAAATATTTCGAACACACCCAAACGTCGAGCTGCGAACTGGCAGTTCCGTAAATCAAATTGCAAGTTGAGAGTTGCAGGCTAGCTTTACTGGTGATTATTTTATACTAGACAGTATCATGGTTTAAATTCTGAACTTCTCAAAAACGAAGGTTATAATATCACTTACTTCTAGATAGTTTGGTCATTACATTTCGGCACCACATTGTATCTGTCTGAACGTCGAGCTCGACTGATGGAGTCTTGTTGACACAAACGATTTTATAATGGCCCTATGGCAACGCTAACTGGCATCAAATGAATATTTTAAACTAAAGTGATATTATGTTTAGATACTACTCTTGTAAGTTTAAATTCGTGGTTTCTCAAAAATTAAGATGTACATGTAGCCTAGTTAAATTTTTAGCCCAACAAGATTGCCCTAGAGGTTGTTGTGCATATTGCATTTCAGAGAGATCAGAATCCAATATGACCGACAAAGGACCATCTTGGATTTTGACCAAAGGAAGTTTGTAACCGCTACCTCTCGGAAAGGACTTAATGGATCTCCTTGAAATTTGACATGGGGGTTCCCCTTGAGGTCTAGTTGTGCATATTTATTTACATTTTCAGAGATTGACCAAAGGAAGATTGCAACCGCTACTTCTCAGAAAGAACTGAAGGGATCTCCTTCTTGCAATTTGACATGAATGTTACCCTTGAGGTCTAGTTGTGCATATTAAATTTTCAGAGAGATCGGAATCCAACATGGCCGACAGGCAGCCATCTTAGATTTTGACCAAAGGAAGTTTGTTACCGCTTCTTAAGAGAAAGGACTTTTGCAAAATAAAATTGACACTAAGTCTATCAGTTTTAATTCATCAATAATTGTACAGAATATAAAATCAATAATAATACATACACGATGAAGGTATTCCTACGATACACATTAGTGTTGCACACGTGTCCATGTGTTTGTTATTGTCGATCCCGAAGAATCCATCCAAACTACTACCGCTAGCGCTAAATACGCAGATACTTATCACCGAAAATACAGTCCATCGTTTTGAATTTACAACAAAATGTGGAATTATTTGATTACGCAGACTATCAATAAAGAAAAATAAGTGAAGCAAAATACCAAAGAAAGTATTTCCTGAAATAGAATATTTAAACTTAATTAATGAGTGAAAAATTATCTTATACTTATTCGCGCCTCACTGTTGTATTGAAGAGGAATATCAATTGATGTTTGCTGTCTTGACCTATACAGATCTACATGCATTTTAATTATGTAACAACTGCACTGGTCATTCACAGGTCAATATCTCACTGATAAATATATTTTTATAAATACTGATATTTGCATGGCATCCAAAAGTAATGGGTATTCAATTAAAAAAAACCGCAGATAATCATCTGTATAAGCAAAACATTTCGGCTTACTTTTTCTTTTGAAACGATTATTAATCTAATTAAAAATTCGAAATCATCTAATAAAGTTTTATTTGCAGAAACGATCGTCTCGGTCATTTATTGTGGATAGATATGTTAAAGTGGTTATTTCGGCATAGTCTTTGGCCTTGTCTTGTTTACAATCCAACTACTAAGACATGAATCCTAAACATGCATACGCCACTTTTTCACCAATGTATGATTGTCAATGAGCATTTACTATTAGTGACAGACTGGCCAATGCCTTGTTGTTTGCAAGTTGTGAAAATCGAACATAATGATAAACATGGCAGTCGCAAACTATTTTCGTTAAAGTAAAATAATTATTGTTAATTCTGAGAATTTATTTTTTATCATTTTTAGAGCGATCATTTGCAAATATTGTTGTTTTTAAACAATAATTGACACACTAGTATAGTAAAGTTCATATAGCCTAGCAAGATGGAGTCTTGCGAACCCTTTCTTGACCTGGACGATTTAAATTTTAGGCAATAAAGCATAACAATAAAATTACACTGGCTAGAATAATCCTTCCTACTAGCCACCATACATAATAGAGTATCCAGTGAAGAACAAAACTTTTTCCCGCGCAGCTCGTCATAACCGAAAAGTAGTAGAATCTTCCGCATGATAATCAAAAGTTCACTGCATGCTGCCATCTTACGTGAATCGGACAATAGGCCTACTTTCAGGTCGGCCCTGCCAATCGTAAATGTATAAGGCAAGAAACATTTAGCCCCTTGTTTACGGAAGCCTATAAGGGTCAATCTGAAAAGAAAAAAAAAATATTTATGTCGTTTTAACGCGTTAATTTTCTTGTTAAAACGCGGTAGTTATCTCGTTAAAACGCGATAGTATCCCGTTAAAACGCGATAGTATCTCGTTAAAACGCGTTATTTATCTCGTTAAAACGAGTTAATTATCTCGTTAAAACGCGATAGTTATCCCGTTAAAACGCGTTCGTTATCTCGTTAAAACGCGTTAGTTATCTCGTTAAAACGCGTTAGTTATCTCGTTAAAACGCGTTAATTATCTCGTTAAAAACGCGATAGTATCTCGTTAAAACGCGTTATAAACAAATATATAGTATACTAAGTGATCTTGGATTTCTTATGCTGCTGTGAACGGGTACTATCGTAGTAAGGGAGTATCGCGCCATTACAAGTATAGTCCCAATAGCCACCAAACAGTAGAATATACGGAGCACTAGGCGCCCTATTTGCACGTCAGCGTCCGTGTCACCCCCACATATCCTAACCCCCTCATTCCACCTACTCCCAAATTCACCCCTACTCCACCCATTTAACATTCAATTATCCCCTCCCCCGGACACGGAAGCGCAAATAGGGCAAATATATACTACTCGAAACCCAATACGTATCCGCTAATGAATTTCCTGTGCTCTTACGTGGGTGTAAAGCAAATGTCACTTCATCACAAAGGTTTAAATGCAATTATAAACAAATAAACTTTTTGTATAAAAATGTGTTTTTGTTTGTTTGTTTGTTTATTGTTGTTTAACGTCCCACTCAAGAATATTTCACTTATATGGAGACGTCACCAAATGCCGGTGAAGGGCTTCAAATTTTGGCCTATGTTCGGCACTTACGGCCATTGAGCAGTGAGGGTTCTTTAACGTGCCGATATTTACTGTGACACGGGACCTCCAGTTTTTACTGTCTCATCCGAAAGACAGGAAACCAACCTGTCGGCAGCGGGACTCGAACTCACGACCTCACGATCCAGAGTCGAGCGCGCTACCGACTGAGCCAGGCCGGCTCGTATAAAAATGTAAAAGCCGATATAAACAATACAGGTTTAATACCATTTGTCAGCAGCAAATCTTGCATTAATTGCATTGACAATAACAACATTTACATTGCAATGGCGTAGGCCTACGGAAGCCTATAAGGGTCACTCTGAAAAGAAAAAAAAATATTTATGTCGTTTTAACGCGTTAATTTTCTAAAACGCGGTAGTTATCTCGTTAAAACGCGATAGTATCTCATTAAAACGCGATAGTATCTCGTTAAAACGCGATAATTATCTCGTTAAAACGCGATAATTATCTCGTTAAAACGCGTTATTTATCTCGTTAAAACGCGTTAGTTATCTCGTTAAAACGCGTTATTTATCTCGTTAAAACGCGATAATTATTTCGTTAAAACGTGATAGTATCTCGTTAAAACGCGTTAATTATCGAGATAATTATCGAGATAATTATCGCGTTTTAACGAGATAAATAACGCGTTTTAACGAGATACTATCACGTTTTAACGAGATAATTATCGCGTTTTAACGAGATAAATAACGCGTTTTAACGAGATACTATCACGTTTTAACGAAATAATTATCCGTTTTAACGAGATAAATAACGCGTTTTAACGAGATAACTAACGCGTTTTAACGAGATAAATAACGCGTTTTAACGAGATACTATCGCGTTTTAATGAGATACTATCGCATTTTAACGAGATAACTACCTCGTTTTAACAAGAAAGTTAACGCGTTAAAACGACATAAATATTTTTTTTTTCTTTTCAGAGTGACCCTTATAGGCTTCCGTATATTACTACATTGTACACACGCTCCGAAACATATTTTTAGTGAACATGCAGTTATTGTTGACTTCTTTGACTACCACTATGTGCAGGTTGTTGAAAGATAAACTGAAAATGAATTTGAACCTGTAAAAGTATATTTTTATTATTCAAGTTGACTTTATTTTAAAAATGAGTTAATACATAGACAATTTTGCATTAATAGTGTAATCTACATAGTGTAAACCATTTTAGGTATGATCTTTTTGATGGTGTACATGTATTTATTCTCTCACATGAGACTGATATCACCCTGCAGGGTGAGATAAGTCCATTCTGGAAGTGCCAGGACTACTGTTTAAAATGTTGTTGTCATCTGTAGATGATGCAATCACTCCTTTTTACTGCAAAAACAGTCAAATGCCATTTTCAGGGAGGGATGGCAAGCCTCGTCGTGGACAAACAAAATTTTGTACACTCGGATTAAAATTTCTTCATCCCTCCCTTAAAATGGTGTTAGATTGTATTGGTCTTACCAGCGATATATAAAGCTAATATTAGCTTTATATATCGCTGGTCTTACGATTTAAAAATAAAAAATATATATACATTTTCAATGGTGACGACAGTCAGTTAATTGAGGGCAGTATTTAAGATAAAATAATGTTAGAAAGATAATCATTCATTATGAACTGGTGTGTGATATTGCAATTCCACCTCAACCAAGACTGCACGTATTCCCCTCAGTGGAATTTCTCTATCCCACTAGTATAGTCTGGATAAAAAAATCAAAATTTATAATACAATATGTATATATATCAATATCTATCTATCTATCTATCAATATATATATATATATATATATATATATATATATATATATATATATATATACATGTATATATATTTACAGTGAAACCTGTATATAGGGGCCACCGAAGGGGCCAGACAATATTGACCTTTATGTGCAGGTGACCCTTATACAGGTTTAATTTAGTTGAAGTATGCAGTCAAGGGACTTGAAAAAACTGGCCTTTATAAACAGGTAATCCTTATATAGAGGTGGCTGCAATAGCAAGTTTTACTATATATATATATATATAAATATATATATATATATATATATATATATATATATATATATATATATATATATATATATATATATATATACATGATGTATATGTGTGTGGTAACTGCCCACTAATATATATAAGTGTGTGGTAACCTCCCACTAGTCCGAAGGTCCACTAGTGAGAAGGCCCACTAATCTGAAAACTAGAGAATTGACATGTATTAAACGAGGATAAGTACGATTCAAAGAAGTGAAATTTCTGCCCCAGGGATTTGAAATTCTCACTCAAACATTTTGCCATAAAAAAATCTATAATACATGTATTTTTAGAGATTTTCAAAGGACAGTAGTCAAAGGTCAAAAGGTCCCCCAAAAAGCTGAAAAAGTACCCGATTTAGCATCATTACAGTGGCAGATTTATACGGGGAGGGCTTCTTTTCCTATGAAACAATCTTCAATTCAAAACTTGAGTCGAAAATCAGGGTTTTGACTATGAAGTTTTTCTAATTTAACGATTAAAGTTTTCCTAAACTCTCTTGCTTTGAATTTAGTCGTTTTCCTATATAATTTTAAACATTTAAAGAAAGATCTATGTATAATAGGGTCGGTACTATATTTCTGCATTAGGAGACATTTACTGTTAAGTGTACATTTAAGCTTTAGAAGGTCGTTATCATACCAATTTTTATGTATTGTAATGCTAATTTTTTTTTTCTAATTGCAGCTTTCTGTTTTTCTTTTTGGGTCCTAAATCAGCTGCAACCTTAAAGATATTGTTCAAGTCATTAACAGCTTCGTTAATGATGTTATTATCATACAGTGTATTATTATATTTTCTAATCATACTCTGAACTTGAGGTGAAGCAAGTGCATTTTACAGATAACTAGTATGTTTTCTCTCTCATAAAAGTTACACTGTAGCAGGCATGTGGAAATGTGACTTTCATGCGCTTGTCCAATGCAAAAAATTTGGTTGCCCGGAATAGATTTTTACTTGTGACTGTAGTATACATGATAATTGAGAATGATCTGACAAAGTTGCCTGTAACGGCTTGACAGTAAAAAAAAATTACATTTGACAGTAAATACTCGGATACTTAAAAAAAGTCAACTACACTGCTGCTGAGTGGTTGAAAACAGGTAAACCCTCAGTTTAGATCTCCTAAAGTTCTGCCATTCAGAGGCCAGTTGAGACACAAATATTTATGAGTTGTCTCCCCCACTATTGAATATATGTGTATCATACTTATATGAATCATGAAGAGAAAGATATTTATCAGAATTTTGTCATAATCAGTGGAAGTTCTTGCATTAAGGTCACCTGCAAGGATTATACATCCTTCTTTGGAGAACTCTTCTATATATCTTTTTCAATAAGATAAAAAATATTGGAATCAAGACTTGAAAAAGTGAAAGAAGTGTTCACAGGGGGGTAGTAAATGAAACAAATGAATACTTCCTCTTTGAACCCCAAAAATCTTTATTTAACTGAACGGATATATACTGGTAGTCATTAGCTTCATTTTTTTTTTTATAAAACTTAACTCCAGGTCTAATGGAATCTATAATATAGACTGAAATCCCCTCAGTGATCTCTTGCCAGATAATTTTTTTTTTTGGGGTGGGGGTGGGTCTTATAAGATATACTGGGCGAGGGAACTCTTGTATTTCAAAACAATATTTTTATCATTTAGATCACAGTGTGTCTCAATTTGGCAAAATATATCTTCATTTGTGACCAACTGTTTATAAATTCAGGCAGCAAAAATTTGTTTAAATACCTTTTACATTTAAACTTATTGAATTTTCAACAGGAAATCTTTAAACTACTTTTCAATGTGTTCATTTTAAAAGTTGCATTGAATAAAATATATCAAACACCCAATTACATTCTGCCTAGATATTGAATTTAAAACATGAGGAATTTATGTATAGCACTGCAAGATAGACATGAAAATACTTGCAGATTGCATATCAAAAAGGTGAATATTTTGTTTTCAGGTAAAAAGAGATGCATATATATACTGGACGATACCTACCGGGTATAACAATAACTATATGCACTGTAATAAGAGAAGTTGTGGATCTGTGGTAGAGTGCTTGATTCGCAACAGAAGGGTCACTGGTTCGAGCCTTTGTGGAGGCAGCTGGCTTTTCCTGTCCTTCAGATGAAACAGTGAAAACTGACGTCCCTTGTTACAGTAGGTGTTGGAACGTTTAAGAACCCTCACTGCTCAATGGCCATATTTGCTGAACTTGGAGGCAGACCTCTTTCGATGTTGTGTGTAGAGTACTAGACACACTCACATACACACATATAAACATACATGTATATGTATACGTAACTACACAAATACATTCACATAAACATATATACCCACATACACATATGCACGCATAGACATATAAACATATATATATATATATACCTGGTCACACGCCATATATGTACAGATACACACATAGATAAGTATAATTGTAAATTCAACCTACATGTTTGCAAAGCTACTTGTAATGGTAAACACTAGTTCATGTGAGTATACCCTCCTGTGTGTACAGTCAAACCTGTTTTCAGCAGCCATTCAAGGGAAATTGAAAAAGTGGCTGCATAAGACAGGTGGCCTTTTGTTCCAGGTTGACAAAAATCACAAGAAGATTGATGTCCATTATACAGTGTATTGCAACACATGTATATTCATATACCAATACCAAATGGTTTGATGTTAAGATAAACAGGTGTTAAAATCATGTAGATTACATTGCTACCTGGCTAACCTGTTTACAGGTTTTCAAAAAATAGATCATGTGATCAACCATCCTAAAAAAATGACTGTTGAAAACAGTGTGACCAGTCATTTTGTCCTGATGGCCATGTTAGACAGGTGGCAGCTGGTTTAGGTATGTTTATATAGTGAAATTGGGGGAATATTACCTGGCTGCTGAAAACAGGTGGCCTTTAAGGCACTCAGGTTTGACTATACCTACAAACACTCAAATAAGTACACATTATGCATGCAAAAATGTGAACACATCCTACACAAACATACATGCCAGTATATCTGTATGTACATGCAATGGTATGACACTAATAGTACAGATGTATTACTACATGCGTTTCAAATAAAATCATCTATAGATCATCATTGGTAACCCCTTGAGTCCATATACTGGGTGAGTACACCCTCATGTGTGCTTGCTAGTACACATGGATAACTACCATCAGTACTCACGTCCCACACACAAAGTTAAACATGCATGTCTAACTGTATATAATGGTGTAACACTAGCACAGATCTATATTAATACATGCACTTCAAATGAAACAAAATGTACAGTGGTTTATCTACAGGTACCACAAGTCCATGTACACCATTATAACACTCTGAAGTGGTTACCATGACTGATACCCCTGTAATCATATCCCCTTATAACACTTGTAATGTCCATCACAGTTGTTACCCCGACTATAGCTACTCTACCTACCCCACATGTTGTAGCTGTAGTAACCACTATGGTTATTTGACTTCCAATCATCTTTAGGGTTAGATATGTTAGATTGTCTGTTTCCTGTGTTCTTGCTATTCATTAACTTGAAGGCATATTTGATATTATTAAATGCTCTACGTATACCATATTTCATGTCAGAAACAAAAGTGTTTGTGCCCTGAATATTTAAGTGAACTAAACCTTTTTGTTAAAACACTTGTGTTCTGCACTCATGTTATGTATTATTTTACTACACCACACAACGAAATTAAAATGTTGTTCATGAAAAATTGGCCAATATCCTCTCTATATTTGATGAACTACATATGTACCTACAGTTATCTTAAACTCATTTGTTCTATGTATAACATCACTCCCACTATAGAAAAACATCCTAAAAAACATGTTTTTTCATTGAATCTAAACCTCTGCTTAGCCATAGTGACATCATTTCATTGAAAATTGGTCGTGAAAAAAAAACTCTTTTTGAGGTCGTCATGTACAAGAGTTGTCTTTCTTGGAACTTAATGCATTGTGAACGAATGGCTAGTGTACAATAATTAAATTCATTAGAGTTGCTTCCCTTGGTTCTCAGATTCATTTTATTACACTTATTCTGAATTCTTTATAAAAAAAAATACTTTTTTCACCATTATGAATATTTTGGTAAACCTTAAACCTTTATCTATATTGCAGATTTTCATCTTGATAAATAATATGTATAATGTATATCAGCATTTACTGAAATTGAGAAATCTAGAAAGACACAAAACTATGTGAAAATACAAGAATCTCTTCAAATTCATTGTCATAATAACATTTGACTTCAGTTGGGAAATTTTGCCTGCAAATTGGGAAAAAGCATTGATTTTGCATTGGGAATGGGACCCAATATGATGGTTGGAAAATCCCTGTATGTACATGCAATATATAATACATTAATACTAAGACAATCATCATGTTATGTATGTTCATACAACTTGTATTAAGTGTATCTATCTGTTTGGATTAAAAAGTTAATAAAATGACACATGTTTACCAACAAAATGTGTCTAATTTTACCATAGCAGGGATGAGAGGTTTGCATTGAAATACAAGTTAACTTATCTTCCCATAGTAATACATTGATCTAGCCGATTACTATCCCACTCTGAAAATAAGAAACGACTGAGTGCAAACATGACTTAAGTGCATGCATGTTCAATATTACTTAGATCCATAATCTTGTCTCCCTTTTGAGATTTCTTTTTTTAGATATGATTCAACAATACCAGAATTGTATGCTGTGCTTATATGATTAATTTCTATGAAGGGATATTTACATTGACAGTAATAATTATGATATATGTATTACTGTGATAATCCATGTACAGCTGCATGGTCATCAACAATTATGTTAATTGTAAACAAGTGGTCTGGATTGTCCCATTCTGTAAATTGACTTGAGTGCTTTACAGTCTAGAAGTATGTGAAGGCTACTAGTGTTTTAAAAGATGTACAATACAGTGGAACCTGTCTTGCGAGACCATCCCATCTGTCACTGATATGTGGTCAGGTCAGGGCCTGGCACCATAAAAGTTAAAAATTACTTAAGTCTTAAAAATTTTACTTACATGTAACTTTCTCTAATCCTGAATTCTGACTGGTTGTGCAGGCCAAGTTGAGAATATTCTCAAAATTACATGTAAATAAATTTGAATGTTTATGATGTCAGATACAGGTCTCTCTAAAGAGGTATTTAAAGGCTTCTTTAGCCAAGTGGTTTACAGATTGTGGTCTCAGGTTACAGGTGTTCTTTTATGCCAGTGGTCTCTCGAGACAGGTTTAACTGTACATGTACTATATGTACTGTGTGTAAGGCGAATACGCATCCGTGTCAAACCCCATTTTGAAATGGCCAGAATTTGATGGACTTTGCTGTGACCCTCTGATAAGTCCAGGCTTATTCTATGAACCAAGTCATGCATCATATGAACTTCAAACATTTTAGACTTTGAAAAACGGCTTAATTCTCTTCATTTATTATGCACAGCTGTGGGAGATTCAAAGACTTTTTATCAAATCCTTTAACAGCTTATATAATTGTTAATTAGTCCCTAGCAGTGATTTCCCCACAGCCTTTGATGCTTGTAGAATTTTAATACAAAGAATACTGTACTCAATAAGCACCCATGTCATATTCTAAGTGCTCCTCCTGCCTATATATCGGATATACTCACCATTTTTACACACGTTCGAGAAGATGTGGACTAGAAATATCTAATTGAGAGCTTAATCTCTAGCCCCCCTCCTAGCAACAGAAGAATGTTGATAGGTGTCCTCAGTAATATCTGCAACAACTTTACCACCATGTGTTAAAAAGAATTAACTGTTTTACATCAATTTGACTCTTAATTGGTCCCAATAAGCACCCACCCCTTTTTCTGTTGGGTCAAAGACGGTAACAGGGTTTCAGCAAAAACACCTTGGAAAAACACTTTAATTTGGGGGAAATTGATTTTTATTTTGCTCAGGAGAAACAGCTTTAACAATTGTTAATATATCACCTTGGATTCTGTAGACATGTATACTCAGTTCACTGGGTCAATTGCTCTATAGAGACTATCTGTTGACATGAAGAGGACTCAATTGTCTGGGTCAAGGGTTCTATAGACATAGAGAGGACTCAATTGCCTATGTCAAGGTTTTTGTAGACATAATGGGAAATAGGTTGAATGGGTCAGGGACTCTGCAGACATAGATAGGACTCAATTTACTAGGTCAATGTTTCTGTAGACAGAGAGGACTCAATTGACTGGATCAAGATTTCTTTAGACATGGAAAGAACTCAATTGACTGAGTCAAGGGTTCTATAGACATAGTAAGGACTTAATTAACTGGGTAAAGTGTTCTATAGACAAAGTGAGGACTTAATTAACTTGGTCAAGAGTTCTATAGACATAGTAAGGACTTAATTAACTGGGTAACATGTTCTATAGACACAGTGAGGACTTAATTAACTTGGTCAAGGGTTCTACAGACATAGTAAGGACTTAATTAACTGGGTAAAGTGTTCTATAGACATAGTAAGGACTTAATTAACTGGGTAAAGTGTTCTATAGACACAGTGAGGACTTAATTAACTTGGTCAAGAGTTCTATAGACATAGTAAGGACTTAATTAACTGGGTAAAGTGTTCTATAGACACAGTGAGGACTTAATTAACTTGATCAAGAGTTCTACAGACATAGTAAGGACTTAATTAACTGGGTAAAGTGTTCTATAGACATAGTAAGGACTTAATTAACTGGGTAAAGTGTTCTATAGACACAGTGAGGACTTAATTAACTTGGTCAAGAGTTCTATAGACATAGTAAGGACTTAATTAACTGGGTAAAGTGTTCTATAGACACAGTGAGGACTTAATTAACTTGGTCAAGAGTTCTATAGACATAGTGTGGACTCAACTGACTTGGTCAATGGTTCTGTAGACATGGAAAGGAGTCAGTTGCCTATGCCTAGGTTTCTGTTGACAGTTTAGGGATTCTGTTGACTGGTTCATGGGTTCTGTAGACATAGTAAGGACTCTATAGACACAATAAGGACTGACAGCTGACTGATTTGGGACTCTTTTTACCTTTTATTTGTCTTGTTGTAAACCTGTTTATTTTCAACTCTTAACAAAAACCTTTAGAGAAATTAATAATTTTATGGCACTATTTTCATCAAAAGCTATATCAAATTGAATATTTTAAATCTTTTGTGTTTCTAATACATTGGTGTGTATGTGATACAAGTATCTAGGTGAAGTTGTTAAAGAAATGAGATCAATAGAATCCTAACAAAAGCAAGGTCCTTAACCAAATATTGATTTTGTCTTTTATCTATCCTTCTTTCTTTCAGATACTATAATTGCTTCTAAATGTAAGGACAAAACACAGGTATGTTCAGAGAGAATCACGTAACAACAGGTATATATATCATCATTATGGAAGGTGATTAAAACATAACTGTTGTCAGTTCACTAATTTCATTTCAGTCTCTATAAATTTTTATCAGTACAAACCTTTTCACTGTTGTGTTTGGTGGGTATATTTTGCTTGTGTAAGAAAGCTTGATAAGAAAAGGAAAGCTTAGATAATGCGCGACAAGATTTTAATGGTTTAAATTTAGACAAACATTTGTTATTGATATACATGTACTGATGCATTGTTGTACAAAATATCATGTATGTAGGGGAGGGTCTGTCTGTCTGTCCATCTATCTGTCTATCTATATTTATCTATTGTACTATCTTTCTATTTGTCTGTCTATACATCCATCTATCTGTCTGTCTATCTGCTTGTTTAAAATATTATTTAGTTCTGAATAAACGTGTGAGTTATTAGATATTTGATGTATTTCCCTAATGTTCATTTCACAAGTCGCATTTTGGTCGTAAATCTGAAACATGTATTAGAAAGGTAATAAATACCTGCAGTTATGTATATCATGTATTTCCCTAGTCACTGATACACTTGAATTCTCTCTTTATATTTGGAATAAATCAATTTTAATAATTTTCCATTATTAAATTAAAATAACCATGGATGAACTACTGTAAGATCTATTTCATAGTGCTGGGCTTTTACTGTAGATTACATCTGTAGAAATTCTGCATTGACATTAACTCAACTTTGTATGTGAATTATAATGAATAATTCATCAGTAAATTAATTAGTATTTCAGATAATTAGTTATGAATTAGGAATGCCAATTATTTTACCATTCATTTAAGTGTCTTTAGTTCATGAACATACTTATCATATACAAGTAAAATTAAGAATCCTAAGAGGGCCTGAATTGTGACCTTGGTCCCAAGCATACTTTATTGTTAGAGGCTAATTAAATGAGGCTAGTTGCCTTTTTGGCTCACCTGACTCTTTGGCCAGGTGAACTAATGCCATCTTTCCATGAGACAATTACAAAAAATTCTCCTCAGAAACTACTGAATCATTTGTGCAAAAGTTTGCGAATGAAAAAGAGATAGGACCAATAGGGGCCTTAAAAGGGGCCTAATAGGACCAAAACTTGGTACATCTTTAAAAATCTTCTTCTAATGAACCAATAATCAGATAAGTTTCAAATTTTGTATGCTTCATTGTTAAGTCAATATCTACAAGGCGAACGAAAATGAAATCTGTCCATAAACGAGCCACAAGGGGGCGCTTCAGTGATACAGGGCATATTTGTATTAACAAATTGTTTAATAACTCAAAACTGATTGACTTTTTGTATACAAAGATATATGTTGTTGTTAGGAATTATCTGAGGATCATTTATACAAAATGTCAAGGTCATGCGATAAAAGGTCAAGGTCACAGGAACCTAAATAAATGGAAAATGTAAGGTTTTTTTGTAAAACTTTTGTCATGGTTGACTAGTTCTTGAGAACCATAGGGCTGATTTGAACCAAACTTGACAGGAAGTATAACCATGTAAAGCCACATAAGGTTTGCAGATGAAAAGGGGCTAGGACCAAACATGGCTGCCATGGCTAAATATAGAATGAATGAGTCAGCAGATATTTTTGGTTTAATACCTGTATCTCAAAAATTATTAAAGCTAGAGAAAAAACCGTTACCTTAAAATGAGCGGCTTGTAAAAATCTCTAAAAATATTTTATTTTGGTGGAAATTGTCAGGACGACCCTTATCGGAGTTATTTCCTCATTTTTGTGAATTTTTCTTGTTTTTGGACTTTTTTGACATTATTTTGAAAAGTATAATAGGTAGAGTAAAAGTCAAAGATGCAAAAATATTCAGCATGCAAAGATCTACAAAAAAGCCAATAAGGCTGAAATTGTCAGGTTGACCCTTATGGGAGTTTTTTCTCCTTTTAAGTGGATTTTTCATTTTTTGGATGTTGTTTGACATTATCTTGAAAAGTATAATAGATAGAGTAAAAATGAAAGAAGCAAAATGTTCAGCATGCAAAGAGCTACAAAAAAAGTTATAGAGCCAAAATTGTCAGGTCACCCCTTTTGGGAGTTATTTTCCCTTTTAGTGGATTTTTCATGTTTTTGACAGTTTTGTCCTATTGTCTTGAAAATTATAATGGAAAGAAACAAAAATGTTCAGCATGCAAAGATCTACAAAAAACCAATAGGGCTGATATTGTGAGGTTGCCCCTTTTAAGATTTTTCCCCCTTTAAGTGGATTTTTCATGTTTTTGGATGTTTTTTGACATTATCTTGAAAAGTATAATAGATAGAGTAGAAGTGAAAGAAGCAAAAATGTTCAGCATGCAAAGATCTACAAAAAAATCACTAGGGTTGAAATTGTCAGGTTGCTCTTATAAAAGTGTTTTTCCCTTTTAAGTGGATTTTTCATGTTTTTGGATGTTTTTTGACATTACATATGTATCTTGAAAAGTATAATAGATAGAGAGAAAGTGAAAGAAGCACAAATGTTCAGCATGCAAAGATCTACAAAAAATTCAATAGGGCCGAAATTGTCAGATAGACCTTTATGGGAGTTTTCTATAAAAAATGAAAGATCTATAAAAATATCGGCAAGGCAAGTCTACCCTCATGCAAGATAACTCTCCATTTCAAAAACTTTTTCAAGTTTTTAGTTGCTTTTCAGTAAATTGTCAATAAAATACTTTTCACTCAGGTGATTATTAAGGCCCCAATGAGCCTACTGTTTTTCTTGTTTATGAGCCATTTTGTCTTTTACACATTTTTTATGTTTTCTGCAATGTTGACCAATTTTGCCAGGTGAGCCACTTAAGGCCTCTTGGACCTCTTGTTTTAACTATAATTAACATATTTCGCTCATTATTATTTACATGTACAGATTTTGTTTGTTTGTTTATTGTTGTTTAACGTCCCACTCAAGAATATTTCACTCATATGGAGACGTCACCAAATTTTGGCCTATGCTCGGCACTTACGGCCATTGAGCAGTGAGGGTTCTTTAACGTGCAGACACCCACTGTGACACGGGACCTCCAGTTTTTACTGTCTCATCCGAAGGACAGGAAACCAACTCACCGCTGGCTGGACTCGAACTCACGACCTCATAATCAAGAGTCGTGCACGATACCGACTGAGCCAGGCCGGCTCATGTCTTATCTATGATGTGACAGGACTTACATTTTCTGTTTTTTTTTTTTTTGAAAGGCTACAGGCTTACAATTTAGATGCCCAGCTGCCATCAATTTACAGATTCAGTCGTGGCGGTGGGACTTGAACTCGCGACCTCACGATCCAGAGTCGAGCGTGCTACCGACTGAGCCAGGCCGGCTCACCTGTACAGATGGTTATTATTTACCTGTACAGGTAGTTATTCATAGGCCTACACTGAAAGATTAAATGCTAATCACTTTACCTGTATATTATGGTTTATATACATGTAAGTATGACAAGCTGAGAACATTGTTCTCAAATATTACATAAGTTTTGAATATTCTAGACAGAAATTAGAATAATTAGTTTTTAATCTAAATAGTCGAAATTATTACTTAATTAAGCCCTACATAAATTGTCTCAAAGTCATGATATCTCATTAGTAAGTTTTTAAGATTTTAACCATTTTATTTGTATACTGTTATTGAAGACAGAAATACCACAGATTATCATTTATTCATTATTCTTGAGGAATTTGATTTATTTTAAATGATAGGATAGCATTAAGTTTTGTTTGTTTACTCAAGAAACAATGCCAACACCTGTGTTGGTACAGATGTGTTACTTTCTCTTTAGGTAGAGTTAGGTGAGAAACATCAATTAGTTATTTAAACAAGATAGTGATTAGGTTTTACAAGAATCAAAAGTTTATTTTCATTTAGGCTTACAATGTTAGATATTTAGTAACACATAATGAAACTACAATAGAGATTAATTAGTTATCCTGTTTGGGCAAGAAAATGAAAGAATGTTTATAGTCATATAAGGAGAATATCAAAAAAAAAAAAAGAGGAGAGAGAGGTTTTGAGTCTTAAGCTGGTAGGACTTATACAGTAGGGATGTAGGGCCAGTGTTAGGAAATCTGTTATATTTGTATATAATGTATATGTATATCATGTACTCTACTATGCTCCATCATTAAAATATATTTCTTATAACTACTTGATTGTAGTTTAGTTTTATATAAAAGGTTTGATGGAAACCTGATAGTCAGTACTGCTGTCACCGGGTATAATGATGCTGATTCCCCTGGAACTCATAAGTTCCGCGCCGCACCTTGGTGATATAAGCATAGATGTCACCAATCTGTTATAGCCAATCAAACATCCTGTCAAACCTAGTTTTTATTTATTCAAGATTCACCAATACCATACTTGCCAAGTATCCCCCATAAATAGGGAGACTCCCTATTTTGTATGTAAAAATTTGATAATTTTCTCAAGAAAAATGCATATCTCCCCCATGAAAAATTTAAATTTTCCATTAATTCTTACTAATATTTAGAGTCTCCCCCATGAAATTGAAAAATCAAGGTTGGCAAGTCTGCAATACACTGATAATGTTAACACTTTAATTTCAGCATTTTAAATAATATGTTACATAAAAAGGAAACTGGTGTTATATCTCAAGGTTATAATAGCCAATTAATACCCCACCTTATAACACAACACCAGCCCCTTACCAATTAACATTCCTTTTACGCAATCCCACACACTCCCTACATATCAACATGTATTAATCCAACCACTTAACGTGATTATTTTATGGTGGCAGTAACTAAAAATCTTCATTTTGAATAATGAATGTCTGTCCTGTACTGAGTGTCATGGGGGAGATACTTATTATATAGGGGGATACTTATTATATGGCCAATTTTGGTATCCAGATACTTATTATATATGACACCGGTATATCTCACAATTTACAGATATTGCAGACTTCAGAGGTTTGACACAATTTACATATCATTCTATATGCATGGCTAATATGTTATAATGCACATATATATTACATGCATTTTTTTCTTAGAGGTGACAGATTTGCAGAATCTATGAAGCTTTTAACAGATTCACATTTGTATAAGTTACAGGAAAATCTACACGTGAGTAAAACAGTTGATATTATTACTGTTATCATGTTCAGTATTCAGATATGAGCAGTCATTGAAATGCTATTAGACAAATGTGTGATAAATTGTATTATCTTCTTTTCACACTATCAATTGTCTATTATTAGCTTCTCTGTATGTTAATGCTGCAAACAGCTTTGATCTCACTTTGGATTATTGCTTTTATAACATGCCTAATGTGATGGCTATAACTGAAATTAATGTTGCAAGGTACAGAAAACTAAATGTACAATAATACTATATACAAATACAACAAAACTTGAATCTATAAAAACAGAATATAGAAATGTTGTATAAACAAATGCATACACAGCTATCACATACTATCAGATTATTAGAGTGTCTGACACAGTCTGTGAGATCAAGTTCCAAGTTAGGTTTCGGATTCACAAATATCGTGAGATGATGTCTGAGGAATTAAATACCATTATATGCGATTTGTGATATTGTTTAACATCTGCTTATAGGTGACTTTTGTGTTTTTTTTTCTGTTGTAGACCTGAAACACTGATGCTTTGATGCTGGTGGAGATTTAATGTAACTGTCATAAATTGATTAGTTTTTACAAAGCCGTGATGAAGTCGGAATTAATTGTGGAGCCATCACTGGGGAATCTGTTGTAAAAGTAAGCTAGAAGGATTTTATGTTGCTCTTGTATAGAGTGGTATGTAGAGAGTTTAAGCTCTGTCTTTGCCTGGAAAATTTTTGGATCACTACAACAGGTAAGGAAAATGTGAAGAACTATACCTTTTTTGTTCTTTTATTATTATTATGAATAATTTACATTTTTGGATCTCTTGTGCCATACGCTTTTGGTGACCTGCAGGAGTATTCAGTTTTCTCTTTTCATTCATTTTCATTCTTTGTCTATATGACTTTTCACACTCATGGTATTTTATAAAAAATCAGGAACAAGAACAAGGTTTAGTTTTTGTAATAAAAAGGAAATGACCCCTATAGAGATAAATTTCATGGGATATACCTGTAAGATTTATGACTCTTTCTACTTTGTCTAGTCTATTTAATTACATTTACATGTAAATGAAAGCATTTATCTAATCAAGGGGTGAAAAAGGATTTAAGTTCCAGATTAATGTTTGCAGTAAACTTTTAAATATTTTGTATAATTAATAGAATGAATAATATGTTGAAGATGACAAATTTCTCTAATGTTTTTTTTACGTGTAAGTTCAGTTACAAAAGACTTCTCCGAATAACTGCTATACAAACCTTTAGCCACCATGCTTTAGGAGTATTTCTATTTTTATGAGTAGTTCTATTTTTATGAGTATTTCCATCTTATTTTAAGATGCTAGCTACTTTTCAGCTTGTTTGAATTTTGTGCAATGGTGATACATTTATAAAAGTCTTTTTTCACATTTCTAGAAATGTACAATATACAAATGAGTTAAAAATATGCATGATGTATTTCATCTAAGTTCAATTACAAAAGGACATGGCTTTTCAATAAACATGTATAGTGGAACCTGTCTTAAGAGACTGTGACTCTTATTGAAAAGCTCGTGTGGTCTCAGAAGACAGAAATTGTTCAGTAATCAATTAAATAAAACCTCTTTTGACCACTTGTCTCAATATCAAAACAGGTTCAACTGTATGTACAGTAAAACCTGCTATAGCAGCAACACCTTTATATAAGGATTACTTGTTTATAAAGGCCAGTTTTTTCAAGTCCCTTGACTGCATACTTCAACTAAATTGAACCTGTGTATAAGGGTCACCTGCACATAAAGGTAAATATTTTCTGGTCCCTTGGGTGGCCCCCTATATGCAGGTTACATACATACATACATACATGTTGCTGATTTTGTGAGTAAATTTGCTTATTTATACTTGTGGAAGGCTGATGTCTTTTCCCAGTTTTCTCCGCAACCTTTGGAAGAGGACTGCCACCATATGACTTAAACATTTGTGACTGTGGCATAAAGCAAAAACAAAACACCAAAAAAAAAACAATGTGTAATGTGTTTGTGTGTGTGAGACTGTATATTCATGTGTGTGACTATGTGTGTGAGTGTGAGACTATGTGTGTGTGTGTGTGTCTGTGTCTGTGTCTGTGTCTGTGTGTCTATGTGTGTGTGTTCACAACAGGTATTATACATGATACACATTTTGATTTTGACATTTAACAGATATGGACAAGCATATTTGATGTCACTGACATGAGAGTTCTTTATACATCAAGTTACAACTGTAGCCAGCATGACATATTGATCAGTACATGCTTATATAATATGATCATTACAAAGACAGAGATTTGTGATTCACCTTGAGATTTATATATAATATACATCAGGAGATAGAATGGTGTGGAATCAATATTGCTGTGTCAGTAAAGGTGATAATACAGGGAATACATACTCAAGGTGACCAACACACACACAAACACAGAGAGAGAGAGAGAGAGAGACAGAGAGAGAGACAGAGAGAGAGATACAGAGAGAGAGAGTGTGTGTGTGTGTAAAATGAACAAAGATAAAGATGAATTTACCATCTGTGAAAGCTCCAGTAAATATCTGTCATAGGACTTAAATCATTTGATCAGCAAGAAGGCCATCGTCTTTTAGTTCAGTTGCTAGTTGATAGACAAATTCAATTGTGTGATGGGAACTATATTGATCCAAGCTATATTAGTTTTGAAGTAGATAGTGTTCTGTTTGTTTGGAAGATATGTCATTAAAGGTAGAAAATAATTGTTTGTAGTGATTTAAGTAGCCTTTATGAGCTGACTGGCAGAAGGAGTATCTAAAACTTAAAGCATGGTGGCTTAGGGGTGTGTGTCCCTACATATTTATCTTCCGGCACTGTACATAGTGTCTTATCTGATCACCGAGAACAACATCAGGTAAAGTATGAATATCTAGTTACCGGTATATTATATATAGAGACGTTTCATCATTGATTTTTGTTCTTTGAATAATTTGATATGTCAAATAAAATTTTGCTGTTTTTTTTTCAAATGAAGATTGGTCTTCACAGTGACTTTAGCTGTTGTACATCTATTTCATTGTCAATTTCTGTACATGTGCTTGTAAAATATCTGTATAATTTCCGTTGCTGGTAACAGATAACAGGTACGTCTTTACACGACTGCAGAAAGTAAATCAATCGTAAGGCAATTTCGATAGTTATTTAATTAAGTTCCCAGTTACATCAGTTAATTTTACCGAATATTCCATCCATGGTTTATCGGAATCTCAATTTTCAGAGGCACGGAAAACACCTGCCATAGGTTTAAACACAATGACATGCATGTGTATCAGAGGCTACATGAGTCATTCATAAAAATCAAGGCATTCAATTTTGAATAACTGTCATAGCAAAAAGGTAGTACAGCTACAAAGGGGTTGTAGTACCTCCATTGGTTAAATTCTGTGTTCACTGTATCAACTAGACATTACTAATATAACATTTGTACATATATAACTGTAAGTACTTTTGTATGCTTATATTTTTATCATAGTCAGATAGAGTTTACAGTGAAACTTGTATATAATAACCTTTTAGGGACACAAGAAAACCGGTCTTTGTTTAGAGGTTGATTTGTATACAAGTGGGACAACAAATAAGTCTTTGTGACCAGGTGATCTTTATAATAATATACACAGGTAGTCACTAAAGCAGGTTTTACTGTATGTTTAAAAATGTATACACGTTAACATAACCCACAAAACCGAAAGATATGCATGACATATTATATACCCCTGTAGCAGCCAATTCCTTCCCTGGAGAAACTTTAGAGGAGGTAAGAATTGGCAATTTCACCAGTGGTCCAAAAGTTGCCTGTAAATATTTTGTTGCTTTCATATATTTTGTAATACCATTATGGATTTTTCGAAAATTGATATTACATGTAGTTGAAGATGAACTACATGTAGCTGATACAAGTACTGTCAACAAATGATATTTTAAATGAGGTGTAGTCATTTAGATGAAAACTTGTAAAATGATATAAATTATGTGATTAGTGGAAGTGTAAATGTCAGTTGCAGAATGTCAATCTTAAAATCTTCCAAGTCCTATTGAGTATTGCATTTCTTGTGGGGATTGTTCTACTGTTTTGTCCTTTTCCTGAAAATTCGGTGGGATGAGAACTTTTCTGTCAATCCACCAGTCCATTTGGTTAAGATTTTGGTTAACGTAATTGCTTGCCATTCACTTAATAATGGATTTTACAGGTAGGGAACATGTATTGATTCATCAATATTCTCAGAATGTTTGTTTCTGTTTTCATTTTATTTATTGATTTTTATATTTATTTGTTCATTTTTAGTATTTGTTCATCAAATTGACACCCAACTTGGTACTTTTCATTTTGTTGTAATGGTGAAATGTTTTCTCCCAACTTATCAGGAGAAACAGTCCATAGGTTTTGTTTTGTTTGTTTGTTGTTTTACATCCAATCAGGAATTTTTGACATATTTTGCGATGTCACCAGCATTAGGTGAAGTGTCACAAGTTTCAATTTGTACTATGGACTGATGCCAATTTCGAGGGCTGTTTTATGTACCACACCTGCTGTGACATGGGACCTCTGTTTTCCATCTCATCTGAAAGTCATGTGACTTTCATCTGGTATGCCGAGTTTGGCGAAGAAACAGTCACTACTATTTGTAAAAAAGGCTTTGATATGACCTGGTACCTTTGGCTTGTAAGTCGAATACCACGAGATAACAATCCATTAGAACCAAATAGTCATTGCAGGCTGAAAAATAGGCTTACTCATTATTGAAAGCACTACTGTGCACTAATCATTATGCTAATCACCACAACTAACACCAAAGAATGTTGTGTACATTGCTGATATTTCTTGTTTGTACTACACCCACCCACCACCAAGCCTCCCCCCCACAAAAAATAAATAAATAAATAAATAAATACCAACATACATAGTGTTGTATTTGAAAGTGCTTGTAATAACTGTCAAAAGTGGGTAAGGATGGCAGGATTTATAAGATAAAAAAATAAAGTGAAATCATGCACTTAAACATATTGTTAGTATCATATTCTTATACTGCCTTAACATGTTGTCAGTGGCATGTATTGGTCCACTGGTAACACATTTGTCTAGGTCATGTACTGGTCCACTGGTAACACACTTGTCTAGGTCATGTATTGGTCAACTGGTAATACACTTGTCTAGGTCATGTACTGGTCCACTGGTAACACACTTGTCTAGGTCATGTATTGGTCAACTGGTAATACACTTGTCTAGGTCATGTACTGGTCCACTGGTAACACACTTGTCTAGGTCATGTATTGGTCCACTGGTAACACACTTGTCTAGATCATGTACTGGTCCACTGGTAACACACTTGTCTAGGTCATGTATTGGTCAACTGGTAATACACTTGTCTAGGTCATGTACTGGTCCACTGGTAACACACTTGTCTAGGTCATGTACTGGTCCACTGGTAACACACTTGTCTAGGTCATGTATTGGTCCACTGGTAACACACTTGTCTAGGTCATGTACTGGTCCACTGGTAACACACTTGTCTAGGTCATGTACTGGTCCACTGGTAACACACTTGTCTAGGTCATGTACTGGTCCACTGGTAATACACTTGTCTAGGTCATGTACTGGTCCACTGGTAACACACTTGTCTAGGTCATGTACTGGTCCACTGGTAACACACTTGTCTAGGTCATGTACTGGTCCACTGGTAACACACTTGTCTAGGTCATGTACTGGTCCACTGGTAACACACTTGTCTAGGTCATGTACTGGTCCACTGGTAACACACTTGTCTAGGTCATGTACTGGTCCACTGGTAAACACACTTGTCTAGGTCATGTACTGGTCCACTGGTAACACACTTGTCTGGGTCATGTACTGGTCCACTGGTAATGCACTTGTCTAGGTCATGTACTGGTCCACTGGTAACACACTTGTCTAGGTCATGTACTGGTCCACTGGTAACACATTTGTCTAGGTCATGTACTGGTCCACTGGTAACACACTTGTCTAGGTCATGTACTGGTCCACTGGTAACACACTTGTCTAGGTCATGTACTGGTCCACTGGTAACACATTTGTCTAGGTCATGTACTGGTCCACTGGTAATACACTTGTCTAGGTCATGTACTGGTCCACTGGTAACACACTTGTCTAGGTCATGTACTGGTCCACTGGTAACATATTTGTCTAGGTCATGTACTGGTCCACTGGTAACACACTTGTCTAGGATCATGTACTGGACCACTGGTAACACACTTGTCTAGGTCATGTACTGGTCCACTGGTAACATATTTGTCTAGGTCATGTACTGGTCCACTGGTAACACACTTGTCTAGGTCATGTGCTGGTCCACTGGTAACATATTTGTCTAGGTCATGTACTGGTCCACTGGTAACACACTTGTCTAGGTCATGTATTGGTCCACTGGTAACACACTTGTCTAGGTCATGTACTGGTCCACTGGTAACATATTTGTCTAGGTCATGTACTGGTCCACTGGTAACACACTTGTCTAGGTCATGTACTGGTCCACTGGTAACACACTTGTCTAGGTCATGTACTGGTCCACTGGTAACATACTTGTCTAGGTCATGTATTGGTCCACTGGTAACACACTTGTCTAGGTCATGTACTGGTCCACTGGTAACATATTTGTCTCGGTCATGTGTTAGTTTGTTTCTTAACGCATGGTCAAGGTCATGTACAGTACTAATTTTGTCTGTACACATTGTCAAGGTCATACACTGGTCCTCTGACCACACAATTGTCAAGGTGATGCACAGGTTCTTTCTTAGCACAATATCAAGGTCATGCACTAGTTCTTTCTTAGCACAATATCAAGGTCATGCACTGTTCCACTAGTAAAATGGTCATGCTCTACTTTTTTCTAAGCACAGCATCAAGGCCATGTACTATTTTTTTCTTAACACTTTGTCAAGTACATGTACATGCTCACTAGTAATTAATACCTGTTCTGCCTCAACATATTCTGGATTAGATCCTGGATCTACTTTATTAAATAAACAGGGACATATGTTACTATTGTATCCATAGTTACATAACACTGTGACCTCTGTAGTTTAGACTTTTGATACAATGGTGTTTTATGCCTCCACTCATCAGTTTCTCAGTTGTGTAATGGCAGCCAATTGTAATGGTAGAAGAGAGAGCCTTGTTACACCCGGGAAGAGACCAACAGCCTTCCACAAATAAAAGGGCTCAATGTCCCCACAAAATTAGATTACAGGTTCCTGCAGGATTTAAACTCGCACTGACAAGATACCTGGTGGTTTTAAGTGTGATGCTCCACTTGGCCACACAGGTTTCTTATACTTTTAAATGCACCATAAAAAACTATAGTTTCAATACTTAAGTCTTATTACTTATAAGTTATTACTGATTTATCAGCATTATACATACTATTTGCAATTGGTATATCTAAGAATCAATTATTGCTATTATACTTTCTTTAGAACTAGATGATTGATATTCCAAATACAAACTTGTTAATTTATATTTGAACAGATCTCTCTTATGATGTAATGTTAATTAATCCTTTGTTACATCAAATCACTCTCTACACAGTCTGTCTCATTTCATAGATGTCAATTAAGCATCTTCTGTCATAATACTTTACACCCAAGTTTAACTCTGCATTTATAGCATTTATTGTCTGGCTTTAACACTTTGAATGTCTTTGCTTCTGAAAGCTCTCCAGACTACATCTACTGAGACCACTGGTGGGATAGGACCTGCATGATGCAGCAGGCACTTCCCCTTAATATTCTGTGCTTCTCCCAGTCACCTCCTACTTCATCTTAGTGAGCAGAGACTTCCCCTCAATATTCTGTACTTCTCCCAGTCACCTCCTACTTCATCTTAGTGAGCAGACACTTCCCCTCAATATCCTGTGCTTCTCCCAGTCACCTCCTACTTCATCTTAGTGAGCAGAGACTTCCCTCAATATCCTGTGCTTCCCCCAGTCACCTCCTACTTCATCTTAGTGAACAGAGACTTCCCCTCAATATCCTGTGCTTCCCCCAGTCACCACCTACTTCATCTTAGTGAGCAGAGACTTCCCCTCAATATCCTGTGCTTCTCCCAGTCACCTCCTACTTCATCTTAGTGAGCAGACACTTCCCTCAATATCCCGTGCTTCTCCCAGTCACCTCCTACTTCATCTTAGTGAGCAGACACTTCCCCTCAATATTCTGTACTTCTCCCAGTCACCTGCTACTTCATCTTAGTGAGCAGAGACTTCCCCTCAATATTCTGTACTTCTCCCAGTCACCTCCTACTTCATCTTAGTGAGCAGACACTTCCCCTCAATATCCTGTGCTTCTCCCAGTCACCTCCTACTTCATCTTAGTGAGCAGAGACTTCCCCACAATATCCTGTGCTTCTCCCAGTCACCTGCTACTTCATCTTAGTGAGCAGAGACTTCCCCTCAATATCCCGTGCTTCTCCCAGTCACCTCCTACTTCATCTTAGTGAGCAGATACTTCCCCTCAATATCCTGTGCTTCTCCCAGTCACCTCCTACTTCATCTTAGTGAGCAGACACTTCCCTCAATATCCCGTGCTTCTCCCAGTCACCTCCTACTTCATCTTAGTGAGCAGAGACTTCCCTCAATATCCTGTGCTTCCCCCAGTCACCTCCTACTTCATCTTAATGAGCAGAGACTTCCCCTCAATATCCCGTGCTTCCCCCAGTCACCTCCTACTTCATCTTAGTGAGCAGAGACTTCCGCTCAATATCCCGTGCTTCTCCCAGTCACCTCCTACTTCATCTTAGTGAGCAGACACTCCCTTCAATATCCTGTGCTTCTCCCAGTCACCTCCTACTTCATCTTAGTGAGCAGACACTTCCCTCAATATCCCGTGCTTCTCCCAGTCACCTCCTACTTCATCTTAGTGAGCAGACACTCCCCTCAATATCCTGTGCTTCTCCCAGTCACCTCCTACTTCAACTTAGTGAAATATTACACACTCTGTCATACTGGCCCTTGAGAAAAAATCATCTTCCGGACATTCCTTAGCAGCTTAAGCCCTAGAGGAACATGATTTTGCAGATATATTCATTCCAAGAGAAGATTAAATTTACATTTAAACTGGGAAATTTCTGTTTGGTCAGTTAAAGACCTAATATTCAGCTGACCAAATGTCAGATAAACTGTACAGAAACTTAGTCCACAATGTTACTAGATGAACTAAATCCTTTATATGACAGCTGAAAATGAAAAATGAAAATTCAGTTACAAAACTGAATCATTCACCACCAATTAAAATGGTCAAAATTGCAAACAAGATCATACATTTATATTTTTGTTAAACACAGATGCCCTGGCTCATGACTTATGTATCATTTCCTACAGATCTAAATATTGCTGCCAATGTATTTGAACTCAGATTTGTTTGATTTTGGACATTTATTCAGATACGTAAAATAACCTTCACTTGTTTTCAATTTTGAAAATACATTCTTTTACAAAATCTATGAGGAAGATTATTGTAGTCGATTGACACACTGGCCAAAATCTAATTGTTTCCTCCAATCTAATTTTTGGACCTGGTAGAGTATTAGAAAATCAAGGAAAATTTGGTTAAAAATCAATTACAATACATTGAGTTGAGTTTTAATTATATTACATCTTAATAAGCATTTGCTTTCACAATTTTGTCCAGAATTTCTGCTCTGCAACCAAAATATCATTAGTGAACTGAGTTTTTTTTTTTAGAACTGTATGCAGCATTTAAACTACCATAATTACAAAACGAAATTTCCAACAAAATATTTTTCAAATATATTTAGCTCGATCAATTCAAGATGAATATTTGCTGCAAGGTGGTACATTTTTCAAAATGAGGTTCTTCATCTACTCGTGAACTGTAGCATAAATACCCATGAACTATAGCATAGATACCCATGAACTGTAGCAAAAATACTCATGACCTGTAACAAAAATACCCATGAACTATTCCTTAAATAGAACTATATACACATAAACTATAGCATAAATACCCATGAACTATAGCATAAATACCTATGAACTATATTGTAAATACCCACAAACTATAGCATAATTACCTATTAACTATAGCATAAATAGTACTAAATACCCATGAACTATAGCATAGATATCCATGAACTATAGTGTAAATACCCCTGAACTATAGCATAAATACCCATGAACTATAACATAAATACCCATGAACTTTTGTTTCATCTGTATCAATTTATCAAATTTGATATTGATTGGTTGTCTTTCATTTTCATTTGTTGACACAGTGTTTAAAATCTTCTCCTTCACAGAATTTCAAAAAATTTTGTTCATCATTTTTTTCAATTTGCGTCAATGAATTTGAGGAGATCAAATAAAAGACAGTGTGAGAATGTTTTCTGTTGTAAAAAGGTGGAAACAAGCAGAGTGAAAATTTCTGTGTCTACAATATATAGACTCTTTGGTTATCTAAATTAAAGGTCAGTGTAGTTTTACTCATCTCACCAAGATAAAATGATGCTACAAATTTAGTTTGTCTCTTATAAATACTTGCAGTTTCATAAACACTTTTTCACATTTCAAACCAATTTAGAAAATAATCCATAAACTTCCACTCAAATGTGCAAAAGTTTACAAGATTTCATTGAATGTATGAGTCAGGCCAATTATTTCAATAAAATTGATTTATCAGAGAAAGCCATTGGAAATTGACATAAATTGACATACTTTTGGCATATGAGTAATTATATAAAACCTGAATTTATGGGAAAAATAATTTGTTTGGCCCAACACCCAACAATTTGTTAAAGTGCCTATTGAAATGCCTATATACACAATGTACATAAGTAAACATTTGTGTACTAAAGGCAAAATAGCAACATATCATCCATATCAAGGGTTCATAATTCTTTTTTAGATACTCAAGTACGGGAATTGGACTTTGAAATTTCTGGCAAGTCCAGTTGAGAAATTTCAAAGTCCTTGCTGAATTTTGTTGATAGGTAAACAGTAAAAATAAATGAATGCAGATGAGGCAAGTCCCTTGAACTTAAGGTATTTCTAAATGCTAAGTCTGAACCCGAATTAACCAAGTCCCAGACTTCGGACTTAGGAAATTTTGAACCCCTGCAAATATATGTATGTTGAAAAACACATAAAAACATGTTTGACATGTAAAATGTACATTTTCTTCATGTTTTGAAGCATGAGGAAATTATGATAAATAGAAATCAGATGAGAATTATGTGTTTACAAATATTATCTTTACAATGTATCATACTTTAACATGAACAAATTATGTTCTTATGTTGTAATGCCAACATGTACAGGGGTTAATAGACCAGCTTTTATTGTGCAGGGTCAGGTGCTCTGTCAGTTGGGAATTTTATGTCTCAATGAGCAAGATTGCGGGGAAAAAGTAACTATGGTGATTTTACTCATAACAGTAAACATTTATGCATCCAACTCCTTTTATTTAAATGACAACATGGTTTTCATTTGAGGCAATGAACGTTTTGATTGAGAGGTACTTAAAGTTGTGAGATTCTCCCTTTTTGACATACATAATGTGAGCTGTACAAAGACCATATTTGGGAAATTTTGGTCAAAATTAAGAAAACATAGTAACAGTTGCACTGGTAATTGGGCCCTTTTACTGGACCCACATGTTGAAAATATTATTCCATGATGTCTCTCCATATCTGCTGTTATTTTATTTTTGCAGTATAAAATAGTTGAGTCTGGCGTTAAACATTATTCAAATTTCAAAATAAATTTCCGTATACAGGGATAGTCTTGTTGTCTGCATCAGTTTCTCCCTCACCCCCCCCCCCCCCCCCCCCCCCCCTTTTCTCCTTTTTCTCTCCTATCCTCTACTTCTGAAATAAAAACTTTAAAATGGCACTTTAAATGAATTATTCTTTGCTGTAATTTTGAGCGCAGGTTTTGTAATTAGTCACTCTCTTGAGATCACTTTAAAATCAGTCAATACTGGAGTAGATGACTGGCTCTGTGTTTTAAAACTGTAAACATTTCATTAAGTCTAAATTGTTTGGAGATCCAAGGCCTATCATCATGTATCTGATGTAAGATTACAACACTACAAATAAATCCAGGATGTCTCAGGTGTTATCAAGCAGATGGATTAATAGAATCTGTTGCTAATTTATAGTGTTGAATATAGAAAATCTCAATTACCAATGCTTAAATTTTTATTTCAGAGTAAGGTTTGCATTTCAGATGAGACTTGGCAGACATGACACGTTTAAGTCATCTACCCTTGAAAATAATGGACTCTATTTTTAACATCAATGGCTGAAGGTCATTTTAAATATGTATCTAGTGGTGTATTTAGGTTAAGAGCCCTAACTGTTTTGGCATCAATCCATAGCACATGTCAAAATTTGTGACACTTCTCTTTTAATTTGTTACATCCCCATGCAATTGATCCTTGGAAAGGATGTAACAAAATATTCATGCTTATAATTTTTTTTAAAGGGGACATCTATAATTAATATAATAAAGCATACCAGTCTATGTTGTCAGTCTACAATTTATCTCCTGATTAAGTATGTCTAACTCTGTCTATTTTCAAAAGTCCATCTGTGGCCTTGACCTTAGGAATTCTGGTTCTCTTCATTGGTGTATTGGTATACCACAGTAAAGTGGCACATACCTGTTCGGTCAAAAACCAAAACAATATGACTTATTTTATTTTCCAAAGATGGGAATATACAGGTAAAATGTGACGCTATGTAATTTACTATAGCTCTGTTTTGTTGTTGTTCCTGAAAACAAGTGTGTCACCCCTTTCATGATTTGATTCAGACTTGTTGTGTTAGTAAACATGCATCAATTTAACTCGGTTGACCTGTACACAGGTCAGAAAATGAAGTGTAACTGACTGCCACTTGGTGTAGTACAAGTTGTTGGATCCACAATGGATTCTACGTATTGTATAGTTGTTTAATTTCATGGGGAGAAAATTTCAGGTTTTTCTAAAATGAACATATTCATAGGTATTAATTTTCATGCAAGATTGATTACAAATTATCTATCTGATACTTCATATTTAGGGGTATTTAATTTTGCAATATTTTCTTTCACCTTGAATAATGTAGCAAAATTAAATCACCCATTAATAAAATCAACTATACATTTCTTGACATTATCATTTGGCCTGAAAATATAATGCTATAATGCTTATCAGGCATAGCATTGGCAATGTACATAAGTGCTGTTTTGGAGAGCTTTTTCTATGGTGCTGAAAGTTCATTTTTGTACATTTTGCTGAAACTGCAATTTTGAAGTGCCTTTGTAAATGATGTTGATGTTACGCTATTGATTCAATACAAACAACAGATATTATCATTAGATATAGATGTAAGTATAAATCACCTGAACCATAGGTTAATAATCATAAAACAGGACCCTAAAGTGGCGGTTATTGTCTGTTACATACATATCATAGCTTGTAGCTGATTAAATGTTATGAATAACTAAAGATGCCTCTCAGTGTTAAACTGTATAAAACATAGGAAAACAATGTGCCAAAACCAAAAAGATATGCAATTTAGATACAATATAGAGATACTGAAAAGGTGTCAAAACTAAAGAAATAGTTGTAAAATGATATACAATATAGAGATACTGGTAAAGGTGTCAAAACTAAAGAAATAGTTGTAAAATGATATACAATATAGAGATACTGGTAAAGGTGTCAAAACTAAAGAAATAGTTGTAAAATAATATACAATATAGAGATACCGGTAAAGGTGTCAAAACTAAAGAAATATTTGTAAAATAATATACAATATAGAGATACTGGTAAAGGTGTCAAAACTAAAGAAATAGTTGTAAAATGATATACAATATAGAGATACTGGTAAAGGTGTCAAAACTAAAGAAATAGTTGTAAAATAATATACAATATAGAGATACTGGTAAAGGTGTCAAAACTAAAGAAATATTTGTAAAATAATATACAATATAGAGATACTGGTAAAGGTGTCAAAACTAAAGAAATAGTTGTAAAATGATATACAATATAGAGATACTGGTAAAGGTGTCAAAACTAAAGAAATAGTTGTAAAATAATATACAATATAGAGATACTGGTAAAGGTGTCAAAACTAAAGAAATAGTTGTAAAATAATATACAATATAGAGATACCGGTAAAGGTGTCAAAACTAAAGAAATAGTTGTAAAATAATATACAATATAGAGATACTGGTAAAGGTGTCAAAAGGAAAATAAGTACATCATCAAGTATGCTTGTGAGGTGTTGTAGATCTTCTGAAGGTATCAATTTTTTATCTGTGTATTCCCAAGATTACCCACTAATGACTTGATTGATTTTGGATGGAAATATTATAAAGTCATTGACTTTGGGTAAGCACTGGTGGTATGTCTGAAAGCACTCGCAGTTTAACAGACATAACATAATAATTCCTCAGTCCTCATCCACATGGGATTCTGTGTTTGAATATTTACACATATGGAATTACAAATTGTTGTTTTCCAAGGAACTGAACTCATGGTCTGGCTTTGTGCTTTATTTTTATGCCTGTGAGATAAGAGATTGTCTGACTTATTGGTATTTTTTTGTTTTGTTTTGTCTTGTTTTTGTTTTCCTTTTTGTCTGAGCTTTGTGGGAAACTTTTAGCTCACCTGAGACTCCAAGTTTGTATTTTTAGTTGGTCTTGTTTGCCATATCTGCTCAGGGGTGGATCGAGTTATCTTCATTGATGTATATTTCAAATTTGTATATTTTCCATTTTTCCTGTTTGTCCATTTGCAACATTCCGTCAGGTTTCTTTCCTCAGTTTTAACTGTTGGTTTGGTATGATCTGTAACATGGTTGATATTTCATGGAAAACATCTTAATTTGTATTTTTAAAAAATATAAGACTGAGTATTTAACTCCGTATCTACATGTAGTAATATAACTACATGTATCGGACCCATGATTATGACATGCTGTAGTTGTAAGTTCTATAACATCATTGTCAATGATTGGTTACACCAACCCTGTAGCCCTACCTACAGAAGGTTGTTGTCTACATAACTCTAGGTGGTTTGGATATACACTTATTGAAAGAATTAATAAATAAAAATCTGAAAACTAGGGGTTGTCATTTCTGTTGACTTAGATATAGCATGCAAATACAACAAGTATGATTTAATGTATTTTAACAGGTATAAACAGGATATATTTTTCTGATTTTTTTGCAGTTTTGTGTAAGCATAAGAATTTTAGTTTAAATCAGTTATGGGGATCAGCAAAACCTGCTTTAGTGACCACATATGTATAAAGATCACCTGGAAACAAAGACCAGTTTTTTGCTTTCCCCAATAGTACCATTTGTGTACAAATCAACCTCTTTATAAAGACCACCTCCCTCGAGTTTTCTTGTGTCCCTAAGGAGGTCGAGTTTCACTGTATCTGTAAATGATGCAATAATTATCTACAATCAAGATTTATTACATACATGTAGCCAATGATCCACAGCCATCAATTTTATGTATTATACTGAAATCTGAAACCAAAACAGATATTATAATAATTAATTAATGGACTGATAATCCTGGTATTGAGATAGAAAAAAAGACTTCATAGAAATGTATGGCTTCTTCAAGTTATGGGGCTTCAGAAATCATCCTCGGATATAATTTATTTATATGTGTATTCCCAAGTTCACCAATAATGATTTGATCGATGCTGGATCTTAAATATTAACACTAATTTTGAAATGTCGTCCCTTTGAGTCAAACATAATGCAATATTTCTTTACTTCATGTCCATATAGAATTCTTTATGTAGATTTATACATAATATAGAATGCATTGTGTATGCAAATATAATTAGTAATTTGATTACTGGTTTATTTTATGGCTTTTCCATCACCTGCATGGCAGTCTTGATTAAAAATCAATGTGTGACGAGCTTGTCTGTCTGGCATATGTCTGTCTTGTAGTTAGTCTGTCTGTGGGTTTTGATTGTCAACAGTTCCAGATAGTCTTATATCTTAACAGCAACAGCTACTGAATCATTTATTATTCTATCTCCAACATCAATTGCCTAGCTGTCATGCACAACAATGTATCAAATCAGCCATTTTAACAGCCACCAAAAATGACAGAAAAGTTAAATGACATATCGAAGGCTGAAAATAATAGTGACTGAATCTGCAATTTGATGACTGCTGGGCATCAGAATTGTAAGCCTGTGTGGCCTTTCCAAAAAAAAAGACAGAAAATGGAAGTCCTGTCACATCATAGACATGACATGAGCCGGCCTAGCTCGGTTGGTATCTTGATCATGAGGTCGTGAGTTTGAGTCCAGCCGGCAGCAAGTTGGTTTCCTGTCCTTTGGATGAGACAGTAAAAACCGAGGTCCCGTGTCACAGTAGGTGTCGGCACGTTAAAGAACCCTCACTGCTCACTGGCCGTAAGTGCCGAGTATAAGCCAAAATTTGAAACCCTTCACTGGCCAGATGAAGTCTCCATATAAGTGAAATATTCTTAAGTGGGACGTTAAATAACAATAAACAAACAAAAAGCTTGACATAGTGGAAAATCCTTAGTCTATTTCTATCTGCTCAAGTTAAGGTCAAATTTGTACAACTACAGATGACACTGCTTGTGTCTGTGTATAAATGAAAGCAACGTGTGGCAGAACTTTGAAGAATATCAAAAGACACAATCCATTGCTGAAGAATATCAAAAGATACAATCCATTGCTGAAGAATATCAAAAGATACAATCCATTGCTGAAGAATATCAAAAGACAATCCATTGCTGAAGAATATCAAAAGATACAATACATTGCTGAAGAATATCAAAAGACACAATCCATTGCTGAAGAATATCAAAAGACAATCCATTGCTGAAGAATATCAAAAGATACAATACATTGCTGAAGAATATCAAAAGACACAATCCATTGCTGAAGAATATCAAAAGATACAATCCATTGCTGAAGAATATCAAAAGATACAATCCATTACACAATGTGAAACATACTCTTTCCTATTACATATTTTAATCTGTAATTTGAATTGTGCAAAGCTCCTGATAAAACACAAGACCTGATTAGATGATTATAGATGTGCTAGAAAAAAAAGATATTTTAGTTTGGTAATGACTAAACAACTCACAATATTAGAAAGTTCAAATTTTCAATAATCTAGTAGTTTTATTGATTAAACAAAGAAGTAATCTTAAAACTGTGTTGTTTAGTGGGCTTTGTCAATACATTAATGCAACAGCTGTAATATATAAATGGATATGTTTTGATATTACGATAAGAAGCAGATCTATTTCTCTGTGTTATCTTAATGCTGATTTAGAAAATCATTGTAGAGCAATTTCAGACTTAAGATAAATATTTAGATGACAATTTCAAAAAAACTTATTTGTGAGCAGTCATTGATAATTACAAAAAAAAAAGAGAAAACACAAATATTTCAACCATTGTTCTATGACTTATTGTCCTTAGGCCATTGATACTTTCAGCATCTGCTGCTATCGATAGACTTTTATTGTTTTCAGACTCCTGCAATGGATTGACATGGACTACTGGTCTTCTCAGATAATAGATGTCTTATAATAGACTTCTGTTGTCTTCATACTACTGTGTTTCTCATAAACTGTAGCTGTCAATAGGCTTCTTTCCTAAGACTTGTTTTGTTCTGGCTTTCACAGTTTTCAGACCACTGCTATCCTCAGACTACTGCTGTCTTTAGACTGACTACTGGTGTCTTAAGATTACTGCTGTCCTAAGACTATCGCTGTCTCAACACTACTGCTGTCCTATGACTACTGCTGTCTTAAGACTACTGTTGTCCTTTGACTATTGCTGTCCTTTGACTATTCTGTCCTAAGACTTCTGCTGTCTTTAGACTACTGTTGTCCTCAGCCTACTTCTGTCCTAAGACTATTGCTGTCTTTAGACTACTGTTGTCCTTTGACTGCTGCTGTCTTTAGACTACTGTTGTCCTTTGACTGCTGCTGTCTTTAGACTACTGCTGTCTTTAGAGTACTGCTGTCCTTAGAGTACTGCTGTCCTTAGACTACTGCTGTCCTTAGACTACTGCTGTCCTTAGAGTACTGCTGTCCTTAGACTACTGCTGTCTTTAGACTACTGTTGTCCTTTGACTGCTGCTGTCTTTAGACTACTGCTGTCCTTTGACTACTGCTGTCCTTAGAGTACTGCTGTCCTTAGAGTACTGCTGTCCTTAGACTACTGCTGTCCTTAGAGTACTGCTGTCCTTAGACTACTGCTGTCCTTAGAGTACTGCTGTCCTTAGAGTACTGCTGTCTTTAGATTATTGTTGTCATAAGACTCTCAGATTAGACTCCTGATGTTTTAACACAACTGTTGTCCCTAAACCTGTCACCATATGGCTGTTGTCAGAGTATGCTGATTCTGTGCTTCTACTTTCCTCAGTCTACTGTTGGTGAGACTACTGCTCTCCTTAGACTATACAACTGTTTAACGCTGGTTCTAGAAAAATTCTATTGTCTTCAGACTATAGTTGCTTTGAGATTACTGCTGTCCTTTGACTGATACACCTGGTATCAGTTTTCTGTCAAAAATGGTAAAACATGTCATATATTAATAACGAATCAAGTGTTCACCAGCAATCTGACAAATAAGCATTATAACACCAGAAGCTGGGATCATCTAGACTGCAAATCATCTAACGTTGTTTACGGAGTGTACCTTGTGTGGTTTGATTTATGTTGGCGAAACTAAGGGGCCCTTAAATAAAAGAGTATCTGGTCATCGATTCGAGATTAATAATGGGGGTAACCAGATACTCTATCGGCATTTCAACTCTCCTGACCATTCCATCTGGTCTATGAGAGTGCGTATAATTGAAAAAATATACCACTGGACCAACAATCCCACCTTGAGTACCCCCTTCCGTAGACAACGTGAAGAATTTTGGATTAAACAGCTTGGCACTGCATATCCCTATGGATGTAACGATAATATCCAAAGTGTAGGCAATCTATCAAGCCCACTGTGTAATGGTGTTAATGTGATGGAACTTTTTAATTCTAACGTAAGACGTAAACGAAGTCACGGACATCGTTCATACAACCGACCCTACATACATGATGTCACTTTTTCATCTCTTTTACCTTATGTTAATAAAAAATTGGGTCTTCATCACATTCGCAGCAAACTTTATTCTGTTCCTTTTACAAATCTCAATAAACTTTTTCAAGAAGCAAGAATGAACCCCTATACGGATTTTTCAACCCCAGAATACATACTGAACTCCATTATAATGGACATCGCTTATCACAGACTGTTAAAGCATGCACGTGTCACAAACGATGACTGTTCTGAACAGAAACGTCTTTTCCTTAAACTTAAATTCACAAATAAAGGCATAGACGCTTTAAACATTGGCAATGTTCTAAATCACAAAAAGTTCAGTACTGTATTCCACCATATTTTAAACTAAAGACCATGCCTTGCATTTCATACAGCTGTACACCTAGCATCGCATCCAAGCTATTCAATTACAAACAGGTTTTGCAGTGCCTAGACATCAACCATCTTCTACACAACACTGTCACATGTTCGTGTGCTTCATCTCCTTTCAAATACAATACTATCGGGCATGTCATTACCGGTGACGTTTCTATTGTTGAAAATGAAAGCCTCAAAAATCTTATTTTAAGGGGCCCTAAATACCGGGAAGCCTGTTCATTTAATTGGCGTCAGAATTTCAGTTTAGTTATGGATTCTGTCGAAGAATATGCCAGACGATGAGCCAAACATGAAGACGTTGAACTAGACACTTTGTCTGAATGGCTGAAAGCCATACGATGGTTGATAAAATATCGTATTCGAAAACTTAAAGGGACTATGAAAACACGTTATCCCTCTGTATTTAATGATCCAGAAGTAGTAACTGAACTGGATAGGTTACATGACCAATATGTACTGGTACCAGCAGACAAAGCCTCAAATAATATAGTTTTTATTTGTAAGGCACATTACTATAATTGTTTATTAGAAGAACTTGGGTTTAATACGAATTCTGGAAATCCTACATACACACGTAGCTCACTTTCAAAGGACGAGATCCTTCAAAATCACGTGTCCGTATTACGCTCATTTGATATACCTACAACGAATACTGATTTCGAGCTACCATATTTATACTGGATACCTAAACTTCATAAAACCCCATATAAGCAAAGATACATAGCAGGATCCAGCAAATGTTCTACCAAACCTTTATCTTTACTCCTTACCAAGATATTGACAGCCATTAAGAAGAAACTTCAAAAATACTGTACAGTTGCTTATTCCAGAAGCGGTGTAAATCAGATGTGGATACTTAAAAATTCTAAACAGCTTTTAGAAAATTTGAAGGCACACAATTTTTCTCAAAAAAAAAAATTCACAGTATCAAAACTTATGACTTCTCTACTCTTTACACTACTATTCCACATAAAAGAATTAAAAGAAAGACTTTTCAGCATCATAGACAACTGCTTTTTCACTAAAGGTGGTACCCGAAAATTTAAATATCTAGTGATTGGCTATCAGGATACTTATTTCGTCAAACACCACTCTGATTCTACACATAAATATACTGAAGTTGATATAAAAAAACATGCTGGAATTTCTAATAGACAATATATTTGTAATGTTCGGAGACGTGGTCTTTCAACAAACTGTCGTCATTCCTATGGGAACCAATTGTGCTCCTTTATTGGCCGACCTGTTCCTTTATTCATATGAAGCAGACTTCATTCAGAAACTGCTGAATCAAAAGAAGAAAAAGTTAGCGGTGTCCTTTAATTTGACATTTAGATATATCGACAACGTTTTGTCAATTAATAATGACAATTTTCATACATATGTCAATGCGATATATCCCAGCGAACTAGAAATTAAAGATACAACAGAATCAAGCACACAAGCTTCATACTTAGACATTTTACTTAATATAAACACAGACGGGAAATTAGCAACTAAGCTATACGATAAACGCGACGATTTCGGCTTTCCCATCGTAAATTTTCCACATTTAAGTAGTAATATCCCTCAATCACCCGCATATGGAGTTTATATTTCACAAATGATATGATATGCCAGGGCGTGCACAACATATGAAAATTTCATATACAGAGGGAAACTACTCACTGACAAATTATTGACAACTGCGTTTAATGTCAACGTTCCGCAAATTTTACGGTCGGTATAATAGTCTTGTTTGTGACTACTCTGTTTCACTAAGTGAAATGTTGAGTTGCCTTTTCGTTGGCGGTTGTTGAGACGTCTGTACCAATTGTGACGAGGATACACTCCTCACTTGTTTCATTGGACTTGACTGTGGACTCACGGCGGGTGTGACCGGTCAACAGGGTATGTTTACTCCTCCATGGCACCTGATCCCACCTCTTCGTTTCCAGAGGTCTGTGTTTGTTCATTTTTACCTAGTTGTATCTATGTCCTGGACATACTATTGATTTATACTTTGATATCTGAAATTTTTATATTTTATGATATTTATAGAAGACTTGTACTAATTTCATACTACAGTTGCTTTGATACTTTTGCAGTGCTTAGACTATACATGTTTTCAGTTGTATGCTGGCTCTATGATTTTCCCTGTTTTCAGACTACAGTTGTTTCAGACTACTGCTGTCCTTGGACTATACAGCTGTTTTCAGTTTTATGTTGGTTTTATGAATTTTATTGTCTCCAGACTGAAATAGGTTACATACTGTCTCTGTCCTTAGTCTATACAGCAATTATCAGCTTATGTTGGTTCTAGAAGACTTCTACTGTTTTTAGACTACTGCTGTCCTTAGACTATACAGCTATTTTCAGTTTTATGCTGTTTCAATAAGACTTCTGTTGTCTTCAAACTACAGTTGGTTTGATATTTCCTCTGTACTTTACTATATAATTGATTTCAGATTACTTCTTCTATATTGAAACTGCTGTTGGTTTCAGACTGCTGTTGGTTTCAGATTTTGTTTATAACTGATAGTGGTGGGCTTTATTGCTGGTGATGTACTGATAACGCGATAGTTTTTGTATGTGTTATAATGTAGGAATGCATGATATGGTTCCTTCTGTTAACTCTGTATCTTTCTCTTGAACAAAACTTCACAAGGAAGTCTGCATTTTCATTAACTTAGGAACTAACTTAGGGAATGAAAAGCCATATATTTTTACAAATAGATATAAAAAAGTGCATTCATTTTTTCATACTTCAATCCTTACAGCAATCTGTGAAATATGTTTGTAAAAGGGTTATAAATTGTAAAATGGTTATTGATTAGAGATACTATCATACAATCTTCAAGAAATATTGCCAAGATACATGCTTTAAGGACATCATGGCAGCTTTATTATTGTACATTGCTGGGTGTATTACAAGGTTCATCCTTTATGATAAGTTATTCAAATATATGTACACCATTACAAGTATACAGTGATAATTATCTAAGATGATTTGGTAGTTTCAATTTTATTGCCTTGAATAATTAATGAATACACACAATAAACCTGACATATTTACTGAGTTTAGATATATGATGTACCTTGTTAAGTTAAAAATCAAAATCAAAGTACTGAAAGAACCGATAAGAGTTGATGGTAATCCTAAGTTTTAATGAGGTACAATACACCCAGTATACTGAAGAAATATACATTGTGTACACATGCTTGAAATGTATTGCAAATTAATTTCAATAAGGGGTACCACTGTCATGTTGTAAATTTTGAATTTACTGTCACAATAAAACATCAGCCTTTTTACTGAGAAAATGCATGTTATTTCCAGTTGCCAAAGTAACTTAAAATCAGGGCAGACATTTGGCCAAACGTGAGTACTGATGGCTTATTTATTATGCAACAAACTACATAGATCAGTGATATGATTATGAAGTCTTATAAACATTGTTTCAGCAATATTAAATTTCTAGTTCAATACCTATGCATGTAAAACATTTTCTAAACTTCAAAGACCGCTACGAGTTTCTCATTAGTTAAGATCAGATGAATGGGGAAATGACCCAACTTCTATGTCCAACTTCACAGCCAGATCTTGCCAGTACACAGTAAGGAAAACTTTACCAAAACTCATTTGCATATTAATCAAGAATTGTTAACAGTCCAGTCTATCGCTTTTAATGTCAATTTTATCACAAGAGTACAATTTAAAAAAATAATTGAAAAGTAACTTTCTAAAGCAAATTTATTATATATTAAAATTCATAAAGGACTCTGAACTGAACTTTAACTCATCAACCCCTGAAAAATAATGGACTCTTTTGTAAATAAATGATTTAGTCCAGTCCACATATGTATTTAGGGGTCAATGAGTTAATAGCATATATTTCAACAAGTCTTGTAGACCTATATTTTTCAGCAAATTGTTACTATAGTTTCGTCATTTTAAAAAGCAAAAATATATGCGAATAAAAGTGATTTGTAAATTTTAATCTTGAAGTTGAGTTTATGTTGCTGAAATGCACATACATGTATAATTTCTGTCAATATGATGTGTGATTAACTCCATACTGCAAAATGTGCTTTGACTTGTTCCCCCAAAACAACTTAGCATAACATAACTGAGTTGATGTTCCATCAACTTGTAAAAATTAAAACATAATCTATTTTGATTACCCTGATTACTCAGTTTTACAATTTTTTCAGCCATAAATCAAAAGTCTGAAAGACACCAGTGTTAGTTTACAGGTTTAACATATTGTCCTAAGTATAGTAATAAAAGTGTACATATCATTTTGAATTTTTTATGAATACACCAAATTAAACTTACATTGTGACAGAGTTTTCATATATATCGATACAGTAGAACATGTGTTGGGAGACCACTTTTTTAAAAGACCACATTTCGAAAACCATTGGATTAATTTAGTCATTTAAAGCAGTCCTCTTTTGAGAGACCACCTGTCTTGAGAGACCACATTTCAGTGGCAGGTTTTTCTATCAGGACAGGTTCCAGTCTCTATAGGACATGTCATAATTAATTCAAGTACTATTGTCTGCAAAAATCAGAAACAAACAGAACAACTAAACCCCCAAAAGCAACTGAAAAAAAAAAATTATGAATACTATATGATTACCCAGCTTTTAACAATTGGTTTACTGGCAGGTCAGAAGTCTGTAGGGGGAAACTATCAGTTTATATAGAGATGAAGAACTCCTTTCATGAGTAGGAAATGTTTTCATATTCTGGTCAATATTTTAACACACACTTTGTCAATTCACTCATTGATCATCATTCCTTTTATTGACACTGGGTCATTGATTTCAGAACTCATGATTGGCAGATGGTGATCAAAGTACTAATTTGTTCACTGATCTTAACAGGTTTCTTCAGCCGATTACATGGGAATTTATTGTTCCTGAATGAGATGTTGATTAATTATTTAATATTAATATTACACAAGTTGTATAAACTATTAGTTATATTGTGTTTCGACATGTATTGGATTTGTTGGATATAGAAAGGTCTGTCATTGGATTGATGGTGATTTGTTTAACAGTAATTTTAGATTATCCATCCTAATATTTGTATGTCTGTTTGTAGATCTAAGTGTCAGTACAAAATCTTATATGGATTATTTTATTGTGTAGATGAATCACTGTGAGCTTATAGCTTTAACTGGCTGCCTCAGCAGCATGCATTTGTATAACACTGATGTGATATCAAGTAAATCACTGTAGTTTGGATCAATCTGTGTATATATCTTTTGTCATCTATAGTAAAGAGGTAAGAAAGTTTTAATCCACATGTATGTACATTGAGAGATATAGGTTGTAATAATTACTTTAAATGAAAAATATGTAGTAAATGTCAGAAATGTTAAGCTAAAATTGAAGTTTGAATTATGATATCATAGAGGTTTATTTTTGTCATCCAAATTGCAAATTTTAAGAAAAAAGGTCTTTAGCAGTGATATATACAGACATAACAGTGGTTAAAAGACATCATTCTCTCTCTCTCTCTCAACGTAACATTTCATCATAGGACAACTTTTTTTTTCTTTAAGTTTTCTTCATGAATCATATTTTCTAACTTACTTGCCAATGCCAGACCTACAGTTGTAAAGATATGGTGGAGGGGATATTATATAATTATTGACTTTTGATGCAGTTGTCACCTTGATTTATCATCTCTGGGGAAGTGGCATTAACCAGGCCAATGGCTGAGGAGAATATCACTTTTCTTGGGGTTGATAAGTCAAGATATCAATTGGTATCGAAGATATCAACTGGTATCAAAAGTCAACAATTGTTTTATCATCTTATCTGGCTAATTAATGTCAAAGAGATATTCTGTCTTTTTCGTTTGTCAGAGTTATCTCCCATGTCAGCATAACCCTGTATCGATTGTGACGTCATGTCTTTATGTGAGAAAACAACGTCATTTTCACACAAAGATATGAAGTCAAAATTAATAACTTTTCTCATTTTACGCACAAACAAATGACATCACAATCGATACCTGCTACAAGGGGTGGTAAATCTGGATAATGAAAAAACCTAATAAGACGGAATAAGTTTGTTATTGACCTTGATTGTTTTAAAAGTAGCGCTTGCGGGATGCCAAACACCAACAGTCATAACATCTTTCCTACTATGATGTCATGATAATAATATGTCAAATATCATTACTGAACAGTCAGCTGGCATTCTATATTGCGGTGCAATGCTGTCACACAGAATTATCATACCTGTTTCTATATTTGGTACATAACTTAGTAGATATATCCTCAAACAAAATTGTGTAGTGGTTATACTATTTTCTTCAAGGTGTGTTAATTGTAGACTGTTTCATCCATTCCAGAATGTGGAAATTATCAATCATTTAATACATCATAATATGTGCATGTGACTACATTTGACTTATTATCATCATTAGGTATCAGTTCACTAAAGCAGTTCAATTTTCAATTTTACTTCTGTAACATAATAAGACAAATTTTATTGAATCATTATTGTCAAGGTGTTAAGTCAAAGTAAACATTTTGGGGACATTAACGTTAACCCTCTGCAAACTACTGTCTGATCCTGCCGCATCAAAGGTTCACAGTACTCATTGTATGAGCATTAGTATATCGATTATCAAGGCCAAAGGTCATATTCATTTTATTTGATACAGTTTCCATCTGTGTATGACTTACATCTATAAATGTTAAGTTATGATAAGTGAAGAGAAGACAATCCAGTTTGCTGGCTGATCATGTTACAAACATGGTTTCATTTATAAATGTCGTCAGGGCATCTTTACAATGTCTTCCCCTTACATCCTTTAATTATGATAAACTAGCTGATAGACAGTCTGACATTAAATGATATATTTACTACCGAGGAATCACCTGTAGGTCTATTTCTGTAACTTTTATCGTAGAATCTGACACTCTCTCATCCTTTTGTTATTTTATTAACTTCATTTTGTGTTGTGAAGACTTACAATATTCCATTTGTGGTGAGGGACTTATTTTGGCTTTAATTATGGGTGGCTTTGATCAGATTATGCTGGAATACTTAACAATGGAGTAGTGTATTTAATGTCGTCTTCTAACATTAGTAACAGAACATGTCATTCCATAATTTTCAGTACAATGGAATCTAAATGTGGTCTTTCAAGATATGTGCATGGTCTCTCAAACAAGGTTTTATTACGGAGATATATTCAATTGAACAGTTTTCAAATTGTGGTGTACAAAAGAAAAAAAAGAAAAAATAAGTGGTCTCTCAAGACAGGTTCCACTATATTAGTTGACTCAATCACCCCTAAAGACACACTTGGACTGGTCTAAGTCATTGATTTACAAAGAGTTCATTGAGTTTTAGGGGTTGATGAGTTAACATTTATCTCTTTATTGTAATTATGTTGTCAATTTCATCAAAATAACATATAGGTTTACCAAGGTAAAGTGCCACATCCGGGTTCTGCCAGAAACTAAAACAAAAATAGGAATGCACAGGTAAAACGTGACTTCATGTAATACTGTAGCTCTAATATATGTGTTGCCGACAACAATTCTGTCACCCCTATTATGATTCAATTTAGACTTGTTTTGTTTGTCCAATTTACCTTGGTAGATCTACAGTAAAACTTGAATATGACAAACTTGGTTTGTACGAATTCGTGCGCATTCAAAATCAATATATATACCTCTATATATTCTTAGTTGAAAAACAATTTTATAACAAATTTTCTATAATGAATATTTGCCTATAACAAACCAATTTCTATTGTCCCTTGACTTCCCAACTTAAACGTCTTTTATAGTATTATAACAAAGTGATCAATATCATTAAAACAAAAGTCTTTTGTTGACTTTTTCGCCAACCATAAGAAGGCCTAAAATCTGATTAAATAAGTTGTGTAAAATAAAAGTAACAAAAAGTGTGTTTTCTTTTTACTTCCTAGGGAAGTTCCTTTCTTTTTTCTTCATGTTTAGCCTGAATTCAGAGTGAATTACATTTATATAACGAACTGTCCTTATAACGAATTGAAAAATAAGGTCCCTTGAAATTTGTTATATGCAAATGTTTTACTGTATACTGTTGTGGTTATACTGTTATTGTGTATGCGCTATGAAAGATGATAACAAGCTGCATGTAAAATACAAACATTCCATGTGTAGTCAACTCCAAACAGGAACTCCTAGTTGACATGTATATAGACATGTATATAAACATTTTACTTCTGTCACCAAATTTAATCCAGATATATTTTATTTTATTCTATATCTTTATTTGTTGTTGAGCATTTATCAAAATGAATAAGTTAGACTTTTGTTAAAAATGTACAGCCACTTGTCAGAAGTTTATAGACATTATCATTTTTTACTATATATTTATATAGAACCATATTGTTTCAAAAAAATATCGTGAAGCCATTTCTTACCACATTTCAATAGGATTTTCACCATTAAACAAAAACTTGGCTATAGTTTCATTATATATTTTCATTTTAAATTGTTCGAATTAGAAATTAAAAAATTTATCAATTTAAAGAAAAAATTAATTTTTTGTAATGGAAATTCTTTCTTTGTGTAAATAAAATTATGATATCTAATTTTACTTTTTGTTTAAATTATCTAATTTTTCAAATTACAAATTAGAAAATTACATCTAAATAATCAATGAAACTTGTGTCTGTCGTCTGTTGTTGTCCATCTGTTAACTTTTGCATTTAAACATCTTCTTCTCTAGAACCAGTGGGCCAATTTTAGCCAAACTCGGCATATAGCATCCCCATATGAAGCCACATAAAGTTTGTGATTGAAAGGGGCCCCAAAAGGGGCCAAAAAGGACAAAAACCTAGTAATCTTTAAAAATCTTTTTCTCATGAACCAATGTTCTAATGAGTTTCAAATTTTGTATGCATGATTGCAAAGTCAATATCTACAAAGTTTGCAAATGAAAATGAAATCTGTCCATAAACGAGCCACTAGAAGGGCACTTCAGGACACAGGGTACTTTTGTATTACAAATTGTTTAATAACTAATCACTGATCGACTGTTTTGTACAACAGAAGTTGTTAGGAATTATCTAACGATCATTTTGACACAATTTCAAGGTCATGGGGTCAGAGTTCAAGGTCACAGGCACCTTTTGACTACTTCTCCAGAACCATTGAACCAATCTGAACCAAACATGACAGGAAGTATAACCATGTAAAGTTTGTGGATGAAAATTTATTTAATACATGTATCTCCAAAATTATTAAAGCTGCAGAAAAAACTGTCATCTTTAAATGAGCGTCTTACAAAAATCTACAAATATTTTATTTTTGTGGAAATTGTCAGGTTGATCATTATGTGAATTATTTCCCTTTTTTGTGGATTTTTCATGTTTTTGGATGTTTTTTGTCATTATCTTGAAAAGTATAATAGGTAGAGTAAAAGTGAAAGAAGCAAAAATGTTCAGAATGCAAAGATCTACAAAAAAGACAGGGCTGAAAATGTCAGGTCGTCCCTTTTGAGAGTTATTTCCCCTTTTTAGTGGATTTCTCATGTTTTTGACAGTTTTGTCGTTTTATCTTGAAAAGTATAATAGATAGAGAGAATGTGAAAGAAGCAAAAATGTTCAGCATGTTCAAAATAAAATTGTTAGGTTGACCCTTAAGGGAGTTATTTCCCCTTCTAAGTGGATTTTGCATGTTTTGACTGTTGTTGCACATTATCTTGAAAGATCTATAAAAAGTCGGCAAGGCAAGTCTACCCTAATGAAAGTTAATGCTTTTGGTTGCTTTTCAGTATATTGTCAGTAAAATACATTTTATTCAGGTGATTATTAAGTCCTAATGAGCCTACTGTTTTTCATGTTTATTAGCCATTTTATCATCTTTTACACATTTTAATGTCTTCTGCAATGTTGAGCAAATTTTACCAGGTGAGCGACTTAAGGCCCCTTAAACCTCTTGAATTATCAAGTTCTGGAGTGGCTATCAATACTTGAAAGTTTTGAAAGTATTTAGATATTGAAAGTCCACCATAACATCTGAATGACTACAATTATCTATTAAGTTAATAATATACAATGTATTTTTAAAAAATGATATTCGAAGCCGTAAGATATAAATCAATTTATACATGGAAACAACTGGCTTACATTATTTCTATATGAAACAATTTGCAATGTGAAACAATTTTAAGTACATGTATGAGTATAATGCAATTTACAGTGTAAAATATTTTACTGGCTACAATGTCAATTAAAACAGATTAAATTAACTGTAAACTACTGTTTAATTTGTTTTAGATTGATGAAGAACATAAAGTGAGTGTCTAAATGATGGTATCAGAATGGATCTCCTGTCTAGACAAAAGGTAATTGACTGTATAATTATTGACTGTACAGTAACTATGGAAATGATCTTTTTTTTATTAATAGCCATTACAATTCCAAATTAAATTACTTCATTAAATTAAATTAAAGGGAATTATTATATAATGCAAACATAGGCCAGGCAGTGAGGTGTCAATAGATAAGGTGATACCTATCATGAGGGACCATTCTCATGATACAACACTTGAATTGTGAGATCATATACTGTGTGTGTTGATGGCTCACAATGTGTTGTGAATGGTGAACCTATCTTGATAAACCACTGTCATTACATAACACTTGTATTATTAGACCACATGCTATTTGTGATGGTGACAATTGTGAATTGTAAACCTATCTTGAGTGACCACTCACACTAGACAACACTTGTATAATAGACCACATGCTATTTGTGATGGTGACAATTGTGAATTGTGAACCTATCTTGAGTGACCACTCACACTAGACAACACTTGTATAATTAGACCACATGCTATTTGTGATGGTGACAATTGTGAATTGTGAACCTATCTTGAGTGACCACTCTCATTGAACAACACTTGTATTGTGAGATCATATACTGTGTGTGATGGTGACAATTGTGAACCTATCTTGAGTGACCACTCTCATTGAACAACACTTGTATTGTGAGATCATATACTGTGTGTGATGGTGACAATTGTGAATTGTGAACCTATCTTGAGTGACCACTCACACTAGACAACACTTGTATTGTGAGATCATATACTGTGTGTGATGGTGGCTCACAATGTATTATGAAAGGTGAACCTATCTTTGGGGGGACCACTCTCATGAGATGTCTATCCAGTCCGTCAATATTATTTCCAGGGCAAAGATACAAAACTGTTCAAATAGCTTCACAAATGTTCATGTGCACATCAACATTGATACCTAGTAGTGCAGTTCGCTATTGTTGAATTTTCATTTTTGTTATTTTTTCTGTTAACATGGGAACACATAGCCAAAATCATAAATTTTACCGTTTCTGAGGCAAATCTTTAAAACAGTTCAAGATAACTTCATAAAACCTAAAAAAAACACTGATGCCTTGAAGTGTCTTTCTATTCAGAATCTTCATTTTCTATATTTTTCTTGTTACCATGGATAGCTCCCTTAGCATGAATATAATGACTATTTTCGTGTTTAAAATAAGTTTTTTCTCTGGCAGAATTTTTTCATATCCATTATACAAATTTTCTGGATATTTTGAACTCAATTAGATATCTATTTTGAAAATCCTGTTATTTTGAAATAAAGTCTTATTTCTCATTGGTGTTATTTAGTAATACACTCTCTTACATTGAACAATGACACGATACTTATGCCTGGATAGATGCTTGTTCAATTGGTGTCCAAAGGCATGTGTATGTTATTGTACATATAAATGTACAGGCAGATATATATAATACAGAGTTCAATACACCCATGCAATACCTAACATTGTATTTCATTGCAGTTAGATACAGAAATCCCACTGGAACTACTTTTCTGAATTTTCGTACCCAATTAAACAAATAAGGGGCATGTAATAGGCTAAATACAAAAGACTAAACATAATGGTTGTAGTGCTACAACAATCTTATTCAGTGTGTCGATATGGACATGTTGCATTTTGCATTTATTTCTATGGAAAATGGCAGATGGTATAAATTTAATCTGAGTAGGTCTAAAAATGGCCACAAGGTAAATATAAAACAGTTGTCTGTTGAGGGAAAATGTGACTCAAGTTGTTGACAAAAAAGCAGGGCCCAAATCTCTACCAATCGAAAACCAATTGACCTATCGCCAAATGTCCAACATGTGACTATCCATGTGCATTGTTGCCATCAGTTGATTGTGAAGTCATAATCATACAAATGTTTGACTAGCCATTTAATTGTGATTTCATTTATCCAAAAGTTGCCGTGTCTGGCATTTGGCGATGGGTCAATTGCTATATACTGTAATAATAAAATAACGCTAATTTCTGTTTATTTATAGACCATGTGACAGGACAGGGGAGGAGTTGGATCTTATTTACACACATTTGAAAGGAATCAAAGCTTTTGAAAAATTCCATTCCTCATTGTTACAGCAGATATGTTACTATGGTTACTATGAAGACCTTGAGCGAGGGGTAACATGTAAGTATTACTTCATTTGTATAACCAAAATGAGGCTCGGATACAACTTGTCATGTGATATAAACCATGACAGTTAAACTTAATTGACTTTTTTTTATATTTGCAAACTATATACATTTATTTCCCTTGTATGAGGGAGATATGAATATTTATTCACCCGAAGGCAATCATATTTATCCCAAGGGCAACACCTTCGAGATAAATATGATTGGTTTGGGGTGAACAAATATTCATATCTCCCTAATACAAGGACAATAAATTATTTATTATACCGACATGAAAAACTCAAAAAGTAACAACTTCCATTTAAGTATCAAGAATATTTTATTTAAAATAGCAACATTTTCAAAGAAATTGATGAAAAAAACTTCATTTTCATGATCCATAGTTGTTTCATATCAAGACTATAACTCTAGTCGGTGGTTCTAAATGAGAGGAAATATGACACGGAAAATGGAGCGTTTGCGAGAGACTTTACATTTCTATTCCTAGTCACGTGAATGTGTTTGTCCAATAAGGATTAAGAATCTAACATAGAGATGTAATAATACATGCACATATCTTTCAAAGAGGTACATCTATGATGTGTGTGTATAAATTGCATTTGTAATTTGTATGTCAGCTGTTAGAGGGAATTAGATTCCATCAGCATCCCTTGTGGTTAAAATAGAACAAGTTTCATGGTATGATTCTTCTTGTGTTATTTCACTTTCTGGAGTCATTTAAGTAATCATTGATAAACACTGAATGTTAACCACAACAACATTTGAAATGACAAGCATTTCCTTTTTACTGTAATTTTATCAGAAATTTTGCCTGTAATCTTCAATAATCTTGATGCCAATGAGGCTAAATATGGCAAGGTAAATTTTAAATTAAGACCAGAACTATGATTTTGAGTGATACACAAACATTTCATTGTGGTTAAGTTTTCCACTTCCAGAAGGTAGATGGATTTTTCTAGGGCACATGTAATTGCATGGATCTTCTATTCCAATGTTATCAAATACAAAAATATATGAGATTCAGTAGTCAATACTGATAAAACAAAACTAATGTTGTTAAACTGCAGTAGCAGTGTCCCAGTAATTTGTATTGAGTCTACAATTTTCTATGGCAAATTACTGAGAGTCACTACTGTCAGATTTGCTGCCAGAATCAACATGTAAAATTCAACTTATTGAAGGTTACCTCCCATAAAGCTATATATTAACAATTTCTAAAGAGTGCCTATTTTTTAGTTCCTTTTAGTAAAAATCGCATGTTTGAAGAATTGCAACCTTTTCTTTTTTAATTCATTGACAATTCTTATGATCTAAATTATAAATGTTTTAAAGAAATCCTTAAAATCTAGGGAATATACCCTTTGTAGAATTTATCATTATTCAGTCAGTAAAATTTATCTAAAATTCCCTCAGTAAAATTTATTTAAAATTCCCTCAGTAAAATTTATCTAAAATTCCCTCAGTAAAATTTATTTAAAATTCCCTTAGTAAAATTTATTAAAAATTCCCTCAGTAAAATGTCTTTTAAAATTGATTTGACTGCCAATTTTCAGTTGAGTGTTTTGAACACTCCCTACATTAGTTATCAATATGATACTCCATAGACTGCCAACGTTTACACAGTCCATTAGCAGGTTGTAATGAGTGTTATTTTCAGACAGAGATACAAGTGATTAATGATCCTCTAAATTGACACTCTAGCTTTTTACATCCAGATCTGTGTTGCATGTCATGTTTTATATTAGATAAAGAAATGCAACATTGATTTCTGGGTAAATGTGATACATTCAAGGACATTTTATAGAATTTTCAACAAGGACAATCGGTGATCCAAAATGACAAAGTACAGACATTTATTGTTCAGTGATTCACTTGTTTGTTAATTCTCCTCCCTCTCTTTCAAGGTGACTTTGACATGGATATGTCCTATAGAACACATGTGACTAAACATAATTGATATGTTTTATACATGTATCATCATCATCTTAGTATTTACCATATTTATTCGTCTGAGATCGGAGATCAAGGGTGTGGAGAAATATTGTGTTTGGGTCTATCTGTTTTGTTTATCGCTTTCTATTCGTCTGTTTGCAATACATATTATGTATTTTCATTTCTGACAAATAGCTTCAATTTCTATCCTTGAATTATAACCAAATTTGATGTATAGGTTCATTTAATAAATGTACACTTGTCAGAGTGCATTTATTGTCAATATGGATGCGGTTTGGTGATGTGGGCAATAAACACACTTTGACAAGCAAGTGAGTGCTGTGGTCTAAATATTTTTCAGTCTTTATGACAAAATCATGCATTTGACCTTACTGTTTTTACATGAATGAAAAAGATTGAAATAATTTTCATAGTCAGTCCTAGTAATCCATCAGAATAGGCTCATCATTTACAATACTCTGTTATCCACCAACACACATAGTAGGCCTATATGGTCTCACAAGACAAGTGTAATGTCCAATGGGAGTGGTCTCCCCACGTAGGTTCACCATTCACAACACATTGTGAACCACCAACACACATAGTAAATGGTCTTGCCAGAGAAGTGTTGTCTAATGAGAGTCGGGTCCCACAAGATAGATATTTCATCGACACTCATTGTCTGGCTTATTGTACAATAGTTCTATCTAATTTTACAAACAACTATAGACAAAATAGTAAAATAAAAGTTGAGTGTAAACCTGTTGACTTTGGGCCCAGACCTTGCTGTGAAATCTTATTTAAGAGACTAAATGTGACTTTCACATCTTATAATGAGGGAACACCATTTCCTGTTACAAAATATCTGAGATCTGGCCTAGATTTGAACTTGTAACCTATTCGTGAGGTGAATGCTCCACTTCTAAATGACCATAAACAAGTTTTATTAGATCTAGGTGAAGATTCAAAAAGCCCTATTAGCTGATATGCCATTTTCCAATGCATCTGCTCCTAACATTCTTTGAAATGATAAGAGATACATTTCTACTCATAAAATAATACTTATGTCTTATACAATATTTTTATACAAAGACAACATTTTGATTATTTTACATGGAACCTGAAACAGATCAAGAAAAATAGCAGTAGGTTTTCCTGGAATATGTCATCATGACAACCTGTAATGAAAGATACATGTATAATGGCAACGTATAAAAAGAGGACTTAGAAAGACAGGAAGTAGTCCCCTGTTGCTTGTAATTCTGTTCTTTGTATTTTATACTTTATTGTCAAAATATAGTAGCCTTGATTGATCAACAGTAATGTCATATTGGAAGTCCAGACATTTTGAAGATGAGAGGTTTTGAAACTAAAACAGAACTAGAAATATACATGTAATGTTAATATCGTCATATTGGACAACACAATAACAGGCTTAATATTCATAGTGTTCTCTGTTAATATCCAACAGCAACTATGTTCATATAAATGGTAAAACTTTTTAATACCAACAACACACTATGTTTATATACCTGGTAAAACTTTTTAATACCAATAGAACACTATGTTCATATAGATCATTTTAATACCAATAGCACACTAAGTTCGTCTACATTTCTTTTTAATATCAACAGCAGTTCATATAAATTTTTCTTTAGTACCAATAGCACACTATGTTCATATACATTTCTCTTCAATACCAACAGCACACTGTGTTAGCAAACATTTATTTTTAATACCAATAGCACACTATGTTCTCATACATTTCTTTTTAATACCAATAGCATACTATGATCATATACATTTCTTTTTAATACCAATAGCATACTATGATCATATACATTTCTTTTTAATACCAATATCATACTATGATCATATACATTTCTTTTTAATACCAAAAGCATACTATGATCATATACATTTTTTTTTAATACCAATAGCATACAATATTTATAGTTATTTGTTATCACCAACAACACATGATGAACTACTTTTGTATTGGAGTGTAGGTCAAGCCTCAGCAGTTAAATCATTTGTGCTGGTATAGCTGTAGAGCATTGTACTTGCAACTGAAAGGTTCTGGATTTGAGTCCAGGGCCTGGCATCATAAAACTTGAGAATTAACTCAAATCTGAGAAAATAATTCTCAACTTGGCTTTCTTAGCCAATCAGATTTCAGAATTAGCCAAAGTTGAGTAAAATGTTTAGACTTAAGTAAATCTAAAGTTTTATTGTCCAGGGCCCGGCACCATAAAACTTGAGAATTTACTCAAGTCTAAGAATATTCTCAACTTGGCCTGCTCAGCCAATCAGATTTCAGGATTGACCAAAGTTGAGTAAAATTTTTATACTTGTGTAATTCTTACGTTTTATGGTTCCAGGCCCAGACCCCAGGTTAATCCTAGGATATTTAAACTTAAAGCTATCATATTTAACATCTAAACAACTTTTAATTTTGAAAAAAAAAATGTTTTTAAAAAACTCGATTTATTCCCTCCATTGGCAGACATTTGTAAAATGTTATCAATATAAATTGCTTGCAATCGTGCTATTTAAGACAACTCCATTAGAATGACATCATTTCACACCTGTGCTGCCAAAGCAAAAACTTGGACAAATGACATGTAATTGATATACACTGTAATAATAGCATTAAAATTCTGCACTGATTAGGGCCCCACAGAGATGATGCAGAAACCTATACATGTAGTTTTCACTCTGAACATCCCGTCTGCTGGTCAACAAATGTTTTTAGCGATGTCAATTGTTGTACATTTGTCAACAAATTTCAACCAGACTGATATGGGAGGTGTATATGGGCAATACCTTGATCAAGGTTGAAAACATCAGATACTTCTTTTGAGAGTTGCTGCCCTTGACTTAGTTTTTCCTTATTAACTTCATGTAAGTACTCTCAATTCTACATTTCTCAACTGATTTCAACCTAATTTACATGGAAGGTGTATATGGACAATACCTTGATTAAGTGTGATCAGCACTATTGGATACTTGTTCTGGGAGAAATTCACCTTGACGTTAGTTTTTCCCTATCAACGTCTTGTTACTGTAAATCCTGTTGTTCACGTGAATTTAATTTACGTGTAATTTCGCGAGAGCTCTCACTCAGGAAAATTAAATTATCACATAACGAAGTATGATAATAGTTTGATGGAATGGTCATTCGAAATCCAATAATATCATCTCGCGAATAAATTTAGAACTTCTGTATTGCGGAAATAATGTCCCACGAAAATTTCCAGATTTACAGTAATTCTCTAGATTCTATGTTTTGACCAACTTTATGTGGAATTGTACACCGACAATGTCCTATTTTTCACCTTTAATTTATGTTGAAGAACTAAGATAGAAAGCCTACTATTTACCTTATAAATACAAGTACACAGTTAACAGTTCAAAAGACAGTTGATGTTTAATTTGAAATAAGGATAAGCATTATATCTATAAAATGCCAGGATGTATTCTTAGTCTACATCTGCCGACATATTGAAATGACATAAAAATGATGCACTATAAATACTGATCAAGGTGAAATTGACAGGAATTTCATTAAGTTACTGTATGTTCAGATGATATTAATTTGTGTATGTAAACATTCTTTTTCACCTTGTTACATATGTATAGTTTGGTTTCCTTTTATTTTCCCGTATAATGTCTGTGAAATAATTAAGAAGAAGAATCCTGAGGATGTCATTATATTGACAATTATAGAAAAAGATAATCATGATAATAAAGCAATCAGATTTCAATCTTGATGGATTTATTTAATCAATAATGAATGTCAAGGTAAAGTACAAATCTTTGTACTTCTAAGGGAGAAATCAAATTCTGAACCATCACATGTTTTAGTTTGTGTCCATGGTTACGTGGTTCACATAGTTACAACAGTGATTGGAGATTACCACCATGTACTCTTTACATATATAATAGCCTATTGGTAGAGACTACTGTAAAATACTGATATCAGTAATATTGGAAATGTCTCTTTGTGAATTGGAATTTTGAATATTTTTTGTATGCCACACTCAATAATTTTTCAGTTACATGTATATGGTGGTGGCCATACATATAATTTTTTTTATCAGAAAGAGACCACTGACCTTCTGCAAGTAAACTGGCAAACTTTCTCACAAAAATCAGCTTAGGTTCCAGTGGGGCTTGAACCTGCACTGATCAGAAGTGAGAGACTTCATGGTTCAAAGCACCATGATCTAACCACTGAAAGGAGGCCGTGTTTGTGACAACCATTGTAAAACAATACTGTCTTCAGGAATGCTTTATATCCGGTGCCATGTGTAAGTTCACCCGGAACAGTTTGATGAATAATACAGTAAAACCTGTCTTGAGAGACCACCCCAAATGTCACTGAAATGAGATCTCTCAAGACAGGTGGTGTCTCAACAGAGGTATTTTTTAAAGGATTATTTATCAAGTGATTTTCAAAATGTGGTCTCTGAAGACAGATGGTCTTTCATGAGAGTGGTCTTTTGTAAGACAGGTTTCCCTGTATTATTTAGTAAGAAACTGCTATGAGTAAAATACTGTGATCAGTCATTTTAATGTAATCTGTTGTGAAAAATTACTATAGGAAATTGGTATAACACTCACACAGCTCACTGGTAAATCTAACCATTTGTGAGAAAGTGATGAAATATCTAGAAATGTTTTCAAAAAAGCTATTGTAATCTAATTTTCTGTTAGAAAATGCTCTATAATTAGAAATATTGTGTTTAGCCATTCTCCAAATTCGATCTCTTGTGAGAGACCTATCTACATTTTGTAAGAGAAATACTGTGATCAGAATGCTAAAAACCTAATCTCTTGTGAAAGATAGCTCAAACAGAAAATACAGATGTACTGGGTTTACAATACCATGGATGTATTATGGTGAAATAAATGTACTGTCTTAAGAAACTAGTTAAAAATGCAATAAATGTATTCTCTGAAGAAATCCTGTGTAAAATATTCTATAGAATGTATTATCCGAAGAAATGCTGTGTTAAAAATTCTACAGAATGTATTATCTGAAGAAATGCTGTGTAAAATTCTCTATAAATGTATTCTCTAAAGAAATGCTGTGTAAAATATTCTACAGAATGTATTATCTGAAGAAATGTTGTGTAAAACATTCTACAGAATGTATTATCTGAAGAAATGTTGTGTAAAACATTCTACAGAATGTATTTTCTGAAGAAATGCTATGTTAAAAATTCTACGGAATGTATTATCTGAAGAAATGCTGTGTAAAAAATTCTATAGAATGTATTATCTGAAGAAATGTTGTGTAAAACATTCTACAGAATGTATTATCTGAAGAAATGCTATGTTAAAAATTCTATGAATGTAATCTCTGAGGAAATGCTGTGTAAAAGATTCTATGAATGTATTCTCTGAAGAAATGCTGTGTAAAAAATAATATAGAATGTATTATCTGAAGAAATGCTGTGTAAAAAATTCTACAGAATGTATTATCTTAAAAGAAATGCTGTGTAAAAAATTCTACAGAATGTATTATCTGAAGAAATGCTGTGTAAAAAATTCTACAGAATGTATTATCTGAAGAAATGCTGTGTTAAAAATTCTACAGAATGTATTATCTGAAGAAATGCTATGTTAAAAATTCTACAGAATGTATTATCTGAAGAAATGCTGTGTTAAAAATATTATTAATGTATTATCTGAAGAAATGCTGTGTTAAAAATATTATTAATGTATTCTCTGAAGAAATGCTGTGTAAAAAATTCTATAAATGTATTCTTTGAAGAAATGCTTTGTTAAGAATACTTGAAGAAATGCTGTGTTAAAAATAATATGCATGTAAATGTATTCTCTGAAGAAATGCTGTGTTATTAAAAATACTATCAATGTATTCTCTGAAGAAATACTTCATCAAGTATACTATAAATGTATTCTCTTTGGAGAAATACTATGCTAAGAATACTGTAAATATACTCAGAAGAAATAATGCATTACGATTATTATGAATGTATTCTTTGACGAAAAACTGCTGAAAAAGAAATTTATCAATGTATTATGTGAAAAAAATATTGTGTTATAAATTAAAACTGTATTTGTATTCTATAAAGCATATACTATTTCAATAATTAACTGTAACTGTATTTCCTGGAGAACTGCTGTTTAATTAAATTCTATAAATGTATTTTGCTAAGAAATACTCTGTTAAGAATACATAAAATGTATTCTCTATTGACATTCTATGTTGAACTTTTATAAATGTATTCTCTGAAGAACTGTTATATATTACATACTATGAAATGTATTAAAGTAATAATTGACTCTCCGACAGCTTTACCTTGGACACCATTCTTTACATGGTAGCTATTATAGTTTCTTAAGATAGATATATCAATATATTGGACATTTTGGTGGTCTAGTCCTCTATGTGTACACAGACTATTAAAATCAATAGTAAAGTATTTGCTTGTTATTTCAGATAGGAAGTTTGTAATTGGTGTATTTAATGGATAGCCATTTGCATTTCTGTCTGCTGAAAACCATTTGTTGTTTTATGTGTGCAAAAGAGAGATGTATTGTTTAAATGCTATTTATAATATTCATCAATTTGGTATACTTATATGAATTGTATTGTGGGGGAGGCTCATTTAAGTAATAAAGACAACTCCAACCCCTGGTCAATGTTTTAATGTAGTTCCATGCTATTGTATACATGTATGTATCTTTGAAAGAAGTTTTCCAAGACATAGTGGCACATCTGGGTTCTGTCTGTTAGTGATGTTCTCTGTTATCCTGTGATAGCAGATGACAGTACTGGTGTTCCATACAGAATGTTGCTAGTGGCACTGATTAAATTGCTCATTAGTGAAGCACTGGTTTGAACATCTGAACTGATATCACTATTACTAGTAGTGATCTATTTTTTTTTTTTCAATTTACCCATTTTTGATGAATTTTACATATGTCTCCAAAATCCTTGAAAGAGTCGTGGAACTCATGCATAAACAGAATTTTCTCCACTATTTCACAAAATAATCTGGTTACCTACTACATATATATAACTGACTCAGTTCTTTACAAAGTTAGATAAATAAATAAATAAATGCTTTACGTCAAAATGGAGAGAACCAAAAAACGCCCATTCACCTTCATGAACACTCACTCTTTATTTCAGATTTGTCTCAGTGCTCATTGCAAGATGCTCACTAAATTTTTAATTCCCTCCCATATTACAGAAGAGAGGTTGAGTGAACTAATCATAGCATCCTCGTAGTTCTATGGGGATATGTTAGTTGGAAATGTGTATACATATACATGCAACTGAAGAATCTCACTTTTTCCCTATTTTTGCAGTATTTAGACAAGGGGACATTGGAACGAATTGGTATACAGTGCTGTCTGGCTGTCTAGAAGTGCAAGTATCAGAAAGTGGAAATCAAAAAGTAAGTTATACGAAGGATCAGTTTAAAAAAAATAACAAAATTAAGTTAGCCATATACATGTACACTATATTTATTTCTTCTATAATACAGGTTTAACACCAGTTTTCTACAAAATATAATCTACACATTTAAACAGGAAGTGTTATACACAAAATCCAACAACTGAAATGTCGGTCGTAGTGCAGCTGAATTATGCCAGCAATACAGAGTTGACATGTGGGATATCCTGTAATGTCTTTTCTCATATATTGATACTGTTTTAGATTTTTATGGAAGTTTTGGACATTTCTCAAGATTTATGAGTTAGATCTTTATGCCCTTGTAGAAAATTACATGTCTCAAATCACCTTGTTTTTCTTCATTTTCATGAGTTTAAAGACTCTTATCTTTTTTGGTCTAATATATAATCTTTATTTATTTTACAAGTTAAATCATTCTAAATTAATGTCTCTGGTTGACTGTAATGTTGGATTGAGGGGTGCTGTGCTGTGGGGAGAAATAGTATCTGGACAAAACCCATGGGTCCAATCTCGGGACAGTCATACCATCTCACATACTCCCCTGTCCAAACCAAGGATTGAACAATCTCGGGACAGTCATACCATCTCACATACTCCCCTGTTTAAACCAAGGATTGAAAAATCTTGAGATAGCCATACCATCTCACAGACTTTCCTGTCCAATCTAAGGATTGAAAAATCTTGAGATAGCCATACCATCTCACAGACTTTCCTGTCCAATCTAAGGATTGAAAAATCTTGAGATAGCCATACCATCTCACAGACTTTCCTGTCCAATCCAAGGATTGAAAAATCTTGAGATAGCCATACCATCTCACAGACTTTCCTGTCCAATCCAAGGATTGAAAAATCTTGGGATAGCCATACCATCTCACAGACTCCCCTGTCCAATCCAAGGATTGAACAATCTTGGGATAGCTATACCATCTCACAGACTCCCCTGTCCAATCCAAGGATTGAACAATCTTGGGATAGCTATACCATCTCACAGACTCCCCTGTCCAATCCAAGGATTGAACAATCTTGGGATAGCTATACCATCTCACAGACTCCCCTGTCCAAACCAAGGATTGAACCTAGATTTCATGGGTTAGAAGGGATTGTGTTTGCCTCAACACTATTCTTTAAAAATTGTAGACAGACATAAAAACAAAAACAATATATCCCTCCTGCAAATTTGTAATCTTGTTCATAAAGACACACATACCAATGTGTTTAGCCTAGTTCAGCGATTTTCCTACCTACAAAAATCCATTATATTGCATCATCAAATATGTAGCATTATTATTTAAGTGTGTAAATTGTATAAAAAGATGTATAAATTAATACCTCTCTATTTTAAAATTCAACAAGTAACCAGGAAGGAAAATGATGTTAGCTAATTTTCTCCAAACTTTAATATGTCATTGGCTAGAACGTTTAATATTTTATGTGTTGAATTGCCTAGAGATGTATAATGTCTACAAGATTACATGGAAATTTTATGAAGTGTATTCCCTACTGTAATTCAAATGTAAAAGAATACGTAGATAGATAAAATGAAACTTGACAATTTGATCATATTTCACACACAGTCTCGTAATGAGGTATCTCAACAAATTTTGTAAATCCCCAGTGTTTTGTGTTGTAACTACAGTTTGTGTTTCAATACTGTAGTTACTGCATTTGATTAACTTTATTGTTATTGAGAAGCATACATGTAATTCAATTTCTGATTTTATTGTGATCTATCATACTAATGTTGCTCTCACACTCCCAAGATTGAAGATGGGGGTCATACTATTTTTCGTTTTCCAACATTCTATCAAATTCTTTCTTTAAATTTTAGCCATATTTGGTATGAATTTGATTATGGCCAACATTTGACATTACTTTTAATGCATTATCTATTTTAGCTAACCTGACCTGAAAGAAAAAGTGAGCTATTGCTATGTTCGTCACATGTCCTCCATCCATTAACTTTTCAATTTTAAAGATTTCCTCTGAAGAACCACTCATCAGATTTTAACCAAATTTGGCTGGAAGCTTGCTCATAGGAGGAGGCTTTTCGTTTGCAAACAAAAAAGGTTCTAGTACCCACAGAGGCTTTGAAAGAGGCCAAAAAGGGTCAGAACTTGCTACATATTTATATATCTACCCATGAACCAATGATGCCTAAAGCCCCTTTGTCCCCTTGTTAACGGTTTTTTGGTGTTTTTCAAACTTGGAGTTGGGTAGCTCAGTTCATGATAACTGTTGACTGTTATTGTTGTAAATAAATTCCACGTCTTTATGTGCAATAAATCAATCATAAGGCATATCAGGGTCTCCAACATTTCCGCCACCATGGTTTTCATCCCATGGTGATCCATTTAAAGCATACTCCTAAAGTTCAAATGTTTTGCTACAAGATATATTGGTTGTCATTTTTGTTATGTTAACGGTAATGTATTGAATTCTTTAATACATACATAGTTAAATCGAACACACTTATAAGGAAAATCGAACGCTCCTTTAGCTTAATGCTTATTGTTTTATAATAATTGATTTCTGCCGAGATTAAAACCACAAGGCTGAATAATTGGTGTTGTTCATTTTTGTGATAAAGGTTCATGGACACAACAATTTTAATATTCTCTTTATTTTATATCTATATGTTGCTCCCATACTCCAACTGCCTTTTTTTATTTTATCAGGATGCTGTTGTTGTTTGTACCTTGGGTGTTGGTACATCATTTGGTGAGTCTATCTTAACAAATAAACCTCGCTATGCGACTGTGGTAACCAGGATGTTTACAGAACTTTTACGAATAGAACAACAAGACTTTAAAGTGCTTTGGGAGGTTAGTGTCATCTTAGGATTTCTACATGTTCTTTAAAACAAATGATATATTCAGATGATTTTTTATTCTTACTTGGTTTTATGATCCATCAAGATTTTTTTGCCGGCACCATCAAAAAAATGGTCAATGCTGTTTAACTGAAAAACAGCTGAGTGTGGCATGAAATAGTCATAAATCCATCAAACAAATGACCTTGAAGAAATATATTTTATTCAAAACTTATACAGTGAAAAATCACACGTTTGATTATATAAATATCAGTCAAAGTCAAGTTATAGTATGATATAGAGAAATGTATAATTATAGCCAAATACAGTGAGAAAATATCCTAAACTAGCCACGTACTATGAGAAAATATCCTAATTTACACATACACATTTGATACTGAGAAAATATCCTATTCTAGACATACACATTTGACACTGAGAAAATATCATATTCTAGACATACACGGTTGACACTGAGAAAATATCATATTCTATCATACATATTTGATACTGAGAAAATATCCTAATTTCCTTAGCTAGCCTGAGTTACAAACATTATACAGTGAAAATATGTCCTTAGCTAGCCTGAGTTACAAACATTATACAGTGAAAATATGTCCTTAGCTAGCCTGAGTTACAAACATTATACAGTGAAAATATGTCCTTAGCTAGCCTGAGTTACAAACATTATAAAGTGAAAATATATCCTTAGCTAGCCTGAGTTACAAACATTTTACAGTGAAAATATATCCTTAGCTAGCCTGAGTTACAAACATTATACAGTGAAAATATATCCTTAGCTAGCCTGAGTTACAAACATTATACAGTGAAAATATGGTGACATGTCGATAGTCCGACGGTCCGATAGTCCGACGGTCCGATAGTCCGACAGTTAAATCTCATGGCTATCAAGAGGATTAAACAGAACAAAAAGTCACTTAAATATTTGACGCAGTGTCTGCTTTGTCACCACGCAATTTGTAATAACTTTTTAAAAGCCATCTTATTGGGTTCAAACCCATCTTTTCTCCATTAAATTGGTCAAATTGTGTCTTAAGACGGTCATCCCAAACATTTTCCCCTATTTTTAAAATAATTCTCTGATTTTGAAATTTTTATTACGAACCGTCGGACTATCGAACCGTCGGACTATCGGGATGTCCCCGAAAATATATCCTTAGCTAGCCATAGACACTACACAGTGAGAAATTCAACAGATACTATACAGTGAGATAATATTCTTATCTAGCCACAAATATTATACAGTGAGAAAAAATCCTTATCTTACCAAACATCGTGAGAAATTATCCCAATCTTGCCAAATATAATAAGAAATGCCCTTATATGGTTCTAAACAAGGAAAAAATATAATGATTTCAAAACAAACACTAAAAAATATCTTGGTCTACATACATGCAACTGATATTATTTTTATTCTGATCATAAAACATGTATACATGTAGATATAATTATTTTGGTTAGTGATAGTCTAAAACATATATACATGTAGATATAATTATTTTGGCTAGTAGTAGTCTAAAACATGTATACATGTACATGTAGATATAATTATTTTGGCTAGTGGTAGTCTCTGTTGGATAAATGCCTTGTGGTCACTTTTTCACTGAAAGTAATTACGGTACATGTAACGTCAGCGCGGTCATTTCCAGTAAACAATTAGTTTTTTATGATTCATTTAATGTTAAATATCAGCAGGTTAGATTAGTTATGTCAGTTGATGTTTAAAACTTGATAATGCCTCTAGGCCCTTATTCAAAACATTCCAGATGGTCACCTGTTTTTGACTAAATTATGCATGAAATGGATGAATGGATGAAACTTAAAATGGAGGTCTGTGTCATTGTAGACATGACATGCTAAATAAGCCACAGTTGGCATCAGTCTATATATTTTAAGTCAGAGCCTCCATGGCTGTTTGGCTAGAGCATTGGGGTTTAAATCCTGAAGTCTTTCACCTGTATTCAGCATGGGTTCGAGCCCCACTGGAAACAAAGCCGATTTTGTGAGAAAGTTTGCTAGTTTACTAACAGACGGCTGATGGTCTCTTCTCCACCTTTAAAAACTGGCCACTACCATATAACTTAAAAATTGTTAATTAAAACACCATTTAAACAGAATAAATATATTGTACAAATCTGATCCATAGCACAAGTCAAAATTTATGGTTTGTCAGCTGTACATGTGTAGCTAGTCACAAAATCCTCAACAGGACTTAAAACAACAGCAAAACAAACAAAACATATCCATTATATTTACTTTCGTAAATTAATTAATATTTTAAGATTTTAATCTTTATATAGGAAACAAGAAAACCAGTTGCAGGGCATGCATATGTATTGAGGTTAAAAATGCTTAACACAGCTGTGATTGTTGCATTAAAAAAGAACTTCTCCATGCTTTGAATTACCAGTAGATCCAATTTTATTTAGTTTAAAGTAGAGAAAAGAGTTGAAATGAAAACCATTGAAAATGAAAATAAGGTATTCAGTGTGTGGACATTTACAAATGAAATTGCTTGTATTTTGCTCACAAAGGATTCAACTTTTTCAAATTTTCAGAATTCAAAGTAATACTTTCTGAAAATATTTTTGTTAAACCACTTTTATTTATCCCTTTGAGTCTCTATCCTTGAGCGCTTTTTTCTGCCTTCCGTGCTTTAGATTTTCTCTCCGCCAATGAAATTCAAAATTATATTTTTGAATTTCTTTTACATGATTATTATAACCTTTACATTATAGACTGTACACCTAACATACACTAACCCTTTATCTCATCACATTTTTGACATTGTTGATGCAGTTTAAGTTCGGAATACTTTATGAATACAAAGCCTTGTACACCTATACGTCTCATTACTTTAGTTACCTGCTTGATCGAGTGAGCGTGGCCAAGAACATTGTTTTCTTGTCCTCTAGATTTTATCTTCTTACCTGTAGCCAATTAAATGCTCTACTTCAACCAGAGTGCCAAATTTAAACCATGTTAATACAGCATTTGAAAGCAAATGTGTCACTTGTGTAATTTCCGTATATTTGTACAGAATGTAAAATACTTGTACATGAATATTTGACTGCCAACTTTTAGGGTCCACAGTAGTGATATTTCAGACTGGATTTTATATGGTTCATAAATATAAAACACATTAATATATGATTGTGAACTTGCAAAGTCATTGATGATATTGAATATTGGATATTGTGTGGTTGTCATTTTTCATATTATGACACTCTTTTCATTTCCTGTGATAATTATTCACCACTGAATATCATTAGGGGATATTTTGAGAAAATGCAATTTCAATTTGCAAGGAAAAATGCATATCAGTATTGTGTGATGTGTATGTACATGAGCCATATAATGAGGTGTGCCACATTCAAAGTCAGAAATGTGTATAATCTAACTAAATATTGACATTTAATATTCTGAAAGAAATTGGATGTTGTGATTCTCTCGTATTAATCTATTTACTGGTGGTTTAATTCAATTAGCTTTAAGAGGACACCACCATAAATTTCTGTGATGCAAGATAAATGATTTGGGATCATTCTAAGCTTATGTTACATTAGTTGTTTTATAGCCATGTTGCTAGAACTGTGAACACAAGTCTTCATCTTAGTGCTGCACAAGTCTGTAATGGAATGTAATTTGCGGGGAAGTGTTAATTTACCAGCATTATTGATCACTCATCGTTTAGATGCTGTGATCTATTGCTGATAATTGTATTCATTTCCATGTGATATTGCTATATAAAAACATGTTTGATAAGATTTTCTTTGTTTTTGATGCTCATTTGATGGTCGTTATATAGACTAACTTCTTTTTTCATTATTGTCACATCAATCTGCCCACAAATTCTTACAGTATAGTGAAATATACGTGGAGGCGGAAATGCCAGGCCAGTCGTAAATTTCTCTACATAGTGAATGTGGGATTATTATAAATCAGTAGCAAATTGAATTATATGAAAGCTGAACATGAACGTAAGCTGCTTCACAAAAAATTAATTTGTCCTCTTTTTATTGTAATTGACATTGAGTTAGATTTCACTGTGGCTGTGTCCCCTGACTTTATTAACATAACATTCCATATCACATCTATATATGTTACATGTGCAAGTTTTGAGAATCCATACACACAAAGATCTGAAAATAAATTATTCTTTGAATGATTTTTTTTTTTAATTTGTTAAAATATTAGATACTGAAGGATATTTGTTATGTACATATATTGTTTAGGTGAAAAATAGAAATATCCTTGAAGACAATTTGATCTTTTACATTTCTTGCACTTAGGTATTTTATTCTATTTTAACGTTCATCTTTTATATATAAGTGTATCATTTAAAGGTAGTAAAGGTACATGTATACATGTAGGCCTATTTGTACAGAAATGATCAATGACCTATTAAGACATTGATTCTTTTTATAATAAGATTGCTAATTAAACTGAAAGTGTTATTTTCCATGGAACATATTGTAAAACTCAGATTAGCCAGTGATACATGTATTTGAAAAAATGCAAAACCATTGAAACAAGAAGCCAAAAAAAAAAATAGCTGAACTGCAGAGAATATTCTAGTGCTCTAAGGATAAATATGAAAGTGTCAAAGAAAAAAGGTGAACAGTCATTAACAAGAAAATCATCATCCTTGCCCAATTTGAATCTTGGCAAATCTTTGAAACGGACATTTAAGCCATCCAAGAACTCAAAGTTACTGAAGAACAAGGTGAAATCGACAACACACTTGACAACGGAACAAGTACTTTGCTCTGATTATTTTGAAATCTGTCTGGGATATCCTGTTTATCAACTTGATTTAAAACATAATGACAGTGTCATGTGTGTTTATTCTTTACAGCGAAATAGACGACTCCTAGAGGGCGTTATAACCCCGTTAGAGTCACTAACAAGTGCAGGTTAGTACTGCTCATTAATTTTTGCATGAAATTTTATGTCACTCAGTTTCAAAACACGATAGAAGCTCGCCTAAAGACCACCTCGCTTAGGAGACCACCTCCCAATTAATACCATAGATATTCAGTCTCTTTTAATAGATATCAAATAAGTTCAGACCCACACTTATAAGAGACCACCTCCCATTTAATACCACAGATATTCAGTCTCTTTTAATAGATTCAAATAAGTTCAGACCCACACTTATAAGAGGATATCCTGTTTTAATACACAGATATTCAGTCTCTTTTAATAGATATCAAATAAGTTCAGACCCACACTGTCCCATTTAATACCACAGATATTCAGTCTCTTTTAATAGATTCAAATAATTCAGACCCACACTTATAAGAGGGCCTCCCATTTAATACCACAGATATTCAGTCTCTTTTAATAGATATCAAATAAGTTCAGACCCACACTTATAAGAGACCACCTCCCATTTAATACCATAGATATTCAGTCTCTTTTAATAGATATCAAATAAGTTCAGACCCACACTTATAAGAGACCACCTCCCATTTAATACCACAGATATTCAGTCTCTGTTTAATAGATTCAAATAAGTTCAGACCCACACTTATAAGAGACCACCTCCCATTTAATACCACAGATATTCAGTCTCTGTTTAATAGATATCAAATAAGTTCAGACCCACACTTAAAGACCACCTCCCATTTAATACCACTGATATTCAGTCTCTTTTAATAGATATCAAATAAGTTCAGACCCACACACTTATAAGAGACCACCTCCCATTTAATACCATAGATATTCAGTCTCTTTTAATAGATATCAAATAAGTTCAGACCCACACTTATAAGAGACCACCTCCCATTTAATACCATAGATATTCAGTCTCTTTTAATAGATATCAAATAAGTTCAGACCCACACTTATAAGAGACCACCTCCCATTTAATACCACCTTCAGTCTCTTTTAATAGATATCAAATAAGTTCAGACCCACACTTATAAGAGACCACCTCCCATTTAATACCATAGATATTCAGTCTCTTTTAATAGATATCAAATAAGTTCAGACCCACACTTATAAGAGACCACCTCCCATTTAATACCATAGATATTCAGTCTCTTTTAATAGATATCAAATAAGTTCAGACCCACACTTATAAGAGACCACCTCCCATTTAATACCACAGATATTCAGTCCTCTTTTAATAGATATCAAATAAGTTCAGACCCACACTTATAAGAGACCACCTCCCATTTAATACCACTGATATTCAATCTCTTTTAATAGATTCAAATAAGTTCAGACCCACACTTATAAGAGACCACCTCCCATTTAATACCACTGATATTCAGTCTCTTTTAATAGATTCAAATAAGTTCAGACCCACACTTATAAGAGACCACCTCCCATTTAATACCACAGATATTCAGTCTCTTTTAATAGATATCAAATAAGTTCAGATCCACACTTATAAGAGACCACCTCCCATTTAATACCACTGATATTCAGTCTCTTTTAATAGATTCAAATAAGTTCAGACCCACACTTATAAGAGACCACCTCCCATTTAATACCACAGATATTCAGTCTCTTTTAATAGATATCAAATAAGTTCAGACCCACACTTATAAGAGACCACCTCGCTAAGCAACTGATTTGAGTCAGTCATTTAGGTGGTCTTAGTATCGAGGTTCCACTGTATTAAAAAATGAATTATCACACCATGCATTTACATGTATATTCATTGGATATCTTATTATATATGTAGTTAGAACCACAGTGGATCTTGCCAAGTAGCCACATGAATGAAACCACTTCACATTTAAGACCATAACTATTAGTCTCTTGAGATATTCTTAATTAAAATTGAATAAGTCCAGACTCTCGTTTAGGAGACCACCTCACTTATCAGGCAACTTTAAGGCAGTAAGATAGGTGGTTTTAATTGCAATGTTTCACTGTAACACCTCACTTATCAGACCCCTTTAACGCAGTCAGTTACGTGGTCTTTATAGCGAGGTTCCACTGTAACTCCTCACTTATCATACCACTTTAAGCCAGTCAGTTAGGTGGTCTTAATAGCGAGGTTTCACAGTAACTCCTCACTTATCACACCACTTTAAGACAGTCAGTTAGGTGGTCTTAATAGCGAGGTTTCACAGTAACTCCTCACTTATCACACCACTTTAAGACAGTCACTTAGGTGGTCTTTATAGTGAGGTTCCATTGTAACACCTTAAGCCAGTCAGTTAGGTGGTCTTTATAGCGAGGTTCCATTGTAACACCTTACTAATCAGACCACTTTTAGTCAGTCAGTTAGGTGGTCTTAATAGCGAGGTTTCATTGTAACTCCTCACTTATCATACCACTTAAAGCCAGTCAAGTAGGTGGTTTTAATGGCAAGGTTCCACTCTGTATCACTATTCATTAATTAGTGTAATGAAATATTTTCTTTTTTAATTCATCACATTTTTCTGTCTACCTTAAAATCTTCTCTAGTAATCTGTCATGTTCAATTTCACATGTTATTGAATTGTATAGTCTGAGAGAAAGCTGTAAACTCATTCCATCTTCAAGATATGAGGTAATATAATATTGTAAGATAATATGGATTAACTATATATTCTGCATTATTATCAGTTGCACAATTTTTTTACATACATGAGAGCTATACCATTGTGGTTAAACTGAAAGTAAAAATGGTTGCTGTCTCTGAGATATGTATATATATTTATATATATATATATATATATATATATATATATATATATATATAAATGATGTAAACCTCATATACAATTTGTGTGTATATCTATAATTTAAAATGTATGAGACCCATAACTCAATAAATATTGTCATATTTCTGGATAAAAGTAATTCTTTCAGTACACCATCAGATGTTTGATTTGCTGTCTAAATACCCATATGAATATGTATAATTATTTTTTCACAATTTCAAGATTGATGCAAACTACTGAAAAGTCCAAAAAAAATTATATTAATGATCTGACTAATACACACATGTTTAGTGTAACAGAATGGAGAGAGAGAGAGAGAGAGAATGAGAACTTTGTAGACCCTTATAGTTCAGTAGATTTACTATAAACAACACAATTAATGCACAGACAGCACTGTTACTCATTATCTGGTATATAAGATTTACCAGGAAAACCTCCACCATGATCTTGTTAATGTGTAAAGCAAACGAATTTGAATAAAGGGAGATAACTCTAAAATCTGAACGCCATAATTCTGAAGTTACAAAGTATTTTTATACATATCTCTATTTATTTAAGAGAGTTTGATTAATATATTTCTTTTTTCTTTTCTATGAAATCATGACCACAAAACTAATTTCAGCTTGAAAACTTTTGTGTAGGTATAGTCATCATTGAGTTTTTACCTTTCCCTTTCAGCTAAATTTTAATTATTTTCTATTCTGTGGGAATGAAAATGATTCAGTGATGTAATCCATATATTTTTACTTTCTATGTGTTCAACCTACTTCAATTTATATATAGCATAGGTAATAATGATTTGGTATTTTAGATGGAAATTTAGATTTACCCACCAGACATACATTGATAATAAGTATATTTGTAGTTTTTCATCCCAACAAAGGCTTTTTCTCTTATAGAAAGAGGTGTCACATGCTATAAGTGGCTTAACACATTAATTTCAACCTTCTGTAAATTAATAACTTAGACAAGTCCAAATGAGTAAATCAATAACTTAGACTAGTCCAAATGTGTCTATAGGGGTGAATGAGTTTACACAATTATGCTATGGACTTGTGACAGTACATTGAGGGTCTTTAATGAGACACACCCTCTGTGACCTCATTGTGATGTAAAATCTGTAAGACTATATGGCAAGTGCTTGCAATGAAATTGCCATTAAGCTCACCTGTTTTTAAAAATCACAACCAGCATTCAAACGCTGAACTTCCACAAAAGAGACAAACATGATTTTGCTAGACCACCATGAGTGGCCCCCATGGTAATAAAAAAGATTATAAATACTGCTCTGTCTGTACTGCATATCATTTCAGTCTGTATTATATGTTGCCATATTCACTTGTGCTACATGTACGACTGTTGACATTATGAGATGATGGAAGTGTATATGTATGAAGCAGTAGTGGCCTTTGTGATCCAGTGGTTAGAGCATCACGCTTTAACCATGAAATCTCTCGCTTCTTATCAGCCCTGGCTTCAGTCCCACTGAAATATCAGTTGATTTTGTGAGAAAGTTTGCCAGTTTACTTATGGAAGACCGGTGGTCTGTACCCGAGTACACTGTAACCAGGTTCTCTCCTCCACCACTGAAAACTGGCCACCACCATTTGACTAAAAAATTGTTGGGTGTGGCATAAAACAACATTCAGATTCAAAATTAGCTTGAGCTCTATGAAACAATGCAATTTTTAGAATTTGAATATGAATTGTGTATTTCATTTAAAATTTAAACAGTTTGTCTCTCATTATCATTTTACTTGAAATCTTTATTTTCCAGTGACTCAACTACGTTTTAGTCCCTCTCCAAAGGTTCGCAGAAACAATCAGATAGGATCGGGCAATTACCAAAATGATGAGAAACCAAATCTTGCAGCTCCAATCACCAATGTGAGTTTTGCTATTGGGATCTATTTGAGTTGTAGCCTCAGGTCTTTAAGTTTATATATAATTTATCTCTACAATTAAGTTTATCTAGAGATTTGGCAAAACAAGGAAACACTGTGGTAGTGGCAAAATATCTAACAAATACTGTTGATTGTCCTGGTGTAAGAATTCATGTTAAAACACTGGACATTTGAAAGATAAAAAAGGAATCAAACCCACAGGAATTAATTTTCTTGCAGTCATCTTCTCACTAATGTCATTAAAGATGTAAAATTTTATTTTCCTGTCACTTCCTTGTGTTTTCCCATGAGTTTGAATCCATGTCCAACATGTTTCACTACATTTCTTTTGTGCATAAATTTGGCCTTGACATCAGAATTGTTAACCTTAAAAGAAGCACTAGTCTATGTTGATTTGGCCTTCCTGGGATCACTGTAATTTTAACTACAGTGAAAAGATATTTAAACATTCAGGTTGTGAACCCCTCTGCTTGTATATTATTCATCTATATTGAAAGTTTTCCAATTATTTATACCATAGTTTGAAAATGTATAGGGAAAACAAATGCTGATTAATACTCAATAATTAACTGTTTTCATGATCTTTTAGTATGTCCTCTAATTTTCACAGACACCATTTTCTTTATTTCTGGTTCATCAATGTCCTCCTGACACTGTAATATTTTTGTATTAATGACAGTCCAGGTGGGTACTACTGTACATAGTGCTATTTTCACCCGTGTTATTTTTGCCCTAATGCATTTGCAAACGGTTTTGCCCCGTTTTAAATTCGCCTAGACTTTTATTATTAAAAATAGATGAATTTACCATTTTGAATTCACCCAGTTTTGAATTACGCCCACTGACGATGAGGGCGAAAGGGGTGAAAATAAAACGGGGGCAAAAATTTCCCTGTACATATCTCACAGTAACGGCTTTGGAAAGCAATAGTATGAGAGCCACAGCAAGGTCACTGGTCAGTTCCCAACACAACACTATGAGAGCATTGTACCCACCTAAACAGTCTTTGATAAGTTTAGTGTATTAGGTAAAATGCTATGTAGATGTCTTATGATCTGCGGTCCAATTCATTGCTCAGTAGTTGTATACAAAACATCCACTGAAATTACTTTTCTAAATGGAATTCTGCTCATCCAAAATATTTGACGACGTCATTAATATCGCATTCATAATGCATGCAGAGTTTAGTATGAGTACATGTATTTCCCTGTGGTATGAACTGTAAAAGAGAAATGAATTTTAAATTTGTGTAAACAGTTAAATAAATGTGGGGTATCTTATGGGTTTCATATACAAAACCAGACAAATGTTTCAATCTGTATTATCAGACTGGTAGAGATAGTTATAGCAGAAGTTTTTTTTTTCAATGCAAGATGACTCTGTAAAGCAAAATTTTATAATCCCCAGTAAGTTTGGTATTAATAGTAATAGTATTCTGTTTCTGGCCCATTGATGTCATCATGACCTTGTGATATGACCTTGACTCTTTTTGTTTGCAGACAAGTGGTATCCATTTCAGGCTCATCTCTGTTCTCTTGACCTTGTAATATGACCTCTTATTGTTCACAGTCTTCTATTTCTGGCTCATCCTTGTCCTCCTGACCCTGTAGTATGACCTCTTATTGTTCACAGAGAGGTTCCATTTCTGGCTCATCCATGTCCTCCTGACCCTGTAGTATGACCTCTTATTGTTCACAAAGAGGTTGTATTCTATTTCTGGCTCATCTGTGTCGTCCTGACCCTGTAATATCACCTCTTATTGTTCACAAAGAGGTTGTATTCTATCTCTTGCTCATCTGTGTCCTCCTGACCCTGTAATATGACCTTTTATTGTTCACAAAGAGGTTGTATTCTATTTCTGTCTCATCCGTGTCCTCCTGACCCTGTAATATGACCTCTTATTGTTCACAAAGAGGTTGTATTCTATTTCTGTCTCATCCGTGTCCTCCTGACCCTGTAATATGACCTTTTATTGTTCACAAAGAGGTTGTATTCTATTTCTGTCTCATCCGTGTCCTCCTGACCCTGTAGTATGACCTTTTATTGTTCACAAAGAGGTTGTATTCTATTTCTGGCTCATCTGTGTCGTCCTGACCCTGTAATATCACCTCTTATTGTTCACAAAGAGGTTGTATTCTATTTCTGTCTCATCTGTGTCCTCCTGACCCTGTAATATGACCTCTTATTGTTCACAAAGAGGTTGTATTCTATTTCTGTCTCATCTGTGTCCTCCTGACCCTGTAATATGACCTCTTATTGTTCACAAAGAGGTTGTATTCTATTTCTGGCTCATCTGTGTCCTCCTGACCCTGTAATATGACCTCTTATTGTTCACAAAGAGGTTGTATTCTATTTCTGGCTCATCTGTGTCCTCCTGACCCTGTAATATGACCTCTTATTGTTCACAAAGAGGTTGTATTCTATTTCTGGCTCATCCATGTCCTCCTGACCCTGTAGTATGACCTCTTATTGTTCACAAAGAGGTTGTATTCTATCTCTTGCTCATCTGTGTCCTCCTGACCCTGTAATATGACCTCTTATTGTTCACAAAGAGGTTGTATTCTATTTCTGGTTATCTGTGTCCTCCTGACCCTGTAGTATGACTTCTTATTGTTCACAAACAAGTTGTATTCTATCTCTTGCTCATCGGTATGCTCCTGACCCTGTAGTATGACCTCTTATTGTTCACAATATTCTGTATCTCATCTGGCTCATCTTTGTCATCATAACCTTGTAATGTTACCCTTTCTTCATAGACATGACACTTTCTTATCTTATAGAAGTTTTAAAAGTAGAAGCAGTCAAAGAAATTTTCAAGTTGAAGTTTTCTGCATGCAGCTATATGATTTCTGTAGATTGTGGTAATGCTTATTAAGTACAAGATTAAATATGTCGATGTTTCTATAAATTTGACCTTCTTGTCCATCTATTTTGAGCTGAAACATATCAGTTATCTACCCTGATCACCCTCAGCCATCCAGGTTCATCTTTTTTACAAATTTACAAGTGTATGCTTCCTGAAGATGTGGTATTCTGTCTGTACTAAATCACATGTACCTGAATTAATCTGTGATCAAGAATACAAAATTCCTCGTCACCACACAAAGCTACCACCCAGCATGTCTAGGTTTAGGAATTCCACCTCATAAATCAAGGTCAAGGTAGAACCCTTAGTGATAATCACAGTTATGTCTGGATTATGTTTGTTTATAATGAAATATATTTTTATGTCTTGTAGTCATGTTGATATAATATGGGTATTAGATATTTGCAATTTTCCAGAAGTTTACAAAATCAGTGAAGCAGATTTCAATAACCTGGTAGGAGAAAATACTTCTTTAAATGGATGAGTCATGGTTCATCATTAGTTTTTGTCATGCTCTGATGATCATAATGAAAAAAATGAAACATTTCACTAGAATCTTTGAAAGTGAAACTGACCCTATAGAAAAGAAAAATAATAATAATCAGAATAAATAGATGATGAAGTTGATAGCTTAGGCAAGTATCATAATCTTCTAAATTTCTAAAATCATTTCCACTGTAACAGTTCTGGAAAAAAGATTCAAGATTTTCTTTCAAGGTAAGGCATAAAAATCATTAAATTTCAAAAGTACATATAGGTCATGAATCTAAATAAAAAAATCATATCTTTCTTTGAGATTTTGGAAAATTAAATTTAGCAAGTCATTGATTTTGTGTGCAGTATTCTACATGTTTTATTTGAAACTTTAATACTCAGTGATAGGACAAGATCTACTATTCTAGGGTTGTTTTTCAAATGAATTTAAAATCAATGGTAATTAAAATGCAGTAATTATAATTAAGTGCAAAAGTTGATGTAAACAAAGGAAGTTTCTCTAGAATTATCAAATCTTCATCAATGAATTTTTTGTAGGTATCCAACCTTCATCAGTAAATGTTTGCTAGATAACAAACCTTCATCAGTGAATATTTGGTAGATATCAAATCTGAAATGAGTGAATGTTTGGTAAATATCCAACCTTCATCAGTGAATGTTTGCTAGATATTAAACCTTTATCAGTGAATGTTTGGTAGATATCAAACCTTCATCAGTGAATAATTGATAGATATCTAACCTGACATCAGTGAATATTTGGTAGATATCAAGCTTACATCAGTGAATGTCAAACTTGCATTATTTTGTTGCACGATAAGTAAGAAAGGTTTACATGAGGTTTTAATCACTGGTATGTCATATATATTTACATGGTTTTTTCACCACTGAAAGGTTTGAGTATTAAAACTATTTGAATTAAAATGAGGATAACTTATTCATCACTTTTTTCATATCTATAGATGCCTTCAGAAAAACTGTCAAGGGCTGGGCATGTTCTACGAACAGTTTTGCTGGCTCGGGCACCCCACATAATTCGTGACAGGAAGTATCATCTAAGGACATACCGGAGATGTATGGTAGGAACAGAAATGGTGGAATGGTTGTTGCAGCAAAGTCCCTTAGTACACTCCCGGAATCAGGCTGTTGGCATTTGGCAAGCATTGTGTGAAGAAGGCATTGTTGTTCATGGTGAGGTTATTTTGAGTTATCTCCCTTTTTGTCAGCTTATTGCTTACTCATATATTCCTAAAAACCATTGATTTCTACCTAGAGTTAATGACATAGTCTGAACCAAATGTTTCTGTTTGGTACTAAATCTTAGTGTTTCCTGCACACTTTTATTAGATAATTCATCAGATTTTCCTGAACTTTATCTGACTGATGTAGATATTATCTTAGAATATTCACCATCTGTTGGCACTAACACTATATAACCACTCTATAAAAAAAAAAAACAAAAAAAAACAACATTCAGTGTTCATCAGCACATAACTGCCAATGGCTGTTCCAGGAATTGTGCATACAAGAACAATTGTGCATTCTTTATGGAAATTTGGATTCCAACTATAAAAAATGAAAATTGATTATTTTAATTAATTATTTTTTCCAACTGAAAAAGAAGAGTTGGAAAATATAAGAAATAAATAAATATAAGCATTGAACTGCTTTCAGTTAGCATTCATGGGTTTATGAATGCCAACTGGATATGAGCAAATTCATCATGAAGTGCTAACATGCTTCATGGAATTTGCCTTTGTCCAGTTGGCATTCATAAATCCATGAATGCCAAATGACAGCAGTTCAATGCTTAATTGTCAGATTTAATCTTCACCATAAAGATTCAAAAGAACTGCAGTATAATAAGAGTTATTCCCCTTCAAGTAATTAGCTTTGTTGAAAAAAATCTTGGATTTCAAAACAAAAGACAAATTTCAGAAAATTGTTTTGCAGTATTATATCTTAATTTAAACATGAAACTAAGTTAGACCAATAATCAATTATAATTTAGTTCAATTAATAGCATCATATACTCTTCATATGAGTACATGTGTATTACGATATTACAAAAAGCAGACATGGAGGTTATCACAAAAAGTAGTTAGGGAGGCTATTACAAAAAAGCATTTAGGGAGGTTATCACAAAAAGTAGTTATGGAGGTTATCACAAAAAGTAATTAGGGGGGCTATCACAAAAAAGCGTTTAAGGAGTTTATCACAAAAAACATTTAGGGAGGTTATCACAAAAAATTGGTTAGAGAGATTATCACAAAAAGTAGTTAGGGGTTTATTACAAAAAAACATCAGGGAGAATAACAGAGAGAGGCTATCATAAAAATGCATTTCAGATGGCTAACACACAAAAATATTTAGGTCAGGCAAATCATCAAATGCAGTGAAAAGGTTACCAAAAAAAAGTCTAATTGACTTTGGAATCCTTCTACACTAATCTATTGTTTACCTAGACTTATAACTCTTCCAAAAACAAAATGCAGGAAAAGGGTTTTATGCTGTTAAATTGACTGTTACTATATAGACTTATTTGGTTGACAAGTAAGAAAACTACTGAGATAATATAAAAAATTTAGAAAACTGATTGAACAAGAAGAGTATTGGATGTTTATAGGAAGGTATGCTATACTGAAAGGCAACTTGTGTAAACTTTAGAGGTTATATAGAATGTAACATTAAATATGGTGCAAAGAGCATTATGATTAATCCTAGTATGTATCACATGTAGAATTACATGCAAGGATGAATTCAGGAGTTACCTCCCTTAAGATGCAGGGTGGCCTGCAATGAATAACAAAATGAATATTAGAATACAAGTCAACTGCAAATTTTGCAACAAAATTGAATTGATTAATTATTGATGTTATGTTAGTTTAATCAAATTACTTGCAGAGGATTCATACAAGTATGATGCTATTGAGTAAGCCATAAGTGATGTTAATACAGATAATATTGTCATGTCCATATAGAAAATATTGTGACATTATTTTTGTTTAAGTCCTACTTTAATCAGTATTTAGTAATGAGTCGGGGTTCATGATTGTCTGTTATAGACATTCATGAATATTTGTTAAAATGAAATGATACTTTAATTATCCCCTACTTTAAAACAAAGTTTGGGTGTTATATAGAAATAAGCTTGTCCATCTCTCATCCCTTACAAATGTCTGAGTGTTAATCTTAAACCAACATTCATAGACAGAATTTTTCAGAATTTTTTTTTTTAAATCATTTTTTGCTATGGATTTAATCAAAGTTGTGCCTCCTTAAATGTCTAACTTTCCCATTTAAACAACTTCTTCTCAGGCACAAGACAGATTTCAACCTTTGGCAGGGGGCTTTCTCCTAGGAAGTGGTTCCAGCTTGTGAACAAAAAGAGCCTAGAACTCTTAAAGGCTCAAAAAAGTGTCAAAATCAGTGCATCTTTAAAAATGATCAGCTTTCTTTCAAATTTGGTATACATTATATAGTTAAGTCTTGATATCTATAAAATTTCTAAATGAAATTGAAATCTGTTTGATAAACAAGAAATTATTGTGCATTTCAATTAAAATAGGGTGTGGTTTTATACAAATAGCTTATTAACTCAAAACTGATCAACTTTTTGTATGTACAAAGATATACATGTGACAGCTGTAAGGAATTAGCTGAGTATTATCATGACAATGTTTTAAGGCCATGAGAGCTAATTGACACTTAATATGACAGATATTGTGCTTGGTAGATATGCTAATTGGTACATGCATTTGCGTATCACTGCTTGCAGAATGTCCTGGATCTAGGGGACTTCAAATTGGAATATATATATATATATATATATATATATATATCTTTGTCTTTAGAACCTGTTGCTTAGTTTTAATCCAGATGGGCCTTTTTTCCACAGTAAAGCCCCTTTTTGTGATAAAATGAACAAAATTTCGTTTGGCTTTGCATTTGTACGTTTTTTACAATGGATCTTTATTTTAAACTTTGTGTGAAGTGGTAGTATGCTACCAGTACCATATGCAGTAGTGTCCCTTTCACAATTTTGTAATATGTCATTTTAGAGTTATGCCCCTTTTTTATGAAAACTTCGATAAAACTTTTTGTTTCCTCATAAAGAACAGTGGACAATTACAACTTCTTTGTATGCAGCATGTACTTCCTACAGTTAACTGGTATCAAATCAAACAGTTCCGATATTAAATCATCTTAAGTCACCTTTTTGTGTTTTCAGTTTACAGGTGCACATTTATCAGTATGTCAAATTAAATCCGGTTGTAAGTGGGAGATTAATGGAATCTACCCCTACCTTTAGTGTATGGCAAAGGAAGCTCAATCCTCAGGGTAAGATTCTTGAATAACAAACTCTCAGCAAGCCTCAGATCTGTCATTCAAGAATTTTTCCGCAAGGATTGAGATTCCTTTGTCATACCCTCAAGGTAGGGGTCAGTTATTTTTCTCCCAGATTTAAATACATATCTATGTAGATCTACATGTACATAAAAAAATGAAATCTGACATAACTATGCATTGCATTCTAGAAGCCAGATAGTTTGTGTGTGATAATTTGTATTGTGATGTCACAGCGTGGGTAGCTTGTCAATTCCCAAGGAGTTGACAAGGAAATCATTCCCTGTAAAAAAGAAGGAAAAGTCTGTGAACCTTGTGAGAAGTACTTGTTACCCCAGTTGCTGACAGCTCTAAGTTTTATTTGTTGATAATGAAAAACATAAATCAATTTCAGTTGATTGTTGATACTGTCAAGGCATGTAACACTTTTTTCCTTTTTTCCCCTTTTGTTGTAATTTTTTTTGCAATATTTCACAACACCTGTTGACATGTCTGATACATGTCATTAAGCATCTGTTACTTTATCTAATTGTAGGTGACCCAGTTCTCTGTTTATATTGACTTTTTATTGTCCTGATATGACTTATTTCAGCATAGCTCTATCGTGATATATTTTTAATTTTTTTTTCATTGAATTAGCAATAACTCATTGACTGTTCCTTAACAAATATTGTATGTATCTACATCTACTCACGAGTTGCTATAGCAACATTACTATAAATGTAGATTTATTCCCAAGTACTCCTTACTAAACAAAAACACAAACATATTGGATTAAAAATTTAAGTTGGTTTTAATGTCCACATTGTTAGTAAAATTTCATCCCCTTTGTGAGAAGTATGACAAATTAAACTTCAACAAAATATTAAGCTATAAGACTGATATTAAATTGAAATCTGTTCATAAACGAGACTTCAACAGGTGTTTCAAATGACATAGTGTACAGCTGACATAGTGGACAGTTGACATAGTGTACAGTTGACATAGTGTAAAGTTGACAGTGTACAGTTGACATAGTGTAAAGTTGACATATTGGACAATTGACATAGGGTACAGTTGACATAGGGTACAGTTGACATAGGGGACAGTTGACATAGGGGACAGTTGACATAGGGGACAGTTGACATAGGGTACAGTTGACATAGGGGACAGTTGACATAGGGGACAGTTGACATAGGGGACAGTTGACATAGGGTATAGTTGACATAGGGTGCAGTTGACATGGGGGCAGTTGACATAGGGGAAGTTGACATAGGGGCAGTTGACATAGGGGAAGTTGACATAGGGGCAGTTGACATAGTGTACAGTTGACATAGGGGATAGTTGACATAGACAGTTGACATAGGGGACAGTTGGCATAGAGAGTTGACATAGGGGATAGTTGACATAGGGTACAGTTGACAAAGGGTATAGTTGACATAGGGTATAGTTGACAATAGGGGGCAGTTGACATAGGGTACAGTTGACATAAGGGACAGTTGACATAAGGGACAATTGACATAGGGTGCAGTTGACATAGACAGTTGACATAGGGGACAGTTGGCATAGACAGTTGACAAAGGGGATAGTTGACATAGGGTACAGTTGACATAGGGTATAGTTGACAAAGGGTACAGTTGACATAGGGGACAGTTGGCATAGACAGTTGACATCGGGTATAGTTGACATAGGGGACAGTTGACATAGGGTATAGTTGACATAGGGTATAGTTGACATAGGGTATAGTTGACAATAGGGGGCAGTTGACATAGGGTACAGTTGACATAAGGGACAGTTGACATAGGGTGCAGTTGACATAGACAGTTGACATAGGGGACAGTTGACATAGGGGATAGTTGACATAGGGGATAGTTGACATAGGGGACAGTTGGCATAGACAGTTGACATAGGGGACAGTTGACATAGGGGCAGTTGATCTGATTTTGTTTTGTTATGCCACGCTAAACAATTTTTCAGTTATTCAGTGGCAGCCAGTTTTTCATTGTGGAGGAGAGAACCCAGTTACTTTTTACCTGGAAGAGATCACTGGCCTTCTGTAAGTAAACTGGCAAACTTTTTCACAAAAATCAGTCTAGGTTCCAGCGGGGTTTGAACTTGCGCTGACAAGAAGTGAGGGATTGTGATATACTCTAACCACACGGCCGCAGAGGCCTCCGGGATAGTTTAGTTTTGAGTTAATAAACCATTTGTATTATACAAATGGTTTATTAACTCAAAACTTATTTACTTTTTTATAGACAAAGATAATGAGAAAGTTGTTACCTATTATCTCAGGGTCAGTGTGACAAAGTTTCAAGGTCATTGAGTCAATGGTTAATGTCACAGGCCTCACAATAAATGGAAAATAATGTTTCCAACTTGTAGACATTTTTAACTTCTACAGAACCATTGGGCCAGTTTAACCAAACTGGACAGGAAGTGTCCCCACGTGAAGCCACATAAAGTTTGCAAATGAAAGTAGGTTAGAACCCATAGGGGTCCTAAAAGGGTCTAAAAAGGACCAAAACTCTTCTTCTCATGAACCAATGATTCTTTCAAATTTTGTATGCTGTACATGACTGTTAAGACAATGTCAACAAAATTAATATTTACAAGTAAAATAGAAAACTTCATAAACAAGCCTTTAGCAAGGGCTTCAATTGACATTGGGTACAGTTTAATACAAATGGCTTATTAACTAAAAACTGATTGACTATTAAAGTGTATACAAAGATATTTTCAGACCACATGTACCTAAATAAACAGAAAATATGAGTTTTCCATACACATTTAGTCATTTTTTACTTCCTCTGAAGAACCAATGGTTTGATTTTAACCAAACTTTACAGGAACAAACTCCATGTGAAGTTGCATAATATGTGTGTACATATGAAAAGGTGCTAGTAATGATAGGGGCTCCATAAGGGGCTAAAACTGGGTATGATTTCACTCAGGTGATTGTTAAGGCCCATTGGTCCTCTTGTTAGACCCAGTTTTGCTTCAGTTAAACCCAGTTGTTCTTTAGTTAAACCTACTTTTTCATCAATTAAACCTAGTTATTTTTATTAAACTTAAACTTTCTTCAGTTATTGTAAGTTCAAGATAAACTTTGTTCAGCTTGAAAAAAAATCTGGTTTAACTGAATACTCTAATTATTTGGAGAAAAAACAAAAAATAATTGAATAAAGTAAGTTAAACACATTTTAAGATGTAATTCGGGCATACCTAGGCCCAGCACCATAAAACTTGAGAATTTACTTAAGTCTGAGAATATTCTCAAATTGGCCTGTTTAGCCAATCAGATTTCAGGATCTGTCACATTTGTGTAATACTTAGACTTATGTAATTCTTAAGTTTTATGGTGCCAGGTCCTAGTTTGACTACTTTAAAGAAAATCTAGATTATTTTCGCGTTCCAGCAATATATATTGATGTTTGAGTGGAAAATGATAAATATTGAATTAAGTGCCCTAAAATCACATTAAAGAGCTAAACCTTGCTTTCCTTTTTAAACTAGGACTTTCTTGAAAACCCACCTACACTAATTGATATGATAATACCATGGTATACTGTCTACACAACATCAGATATGAAGGATTTCATAAAATTCAGATATAAGTAGGTGACCTGGAGAAAGTAGATAAAACATACAAGATTTTTCACATTTTTCAGGTTGAATCATTCTAAATGTTTTTTATATTTGTTTTAATGATCAGATCTATTGTTTGAACATTTTCGTAACTTTTCAGCTCTTTAGATATTATTGACAAGGCAAAAAATTGATTATACAGCTTTGTAATCTGCGCATGAATTAAATGTTTGTTACCAAATTATATGCAAATTATTCTTTTTTTATCTCAGTGTGCCGAGAGCATGAGTTCAAGGACAAATACCTGTTCTATAGGTTTATACAGGATGATCAAGGTGTTGGAACGACTCCCTCACACAGCGAAAAGAAAGAATGTGAGGAGGAGCTTCAAGATACTCTATTGCTACTGGCACAGATCGGACCGGACGCAATGATGCGTATGATACTTAGAAAACCGTATGTATTCTTGTTTTTGCTTAGTAAAATTGAAAATTGAGACTCCACAACTTGATAGAAGAAACTATTGTATTGTTTATATGTGTTTGTGAACATGATTATGCATGATCATGTGTAAAAATATACAGTGAAATCTCGTTGTGTCAAAATCGGATGAGTCGAAATTCCGGCTATGTCAAAGTTGAGCAGCTGGTTCCAATTTTTCTAAATAGATAAATTTGTTAACTGAAATTCTGGTTTCCCTGAATTCCAGACCTTTTCGAAGTAATAGGTGTGGTCTCGTGAGATTTTAATGTATTTGAAGTTGGTATTGGTATGTGTTTTTGTTAGTCCCCTGCTAGGTCCAGGGGGTGGGGCTTTAGATTTATGTTGTGTTCATCCATCTGTCCATCCTTTTGCTTTGTCCAGCCCATATCTTCCTCATTTGTTTAATTAGACTAGCAGTATTTGGTGCAAGTACACACCTTAACAAGAAAGAGTGTTTCATAAAAAAATTCCTACCACCTTTCCCTAGTTGTCAGAAAAAAATGGTCATTTTCAAGATCAACAGAAAAAAACATGTTGCTTGGTGTTTATAGAAAAGAAAACTAACAGCTTCTACTTAGGCATCCTTTTCCTTTTTGTAACTTGTCCAAATCATAAATCCTCTTGTCCAAAATTTTTGAATAATTTTTTTTTTCAAACTATAGACCTAACTAATTTTTAGCTCACCTGGCCCAAAGGGCCAAGTTAGCTATTGCTATAGCCAAATATCTGTTATCTGTTGTCTGTTGTCTGTCGTCATCGTCCATCTGTTAACTTTTGCATATAAACATCTTCTTCTCAAGAACCATTGAGCCAATTTTAACCAAACTTGGCATATAGCATCCCCATGTGAAGCTGCATAATGTTTGCCAATGGGACTAGGACCCATAGGGGACCCATAGGGGATCAGCTATTTGTATACAAAGGTGTATGAGAATGTTGTTAGGAATTATCTAAAGATCATTTTTACAAAATTTCAAGGTCATGGGGTCAAAGGTCAAGATCACAGGCACATAAGTAGATGGAAAATACAATTATTTTTTTGTAAAAATTTTTACATTTTTGACTACTTCTCCAGAACCATTGGTGGAAATAAATTATATCCCCTTTTTGTGAATTTTTCATGATTTTGGATTTTTTTTAACATTATCTTGAAAAGTATAGTTGGTAGAGTAAAAGTGAAAGAAGCAAAAATGTTCATGCAAAGATCTACTGAAAGTCAACAGGGCTGAAATTGTCAGGTCACCCATTTTAGGAGTTATATCCCCTTTAAATGGAATTCTTATGTTTTTGACAGTTTTGTCCCATTATCTTTAAAAATACAATAGATAGAAAGTGAAAGAAGCAAATATGTTCAGCATGCAAAGATCTACAAAAATGTCAATAGAGCCAAAATTGTTAGGTTGACCCTTATGGGAGTTACATGTACTTTCCCTTTTAGTGAATTTCTCATGTTTTTGACTGTTTTGACCTATTATGTTGAAAAGTATAATAGATAGAGAGAATGTGAAATAAGCAATAATGTTCAGCATGCAAAGATCTACAAAAAAGTCAACAGGAATGAAATTGTCAGGTTGACCCTTATAGGAGTTATTTCCTCTTTGTGAATTTTTTTCATGTTTTGAGCAGTTTTTCTTATTATCCAGTGATCACCATGCAAAGATCTTTAACAAAATTATTGTGCAAAAATTGTTAGGGTAATTCTTGTGAATGGTATTTCCCCTTTTAAATGGATTTCACATGTTTTTGACTGTTGTTGCACATTATCTTGAAAGGTCTATAAAAGGTCAGCAAGGCAAGTCCACCCTTATTCAAGTTAATTCTCCTTTTCATTGCAATTTTCATGCTATTGGTTGCTTTTCAGTATACTGTCAGTAAAGTACATTTTCCTCGGGTGATTATTAAGGCCCAATGAACCTACTGTTTTTATCATCCTTTACACATTTTTTTATGTCTTCTGTAATGTTGACCAATTTTGCACGGTAAGCAACTTAAGGCCCCTTGGGCCTCTTGTTTAATGTTTGAAAGGATGTTAAAAGTATTAATAAAGCAACGTTCATTTGATTGCAAAACGTGAACACAATGAAAAATAAAAAACAACAATGAGGAAACAGATACTATAAAAACATGCTGCCTTTGATATTATCGAGAAGTAGAACACATAGTTACAGATAAGTAAAACATCATCTCAGGAAGCCTTATCCCTGGTAAATTAGATTGTTTGATTGATTTCAGCATGTTTTATCAATTATCTTCCTTGATATGTTTACTTCCACCTATTTTTCCTTTCCTTGTAAATTACAAGGCCAAATTTGTCAAACATGTATTTATAATTACAGATCAAGTTTGTAATAAAGTCAGTGAGACTGCGATTCAAAAGTTTTTTTTTAGCTCACCTGAGCCTTTGGCTCAAGTGAGCTATTGTGATCACTCTCCGTCAGTCGTCCGTCCAGTATAGTTAGTATTTTCGACTTCTTCTCTGAAACCATTGAAAGGATATGCTCAAGGTCCTTTACCAATTTTGTAGTTTTCAGCCAGATCAGCCCCGGGGTGGATCTGAGGCGGGGCAAAATAGGTCACATAAGGCATCCCTCTTTAAAAATCTTCTTCTCCAGAACCACTGCATGTATTGAAAAATGAATTGTTTCTAAGTGATCTACATGAATGTATGATTCAAGTTGGTATTTTTCATAGAAATCGGAATATTGATTTTTGACACTTTTTTTGTCTTTTCAGACTGTCATTTTTATTTATATTTGTATGATTTTCTCAATTACCTCCCCTTGTATTCACTTTGATGCATTCATTAAATGTGTTTTACTTGTAATTAGGTGAAGAAATGTTTTTGTGCTATAATTTTGTCGAAATTTTAATTTCTAGAATTTTTATGAATTTTTTAAGACTGCAAAAAAGAGAGGGGGGTTGCATTTTTTAAACATAAATTTTCAATCAAATTTAGCATAAAACTTTATATCAAGAAATTTTTTGGTAAGAGTTCAGGTTTGTTAAAGATTTTTGAATTTGCTAGGTTTAAGTGACTTTACAATCTTCAGAAATGTCTTAATTCTTATGATATAGTGTTCTTCTGTGCTGATTTCAACTGAATTTAATTAAGTATCTGCTTTTAGATTTTCTTTCCATGATTTTGTTCACAGACCCTTTCACAATAGCTGCTGTCCTGTACCTTTGAGTGGCAAAATTATACATATACCCGCAAATACATAGACATCGTTATAGTAACTGATTGTTTCTTGACATCATTTTCCGGGAATCTGTACATATCATTTTGCCACTCCAAGTTACAGGACCGCAGTTATTGTGAAAGGCTCTATTGACACACATTGTTTTGTTACTAAGAATAGAAGACTGTTTCCATGTAAAAATGGCTTACGTCTTGTGGAATGATGTTTTTTTAACATATCTTTTTACCCAAATTTTCATGCTGATTTGATGGCCACTGTACAGGATGTGAGTAACTTCTGTACAGACAATTGACAATCAAAATGAAGTATATGAGTCAGTTTGAATTCAGAAGTCATGTGATCCCCTAAAACCCATGTTTATTGCACATCTATCTACAATTTAAACATCCCTCTAACAGAGGAGGGAGGGATCTATAAAAATTGATTCTATTAACATGGCTTAAATATGAACTTTAACCAGCTTTAGCGGAGATTGAATTTAGCAATTCTGTCTCACTAGTCTGTTGGACTAGATGTAAACCAATTTTACTAGTCCTGTGACAAATTCACTAGCCCCAAAGTGGTACCAAATTGAATTACCAAATTGACATGTACATTGTATTTACTGAATTGGTACTATTTTTGTGTTTTGGTACTGCCATGAGTCAAAGCAATTAATGATTATCTTAGTAAAAATTTAAAGATCTGATTAGGAATAGTGACCAATGTAGATGGATACATTATACACATTTTACAGGGTACATTCATTGCTCATGGTCATACCGTAATGCTTATAAATGCAGATTTTCTACTGGTTGTCTGGACAAGCTGAAGCACAACCTTGTCAAGTCTGCTGCAAAAGTTACAATTGGATCTTGTACTGGACTACTGCTAATTTCGAACCCTATCCAGGCTTATGTTTTAATTTTTTTTTACCTTTTTACTTGATTGATTATTTGAAATTGACATGTAAAATGCAGATCAGGTGTTGTTAATGTCGAATGAATTATATGAAAGTTATTAACCATGAATAAAGCAAATGAAATAGATATCCATTTAATTTCCATTCAGTCATTTATGAGATCATGTTCAGAGAGACTAGAGTTCAGACTCATGTTTCATGGCAATTGAATGACTTAAGTAAAAGTAATGGCCCTTGGCGATAGATAATTGAGTGACATCAGAGAATTTTTATCATATTTTATAATTATTTAACGGAGTGTTTATCATTTTGATTGATTTGTGTTATTTTATTACACTCATTTTTATTTATTTCTCTAAAGCTTTAACATAAAAAGTTGCTATTAGGCACATGACATGTATGCATGAGATAAAATGTAACATCCTTAAGTTAAGAAGTTGTGTAGATAAAGCACCTATTTCTGGTTGGTCTCGCTGTTTGTGACGTGATTTTCTTCTGGTCAGTCTCGCTGTTGGTGTTCTGATTTATAATGGTGTTAGTTTTACTGATTTTATATTTGACTCCAACATTTCCACTGACGATGATTTATAACACAGCAAATGAAATGGCCTCTTTATACATGTATATAACATGAACTTTATTCAAGGTCATTTACAAAAAGGACAATGTCTTACAGAGGGATACTATTTAATTTCATGTCCAAGTTAAATAGAATGGCAATAGTTTGTATAATTGGAGGCTTGTAAAATATAACAGACAAAAATGCTTCCTGTTGTGATTTTTTATGATATATGTTGATGTGCTGCTTACATCAGTGATATATATAGTAGGCTTTTATATATTGCTGTTTACACATGATTGTGATTCAAATTCAAGGGCATTTGAGAATGGTCAAGGGCACTTGGAGACAAAAGTTCTAGGTATCTTTGCATAAGTTGATGTTCCTTTACTAAGGGTTCAGCATAGGTGCTAGGAGCCACAAGACTTTTAGGTGAGACTTAGATGTCCAATGTCAAAGCAGTAATAGCATGTTAAAGAACTGCATGTCACTGGATTACAAAAGTTCACAGGTCCTAAATTTTCAGACCTTGGACCCAGGATTTAGGAGGTAGGAAAATCCCTGCATTGAAATAAATTGTGGGCTTGAAGTCAATAAATTTACTCAGTAGTCAAGCTCAACTTCAACACTTCATGACTTTACAGTAAAAACACACAAAATTTATTCTGTAACTGGACATGTTTGTATGTCGATGGCATACAATTGTAAATAATGATAAAAATTATTGCTCATTTGAAGGAATATTTAGAAATATTTTTAAAAAAATGTTTGAGTGTGTACTCAAATTTTGAGTACCATTCTCAATGTATCTATTCATTTTTTTACAGGAACATCATAAGTGTGAGACAAAAATTTATATGTGAATGATTAAAAATAATGTTTCCTAATCACTCAAACCAAAAAGTTTTACAGATGATTATATAATCAAAATAATGAAATAAAAGTAATTGAGCTCGAGTATTGAGTATAAATTTGATGATTTCGGGCTTCAGCGTTACAAGCTCTCTCTATTTTAAGAAGACAAATACAGTTATATAGTGATATATGACATTTGATCTTTGAGGTCCAGGTGTATCATAACATCAACAGGTAATTAATCAAAGAAGTTGATAGAATGGCAGTAGAATATCTAATGTATTTTCTGTACTGATAATTGACCATAATATGTTGTACAAATCATCGATTTCCAATACAAGGACAGCTTATAACAAAGTTTAAAATATACAATTTATTAATTCTGTGTGGGTAAACCTAAAAAAATAATAATGATTCATACATCACCTAGGGAGAGTTTGATGTGGCCTGTTTTAGCAATTGTTTATGTACTATTTTACCTGTGACAGGTGTGATCTTATTTCACTGTCTGTTACAGACCCATGCAGGCAGGTAACATTTGTTTTACCTGATGTAATTTGATGAATACATTGTGCATACTGAATAGCTTAAAGCAGACAGTTCTTCACATTGGTTGACTTTTGTTGTTATAGATGAAATTATTATTATTTTACAATGTGAAACATTTTTTAAAAGATAAAACAGTATTTTGTTAACTGTTATTTCATCAGTTTGGGGAGATATTGAATATGAATATCTCATGACGTGTTTGAAAAACAATTTAAAATATACATAAGTGTAATGTGAGTAAACGGTTTGTATCATAGTTATGGAATGACATTTAAATGACATGTATTTGACATGATGTATAGACAAAGAAACAAATGCAACATTAAGTAGGCTGTGAATAGATCACATTTACACATATAATGGCTGCATGAGGCTCAAGGACCAAACCGAGATGAGACCGAGATGTATCTTATCATTTGTTTGCTTTTATTTAATTGTGTATATTGGGGGGGGGGGTGTCAGTACGTCGGCCACTCGTTTGGTCTTTAGCTCTAAGACATACCTTTCATATTTTTCTAATCAAAAACTGAATACTTGTTTTCCATGGATACTGTCTACATTTGGCATGCTCTCTATCATCACTGTGACCTTGAAATTTTTCATGTTACTACCATACATTTCCCAACTTTGATACTGGGCATGTAAGCTTTTGAACTGTATGATAGATACTTTCTTTTCTGCATGCATTTAATATTATTATTAGATTATTATATTTGTTATTAAGGTGAATTTAGGTTTTAACATTGACCCTAAAAAAGTTTATCCCATAGATTCCAGACTAGGGAATATCGCAGTTACAAATGTAGTTTTATGAAGAATGAAACTACATGTAGATTCATGTAACAGAATATTTTAGATCTGTTTTACATAAAGGATGTCCAAAAAATTTTTGATTCTACATTGTTATTCAGTGGACTAACTATAAAGCCATGATTAAAATATTATTTGTTTGATGTTCGCCAGCCAGTAATTTTAAAAGTGTCATTCAGTCAGTAGGCATTTTTTCCCCTTTTGATTTTAGTATATAAATTAGACAAAATCTAAGATTTTTGATAAGAAAAAATAAGTGGACAAAATTGACAAAAAAAAAAAATAATAATAATAAAAGAAAAAATTGGGGTTAGGGCCTTTTTAGGTGGGTTGGTCAGATTATAGCAAACAAATCTTTTTTTTTCATTTTTGGCCAAGATATGCTATGATGTACATACATATATACATTCATCTTCCCCCTCCCCTATATCGTACATTTGTAGATTAACAAAGATTCCAGATTGCTGAATTAAAGGGGAATTAGCTGTATTTTCCAAAAACATTTATTTCATTTATTACAACTTAGATTGATGTACAATAACAAATAAGAAATATACACAGCCATAAAAAATCTTAAGATTCTATATATTTTTTAAAATAAGGTCAGGTCCAGTGAGGTATTAATATACAAAAGTAAGGTCCAGTTAATCAATGGCAACTGATAAAGTACCAAATCTGGGTTTCTTGAGCAATTTTCACAAAATATATAGGAATTTACAAATTTTTTGCCTATATATCTCTTGTTCGTTATTGTACATCAATCTAAGTAGTAAAGAAAAGAAAAAAGATTTTTGGGGGAAAAAACACAGCTAATGCCTCTTTAAATGAAAAATAACTACACGTAAACTTAAATCTATGGATGTATACAATTTGTGTATATATATATATATATATATATATATATATATATATATATATATGTGTGTATATATATATATTAATTTGTTACATGAAAGTCCAGTGACTGTTAATTACCAGGGGGTATATACATTGTACATATGAACACCAAAAATCCATTAAAATGTTTTGATGAAATGATCTATTTATTTTACTGTTACGCATTTACCATGCTGTAATCTGTTCAGGAATGTGATTTTTTTTGTCACATACATGTATGTTTGTAATACGTATCACAGGTAAATGGCATTGTGACATATACACTGAGGTCTCACAGCTAAATGCATTGTGACATATATACCGAGGCCGGATTATCCAAAGAACCATAAATAAACAATGTCGTAACAATACTTATATATTAGTACTTAGGATAATGCAATAATCTCTCCACTGTACAGTCAATGAAAAACATGATTTACTATTATCCTCAGGTAAAATAAAGGAGTTCCAATGTTGTCTTTAAGCTTTTATAAAATCCTCAAAATATTATATATTAAAATATTTAATTATCACCCATATTTAAAACAAAATCTTAATAGGTGGCCTTATATAGATAACTTTTCTGCTGTCAAAAGATTCGTGAGGGGCATATTGTTTTTTTATTTTACTATTATCAACATTTTGGTTTATGTCAGTTAAGTTTAGTCTCCCTCCTCAATTTCTAATCAAATTTAATATATTGCTTTTTTTTTAAATGAGATTATGGGATGAGTTCAACATTCAACGAGCCGGCATGGCTCAGTTGGTAGCGCGCTCGACTCTTGATCGTGAGGTCGTGAGTTCGAGTCCAGCTGGCGGCAGGTTTGTTTCCTGTCCTTCGAATGAGACAGTAAAAACCGAGGTCCTGTATCACAGTAGGTGTCGGCATATTAAAGAATCCTCACTGCTCAATGGCTGTAAGTGCCGAGCATAGGCCAAAATTTGAAGCCCTTCACCGGCATTTGGTGAAGTCTCCATATGAGTGAAATATTCTTGAGTGGGACATTAAACAACAATAAACAAACAAACAACATTCAACAATATTTGCCAGAGTTATGGGACTTGAAAATCTTGATGAACGGCGTAGCTCTCAGGGGCATCATGTTTATCGACCACATCTTGTTATATATTTACACTTGTTTCACAGAAATAATGATGAACAAAGGTCAAATCAGAAGGATAAAAATAAGTATTCAATATAATTTTTTTTTTCAAATATTTAATAACTCACTTGTTTTTCTAAAAAAGCTTGAATTTAATAGTGATAATACAGGGTGTTTCAAAAAAACATGTCCCAACTTTATCATCCATTCAATAGAATTTGTTGCAAGCTACATATCAATGTAAGGGATATATCATATAAAAAAGTGTTTCATAACAATTATTTTAGCTTTCAATACATACACATTAAATATTATTCAAGTATGTCACATTCTTAACTATTAACATTTTGGAAATTTACCAATTGAACATCATTTTCCATTACCTATTCCAAATGTCCACCATTTTCTCTGTCACTAACTGTAACCTGTCCAGGAAGTTTCAGATAAGATTTTCATGTGTATCCAATGGAATCCTTCCAATTATATTCTTATTGCCTGTTTTAGGTCATCAAGATTATATAGGCATATTGGGTATACTCAATAAGATTTAAAACATCAAAATGAAGGTCCTTCTTCCATTTTGGTAGTTAAACCAAATAATGCTAATTTATGAAGATGACATCGATGACATCATAAAACAATGTCTGACCTCATAGGTTTTGGGATTATTTAATCATAAATGTTCAATAAAATTCTCTCTCTAATGAACTTTCATTTTTTTTAACTATCATGTGTCTGCACAAAGTTATAGATATTTGAAGAGGAGACATGGTTTTTAAAACATATATACATGTAGGCCTACATGCACATCATGACATGTATCAAGTCAGTTATGAGTCAGTATAAAAAAGAATTATGTAATAAAAGTCAAATAATGTTTTTTTTGTTAGAAGTGCACATTTTTCATATACTATAGAGTCTGTATATCTGTTTGAAAATAAAACAGCCCAAAATCCAATAGTAACTGAAGATTTGAGTAACATGTATAAAATCAGCAAGACTTGTTAAATAATAGATGAAAGCGTAGTTGCAAACTTTGTTATTTGACATTATCACAGGGAAAAGTAAACAATGATAGATTGCATATGTAGATACGAAATACAGATAAATTGAGTATTCTGGTCGAAAATTGTAATCGGAAAGTCTATGAACTGCAGACATAGGATTGTGTGTGTTCTGGAATGAATTTCAAATAAATTCTTTGACATATGTAATGTAATTATTGCAGTAATGGCCTCAGATAAGAATGCTACCCATGACTTATATATACAAATGTATTGATTTAAACTCAAAATGCCTTTGAGCATGAAATCTTACTCCTAATAGCCATTTGAAATTTGAAAAGCATTCTAAAAATGTAAAAACTCCATTTAAATACATTACTTTTGAGTCCCTGTTAAGAAATTGCCTGCTATTCATAAACATAAAAATTATTGTATAGCTTTAATTCATTTGTACTCATCACAACTTTATATATATCATACTTCGACCTAGATGTGGCTCTACAGCCCAAGCTGTTTATGTTTGAGACAGATAGGACTGTAACAACTCTGAAGATAACACTGTATACTGCCACGGTAAAGTGGCACATCCGGGGTTTGTCAAAAACCAAAATACATTGTAATACAGTCTATTTTCCAAAAATAGGTAAAACGTGACTTCATGAATTACTGTAGCTCTAATATTTTGTTGCCAAAAACAATTCTGTCACCACTGTTATGATTCATTTTAGACTCGTTGTGTTTGTAAACATTTGCCAATTTAGTTTGGTAGCTGACTTATACAACCAGATGTTTTCAGATATTTTGATTGTCAATGCTATTGACTGTAATTCTTGCCTTCCTAATGAAAATTCTGAAAAAAAAACAATTCTCTTGTCAGAGCCACTGCAGTATAGTCACTCAAGTTTAGAATATAATTACGTTATTTCTGTAAAACGCTTTCTCGGTACCAGCCTTTAAAGCTTTAGGTAACGTTATGTAATCTTAAATCTAGCAGACAAACATACTTGTATCAACTGGTGGTTTTCTATTTCAAAATACAACTGTATATGAATACAAGTTGATATAGTACACAAACTGTCTTTATATCCCCCCAAAAACCCAGTAAACACACTCTAAATTCACAAATTTTCGGCCCCTTGGCCTTTATCAAGTGAAAGACAACAATATCTATATATATATAAGCTACATGGTATCAAAGCTGAATGTCTCTATATCATTTAACTGCTTTATGTTTTGTGGTTTTTTTTTAAGAATAAAAAGATCTTGACCTCTGAAAAAAAACCCATCAGATTTGATACCGATAATAAATCTTGATTCGTTTTCTGTATTAGTCCAGGTTAGGTATCACTATTATTCCAATTCAGGTTTTACTGTATTAGTCCAGTTCAGGTTTTATTGTTTTATACCAGTTTGGGTTTTTAAGTATTAGTCCAGTTTAGGTTTTAAGTATAAGTCCAGTTCGGGTTTTACTGTATCAATCTATTTCATGTTTTACTATATTAGTCCAGTTCAGGTTTTACTGTATTAGTCCAGTTCAGGTTTTACTGTATTAGTCCAGTTCAGGTTTTACTGTATTAGTCCAGTTCAGGTTTTACTGTATTAGTCCAGTTCAGGTTTTACTGTATTAGTCCAGTTCAGGTTTTACTGTATAAGTCCAGTTCAGGTTTTACTGTATTACTCCAGTTCAGGTTTTACTGTATTAGTTAAGTTCAGGTATTACTGTATAAGTTCAGTTCAGGTTTTACTGTATAAGTCCAGTTCAGGTTTTACTGTATAAGTCCAGTTCAGGTTTTACTGTATTAGTCCAGTTCAGGTATTACTGTATAAGTCCAGTTCAGGTTTTACTGTATTAGTCCAGTTCAGGTTTTACTGTATTAGTTAAGTTCAGGTATTACTGTATAAGTCCACTTCAGGTTTCACTGTATTAGTCCATTTCAAGTTTTACTATATTAGTCCAGTTCAGGTTTTCCCGTACTAGTCCAGTTCAGGTTTTACTGTAATAGTTTAGTTCAGGTATTATCGTATTAGTCCAGTTCAGGTGTTACTGTATTAGTCCTTTTCAGGTTTTACTATATTATTCCAGTTTAGATTTTAGTGTACATTTTGTATTATTCCAGTCTAGAATTTATATAAACAATTCTATCTTATAATCTGAGTACTGATATTCTATAGTTATCACTAAAGAAAGGTATTAATGAAATAGATTACTATAATCCTTTTGTGTAAGCTGTGTTCATGTGTTGCTATCAAAACAGTGTGATTTTCATTGCACTCCATATACCAGTAGTTACTTTGTAAATCACCTGTAAAGATTTTAGTTGTGTGTGACAGTCTAATTATTTTATGTTTCTTCCCATGTTCTATAGAAGTTATACACTCTTAAATGTTATGTTAATTCAAAACATTTTTTTTCTGTCCCCATAAACTGAGACAAAATTTTGTGTGACATACCTGTTCTGTGAAACCTGATCATTTATTGATACATCATCAAATGCATGCATGAGTTGCTTTTTGCTGAGGATATGTTTGTACGGCCAGTATTAATACACAAGTCATCGTCTTAGCATACAGAGGAAGATAGCAGGACTAATGTGTATGGATGTACCAGCTAGAAGATTTACAGTTTAATATGTAATGTACATTGACTTTTAACTATATAAGTATTATGAATGTGATTGGCGTTCATTGTAGTGTTGTAAATTGCTTATAGCTTTATTTATGCAATTCATACATTGGTCAGGTGTGTTATTTCATTGGTCACAGAAATATTGTTGATTTCAGACTTGCAGTGACAATGAAGTCCAATTTCAAATGTCTGTTTCACTCAGGATACTTATATAAAAGGATTTAAAGCTAGGGACTGGATTTCTACATGATACAGTCGCTTGGGAGTATAGGTGAACTTGTGTATCAAATAGTACCACTGGAACACACTCAAGATCAGCTGCTATTCTGTATTACTATATTTTAATGATACATGTATCTATAATACATACATGTTATGGAATATAGTTTTTGACAATCGACTACAGTGTGACAGCTACAGTTGTAGGATGCGAGATGGATATATATGGGATGTCTTCCTAGTTTGATTGAATGTTGGAATTATAGTATCTAATTGTGAAGAATTATCTGCTAAATATTGTAAATCAAAATGGAACATTTAATTACATCTACGATCAGCTGTAGTTTTACGACTTTGACATTAGCTCAGATTAAAACTGACGATATACTAACTATGATGCTTCTGAAGCGGTAAGTTGTCAGTTAACTGTATCAATGTCCCATAGTCTTATTTTATATAATTGATCATAATTTGCTTGACCTTATGGGTTATGGGTAAAATAACATGTCAACATTTTATCAGGCATTTTTGATGGGAAACAATATGAAAGGGCATTGTCTTTTAATAAAGACGCAGGTGTATCAAAAAATACTGAAGGAGCTAATGATTTAGATAAAGGCAATCATGACTTTTTCTCCCATCAATGTATGCTTTGATAAAATTAAAGATGAAATTACTGTTTAACTCATCAACCCCTGAAAAATAATAGACTCCTCTGTAAATCAATGACTTAGACCAGTCCATTTGTGTCTTAGGGGTTAAATGAGTTAACTTAAGTCATCATGAAGACTTTATGAAGACTTTAATTAACTGGAATTACCATACTCATATATTGGCAGATCTTTATTGCTCATAATTTCCCATTCATATTTATAAAGGAAAAGTCCTAATGTTTTTGGTGAAGGAAGTACATGTAATTTCTTTGTTTTTGGAGTTACAAATTGAATTGTCATATGGCATTGAAAAATCTATGTATACGGCAATAAAATTTCCAATGGCATTTGCCTAGCTTCAATTATTTTTCACAAAAGTTATGAATGTGATAGCCTGGTAAATGCATGTCATAAATTTTCCCCTATTTCAGAGTTGACTTCAGTTCTCAAAATTCACAGGAAAATCCTTGTAACAGATTGTAATGTTCTACATACATAACATCATAGTCAGCTCCCGTACAAAAAGATTGTGTTGATCTTTGTGACCCTCACAGTATATTGAAGTATTATGGTTATTATAAAATAACAATAACACATTTTCAAAGTAATTTCCATTAACAATTTGAGGAACTGTCAGTAAGTAAAATTACCCTATAAATACATATCATCAGTCACTTCAAACACATCATTGTAATTGTATAAAATTGCCTTCCACTGTGATTGTTATGTAGTTACCCTCAGTTGTGATCTGACCTGTGTGAAACTTCCTTAATTGAGACCCACAACCCTCAATAGTGAAGTGACCTATGCAAAACTTACTGATGATAACCATGCACCCTCAAATGCAGTTTGACCTATGTGAAATGTCCTTAATGGTGGGCCACCACTCTCAACTACGTTTGACTTACATGTATGCAAAATTTGTTAATTGTAGACCACCATGCTCAGTTATGGGGTGACCTATGTGAAACTTCCTGAATCCCAACCACCACCTTCAGTAGTGAGGTGACTTAAGTGTTAACTTCCTTAATCATGTACTACCATGCCCATTTGTGATGTGATCTATGTGAAACTTCCTTGTGATGTGAGCTGTATTAAACGTCCTAAATCAGGACCCACCTTCAATTGTAATGTGACCAATATAAGCCTTCCTTAATTGTGGACTACCACTTTCAGTTGTGATGTGACCAATATAAAACTTCCTTAATTATGGACCACCAACTTCATTTGTAATGTGACCTGTACAAATCTTCCTTAATTGTGGACCACCACCTTCATTTGTGATGTGACCAATATAAAACTTTTTTAATTGTGGACCACCGACTTCATTTGTGATGTGACCTGTATAAAACTTTCTTAATTGTGGACCACCGACTTCATTTGTGATGTGACCTGTATAAAACTTCCTTAATCATGGACCACCATAGTCACTCCAATTATATTAAGATTTGAAGATCTGTGACCGAGGTGCCTGTGCTACCAATAGTGCAATCTGGGCCCGAGTGTATCTGTGACCTTGGGATTGTGGCCTGATCACCTCTTACACCTGCCATGCACTTACTGTTAAGCTACACTGCTTTTGTGGCACCACTGTAAGAGTGGTCACATTAAGTCATTAAGGGGAATTAGCTTTCATGTGTTGATTTGTTTTGTCAGCATCCATATCAAGAATAACACCACTCCATAAATAAAGTTTATATTGTATTGAAGTTCAACATATGTACAAATAAAAGTAATTCACAGCATTAAAGGTCTAAGTCACCATATTTATCAAATGAAGAAAGTTATGATTTTGCAACAGTTGTCATTAGTTGATAAAATAAATCACAGGTGAATAAAAGTCCAAGTATAGTAATATAATCTCTTATAGTCTTGTCTGTACTCTCTCTATATCAAAGAAATGTCATACATCTTGATCACTCTATATCCACACAAAATCATCTCTTACATCTAAAAATTATTATCTATATATATTTTCTAAAGTTAGCCAATCAAAAGTTTGGACAGTTTTTGGATGAGTCCATTAGGGCATCCTCTTGAAGTAATTGTCCTATTGTACATGTAGGAAAGGTGTCCTAAGCTTGAGCAAAGAAGTACATAGTGTTGACAAGTTTTAGAATGTGACATGAACAATAGTTCATTAATGCTTTTAGATAAACATCTTGAATGTAAAAGTATTTATATATTGGATTAACACTTACAAGTTTTATTAAAGATGTTCTGACTGGTCTTAATAAGGTTATTCAAAGTGACATAATGTAATTTGCCTCTAGGTACATTCCAAAGAGATTAAAGTTTCTCAGATTGACAATTATAGATAATTATGGTATGATAAACAGATGGGGGAATCTAAGATAGATAGATGAATGAATATAAGATAGACGGAAGGATGTGTCAATGAAATTAGCATTGACTGGTGATAGATCCATGATGTACATTTGCCATCATCAAGGAATATTTAAGTTGTAACTCTCAATAAAATAGCCACTGTATAAAAACTGCTCTCAACAAAAGCTCTTGTAATTGCTCCATGGATGGGAAGATAAGGATCCTTCATTGCATTACTGTAGTCTACTGGCTAATATGGACTTTAAGATAGTGTTATAAATATTTATGTATCCTATATTTGTAAAATCAAATACCTTAAGCTACATAACCCACCCATAAATCATGTTAATATCTTAAACAGCAGTCATGCACCTAGAAACACTTTGAAATATATGATATTTGAAGGTTTCTAATAAATCACTAACTGAGACTTTCTAGGGTTAAGGTCAACATTTTTTCTCAGGATAGGTTGACAAATAATATACTGTAAATTCTTCAAATGGTTTGCAGGTTAAAGGTTTTTAAATGGCTAATTACCCTGAGTAATGTTATACAAATCAATTTAATCCATGCACAGGTTTAAAGTTGTAGATGTCGATGTCATGTTATATAAAATTATCCAGTGCTCATAAATTTTATGTTTAATATAGTTAGGTATGTGTCAAGTGTCAGTGAAACATCTGGTTTGTAATAAGTCTGGACTAGGTGTAAAAATCCAAAGACAGGACAGATTGATTCTAAATGCAAAATAGACCAGTTCCTTTTACATTGTATTTACAGTTTTTAAAAATTTTATTTTATTATGAAGATGAAGTGAAATAGATAAGATTGCAATACATTGTTAATTCCAATACAGACTCATCAGAACAGAATTCATATTGGCCCGGGGGAGGGGGTCTACAGAAAAGGACAGTATTTTATTGACTTATTGTCGATGACAAGAAACTTTGTTTATATTAACAATACAATATTTGAACCATGCACTGTCAAATTATTGGAGGAGATGAAGCCCACCCCTTACTCTTTCTGACTGGCCTACAATAGGATTATATTATCAGTTTCATGTTCTATTCATCTACAATTGGCTAAAATAAATGAACAAAAACCATGAAGTCTCTCATCTCTTGTCGTGAGCTCTGCTCTAACCTAAGCAGTTTTTTTGTGAGAAAGCTTGTCAGTTTATATGCGGAAGGCTGCAGGTGGTTTCTTCCCTGGGACATTGTAACTGCATCTTCTCCTCCACCATTGAAGACTGACTGCCATCTTATGACTGACAAATTGTTGAGTGTGGCGTAAAACAGACAAAGAAAACTCTGGAGATGTTTCTATATAAGTAAAACAAAAAGAATTCCTGACAAGACATAAACAACAATAAAACAAACTCAGAAAATGTCATAGTGTACATGTATTTTTGTACTGAAAAAGTAAAATGCAAATTTTGATTGAACATATGAAATACTACAGTATGCTTAAAATTCAATTAAGATTTTTCTTTATCATAACATTCATGAATAGAAGATAATTTGACATATTCTAATACAATGTAGTTATCGAGCGTACATGTAAAGGGTAGAAACCTGATATTTAGAGTACTTCGGTTAGACTCTTTATCTCATGGTGTTGCTTTAGGCGAAAAAAAGAAAACTTTGAATGACATAGATCATATCACACAGGTTAGAAATGTACCTGTCTTTTATGTAGGTTATGTATCATAAAAGTTACTGATCAGAGGTTCTGAGAATTGAAAATTTTGTGTCAAGAACACTGAGAATGATAGTAATGGTCAGATCATATCACAGAGTTTAACTTAACAACCCCTGAAAAACAATGGACTCTTTTGTAAATCAACAACTTAGCCTAATCCTAATGTGTCTTTAGGGGTGAATGAGTTAATAATGTGTATAGTCATGACTGATGGAATGTTCTGAATGAAGCAAAGTTTGGCGTCAAACACTCCGGGGTTGACAATAGTGATGATGGTCTGATGTTTGAAGGAACTACATTATACTGAACCAGGTGAATCAGAAAATTGTAGTATGAATATGGATCAAATTTAACACTGCTGAAGCTTATGATAATAGCAGACTATGAGCCACTTAGATTTTTAATAGCAAACATAAACTGAAATAAGAGAAAATTGTATCAGGTAATACCACAGAAGTCAAGAAAATAATTAAATATGTCTATCAGATTTTATTTTATTGTTTATTGCATGTTGTTCCATGCATATGTGCGTAGATAATCATGTACACAAAAGTTACTGAGAATGATGAAGCAATTCTTACAATTGTATCTTGCGATTGTAACACATGACATATACACCTAGCATTATGCATCATCAGGTATTATCAGGTTTATATATATACCTTGTACAAGTGTTTTACATTTTGTAATTACGAGAAATTATCAGATAGTACAGTGTATTATGTGTTTATTTTTCCACCTTGAACAGGTGTTATCTACCGTTTTGTGATGTCAGTATTTCCTTCACCATCATAGGCTGTAATCAAACTACAAGCTCTATGACGTCACACTATAATTTTATGACGTGAGGCATCTATGCTATGAGAGAGCGGTGCCTAAAAAGTTGCGTCACTAAGATTAACTTGCATATACATAAACATTTGTTTACCTTAAATCATGAGAGAAAAATAATCAAACATGGGTGTGTTGAGTGGAAAGGGAAATCTCAACTTTTGTGGTAAAAATCTGAAAGTCCAATCTGAAAGTTTCCCGATTCTTACCACTCAAGCGAATTTCCTTATCTACTTTACACATGCACCCATGTAAAGAATCTATTGCAGTAATCCTCATACAAATGCTTCGACCTGTGAAAGTTATTATTTTTTAAAGTGTTAAAGTAACAAAGAGTTGAGGATATTTCTTTTCTGAAATATATATGGGGAAATCAAGTAACATATTTATGTGTGGTCAGTTAAGTATTTGTATTATCGTTTTATTTACAGTAGTGTCCTGGGGGATGTTTTCCAGATATAATCTAACTGATAATATTTACATTCTGAATTGCATAGATATCTTTATCATTGTTTATATATATACATTTGTATATGTATTTCTCTTTTTACCCTCTGGTCTAACCTGGCATGGAAAATCTGTTTTGAAAAATAATTTTCATATGTAATATTTTCATTGAAATTAAAAGAATACATACATGTGTGTACCAGTATTCTATGTTTTCACAGGAGTTCTAGATTCATGTCATGGGACATATATATTCGTCACGTATGTTATTTTCTTCTTTGTTTTATATAAAACCAACAATTTTTAAATGCTGGTAAAATCCACAAATCATACCAGAATTTGACAAATTGGTACAAATTTATAGTAGGATAATTTCATATTTCTAAAATGTATGCATTTTTAAATTATCATGTTTATTTATAGAAATGACTGTATTTTTCTCACACTAATTCTGTAAATTCCGTAATTATTCATTCAGTATAATGAAATATATCTAAATTCAGCTGAAATTGTTTTATCTTCCACAGAATCATTATTTTCCCAAAATAAACAAAGAGTATATCTAAATTTCAAAAAGATTAAAAATATGAATTCAGTTTCCTTCATGCTTAAATTGCTGGATTCTGTGGGCACTTAAAAACTGTTGGTTTTATATAGAACAAAGAAGAAAATAACATAAGTGATGATTATTTATGTCATGACTGTAGGTTCAAGCCCCATTGTGAGAAAGTTTGCTCAAGCTAACTTACGGAAAGCCAGTGGTCTCTTCACTGGTACATTGTTACCGGGTTCTCTTCTCCACCAATATAGACAGGCCGCTATCATATAAATGAAATATTGTTGAGTGTGGCATAAAACACCATTCAAAATTCTTAAAAAATTAAATTGAAGATACATAGATATATAGCACACCAAAATAACATAAGTAATAAGAAAATAACTGGGTTTAGCTCTGATATATATAAAATGTTTATTATTTTGGCCTAGCAATTTGGATTAATTGCAGAATCTGGGTTAAATTTCACATTAATACACATTAATCTCTTTTTTGCACAGTTAAACTTTTCTTAATTAAACTAGGTTTATCTTGAGAAAAACTACATTTAGCTTTAACTCTTTTTTGTGATTTTGGCATAATTTAGCCGAGGTTAATGCAATTAAATGAGAAAAATTAGGGGATGTTTGTTTATCTGTTTTTCTTGTAACATTTTGGTTTCTGTCAAGTAACTTGAGTTTCTAATTTTCCCAATTTTTAATCAAATTATGAATTTTAGATCTAGAATGATTATACATGTACAATGTAGATAAAGCAATAATTCCCTTTGTTATGGGACTTTAAATTGTTCATGAATGACTTATATCTCAGGAGCATGTTAGTATTCAATATAAACACATCTTGTTGTAATTCTGTTGTTTCTCTCTCTCTCTATCTCTCTCTCTCTCTCTGTCTCTCTCTCTCTCCTTGTGTGTATATGTGGGTTTTGTGTGTATTAACTGAATGTTACAAGTATAATCATGAACTGTTGAAATCATTGATACAGCCACATACACATAAACATATCGTAAACATAAACATATCGTACATATACACATAAGCATAATATACACATAAGCATATTGTACACATACACATAAACATCGTAAACATAAACATATCATACATACAAACATTTTACACTTAAATACATCGTACACATAAACATTGTAACACATTTAACATTATACACATTCATCCATCATAAATACTATAAATTGCCATTTCCAGGCAGATTTCACATCTCTTCCTGGTGCCTTACCATAACACATGGATCAGATCTTAACATGAAGAATCAAGTGTTCTAATTACTCAGTGATTAATAGACCTAGTTAGTTAACTGGTGTAGTAAATCAATATCCAATATATAGACTGCCAGATTATATATAGTACAATGGCTACTCAAGTGGCAAATTTACATCAATTTGATAATTACTAAAATTATAGTTCTGTATATAGCTTCATTTGATGTACTTAAATGTTGTTGGCATTATCTGATCTGAAATTATCTTTGTGATGAGACTGGATATTTGTGACAGATGATTCAATAACTGTTTTATTATACTGAATAACTTCTGTTAGTGTACATCATTTAGTTTACTGGGTCATTTAGTTTAACAGGTCACAGATGAGTTATCTCCCTTCATAGAAATATTTCCCTATAAACATTCTAAGGCAATATTTTCATCCATAATTCTTTATGCTAATAATTGAAGAGCCACCATGGCCAAGTGGTTAGAGCATCACACTTTAAACCATATAGTCTCTAACTTCTGGTAAGTGCAGATTCGATTTCTGATATGCAAGTATGATGGAAAGACTCTTAACATAGAGAGAATAGGAGAACATGTAAATATATTGTGTACATTTTATATCTTTGGCAATAGATGACAATTGACAGTAAGTTGGTTCAACATATCAAGGTCTGAAAATCATAGATGCACATTGTAAAGTAAAATCTGTATAACCTAATTGGGTGGAGTTGTGAACCCTTTCTAGGCCTGCATGAGTTGAAATTTAAGGTGATACATTAAAATTAAACTGGCAAGAATATCATTCCTATTGTCATCAAACTCTCCGTTATCCCTTTGGTAATAAAACACAATTCCTGTGAAATCGTATCATAACAAAAAACTGAGTAGAATCAACCACATGATAATTAACCAACAGCTTATTCCGTCTTACCATGTTATAACTTATGTGAATCAGACAACACAACCTGAACTTCTCGGTGTTTCAAAGTTTACTGACTCTTAACATAGTACAATCTCTTTAAGGAGATTGAAGTACAAAGTTCAATAGCAGAAATAGATCAGACAAGTCTTAAACAAGAATATAAAACCTACATGTTGGTACCATCTCTTTGAGGGGCTTTAAGTGCAAAGTACAATTGCAATGATAAATCAGACAAGTGTTTAAAAAGAATATATGTATGCATGTTTTGACTCAAGAAAGGTGTTGAATATCAGCTATACTAACAGAGCATTCAATTGACAAGGGATTCATTTTTGAGTGTGTGTTTAGTTTTCATATTGAAACATGTAATTTAAATTCATTAGTTATCAGGACAAGCAATGCTGTTGTTTGAAAATCAATTTAATCTGTTACTGGTACATTGTACTCATACGCTACAATATACTTACTTGCCTTGAAGTATAAATGTTTGGGGTCTTTGACCAATATGTCTTCATCTTGAGCTTAATAAGAAATTAGTCATGTACATGTATACCAAAATGCCATAAAACTTTGAAATTAATCAGAGGTGTGGCTCACATATACTGTAGATATATCTACTTGATATTTAGTTTTTTGTAGATGTTTTAGTTTGGTATTTAGTTATGGTTGTTTAAGGTGTTTTATCACATTCATGTATTGATATGGTTAGAGTCAAAACTTATTTTTTTTATATAAGGATCTCAAAATTGATAGCATGCAAATTAACTCATTCACCCCTAAAGACACATTTGGACTGGCCTATGTCATTGATTTATAGAAGATCCATTGTTTTTCAGGGGTAGATGAGTTAAGTCACTGGCCACAAATGATTTTTGATGGGGGTGTTGATGGTGTGCGTGGTATTATCATTTTGAAATCTATATGGTAAATATTCAACGCTTATTGCCCAATGAAATCGCTAGAATTTATGAAGAGGTATAATAATATAGAGATAAAATGTAGGATGCAGATATATTCAGCATTATTCAGATCTACAATGTAATCTTTGGTTTATATAGAGGAAATGTAAGATGCAAATATATTCAGCATTATTCAGATCTAAATTCTCTGCAACCGAAACCGTAGGCTCACTCCTTATAGATTATGTTGTGCCTTATTAAAACACACATATTCTTCCAAGATTTACTATTATCAGACATTCACGGAAACTAGTAGATATTAAGATACATATTAAGGGCAAATAACCAACAAATAAGTCTGTTCGTTACAATTATTCCTTGTTAGTTACAGAGAAGGCAAAGTTTTGCCAGATGAGCAGTTCATACTCTTAGAATCCCTCTTTTTTTAAAATCCTCAAATGTTAACAATACTTTGAGGTAAATGTGTAAGAGATATGGCATTGATTCTCTCTGTTATATATGACAAGAATATTACATTAGTTTTGAAATATTTGTCCTACCATTTTAAATGTTGAACCATATCATATCAATCTTGATTTGAAACATGAACATTTTACATGACTAAAATACACAGAGATATCTTAATAGCTTGTGTATATATTTTATGACAAGGGTTTTCCATTAAAAACTCTTATCCTTGATCCCATGGCTTTTACATTATATGTACATGTAAGTATGTATGTATGTATTTATAAATACAGTGAAACCTGTATATAGGGGCCACCCAAGGGACCAGAAAATTGACCTTTATGTGCAGGTGACCCTTATGCACAGGTTCAATTTAGTTGAAGTATACAGTCAAGGTACTTGAAAAAACTGGCCTTTATAAACAAGTAATCCTTATATAGAGGTGGCCACTATAGCAGGTTTTACTGTATATACGTTTTGAGTTACAAAATTCAAGTCTTGTGTAACTATTGTATAAAAATGTTTCTGTTATGAAAGCATCATCAAATCCTTGGTCTCCTGGAAAAATTTTTGCACTTAGATTTTTTTTTTATTCATATTGTAATTAGGAATATAAAGTGAATTTTCATCATCATCAGAAACCCAGATAGCTCAGTTGGTAAGAGAGTCCTGCTAGTGTTAGGGAAGTCCTGGGTTTGATTCCCGGTCTGACTGCGCATCTTTCCTCGCCTACTACACATGATTCATTGAAGAATAACGAGAAAATAAAACAATTGTTGTTTCACTGTATAAACATTTGTTGTAGATTTGAATAATTAATACTAATCTTCTGTATCTGAATAGACTTGCTATTTTAACATTTAGCTTTGGAGATCTGGATCAGCTTTGATCATTTCAGTCTAAATTGTGGCCTAAATAATAATTCTGACTGGTTTCCCTGGTAACTGTCAGAGTTCATGAGTCAGTTGATTTAAGTTATACTGAGTGGCCAAACGTCGACAGATAAATGACAGATAATCGGAAAATTTAAATGTCAAATTTGTATAATAACAAAATTTGAAAGCATTAAATTTTACGTGATAACAGAACCGAAATCTGTGTAATGCCATTTCATTTGAAAGTCAATACTGAAAATAATGACATAGTTGAGAGTTGATAATGAAGTAAGATAAATGAATGACTGTTGAAATAAACAATTCATTATCTCAGAAATCTCTTTCTCAAGTAATTGCTAGGCATTGTATGAACTGATAATATATAAGAGTTGTCATAAGATGAAGTATTTGTAAAGAGGTGAATTGCCCGCTGACATGTGTTTGTTTTTTTACCATTTGAAGTTTTAAAGATGATGCAATAGTGCAGCACTAATACCGTAACACTGTGCTGTCTTAAGTACATGTAGTGTCACATGTCTAACTGTAGCACTGTGCTATCTTATGTAGTGTCACATGTCTTACTGTAGCACTGTGCTATCTTATGTAGTGTCACATGTCTTACTGTAGCATTGTGCTATCTTATGTAGTGTCACATGTTTTACTGTAGCATTGTGCTGTCTTAAGTACATATAGTGTCACATGTCTAACTGTAGCACTGTGCTGTCTTATGTAGTGTCACATGTTTTACTGTAGCATTGTGCTATCTTATGTAGTGTCACATGTCTTACTGTAGCACTGTGCTGTCTTAAGTACATATAGTGTCACATGTCTAACTGTAGGACTATGCTATCTTATGTAGTGTCACATGTCTTACTGTAGCACTGTGCTGTCTTAAGTACATATAGTGTCACATGTCTAACTGTAGCACTGTGCTATATTATGTAGTGTCACATGTTTTACTGTAGCATTGTGCTATCTTATGTAGTGTCACATGTCTTACTGTAGCATTGTGCTGTCTTAAGTACATATAGTGTCACATGTCTAACTGTAGCACTGTGCTATCTTATGTAGTGTCACATGTCTTACTGTAGCATTGTGCTATCTTATGTAGTGTCACATGTTTTACTGTAGCATTGTGCTGTCTTAAGTACATATAGTGTCACATGTCTAACTGTAGCACTGTGCTATCTTATGTAGTGTCACATGTCTTACTGTAGCATTGTGCTATCTTATGTAGTGTCACATGTCTTACTGTAGCATTGTGCTGTCTTAATTACATATAGTGTCACATATCTAACTGTAGCACTATGCTATCTTATGTAGTATCACATGTCTTACTGTAGCATTGTGCTATCTTATGTAGTGTCACATGTCTTACTGTAGCATTGTGCTATCTTATGTAGTGTCACATGTCTTACTGTAGCATTGTGCTGTCTTAAGTACATATAGTGTCATATGTCTAACTGTAGCACTATGCTATCTTATGTAGTGTCACATGTCTTACTGTAGCATTGTGCTATCTTATGTAGTGTCACATGTCTTGCTTTAGTACTGTACTGTCTTAAGTACATGTAATTTCACATGTCTTACTGTAACACTGTACTGTCTTCAGTAGTGTCACATGCCTAACTTTAACACTGTTGTCTTAAGTTGTGTCACATGTAACACATGTTTATTTCTTCTTTTTTGGTTTATACCCTCCAACTTTGCACAATGTGTGCCATGTGGGTGTGTCCCCTTGTGTGTTTTATTGGTGTATTCCCACCATCTTTGAGCAGTGTGTGTTATGTGGGTGTGTCTCCTTGTGTGTTTTATTGGTGCAGTCCCTCCATCTTTGTGGAGTATGTGTTATGTGGGTGTGTCCCCTTGTGTGTTTTGTTGGTGTATTCCCTCCATCTTTGTGTAGTGTGTGTTATGTGGGTGTGTCCCTTTGTGTGTTTTGTTGGTGTATTCCCTCCATCTTTGTGTAGTGTGTGTTATGTGGGTGTGTCCCCTTGTGTGTTTTGTTGGTGTATTCACTCCATCTTTGTTTAGTGTTTGCCATGTGTTTGTGCCCCTTGTGTGCATTGTTGGTGTATTCCCTTCATCTTTGTACAGTGTTTGCTATGTGTGTGCCCCCTTGTGTGCATTGTTGGTATATTCCCTACATCTTTGTACTGTGTTTGCCATGTGTGTGTGTGTGTGTGTGCACCCTTGTGTGCATTTTTGGTGTTATCTCTCCATCTTTGTATAGTGTGTGCCATGTGTGCATTTTTGGTGTTATCTCTCCATCTTTGTACAGTGTGTGCAATGTGAATATGTGCCATTTTGATGTGTCATTTGTAAACTTACGTACATTTTATACTTCTCTAAAAGCCATGCTGATTTCTTTTGTTTATTATATTGGTAAATCAACATGCATGAAATAGCTTTTGTAAGCTTTCTACCTCTGTTTTGACTTTAATTTCCTCTAATTTAGGAAATGAGTTATGAGTCAGAAAGATGATTCTTTTTTGTTCTATAACATACTGAGCAGCATCTAAATGGATTCTGTGTAATTGATTATTCAGATCTGAATAGATTTGATGTTATGGTTATATGTTAGAAACACAGCATATACAAGATATTTATGAAGTACCAACTGAAAAGAAAATCGCATTTTGTATTTACAAATGATTGTTGTAATTGTTCATAGAAAGTTTATTGTTACACGAACAGGAAATAAGTTGTTGACCAATCATCATGATTATTAACATAATTTTTTTAATATTTGTTATTACGATGAAACTTGTGTATAAAGATCCCCTTAGGTACAAAATAAAACCAGTCTATATTGGAGGTTGGTCTTTATATAGAGGTTGATTTGTACACAAATGGTACTATTGGGGACAGCAAAGAAAAAACATCTTTATGACCAGGTGATCTTTATACACAGGTGGTCACTAAAGCAGGTTTTACTGTAGTCTATAATTTACAAGTAAATTGATTCAATTGTTGTTTGAATTTATTTTTCTAAGGAAAATTTATTATATGTTAATTTATATAAAAGAAGAATATATTTCATATTATTGATTTTTTACAAGATTTATGTCCCTTTGAATTCATGAATTTTGAAATGTTTCTAGTAAATGATTGGGATAAGTGTGAAAAGAGGATAATTAAATTCAATTTTCATGATATATGTTTCTCACAGCTTAATAACTGGTGTCAAATGTGAACAGCACATCCTGATAAGTGTTTCAAATATTCATACAATTGGATTATATTGGCTTCCTAACACCTGCTATTCAATTCTCTCATCCCTATGTGTGTATACATGCATTATTCAGCTTAAATAGTAAGGTGATTCAATTGTAAAGTAACAGTTTGTATTAGATAAATAGCCAACACAAGAGAGATTCAGTTAATATTTTACTGTAAATCTAGAAGTTGCAGCAGATAAAAACTTCAAATGGATTCTACTTAATCAGATTCTGGTAATTCTTCTAATTCTGCCAATGTGATAATTTTACAAAATTTCTGTGTTATCAGATATTATTTAAGTAACATTATCAGATTTATAGATCATTGCATGTAGAATAATCATGGGCCTTCATGGCCAGTGCTTCGAGGATTGCACTTTGAACCATAAAGTATCTTACTTCTCGTCAGCACTAGTTCGAGCCCTGCTGGAACTCAAGCTGATTTTCGTGAGAAAGTTTGCCAGTTTACTTGAGGAAGTCCGGTGGTCTTTTCCTGGGTACATTGTAACCGGGTTCTCTCCTCCACCATTAAAAACTGGCCACCTCCATATAACTGAACAAATTGTTTGGTGTGGCGTAAAACACCATTTAATGTTAGTTTCATGTCTATCATTTAATCACAAAAACATAAAAACCATATGTTCTATACTTATCAGAGTTTTAGTGTATAAAAGTTATGGTCAAATGATTAAAGACAATTAAAATTGTACATTTACAACTATAAACTTCCTGTGATTTTTTTTATATAATGAAATATTAAAAGAGTAGTCCAGGGGTAATAATTTGATACACAACAGGAATCCCATTTCCCGACAGTTAAGTTGTCTTGATTTAATGTGCTTTGATATATAAGAATTCTTATTGTGTATGTAAATCTGAAAGTGCAAACCAGTTGTCATACAACTGACAGACTAAATGTTATACCCTAGGGGAAATTCCCCTTACTTAATATATATATCTGGACCAGAACTCACTCATGTACTGAAATAAGATAATCATGAAGTATTTTACAACATAATTACTAATCACATGATGAATATTTAATCATGTGTTTAAAAGATAATGACACTTGATCTGTCCGGCTACTCCAGGCTGTGCATACCAGCAGTTAGTATATATAGGTCAACTGTTTAGTTACATGTCGCTGTGTTCTTAGGCATTATACCCATGTTCCTATTTCAGGGTACATGTATAGTTAGTATATATAGCTCAACTGTTTAGTTACATGTCGCTGTGTTCTTAAGCATTATACCTATGTTCCCATTTCAGGGTACATGTATAGTTAGTATATATACATGAAGCTTAAGTCTTTAGTTACATGTTTGTGGCTTTGTTGTTTATAGTAATCATACTAAACCTTAAACAGATAACTCAACTATTGTATCCAAATGTAAAACAATGTCCAAACTTAGATGTCATAACAAATGTTGAGCAGCAGATCCTGTTGCTCACTAATTTGTTCTGTTGCTTACTCAACTATTGTATCCAAATGTAAAACAATGTCCAAACTTAGATGTCATAACAAATGTTGAGCAGCAGATCCTGTTGCTCACTAATTTGTTCTGTTGCTTACCTCAAGTTTTGTTGCTCACTAATATGTTCTGTTGTTTACCTCAAGTTTTGTTGCTCACTTATATGTTCTATTGCTTACCTCAAGTTTTGTTGCTCACTAATATGTTCTGTTGTTTACCTCAAGTTTTGTTGCTCACTTATATGTTCTGTTGCTTACCTCAAGTTTTGTTGCTCACTAATATGTTCTGTTGTTTACCTCAAGTTTTGTTGCTCACTTATATGTTCTGTTGCTTACCTCAAGTTTTGTTGCTCACTAATATGTTCTGTTGCTTACCTCAAGTTTTGTTGCTCACTTATATGTTCTGTTGTTTACCTCAAGTTTTGTTGCTCACTAAGTTCTCTTGCTAATTTAGGTTATGGTGCTTACTTATAAATTTTGTTACTCACTTATCTCAATGGCTCACCAATAAGTTGGTACTCACTTAAGTTTTATTGCTCATATAAGTTATATTGCTCACTTAGGCTCTATTGCTCACTAAAGTTCTGATTCTCTGTAATAAGTTCTGTTGCTCACTAAAGATATGTTTCTCACTAATACATTCTGTTGCTCAATTAAGCTCTGTTACACACTAAAAGATTAATTGCTCACTTAAGGTATGTTGTTCACTAATAACAATTGCTTACTTAAGTTCTTTTTTCTCACAAATAAGTTCTGTTGCTCATTAAAGATCTATTACTCACTAATACATTCTGTTGCTCACATAAGTTCTGTTACTCACTGATTCACTCTGCTGCTCATTTTCAAAAGTTCTTTTGCTCACTAAAATTCTTACTTTAAGTTCTACAACTTTTAGTAGGTTGAGATACTTAAGTATGGCACATTATAGTTTGTATTTATTGATGTTGAAATTTGATTTCCATGCAGTGATGTTGATTTGTTTTATAAAAGTTACATGTATCAGCTTGTGTTTCATTGTCAGTGTAGAGAATTTTACAAATATCCTAACCACATATTGAATATTCATAGAGAAGTTTTTATTTTGTTAAATTGTGTTTGTGTATTACCTAACCTTCAACATGACAATTGAGCATTAGTCAGAGGAAATTTTCCTAATTTAAGAGTGTTGTGAATATTAACATATTGATGTCTTATTGATGTGCACACACAGATTTCCCAAAGGTATGGTACAAACAAATGCAAGGTACATTTACTTAAATGAAGTGTGATCATAAAATTGACATTTTATTACCAGTATATATACCAATTTAAATATTCAAGTTTTTGTAAAAATGTTGTAAATAATTTCCATTTGTTGAACATGAAAACCTTATTTTGAAGAGATCAAATAATCATATTTATCATTAGGTAACATCTTGTTCCTTAGTCCTGGGTGTTCTATATCATATGTATGAATGTAGCATACATTTACAGGTGAATCAATGTGCAATAGCCCTGTCAAAGTAACTTTAAAGTGACAAGGCACATTCCAATTTCTCTTATATTCAAGAAACACAACAAATATACCTGCTTATTAAGTAACAAATGTTTGGATGTTTCAAAATATTTTTCTCGTTTATTACTTTTTAAAATTAAAAATATCTTAAAATTTGATATGGCAGATTTAAGATATTCAATTCAGTTTTAATCAGTGACCATCATGAAAAGAATTGCTTGCTTTGGCTTGATTTAATGAGCAATATGACTGCTTAAAGCCCTTATCACTTGTCCCTGAGAGGCAGGGATATATTTCTAGTGTTTGTATTTGTGTTCTTGAGTGTTCAATATTTCCAACGGCTTTGTAAGTGCCACTACACTTGTACAATTCGAGGAAGGTATGGAACTGTACAACTTAGATCATTTACAATATATCCTGACATAGACTTGTTTGGACAAAAGATGAAAATTCACCTTTGCAAATTTGACACAAACTAGGATCAAACCAGGGACCACAATGTTGAAGATCTGGCTCTCTACCATCTGAGCTACTCTTTTCACTCTGAAAGGAATTTTAAATACTTTGTTAGATATAGATGTGATATAGTTGGATATTTACTAAATGGTTTTAGAATTTGTTCTGGAATTCACTTAAAATTAATTACATAAATATAACAAATGGAGGGCACTGTATATTAGGTAAGCATTACACTGGCTTGGTAGAGTAATACAACAGGAAAGCATTACACTGGCTTGGTATAGTAATACAACAGGAAAGCATTACACTGGCTTGGTATAGTAATACAACAGGAAAGCATTACACTGGCTTGGTATAGTAATACAACAGGAAAGCATTACACTGGCTTGGTATAGTAATACAACAGGAAACCATTACACTGGCTTGGTATAGTAATACAACAGGAAAGCATTACACTGGCTTGGTATAGTAATACAACAGAAAAGCATTACACTGGGTTGGTATAGTTATTCATGCATTGCTGTATGTCAGGACAGCATTACACTGGGTTGGTATATTTATACAACAGGAAAGCATTACACTGGGTTGGTATAGTAATACAACAGGAAACCATTACACTCAGTTGGTATAGTAATACAACAGGAAACCATTACACTCAGTTGGTATAGTAATACATACATGTATTGCTATATCAGTATTTTAATCTACTAATTGTGTAAACTGATATTTCATTATTTTTCTCTGATGAACTAATCAATAATTCATCTGATACCCAGGACCAAAATATCTGGAGGGAGTCAATACAAATCAGAAAACAAATGTCAATAAGCATCAGCTTGTACAGTAGTGACTTATATACATGATATCTATTGTATGGACATAACTTGGAACAATATAATATGAAAACATGATATATGATGTATATAATACATTGGCTGCTCTCTATTTAATAGAATATCAAGAATATAGAATCTTATATGGCAGATTTCATGAGTCCTAGTGTTACATGGACGAGAAATACTAAGACTAATTAGATTAATAACATTAACTAATTTACTGTATGATTAGATCACATTATGAGACGACTGTATATGAGTATGATTAGATCAATGTATCACAGTATGAGATGACTGTATATGAGTATGATTAGATCAATGTATCAAGGTATGAGATGACTGTATATGAGTATGATTAGATCAATGTATCACAGTATGAGACGACTGTATATGAGTATGATTAGATCAATGTATCACAGTATGAGACGACTGTATATGAGTATGATTAGATCAATGTATCACGATATGAGACGACTGTATATGAGTATGATTAGATCAATGTATCACAGTATGAGACGACTATATGAGTATGATTAGATCAATGTATCACAGTATGAGACGACTGTATATGAGTATGATTAGATCAATGTATCACAGTATGAGATGACTGTATATGAGTATGATTAGATCAATGTATCACAGTGTGAGATGACTATATGAGTATGATTAGATCAATGTATCACAGTATGAGACGACTATATGAGTATGATTAGATCAATGTATCACAGTATGAGACGACTGTATATGAGTATGATTAGATCAATGTATCACGATATGAGACGACTATATGAGTATGATTAGATCAATGTATCACAGTATGAGACGACTATATGAGTATGATTAGATCAATGTATCACAGTATGAGACGACTGTATATGAGTATGATTAGATCAATATATCACAGTATGAGACGACTATATGAGTATGATTAGATCAATGTATCAAGGTAATTGAGATGACTGTATATGAGTATGATTAGATCAATGTATCACAGTATGAGACGACTATATGAGTATGATTAGATCAATGTATCACAGTATGCGACGACTGTGTATATGAGTATGATCAGATAAATGTATCACGGTATGAGACGACTGTATACTATATATTTATACAATATACACCTGAGTATGACTAGAAAATTACACCTATGTATGATTCCAATACATACCTGAGTATGACTAGAATAATATACCTGAGTATGATTGGAACATTACACCTATGTATGACTCCAATATACACCAGAGAATGATTAAATCATTACACCTATGTATGATTCCAATTTACACCACAGTATGATTAGAACATTACACCTAAGTATGATTCTTATTTACTCCACAGTATGACTAGAACATTACACCTATGTATGATTCCGATTTACTCCACAGTATGACTAGAACATTACACCTAAGTATGATTCTGATTTACTCCACAGTATGATTAGAAAATTATGCCTATGTATGATTCCAATATACACCAGGGTATGGCTAGAACATTACACCTGTGTATGATTCCAAAATACACCACAGTAGGACTAAAACATTACACCTGTGTATGATTAGAACATTATGCCTATGTATGATTCCGATTTACACCACAGTATGACTAGAACATTACACCTAAGTATGATTCTGATTTACTCCACAGTATGATTAGAAAATTATGCCTATGTATGATTCCAATATACACCAGGGTATGGCTAGAACATTACACCTATGTATGATTAGAACATTACACCTGTGTATGATTAGAACATTACACCTGTGTATGATTCCAAAATACACCACAGTAGGACTAAAACATTACACCTATGTATGATTAGAACATTACACCTGTGTATGATTCCAAAATACACCACAGTAGGACTAAAACATTACACCTGTGTATGATTAGAACATTATGCCTATGTATTATTCCAATTAACAGCAGAGTATGATTAGAACATTACACCTATGTATGGTTAGAACATTACACCTGTGTTTGCTTCCAATAAATGCCTGGGTATGACTAGATCATTACACCTATGTATGATTCCAATATACACCTGAGTATGATTAGAACATTACACCTGTGTATTATTCCAATATACACCTGAGTATATTCAGAACATTACAGCTATGTATGGTTAGAACATTACACCTGTGTTTGATTCCAATATACGCCTGGGTATGACTAGATCATTACACATAAAAGCATCAAACTAAACATCTATCATACATAAATAATTTCATCACTCATGAGTTGCATAAGACACATGGATTGATTGCGCAATCTGTCAGTATTGAGACACATATTTATTATGTGATTGGTCAGCATCACGGACATTGAATGATCATATATTACTGTCTGTCACTCATATGTTTGTCTTGTTAATGTATTATTGGGGTACCCCACACAATGTACATATTTTCAAGTTAGAATATTGGAAATCTTAATGTAAAGAGCTGACAATTCGTAAATTGAATAATTATTTCCTTTCAGCTTTAATGTATTTGTTCTGATGGTGATTTGATGGTTTTTCTAGTACATCAGTAAATATTAGAGTTTTATTGTTCAAGGTCAACCAGAGGACAGCTTATTTGCTTCAGTAAAAATTTCAGAGTTGGAAATAAAGTGAATTAGGCATCCATTATGGAATGTGACTTTGTTACTTATATGATAATGTTATCAAAGTGTTTTGTAAACATAAAATATTCAATTAGAGATTTGACTAATGTCTTGATTATTGGTTTTGTACAGGTGTTGTTATTAGTATATTTTGTTATACAAATATTTAATTCCATTGCATTTTTTAAAAACATCCTATAGTATTGAAAATAAACATTTTCCGATAAATATACTGAGATATATTACTGGCGGCTGGCGGTGATAAATGTATAGGTACATCTGTAAGTAAATCCTCTAGGATTTAAAATAAGATTAATATATTGCCTGGAGGTGATAAAATTTGTGTCCTTACACCTGTGAAAGTAAACATGTTACCATAAAAAATAAAATATACTTACTTAGATTAATAAATTGTATCTTCAACTGTAGCATCTATAAAATCTGGTAGTCAATATGTGTGTAAACAAAATATGTTACACTTGTACATGTGTATCAGTCCTTAAATCTTTCAAAAGTCAATATAGATACATTAAAAGATATTTAAAAACACTAAATCATATATGTTGTGAATAAATATCTATAACTGCCTGCACGGTGGTGGATCTAGTAGTAAAATGAGGGTGTCTAAAACTCAAATGGTCATAAATATTAGAAGGAGTTTTGCATTTTATCTGGGATGGTTTCACATCCAAGCAAAGTAAAGTTAATGTTAAACTAAACTGATTTCAAGACATTTTATATCTAGCATAGACTGTATAAATCAATAATTATAACAAAAATTTTAATAAAATATATGCTCCTGTTGTGTGATATGTACAGCTGCTCCTGTTGTGTGATATGTACAGCTGTTCTTGTTGTGTGATATGTACAGCTGCTCCTGTTGTGTGATTTGTACAGCTGCTCCTGTTGTGTGATATGTATATATGTTCATGTTGTGTGATATGTACATATGTTCTTGTTGTGTGATATATACATATGTTCTTGTTGTGTGATATGTACATATGTTCTTGTTGTGTGATATGTACATATGTTCTTGTTGTGTGATATGTACATATGTTCTTGTTGTGTGATATATACATATGTTCTTGTTGTGTGATATGTACATATGTTCTTGTTAGGTGATAAGTGTAGATGTGCCTGTTGTGTGATGTGTATATTTTCCCTGTTCTGTGATATGTACACCTGCTCCTGTTGTGTGATATGTACGTATGTCCCTGTTGTGTGATATGTACAGATGTCCCTGTTGTGTGATATGTACATATGTCCCTGTTATGTCATATGTACAACTGCTCCTGTTGTGTGATATGTACAGCTGCTCCTGTTGTTTCATATGTACAGCTGCTCCTGTTGTGTGATATGTACAGATGTTCCCTTTGTGTCATATGTACATCTGCTCCTGTTGTGTCATATGTACAGATGATCCCGTTGTGTAATATATACAGATGTTCCTCTTGTGTCATTTGTAAAAATGCTCCTGTTGTGTCATATGTACATCTGCTCCTGTTGTGTCATATGTACAGCTGATCCTGTTGTGTCATATGTACAGCTGATCCTGTTGTGTCATAAGTACAGCTGATCCTGTTGTATCATATGTACAGATGTTCCTCTTGTGTCATATGTACAGATGTTCCTCTTGTGATATATGTACAAATGTTCCTATTGTGTTATATGTACATATGCTCCTGTTGTATGATCTGTAGAGCTGCTCCTATTGTGTCATATGCACAGATGCTCCTATTGTGTCATATGCACAGATGCTCCTGTTGTGTGATATGTACAGATGCTTCTGTTGTGTGATATGTACATATGATCCTGTTGTGTGATATGTACAGATGATCCTGTTGTGTGATATGTACAGATGATCCTGTTGTGTGATATGTACAGATGATCCTGTTGTGTGATATGTACAGATGATCCTGTTGTGTGATATGTACAGATGCTTCTGTTGTGTGATATGTACAGATGATCCTGTTGTGTGATATGTACAGATGCTCCTGTTGTGTGATATGTACAGATGCTCCTGTTGTGTGATATGTACAGATGCTCCTGTTGTGTGATATGTACAGATGATCCTGTTGTGTGATATGTACAGATGATCCTGTTGTGTGATATGTACAGATGCTCCTGTTGTGTGATATGTACAGATGCTCCTGTTTGTGATATGTACAGATGCTTCTGTTGTGTGATATGTACAGATGATCCTGTTGTGTGATATGTACAGATGCTCCTGTTTGTGATATGTACAGATGCTTCTGTTGTGTGATCTGTACAGATGTTCCTGTCATGTGATCTGTGGAGATTATTTAACTTTGTGAGAATTTTAAAGAACATCTATTATCAGATCATTTATATGTGCACAGTTTTAACACTATTGATCAAGTGTTAAGTTGTGTATATCATTATCTAGATATTTATTAGTAGAACCATACTTTTACATCCTAAAAAAATAAAATCAACTGACTTTTTAAAAAAAAAACCAACAAAGTTCATTGCATGAGTCACACACAAGCTGTATGTAGCCTACATTATTTCATGTAATGTTGTTTACATGTAGAGACATCTTTAGTAGCTGTTACATGTGCACATAGTAACTATTATGTGCACAGACATTAGCTGAGCCAATCATATTGGTACTTTACTATGTGCACATGCAATAGAGAAAACATATTTTTATGTCACCTATGTGCCACTGTACTTTTCACATATTAAAGACAACTTCAAAAATGACACAGTATCTTTAAACTTTTAACAATAAATATCTGAAAAATAGAAAGCACACCAAAAGTTAACCCTTATATCTCTGAAGAGCTTTTCACACCAAATACCTCCTCAACATTGATACCTCCTCACAAATAATACCCCCCCCAAAAAAAAAAAAGACCTCGTCAAATAAAGTCCTCATTTTAATAAAGACCCCTCTAACAGCAAAACTTCATGAAATAAACTAATATCTCATCAGGCCTTGAAGGAAGATGTCTAGTTTAAACATGTTTTATTTCAAATAAAATTGAAATGGGATCAGGTAAAAAGTTTAACAATGTTACAGAAGACATTTATCTAAAAGGAAGATGTACCATTTCAAAATGTGAGGTACTTAAATGATAAATTTCTGCTCATTAATGTTTGGTTGTTGAAATGTATGTATATAAGAGATGAAATATGACCTGTAGGACAATAGAACAAGGATGTACTGGTAATCACTATCTATAGCAGGTAATTGACATTGTTTTATTGTTGAAGGTGTTGTCATGTAAATAAATGCTTCAGTTATATTGAGGAAATAGATTTGAAATTAGATTATAGATACACATCACCAATGTGATCAAAGTCAATAGCATGTTGGATTTGACACGAGTAGTTTCATATCTTTGTATCTCTTTGTTCATCCGTCACCACACATCCCTTTGTCATCTTAAAACAGAAATGAAATAAATATCAAAATTGTAAATGGCCAATGATACAAATAAATAAAAGATAAAAAGTCAGAGGGGACAAAATAGTGGAAATCAATTGAAATGTATCATTAGTTATTTTAGATGTAATGCAGTGTTAATCGACAATTTGTCGTTAATGTTATACTTGGAATATTTATGTCTCTAGATCTAAGATGGGGGCGAATTGTTTTTAATTTTCCATTTGTCTGTATGTCTACTCGTGACATTGATCTCCGTTTAATAACTTCGGTTCATTTTAAAATTTTAACTAGATTTGGTATGTTGCTTTGTAGTAAAATCCGTGTAACCAGGCGAGATGGAGTCTCATGAATTCTTTCTTGACCTGGACAAGTTTAAATTTTAGGTGATAAAGCAACATTGAAAATACACTGGGATGTGTAATCTGTCCTACTTATTGTCACCATATTTACGAGTATCCAGTGAGGAATAAAATGTTTTCTCCGTGAAGCTTATGTCATAACCGAAAAGCGAGTAAAATCATTCATTTGATAACCAAAAGGTTATACTCCCCCCCACCCGCACAATTATGTAAATCGGACAGTATAAACTATAGTATGAGTATAATCAATTTTGGTTAATATTTACCAGAGTTATGGGACTTTAAAATCTTGATGTATGGCTTAGTTCTTTGGGGTATAGTGTTTCTCATACATATTTTGTGTTTTGTTCAGTCTTATTATTTTGCAGATGTTACAAAGTTAATCAGTTTGTTATTTTTTATTTGGTGTTTTATTCATACCTTACACTGGGACAAACCATATATTCTGAGCCAAATTTACTCAGTACTGAGAAGCTAAACTAACATTCCATGATTTTAAGGTGAAAACAAGTAAAATTTATTCTGGAACTGGACATATAATTGTAAACATTGATCAGAATTATTGCTCGTTTGAAAGAAACTTCAGAAATATTAAAAAATTATTTGAGTACATACTCAAATTTTGAGTACCTTACTCAACATATTTATCAATTTTTTCAGGAACATCATAAATGTGATGTAAAAAATTTATGTGTAGATGATATTATGCTTCCTAATCACTCTCAAGTTTTACAAATGATTATATTGTCAAAATAATGAAATAAAAAAGTTGAAATTAAGCTTGAGTAAATTTGGTGACTTCCGGCCCTGGTCAATTTCCAGCGCTGTTTGCCTAAATTCATTTGCTAACAAACTATTTTTCTGTTTACATTAACTGCAAAGGAGGCAGATGATATAAATAAACATGATATGTCAGAACATGCTTAGTGTACAATCATTTTATACATGTAATATACAAGATATTACTACTTAGTGATACATGTTAGTGTCGCTAAATATAAATTTCACTGTGACAAAGCCATGAAGTACATTGAAACCTGTCATGTGAGACTACTATCATAGAAGACCACCTATCTTGTGAGACCACAATCTGAAAACCATGTAGATAAATAATCCTGTAGATAAAATGTTTTTTTTTAACACATCACCTGTCTTGTCAGGTTACATTTCAGGTGACACAAGAGGTGGTTCTTCAAGACTGGTTGTCCTCTTTTACAATATATGGTCAGTCATTATGGTCACAAATTTCACTGTTGGTATATTCACTGTAGGTACAATGACCTTGTTATTTTCAGCCATTGATATAACTACCAGACATTTTGAATTACATGTATATCTTAACCATGTATGATCTTTTAGGCCTCCCGGTTCTCTCTGTTTTGGGCTGTTCAAAGTTCAGTGGGTATAATTATTAACCCTAATTCTGTAAAACATGAAATTTTCAAATGCCTGATCTTATAACATATCAACATCAGTAAATGTCTTTAGACTTGATTGCCTATACATTTCTATCTAGATAACAATAAAGGTATTATTTTAGGGTGACTTATATTATCATTATGAATGCTTTATTCATGAATAATACAAAATATTTTGCAATACAGCACTCTGCTGTAGTCCATTCCAAATGAAATTCAAGGTTATGTACATGCACAGACACACATATAGGCCTACATTCTCTCAAATACATTTAACAAACAGTCACATACACTCCAACACACACATGCTAACACTGTCACATGATCTCATAAAACCAATTTGACAATGAAAATCATATCTAATATAACATATATTGAAGAGCACTGCACAGAGAATAGAACTAATAACCAGTATTGGATTTCATAACTCCCAGAGTTAATTAATATAATGGTCATTAATTAGCAGCTTTATATCAGTCTAGTTCCTCTATTTGACCATTCATTTGCATTACTCATCAACATCACTACAGGGCAGTAACTTATTATCTTTGATCTTTAAGTATTGGAACTCTTTGATTAATGACCCAGCTGTACAAGATCGGTGATCACATTGCAAAAGTCTTGATACTACCAAGATAGAGAACACCTTTACAAAAAAGTTATAACCCAAATAATTCAGTCCTTTTATTTCATTCAATACAATCACTTCATCTCAAAGGATAGAGAGAATTGGAAATAAATGGAGAGGACCAGAAATAGTTATTCAAGTTAAGAAAATTAAGACTAAATGTGTTGTTCCCAGTACTAAACATTTACTGTAAGTAGCAGATAGATAGTTAGGTCACCTGAGCTTATAATGGTTCCCGGTGATGTATATATAGCTGTTTTTGTTTGTCTGTCCTTATGTGTCATTCATTCATTTGCAAAGTAAAAGCTCAGCATATACCAACCAAATTTGGTAGATATCCCCAAAGAGTAGAATTTCATTATTGGAAACTACAAAGGAATAGTTTTCATCTGAGCCAACAACACATTTGAGACTCTTTTTTAAGAGTAATAATAAACAACAACAATAAATCACTATGATTTACCATGAGAGCTTGTAGAACCATGAAAAATATTCAACATTGGCAAGCACCTGCCATGTCAAGTCATATGTACAAACACAAAATGTGTACAGTGGAACCTCTAAAACAAGACCACCTACATATAGCTGACCATGTTAAAGTGGTCTGATTAATGAGGTGGTCTCTTTAGTGATGTTCTAATGAACTGTTTATTAGGAAATTTTGGTAAGACAAAATGCATTTGTAGTCTTAAATGCAAGGTGGTCTCCTAAGTGTGGTGGTCTTTAGGGATGGTTCCACTGTGTATATATACTACATTATGTACCCTTATTGATTAATTTACAGCTAAGTCATCAAGTAGAACTTTAATATATTGTTATATGTTTCTTTACAGACCACAGGACAGAACATTAGAGGATCTTGAAATCATCTACGAGGAATTGCTGCATATCAAAGCTTTATCTCACTTATCCACCAGCGTCAAGAGAGAGTTGGCCAGTGTTCTGATATTTGAATCCCATGCTAAAGCAGGAACTGTGTGTCAGTACTTTTTTTATATCTGTGATTTGAAATATTTAATTGATTTATACCTGTGGTGATAATTTTCATCCTTTTATGACAGAAAACACATTTACCTCATCTTAAATTTGCCCTAAATCATCATGGTCCAATGAATCATATATATGTCCGTGAAGTTTTCTCTTTCATTTGAAATATGCCCTCTTATCTAAGGACAAAAATAGTGAAAGTTAAACCAAAGTGAAAATTTCCAGATATACAATATTATTTTAACCTTTTCAAACCTTCAGGCCATAATAAACTGGTCCAAAACAATGGAAAATAGCATAGGATTCAGATATTTAGGGGTGGTGGGAAGAATTCTTTTTGTCACATGATCATTTTGAATACAATTCAACTTCTTACATTACACAAGGCCAGGCCAATTCTTTTCCAAATTAGAAAGCATCTTAACCATGTAGATAGTAAAAGGACGTCAAAATTGTTAATCTTGTGACCCCTAGGTTTGCAGCTTTGCATGGATCAGGGACTAATAGATGACAGATACAAATATTTTCACTTCAAGTCTTGTTTTATTGACTGGGAAGTCAGCAGTGCATTGGGTATTTAGAAATATACAAATAATCACTGCTACTAAAATGACAGAGAAATTTTATTTAATTCATTTCTTGTCATTGATTTGGAAAAAAAAGAGATAAAGTGATTTTTTTGTTTAATATTCTGTAGAATCATTGCTGAAAGTCTATTTGCAGCAATTGATATGCATGTAACTTGAATTCTTCTGTTGGTTTATATATCATTGCAATCATAGTTAATTCTATGGAGATTCATATATTTTACAGCTTATAAGATTGAATTGAACTTTTTAATTTAATATTCTCAAATACAAGACTATACAAAACATTATCATCCCAAAGGTACTGATTGTATGTTTTAGTTCATCACTTCATTGTTGTGGAAGTAGTTATATGTATATGCTTAGCTTGAGACACAGAATATATTTTTGTTTTTCATTCATATATATTTTTTATTCACTGTACACATTCTGGCAATGTACATGTTCATAACATTATGGATCATTGACCACTACTGCTATCACAGCATAGGCGTCGGAGCCTAGGGGGGGCTTAGCCCCCCCACTTTTTTGACAAAGATAGGCATAGGTGTTGAAAATTGGGGCTTAGCCCCCAAGACGTTTCTGGCATGTGTGTGTTTTAAGTTGGTTTAGCCCCCCACTTCTGGCGTGTGTGTGTTTTAAGTTGGTTTAGCCCCCCACTTTCAATTTGCTTCCAACGCCTATGCACAGTAACCAGAATTTGTAATTTTATGACTTCCAGATGAAGACAGAATTTTGGTTATTGTCAGTTTGTTTTTCTGTTTGTACTGTTACAAGAGATAAAGTTTACAAAACTTGTATATATTTCTGTAAATATAAATAAAAATCTGAAAGAGAATCACTCAGGTGACATTTTTTTTTTAAAAATAAGTTCATCTTATCTATTTCTCTCTTGTTATCTAATATGTGTGATAACCAGTTTTAAATGTGTATGATTTTTATCTGATTTCAGTGTTTAACCAGGGCGATGAGGGCAAGTCATGGTACATAATACTTAAAGGATCTGTAAATGTTGTTATATATGGAAAGGTATGTGAACATTTCTCATTGTGGACCATGTAGACATAAGAGTACTCAGAGTTACTCCCCCTTATATTCAAGTCTGTGCGTGTTGAACTTTGATGTACTTTGTCACACAGCTCTTTAATCACTGACAGAAGCATGCACTGCAGTGATCATATACCATTGGACACACAGGAGGGTAGCCTACATTCAAAATTGATTTTCCGTATTATAATCAAAGGTCAAGGTCACAGCTGACATTAAAACATTTCTAATACGTATTTTTCTCTGAGGTTAAATTCAGCTGACAGGCATTTAAAAGATATATACGAATATTTATAATTTTCAAGGTTATTGATGAAAAGTTCTAACAGATAACAAATTTCATAAACATCCCCCACAATAACATAAATGCCACACTGCTTCATGGATAATTACCAAAGTGTATGGGGCATCTTTGTCTGTATGTAGATGTCTGGCTGTCTGTGGATGTATATCTGTCTGTGAATGTCTATCCAATGTACCTGTATCTTGATGTCTAACTGTACATGGATGTCTACCTGTTTGTGGATGTCTGCCTCTATGTGGTTGTCTACCTGTATGTGGATGTCTACCTGTATGTGGATGTCTACTTGTATGTGGATGTTTACCTAGTATGTGGATGTCTACCTATATGTGGATGTATGTGTAATTGTATGTGGATGTGTACCTGTATGTGGATGTCTGCCTCTATGTGGATGTCTACCTGTTTGTGGATGTCTGCCTCTGTGTGGATGTCTACCTGTATGTGGATGTCTACTTGTATGTGGATGTCTACTAGTATGTGGATGTCTACCTATATGTCTGCCTCTGTGGATGTGTACCTGTATGTGGATGTCTGCCTCTATTGTATGTGGATGTGTACCTGTATGTGGATGTCTGCCTCTATGTGGATGTCTACCTGTTTGTGGATGTCTGCCTCTGTGTGGATGATGGATGTCTATGTCTGCCTCTGTATGTGTGTATGTGGATGTCTGCCTCTACTGTATGTGGATGTCTGCCTCTATGTGGATGTGTACCTGTATGTGGATGTCCTATATGTTTGGATGCCTCTGGACCTATATGTGGATGTCTGTGTTATGTGGATGTCTACCTATATGTGGATGTCTGTGTAATTGTATGTGGATGTGTACCTGTTTGTGGATGTCTGCCTCTATGTGGATGTCTACCTGTATGTGGATGTCTTCCTGTATGTAGATGTATGTCTACATGTATTTGGATGTCTACCTGTATGTGGGTGTCTACTTTTATGTGGATGTCTGTCTACCTGTATGTGGATGTCTGTCTACTTGTATGTGGATGTCTACCTGTATGTGGGTGTCTGTCTACCTGTATGTGGATGTCTGCATGTATGTAGATGCCTGTCTACCTGTGGATGTCTGATGTATGTGGATGCCTCTATGTGTATGTCTACCTGTATGCATGATTTGGTGGATTGTGCCATGTGTCATTGCAATATCTCTATGTGTATTTTTCCAGGGTGTTGTCTGTATTATGTGGATGTCTGTATACCTGTATGTGGATGTCATTCTGTATGTGGATGTCTGTCTACCTGTATGCAGTATGTATGATTTGGTGAATGAAAAAAGTTGAATTGCCATGTGATATTTAATACATTGCAATATCATCTTTTACCTCAGTAGTAAGGTTTTACTTTTTTTCCAGGGTGTTGTCTGTACATTACATGAAGGTGATGACTTTGGTAAACTTGCTCTACTTAATGATGCTCCAAGGTTAGTATGTTATAGACAACAACTAAGACCTCCAAACTGTTGAACATTTGGTAGATCTCATAATATTAATCCAAACTGTTGAACATGACTGGTAGACATACTCTCATAATACTCTTAATCATGATGACAGGTATAACTTATGACACGTACTCTTACATGTCAGTACTCTTACAGGATGTCTGTAGTATCTTATATTCATAGTACAGGTACTCTTGACATGTCAGGTAGTATCTTAAGTACTCTTACAGGTACAGGTACTCTTACATGTCAGTAGACAGGTATCTTACATGACAGGTACTCTTACATGACAGTATGACAGACAGTACTATCTAGTATAGACAGGTAATGACAGTATTACATGACAGTATTATCTTTAAGACTGGTGCTCTTACATGTCAGTAGTATCTTAAGACAGGTACTCTTACATGACAGTAGTATTAAATGGTAGGTACTCTTACAGAACAGTAGTATCTAAAGACATGTTTTCTCACATGACTAGTATCTTATGGCAGGTACTCTCACATGACAGTAGTATCTTATTTCAGGTACTTTTACATAACAGTAGTATCTTAAGATATGTGTTGTCACAAGACAGTAGTATCTTATGACAGGTACTCTTACATGACTGATATATCTCAGGACAGGTAATCTTACATGATAGGTGTATTTTTTAACAGTGCTATGTCAAGACAGGTGTTCATTCATGACAGTTACTGTTCTATGACAGTCATATTTTGAGGCAAATTCTACTGTATCACAAGCCATCACTTTTCTTTCCACATTTGTTGCATTATGATTTTAACAAATGCCTAGCAGATAGGACGTATCGGCAGGGAATTCATTAACATATGTATCTGAGAGTTTTCTTTCATTTCCAGAAGTTTTGCTACAATTAAGTTTTACTGTAGTATTTATGTGTCAATTTTGTGGTAAGTTTATGTCATCAGACAGTAGTTTTTTTATCCTTTGATCTGAGATTAAACTTCAATCATACTTGGAGTTTTTGTATAATTATTTGCCAAAATGCCGATTCAGTTTTGTTTATATCACTGGAAACTACTGTGGTGTGTACAATAATGTCTACACGAATACAATTTTCTGTTAGACTGAATTCATAACATTTTGTATGTTTTAATGCTATTTGGTGAATTTTATGTCTCGTAAGAAATAGTTTAAAAGGTAACTTTCAAGAAATGGGTAATTGCAAATCTGATGTGAAATAGAAGTTGGGTTTTTTTTATGAAGATGTTAGGAAATTTTCTGGGAAAAACATATAATGCACCTGTAGGCTTCCTGTACATATCTGAAATTCTTAATTATCTCTTTATGGCCAATTCAAATGACAAATTTGTCAATACGAAGTTGCTATAAGATTTTACAGGGCATTAAAAATGAAAGAGAAATCGTAAAACATTTTGAAAGGTGTTTTTTGGTTACATATTACCTTGATCTTTTGTGTTTAAGAATTAGAAATGTGGTATAATTATACATAAGTTTTTAAAATTAGGGTCTCCGAGTAGTTTGTTTGTGCATCTGTCTACATTTAACATACACAATATATAACATATATATACATGTATATATAGATACACACAGTGGTGGAATCTGGATATTTCTAAAACAGATGAGTCAAAATTCCACATATGTCAAAATTCCAGATATGTCAAAATGGAGTCTGGTAACATATAGATATGTTAATATACTAATTAAAAATTTTGGTATCTCGAATTCCGGAAAGGGGTTGTCCTGTGAGTTTGGAGAGAATGATATTCCACTGTGTGTGTGTATGAATATATATACACTCATATACATACAATGGATTTCTCTTAATTGCAAAGCCAAAATGTCAGAGAAAATCATGCAAATAACAGGAATATGCAATTAACAGGAATAGTGTATTTCAGTGGACAATGATAATTCATGTCCATCTAGTCCATTTATTTCTAAATATAATACTATTATAAACATGCAGAGTACACTAGATTTTTTTGTTTTTGTTTGTTTGTTGTTTAACGTCCCACTCAAGAATCTTTCACTCATGTGAAGACGTCACCAAATGCCGGTTAAGGACTTCAAATTTTGTCCTATCCTCGGCACTTACGGCCATTGAGCAATGAGGGTTCTTTAACAGGTGACACCTACTGTGACACAGGACCTCGGTTTTTACTGTCTCATCCGAAGGACAGGAAACCAACCTGCCACCAGCTGGACTCAAATTCACGACCTTACGATCAAGAGTCGAGCATGCTACCGACTGAGCCTGGCCGGCTCGAAGTACACTTGAAATGGATTCTCATGTAGCATTTGGGTAAAATAAAGTTATATATTTGTATAAAACATAGCTTGGTATGTTTTCATTTCTGTTATAATAGTATTTCCACATGTATATTTTTTATGGTAATCAGTACATTTTCCCCCATTTTGGGAGAATATTTTATGCACTTAACAGGAATGTTTGGTTTAACCTATGCAATTAAAAGGAATATTTAACATGTAAGAGATTATTATGCAGTTATCAGGTATGCAATTAAGTGGAATCAATATATATATATATATACAGTCAAACCTGTTTTCAGCAGTCACCTAAGGGAAGTTACAGTCATAAACAGGTGGTTTTCTCCAGGTTGTCACCTAAGGGATTATGCATCCTTAAAAAAGTGGCTGCATAAGACAGGTGGCCTTTAGCTCCAGGTTGATATAAAAATCACAGAAACTGTTGAAGAAAATTGCTGTGTCTATTATGCATCCTTAAAAAAATATATATATGAAAACAATATAAGTCACCAAGCACTTTTTTTGGGGTCCTGTATAGCACTGGCTGCGTTAGACAGGTGACTGCTGGTTGTAGGTTTATTACTACCTTATATAGTGAAATTGATTCTGTGGGGTTGAACAGTAAAACTGCTTTGAATTGAATGAGAAGTGGCTAGCATTGAAAACAGGTGGCACTTTAAGGCAAGTTTGACTTTATTGAATATATTGGCGTAGTCTCATTATTGATATATCCACCCATATATCTGTATATATATGTTACAATATATATATACAATGTTTATATATTGAGAACACTTTATTACTGGCGTAGTCTCATTGCCTGATAATGGCTAGTGGGTACACATGTTGACAACAGACAAGTTATGATATTGACAAATTGAATGAGAAGGGTGCGGGGATTCATCCACCCAGTGGCTTCATCTTCACATGTTTTACAGCAGAGTAAATATGAATTGACAAATTTGTGGAGGATTTTATTACTACCTTAGTCTCATTGCTTGATGTCATCCACCCAGAATATCTCTAGGTATCACATGTTGACAACAGACAAGTAAATATGATGCTTTGACAAATTGATTGAGAAGGACTTTATTACTGGGGTAGTCTCATTGCTTGATGTCATCCACCCAGAATATCTGTGGGTATCACATGTTGACAACAGACAAGGAAATATGATGCTTTGACAAATTGATTGAGAAGGACTTTATTACTGGGGTAGTCTCATTGATTGATGTCATCCACCCAGAATATCTGTGGGTATCACATGTTGACAACAGACAAGGAAACACGATATCTTTGAGATTTTGATCTGTCCAAATATGTCTAAAAATTTTATTCTGAACATCCTGTTGAAAACACTTTTGTGTTTTTCTATTGTATTTGTATTAATAAACCAAAAGAATAGATTTTGAATATAATTTTTATAGATAAAGGATGAAATGATTTGTCATTTTATTGTAGGGCAGCTACTATTGTGTTACGAGAAAACAATTGTCATTTTCTTCGAGTAGACAAGGACGACTTTAACAGAATATTACGAGTAAGTTCTGGGTCTGATAGTCCCAAAGTTTGTGTGTATTATCATTTTTGTATATTTACAGATAATTATATTTTGTTTTTGTTTTCATTATACATGTACCAGTATTACATCAGTATAGTTAACAACTGATCTCTCATACCTCATGGTCCCATTTTCTGATATGTTGCGTAGAGGATCTAATGAAACCCTCTTTGGGGTTACATAAAAGTGACCTCGTAGTTGCGTCATTTTCTACCAGTGAAAATGCACTGTATGCTATCTTAAAAGTTTAATAGGTTCTATATGAGTCTTAAATTGCTGAAAGAGTAGATGTTTTTCTTTTCTTCCATCTATTTTCATTTATGTTTTTCCCGTACAATAATTATGAAGTGTGTTTTCACTTGTGCATTTTCTGGAAATTGATTTTGTTTTTTAGGCATATTACATGTAGAGAGATAATTAGCAATTGGTTAATATCAATTTTAACAGAAATGAAGCAGACATTTGTTTTTGCATTTTAAATATTTAACAAACATGATTGATTTGATGGTTCTAGTCAGCTTGAGAACGCAGTTGAAAAAGCTGAATAATTCATATATTATAATGATTATTCAAGTAATAGAATTATAGTTGATTCAAACACTTGACACTTTAAAAAATGCTTCAACATTAAAATGTTACCCTCAGAATCATTTAATTAACTGATTACAATTGGATATCTTATCAGATTATTTATTATTTTTTATACCTGCTCGACAAAGCCGCCTCTAAAACAGAATTTCAAAGTGGTTCCAGAAGATGTTTACCATGAGACTTTTAATTCGTAGTTTAACGAATGAGTCTGAATTTTGAAATCATCTTTAACATGACTGTGCAAAGTGTGAAATAGTTTCACACCATAAGTCTGTGGTTTGTGAACTAGTTTCACAACACATCTTTGTTTACCTAATTGTTTCACATGACAAATCTGTGATGTGTTTATTGGCTTCATAATACGGCTCTATGATTACTACTGTCAACTGTTTACAAAGATTTCCCTGTTGTATTCAGGATGTGGAAGCTAACACGGTCAGGCTAAAAGAACATGGACAAGATGTACTGGTGCTGGAGAAGATACCAACCAATACACAAGGACCAGATGGAGCTATGCAGGCTCAATACAAGTAGGTTGTCTTTATGTTTCACTTTGACTGACAGTCTTTTCAATTTGGAATTTGGAATAGTGTTTTATGCCACACAACAATTTTTTCTGTTACAGTAAAACCTATATATATAGGGGCCATCAAAGGGACCGTATATAGGGGCCACCCAAGGGACCATATATAGGGGCCACCCAAGGGACCAGAAAATATTGGCCTTTATGTGCAGGTGACCCTTATACACAGGTTTAATTTAGTTGAAGTATGTAGTCATGGTACTTTTCAAAAGTGGCCTTTTTAAGACAGGTGATCCTTATATAGAGGTGACCGCTATAGCAGGTTTTACTGTATATGTTGGTGGTCAATTTTCATGGTGGATTAGAGAACCTGGTTACAATGTACCCGAGAAGAAACCACCAGCCTTCCGCAAGTAAACTGGCAAACTTTCTCACAAAAATTAGTTTAGGTTTAAGCGGGACCAGAAGTGAAAGACTTCTTGGTTCAAAGTGCAATGCTCTTACCAGTAGGTCACAAAGGCCCTGACTGATGTCAAAATAGGCATGACATGTACATTAGGGAATCCGCACTGCATTGACACAAGTCCTAAACTACAGGTCAATATTTAGGCACATCACCTGCAAATGATGAGGACTGTTTATGAATGAAAAATTCTTAACAAGACTTAAAACAAACAGACTTGTAAACTTGGACGTCCATGGTTATGTAAATCATATGCTTTTCTTGTGATCTTGTAACGTTTATAATTCTGCAATCTTTTAACAGGTATTCTGTTATGGCTGGAACACCTGAGAAAATGCTAGAACATCTTCTAGAAACTAGACTAGATATTAACAAAAGCGAAGAAACCTCAGGTATGTGTGTACTGAAACCAGTAAAATATGGATACCGTATTCGTCCAATGAAGCGCCCAGGTGCTACAAAAATCAGAAAAAGGGGTGGGCACTTAATGTGACCAATTGATAGTTAAATTGATGTAAAAGAGTTAAAAGGCACAATGGTAAAGTTGTTGTAGTTATAACAGAGGACACCTTTCAACATTCTTCTGTTGGAGGGGGGTGGGCTACAGACAAACAGTTAGTTACAGTTTTTCAGGTCCACATCTCCTTGTCAACCAGCTAGAAAAGATTCTCAATTGTATGTAAAAAAAGGGGAGGGACACTTATTGGTACATGGGCACTTAATCTGTCTAATACGGTGATAATTTGACCCGGCAGTTAGTACTGAATTTTAGCTTTGGAGATGGGATGTTAAATTCATGTCTGTTGCCTGTACAAATATATTTAACAGAAGCTGTATGATGGAATCAGTTTAGTAGATTTCCCTGTTATGGGGGGGGGGGGGTCTGTAGATATGGGTAGAAACTTGGATGAGGTATATCACCTTGCCAGTCTCTTGTTGATACACACTGATTAAAACAATAACATGGTGTATTGTCCCTGGTTAATACCATTGAGGGAAGTTGAAAACTTTTAATGGATATTAGATATTGATAAAAGTTATTATAGACATATGATGATAATTGATATCTTCCAAAATGTGATGCTAATTGATATCTTATCTTCTTGTATGTGTTGACATTTGACATTTTTTTTGTACATGTATATGTTGACAATTGATATCATCTTATGTGTTGACAATTGATATCATCTTATATGTTGACAATTGATATCATCTAATGTGTTGACAATTGATATCATCTTATGTGTTTACAATTGATATCATTTTATGTGTTGACAATTGATATTGTCTTGTGTGTTTACAATTGATATCTTATGTGTTTACAATTGATATCATCTTATATGTTTACAATTGATATCATCTTATGTGTTTACAATTGATATCATCTTATATGTTGACAATTGATATCATCTAATGTGTTGACAATTGATATCATCTTATGTGTTTACAATTGATATCATCTTTTGTGTTGACAATTGATATCATCTAATGTGTTGACAATTGATATCATCTTATGTGTTTACAATTGATATCATCTTTTGTGTTAACAATTGATATCATCTTTTGTGTTGACAATTGATATCATCTTATGTGTTTACAATTGATATCATCTTATGTGTTGACAATTGATATCATCTAATGAAGTTGACAATGGTTACCATCTTATGTGTTTACAATTGTTATCATGAGACAGTAAAAACAATTGATATCATCTTTTGTGTTGACAATTGGTATCATCTTTTGTGTTGACATAGGATATCGATCATATGTGTTTACAATTTGATATCATCTTATATGTTGACAATGGTGATATCATCTAATGTGTTGACAATTGATATCATCTTATGTGTTTACAATTGATATCATCTTTTGTGTTAACAATTGATATCGTTTTATGTGTTGACAATTGATATTGTCTTTTGTGTTTACAATTGGTATCATCTTATGTGTTGACAATTGATATCATCATTTATGTGTTTACAATTGATATCATCTTTTGTGTTTACAATTGATATCATCTTATGTGTTGACAATTGATATCTTTTTGTATGTGTTGATAATTGATATCATTTTACATGTGTTGACATTTGATATCTTATCTTGTTACAGATAGTTTCCTGGAAGATTTCTTACACACACATGTTATTTTTATGCCCAGTAACATGTTGTGTACAGCATTGATGTCACAGTATCCTTTATATCACCTTGTTGCCTTGTCAATTATATCACCTTTTTACCTTATCAATCACATTGAGGTCCACCTATTTTTCTACAGTAGTTTTAGAGTGTCAAATTTCTTATGTATTGCACAAAAGATACAGATGACCACTGTTGGGTCTTAACAGTGTAGAGTGTTATGATTTAATGGTGAAGGAGAGAATTTAACTGTTTTGTTTACATGTAAGACATATAAAATAATTGTTTTGTTTGTTCTTAATGCTTGATTTTGTTTTGTCTATTTTATAGCCTTTTTATTTTTTTTATCATTATTATTTTTTTTTTTTGACAATTGTTGTTCTTGATTTCTATTTATTTTGTCACCAGTTTTTTGTTTATCTGTAGTATTTATTCACCACTTGCTAGGTACTATTTATACTCACTGAAACTGAATGTACTGATTTGATTTAGACCCTGAAACTGACTCGTTTTTATGAATTTTTTGAGATACAGAATATTGACTACATTCATTTCATGGCCACTGTATGCCCCCTTCCTCAATATTAGTCTAATGTTTTATGATTTACTGGTAAAACAATTTGTCTTTTTATCAAATATCATGCTCAAAGTTAAGATTTCAAACATGCTGTCAGATTCAATTCACAGTTATTTAGAAATAAATAACTAGTTGTAGAATATCTGTACATTATATAGATGACAAAAGTCAAGTATAAATGTTTGTTCATTTGCTTTGATAGTGTTTTATGCCACATTCAACAATTTTACAGTTGCATGGTGGCAGCCAGTTTTCACTGGTGGCAGCCAGTTTTTACTGGTGGAGGAGAGAACCTGGTCACAATGTACCCCTGAAAGATTCCATGGGCCTTCCTTTCACAAGTAAACTGGCAAACCTTCTCACAAAAGAAGCTTAAGTTCCATTCTGGGGTAACCAGAGGGGAAACAATTCATGGTTTAAAGCGCGATGCTCTAACCACTCGACTATTGAGGATCCCAAGAACAGATGTAATATATATATATATATATATATATATACAGTTTTTATCCGGATTTGTCTGGTAGCCTATGATTTTTGTACTACATTTTGAACCTTTACCTCTCACAAGTTATCATGCTAAATCTATCAAAAATGCTGATGAAGAGACGGCAGATTATGCCACCACTCAAAAGAGGTGTGTCATACAGTTTGTACAAGAGTGGCATAATGTGGCAGGAGACTTATTTGTAGAGGACAAGACAATTCAGGCATTTTTAGAGGTATGTAAAAAGATTCACTTAATCTCATATTCTTGATATTTTTGTAAATGTATTGTTAAAGAGTGTGGTTGTTTGAATCAGGTAATTGTATTGAATTGTTGAGAACAGCTGAACAGCAAATATAATCTTGAATAATATCTGTAATACTGTATACGGTATCTGGAAATGTTACCTCCAGAATATTCTAATGACTTGTCTGTTGACAAAAGTCGTTACTAAACAATACACATTTCAGCATTTAATATCTGACATTTTCAGGAGTTACACAGATCTGTAGAAGAGGACTGTGCTATAGTATCTTCTCTTAGGTCTGATTTAGCGTCTTTGAAATTGATAATGCAAAATGAAAAAGGGTAAGTATAACATGAATATGATACATTTGATAAAATTAATATTTTTGTAATGTTTATTTCTCATTTGTACAGGAGATTCTATCTCAGTCTTTAGAGCCCAAAGAAAGAACAGAGCCCAAGATTATAAAACTTTTCCATGCTCAACTCCAAAATAAACTGTATATCTACCAATCAGAACTTGTGTTATTGTTGTGGTCACGTATTGAATTAGTAATTAACGGGATCATTGATGGAGTTGAGCATGAAAGAACTATATAACCTAGGGCCCAGCTGTCTTCAAAGACAATATTCAGAAATAAAATTGTAATGAATTATGATATATGACCTGGTATCTAAAGACAAGACCCACTGTATATAATATGTAACCAATATGTCTGGTATTTTAATATGATTTTAATATTTTTACTTTGTGAACATTTTTTAATTTGTCATGCAAACTAGATGAGGATGAGAGGCAAGATAAAATGATGCTAATAGTATAGGCCTATGGTGGCATATTCTGGAGTATTTTGGTTCTTCAAAATTAGTCAGTTCTATCCTTAAGAATCATTGAGAACTGAAGATGAGATTTGCCCATTACAAAGTACTGGTAGTCTATTATAGCTTTTACAAACAAATATTGGGATCAAACACCTGTAGTTGGTTTATAAGGCATTGGTCCATTTGTTTTACATTCTGTATAGTTTATACATGTTTGTTACCCTATTGGTGTTGTTTCTTTGCAGCTCACCTGTGATAGAAAAACAAGAAATGGCCAAGCGGAGAATTTCACCTAGTGTTATGCTGACAAAGAAAATGGCCAGTGATTTGTATATAAATAGTTTGAATAAAAGGCAACCAATAAAGGCAGCAGATGAAAGTAAGTATGGAAAGATTTACAAACATCTTCATGTATGTAATTATTGAGTGCCATCAAACTGAAACAGGAAATTATTTGTGAATGACACCTAGTGACACTTGACAATACAATGACATTTGTGGAGACATTTTACTAGGACAGTTTACATTTGGCTGTTGTTTGACAGACAAAGGGAGATAAATCTCTTCTCTAGAAAGGTTATTTATTTAATAACTTCTTTCATGCAGAAAGGGAAGATGTAATCTGTGGAGACATTTTACTTGGACAGTTCAAATTATGCTGTTGTTTGACAGACAAAGGGAGATAAATCTTATGTAGTATCATTACATCTTCCTTTTCTGCATGAAAGAAGTTATCAAATAAATAACTTTGCCTTTCTAGAGCAGAAAAAAACAAAAACTCAAATCCAGCGAACACTTTTCTGTACTATTTAAGTGCTTTGATATTGGTGCAGCAATTCCTTCAATATCAGTAGATCAGTGTAAGAAAATGGTGTTTGTCTTTGAAATAAAGAAGTAGTAAGGTGGAACATTTCTTATTTAACCACTGGCTTAAGAGACCATATACTGTAAGCCAGAGAATAGAAAAAGCCATCAGATAAAAACTCCTATGTTAGGCCTGTCTAGAAATATACCACTCATCACATATAGATGTGGCAGTCGCTGAATACAGGTTCTACTTTTTCAGAATTTGAACATTATCATTTAGTGTAATATGAGGAAACAATTGAATGTGACATATTCTCAGATGAGTTGGCATGAAACTAACCTGACTCCAGAGTTTTAAATTGTAGGGTTTCCCTAAGATTTGATAAAGTGCTTCAATTAATTCATCAAGTAAGCATATGAATACAAGAACTGAAAAGGCTTCTTGTATAAAATTTGAGAAGACTCTCTCCTCTAATCAGTGCATTTTGAGCCTTGTTAGAACCTAAGCTGATTTTGTGAGAAAGTTTGCCAGTTTACTTGTTGAAGGTCGTTTATCTTTTCCTGGATACACTGTAAACAGGGTGTTCTCCTCCACCGTTAGAAGTTAGATACCACCGCATAGCTAAAAATAGGCGTGGTGATGTAAAACACCATTAAAACAAAAATTAACACATTATATGTATAAATGCAAAATATTTATTCTGAAGTCAGGCAGGTGAACTTGAATGCAATAGATTCATCTTGGTCAGTTCTTGGTCAGTTTTACAGATATCAACCCATATCAATCCTTTTGACTCTATTCCCTAAATGGGGAAAAATGATACCAACTATAAGTTAATCCTAAACTAAAAGTCCATGTGAATCTGTTGAGGTTATTTTCTTTTCAGAGAATATGACATTTTAACAAAATACACACAATTGTGTCACTAGAATGTTGAATTGCATCACAATATGACCTCTGGTGAACTTTACATTTACATAGATGCATGGTAAAAGATAAGAGTATAGTTATGTCATAAGTTGATTGGATTTTATATAATGTTTATACAATGAAGTCTACGTGTCTTTTAGACATATTCAAGTTATACTGTGCAGACCACACATACAGCACACTAAGATTACCTATGGATTCCTCGGTACACACAATCATAGAACAGGCCAGGGAGAAGCTGTGTCTAGGTCCTGAGGAACTTGTTCTGTGTGAAGTCAAATCATCAGGAGGTAATAAAATGTTGTTAATTGAATGTCTATAAATCTGATAAAAACAATTAATTTAGTGATTAATATGAATTAAAGAGCATTAGCTGTGTTTTCACAAAATATATAAAATTTTTAAAAGAAGTTTTATGCCTGTGTATATTTCTTTTTTACTATTGTATTGGTACATTAGTCTAAATAGTAAAAGGAAAAAAAATAGGGAAAAAAATACAGCTAATGCTCCTCCACTACTAGTCAGCGACCGATTCTTGCCAAGTGCCAATTCTTGCCAACGTGTACATACTATCACAGATATTTTTGCGTTTCCTGAACAGGACACTTTTCTGATTGCAAAACGAAAAGAAAAAAATTGTTTCTCTGAGAAACCAGAAAATATCATGTAAAATAAAATGAGCTGGCAAGAATTGGTACTCGACCAGAATTGGTCTCTGACCAGTAGAGGTCATTGTATCATATGTATATTTAGGAATAATAGATATTTATTGAAATATACAATTATTTTGCCACTGATGTTGCAGTTGTTCATCACACCGATATATGGAGATGTCCCAGCTATAGGTCCACGAGGTTAATTGACCTTTGATGTGACCTTGTTCCAATGCTGTGAGGGTTCTTCAATGTGCCATGCTTGTCATTTATGATTTTCACTTGTTATATTGAGCTCTTGGTGAGATTATAATCACCACCCATATTGAAGTCATAACTATGACCTTGTTGCTGGCAATCATACCCCTCAAACAATACAAGCAGTTCAATTATACAATTACAAAGTAACCCATGATGAATGAGCACCTGTCAGAAAACTTTAGTGTCAGTGTTAAAATACAGATGTCACTGTATGGATTTATGGCAGATTCTTAAACATTTATACATGTTCCCATATTTTGATTCTATATAAATACACATATATTTGTTTCAAACATTAAATGCTACTATTTATACTTCAGAGCGGGTGGTGTTTAAAGATGATGATCTTTGTGTGACAACAGGCTTAAGTATCAATGGACTACTTTTCATATCACCAAAAAAACATTTAGATGCTCTGGTACGTTACCATTATCTATATAGGACCAAAAGTCACCAAATTTTCTCAGTACTCAAACTCAAATAACTTTTGATGATTTTATGATGAAAACTCATATTGCAACAGGACATTTTTTTATTTATTGCATACAATTGTAAATTGATCATTTGAAAAAAAAAATGATTAATATAAAAATTGTTCGAGTACATACACAAGTTTCAGTACAATACTCAAGTATTTTTTTTCATTGTTTACAGGAAATTGTTTCTGATTCTTCGTTGTTGATGTAAATAAAAGCAATAATAATAACTTGTTCTATTCAGTCACATGTTAAATTTTCACAAACATCTATGTAGTCAAAATGATACAATAAAAGTTGAGTTTGAACATTGAAAAAATTTAAATTTCTAACCCAGTAAATATTCATGTTGTTAAATCTTTTCGTTAACTTAGAACAGAAATATATCTTTGTATCTTATCCTATTCTCCAGCCATTCAAAATTTGTAAACATGTTTCAAGTTATTTCACACCAATTAGATATTTCTGCTTCACAACATATTTGTCTTACAGACACCACATCCAGACCAAGAGGGCCCCACATCAGGTTCTGGCAGCACATTTGAACTGATGAGTACAAAGGAAGTGGCATATTATATGACTGTTCATGACTGGGAACTTTTTGTCTGTATACAGGAGGTCGGTATTTAATTGTTATTGTGTTGTCTTACAATGTCATACTAATGTTATAATGTATTTAGTAGTACAATGTCAAAGGTTATGAATGAGGAACTATGTTAGAATTCTGCGGCCGGTTTTACGAAAAGTTGTAAGTCCTAAATCCTAAGTCTTAGTCCCATGTTTTCTCACTACCATCACTGTCTTTTCATTGTAGTTGATTGTCTGTTAACATTTTTACATTACTGACTTCTCAAGAAATGATTTGCAGACTTCAACCATGGTTTCCTTAGAGGAACGACAGGTTTTCATTGTTGTAAACAAAAAGAGGGAGTCACCTAAAATGGTGTGCATAGACTCATTTAACCACTAAGGGCTAATTCCAAACTATAATTTGTTTGTGCGCCTGATATTAATGGTTTTTATGTGTGCTTCATAGTTATAAATTATGTATATGTATGGAAGTTACTATCCTATAATCTTTTTTATATCCAAAGATCAAAGATTGGGGATATATTGATTTTTGTCCATCTGTTTGACCTTGAATATGGCCAAGATTCAGCTATATATGGCAGAGTTTCTAGGACTAATAGAATCTTACATTTGTGTGTGGAGTTGATCAGGAAATCTCCACAATCTTACATGGGTGTGTGGAGTTGATTACATGAGTGTGTGGAGTGGATACGGAAATCTCCACAATCTTACATGGGTGTGTGGAGTTGATTACATGAGTGTGTGGAGTGGATAAGGAAATCTCCACAATCTTACATGAGTGTGTGGAGTGGATAAGGAAATCTCCACAATCTTACATGGGTGTGTGGAGTGGATACGGAAATCTCCACAATCTTACATGGGTGTGTGGAGTTGATTACATGAGTGTGTGGAGTGGATAAGGAAATCTCCACAATCTTACATTTGTGTGTGGAGTTGATCAGGAAATCTCCACAATCTTACATGGGTGTGTGGAGTTGATTACATGAGTGTGTGGAGTTGATCAGGAAATCTCCACAATCTTATATGGGTGTGTGGAGTTGATTACATGAGTGTGTGGAGTGGATAAGGAAATCTCCACAATCTTACATGAGTGTGTGGAGTGGAAAAGGAAATCTCCACAATCTTACATGGGTGTGTGGAGTGGATACGGAAATCTCCACAATCTTACATGAGTGTGTGGAGTGGATACGGAAACCACAATCTTACATGAGTGTGTGGAGTGGATAAGGAAATCTCCACAATCTTACATGGGTGTGTGGAGTGGATACGAAAATCTCCACAATCTTACATGGGTGTGTGGAGTGGATAAGGAATCTGACACAATCTTACATGGGTGTGTGGAGTGGATAAGGAAATCTCCACAATCTTACATGGGTGTGTGGAGTGGATAAGGAAATATCCACAATCTTACATGGGTGTGTGGAGTGGATAAGGAAATCTCCACAATCTTACATGAGTGTGTGGAGTGGATATGGAAATCTCCACAATCTTACATGAGTGTGTGGAGTGGATAAGGAAATCTCTACTCAAGTGGTAAGAATCTGGTTGTCCAATCCCAGGGTCTCCCAAGGGTTGGGTTTTCAGATTCTTAATGCGATGGTGGAAATTTCCCTTTCCACTTAACACACTCATGTTTTATTGTTTTTCTCCCATGCTTCAAATTCATGTTGATGCACAAATAGATAAAATCTGACACAATTTTTTTAATGCATGTTAAATATATAGAAGCCATTAATAGTCAAATGATATTGTGACATCATACCTGCATGTATATGTAGCTTGACTACATCTTAGGGTGTTGACAGAAAAATTCTGACGTGGCAAAATGGTAGATATGCCTGTCCAACTTTAGAGAATTTACAATCTTTTCATACAATGGTTTTCTCCGATATGTTTTGTTTTTCCATGATAATGTGATTGTAATTACATCTAAATTCATGTATAGTTTTTTTTCTTTCCAGTTTGAATTGATATACCAAGTTTTGGGCAGACACAATTTTGGGAAGATCAGTGCAAATCTTGATCTCTTTTTAAGACGATTCAATGAAGTGCAATTTTGGGTTGTGACTGAGATGTCGCTGGCACAGAATGTCGGCAAAAGGGTACAACTGCTACGCAAATTTATCAAACTGGCAGCACAGTAAGTCAACGTTGAGTCTATTAAAATGTAAATGACAGAAACAAAATGATTATTATTAGAACATTTGTAAAATGAAACAGTTACCAGCATTTTCTAGTCCTAGTAAAAATTGTTTTTTAATATATATATATATATATATATATATATATATATATATAAATGTTGACAATATTGGCAATTTTGTATCACAGAAATTATTGTTTTTCAGTTGTAAGGAATACCAGAATCTGCACTCTTTCTTTGCCATTGTAATGGGATTGAGTAATATAGCTGTGAGCCGACTGTCTCAAACTTGGGAGGTAACGCACTTATATTAGTTCTGTTTATATCTGTATCACCTTTTTATGACTAAAAATTTTTATAATGTAGCCTTGTAGATCTATATATTGAGTGGGAAATATAACAATTTATCTTTAACTTGTATGTGCCTATATTCATACAAATTTTGCTTTGGCAAAATGTTTCGTTTCACTTTTTTTGTCATAGCACAGAGATTATTATTTTAATTTTACATTGTTGTTTTCTGCTCCCTACACATGTTGCCATAGATTGATTTTGCTATTTAATTAGAAAAAGAATTTTACGGATTTAAATTTTTTTTACCATTTATGATTTTGAAAATGTAAGAAATCCATCACAAAATTTTATCTAAGGTCTTTAGTCTCATTGTAAGTTGTTAACATATTTAAACTTCAAGTAAAAACAAAATTTCAGTTCATATTTCTTTGTTTATTCAGAAACTTCCCAGTAAATTCAAGAAGATGTTTGCAGATTTTGAAACTTTGATGGATCCATCCAGAAATCATCGTGTTTATCGCCTGTCAGTGTCAAAATTAACACCCCCTGTCATCCCATTCATGCCTTTGTTAATGAAAGGTATGTTGGTGTTTTAAAATTTTTGTTTTGACATTTGCTCAGGTTCAATTAATCTAACGCTATGACTATCTAATGTCCCCAAACCTTCTTCATTGATGTGGAGACATCACCAGCTATGAGTGAAATGCCACAAATGATAACTTATGCTATGGACGTAATGCCAGTGCAGGGAAGGTTGTTTATTATGCCTCACTAGAAGTTAAATAGGACCTCAGTTTTAAGTCTTATCATACAAGACTGTACAAATCTTGGGTAGGATATGGTACCAGGAATCACAACCGGAAACTTTAGCTTACAAGATAAATACTCTGATCACCTGAGTCACTGGAAAAATTAGATATGACAAACTATAGGTGAAGTGTCAAATATCTAGACTAATACTACAGATAGTGGTCAATTCTTTAACCCTCTGAACCCCACAGACCATAATAGAATGGTCTAATAGAAAAGATCATATCATTAAGTTACTTGGTGATCAATTTTTTAAGACATTTGTGATGTGCATTACTTATCGATAATGACATGGACCTTGGTTTTTGTGTCTCTATCAAAAGTTACACATGAGTGCCTGGCATAGAAAGGCAACCTGTGAATTTGAACCCAAACCTTACAATTATAAAGTTAGATGTTTTACAGAGCAACCATCAAATAGTGTAAAATAATATTATATGACCACCTGAAAATTTAGAAATAATTCTAATTTATGTGCAGACAGTATGCGGATATTTTAACTTGTTTATCTTATTTTTTTCAGATCTAACTTTTACTCATGAAGGAAACAAAACTTACTTTGACGGACTAGTGAATTTTGAAAAAATGGTAAAAACTTACTTGATACACTTTTGAGCAATTGTGATCATTCTCCGTCTGTCGTCTATCCATCCATAAACTTTTCATATTTTTGACTGAAACCACAGAAAGGACTCTGATAAAAATTTACAGGAAACAGGTGGCACTTGTGCTCAAGGTCCATTTTACCAAGTTTGTCGTTTTCCTTCGGGTGGATCTAGGGTGGGGCAAAATAAGTCCCAAAAGGTACCCCTCTTTAAAAATCTTCTTCTCCAGAATGGTTGCGTGAATTGAAAAATGGATTGTTTCTGATTGATCTATATGGATGTATGATTCAATTATGTATTTTTTGTAGAAATCAGAATATTAAATTTTGACACATTTTTAGGTCTTCTCAGATTTTGTCATTTTCATTCATTTTTGCATGATTTCCTCGATTATCTTCCCTTGTATTCACTTTAATGCTCCCATTTAATGTGTTTTACTTGTATTTAGGTAAAAAAATGTTTTTGTGCCAGAAATTTTGCCGAAATTTAATTTTTAGAATTTCTTATGAATGTTTTAAAACTGCAAAAATAGGTGGTGGGTGTGGGGCATTATTCATACTATCAGCTTTTGTTCAAAACCACTTATAGGATTTTAATGAGACTTTACAAAAAGTACTTAAATTCCTCTACCAAGTTGTAGTTTTCAACCATA